>JACCIE010000012.1:1200000-2400000 GCA_018906755.1 Sycophaga agraensis | reverse complement strand
AGCCATCCTTGTATTTTGGCTAAATCCTCCGGCAGTCTACTAAAAACTATACTAAACAGCAACGGATTTAGTGGGTATCCTTGCCATAATCCTCTTCCAGATTTCCCCATTCTACCACCCTTTCATTTAATTTCAGGCACCATTCGGTCTCTTTATAAATTTCTTCTATTCTTTCTCCTACATTACTTCTCAGACCTACTTCTTTTAATATTTTTCATACCTCTCGCCTACTCACTGTGTCAAACGCTGCCTTCAAATCCGCAAAAAGTGCATACACTTTACCTTTCTCTCTGTAAATCAAACTTTTCACAAAATAGATTGGGGTTATCTGTCTGTAGTTACTTACTTTATTTTTCTTTCCCTTTTTATAAATAGGGCATATCATCCCTATTCTTCACCACTTCGGGAATCCCTTTTCTTTCCATATATTGTTCAGTATTACTTACAAATTTTTTTTATTCCATTTTTTCCGAATATGAACGTCTTGTTCTGAATATTGTACTTTTCATTGCTTCCTTTTTCTTTAGTTTTTCTAATGCCTTGTCTATCTGTTCCACCTTTCTCTTTCCTCCGATTTTCTTCTTCCTCTTCCAAAAATTGTCTCCTGAAGTGTTCCTGCTATTACTAATGCTCCTATCCACTCTCTTTGGTTTTCTGCTGTCCCTATTTATCATTACCCAGAACTTCTTCCCAGATTTATTCTTTCTCATTTCTCTCAACTCCCTCTTTGCACATTCTCTTTTCTTTCCTCTTATCATTTGTTTGTATTCCTTTCTCACCCTTTTATTTCCTGCATGAATTCATCTCTCTTCTCATTACATTCCTCATACCACAACCTAATCCCTCTACTTTTTCTATCTCTTTTGCCTCTTTTTTCGTACACTAACTCACTTTATCTTTCAGTTCATCCCACATCCTTACCCTAAATTCCCTAAATTCTTTTTATTCTTTCTCTCCCCACTTTCTTCTTTCCCTTACATCCTCTGCTTCCTTTCTACTTCCCACCTTTACTTCACTCACTCTATTCACTTCTGTTTCATTCATCCATTCGTAATCAATCACTAATTTTCCTTTCCCCCCTATATACTGTAATGTGACTTCTCGCTACAGGCTAAGCGGACGATTATCACAGAAAACACGCAAGAAGATACATACAGGGATAAAATCAGATAGACTTTGTAACTTACATTAACGGGACGTGCACAGTGAATCAAGGGATTACAAATTGCAGCTCAGATAGCCAGCACTCGTCGGTCGCAATAGACTCGGCAGGCCTCGCGAGCTCAACCAAGAGCAGTTAGTCTTATTAGTTAGTCTTATAATATACTTTTAATATATTTTTTAATTTATGTATTTCAAATTACATGCACAACTATAAGCCCTCGGCAACGGAATAAAACTTATTCTTCGCTACATTTTCCTGGAAGAAAAATTTATCCGAAACTTAAAATTGTAAAATTAATCTTGGTAAACACGTTATATTAAAATCAAATTTTATGAAAAAAAATAAAATAAAATAATTAGATTAACTAAAAAAATAACTTTTTATGTTAAATTATATTGAGTTATTTTGATTAGGCTTATAAGTAAAATACTAACACAAGGCTGCAGAAAAAAAGAAACTATATTTATTAAAATGCAAAATGAAATGTAGATACTAAAACTAAAAGCGATATACATCTTCTTACACTCAAAATACAAACTATTCAACAAATTATTATTCCCTAAAATGCGAGTTAAGTTTTAAAAATAAATTGCATTTATTCATAATCCTTTTTGACATTATTATTTAAAATATATGAAAACAGATGTATGTTTAAGTAACCACTAAAAACCTCATAATATCTTGTGAGTATGTTTTGCATATTTTAGATTAGATTTGCAGATTATAGTTCATTTTTTCGGTTTAAGTAACATTAGCTAATACATAATAATTTATTCTTAATGTTATTATATGAAAATAAATTTATTTTCATTACATAATTATTTTCAATTAAAATACAAGAAATACAGTGCATCGTATATCAAATAATAACACGTAATACCAACCGGTAATATAACGCTATACACTGATGAAGCGTGCACTAGGTTTTATGATACCTTACTCCAGTACATGAACGTTACACATCTACGAATCTTCGGATCTAAAAAAATATGTAGCTTAGCAGTAATTGTTATTTTAATTTTTTAACGCGTAAATAATATGTAAATAATATACGGTATACAGTATGTTTTTTCACCAACAAAATTTATTTTTTAAGAACCTTACTGACATGCTGATATTTAATGCTAAATCGACAATAATAAGTATATTAAGCTAATGTTTCATTAATCAATATTATTTATCAATAAAACGAGACTGATATGCCGACCCTGGTCCTTATACGAGGACCAAAAAAAAATTTTCCTCGTAAAATCAAAATGTATAATGAAAAGATCTATTTTTTACTATATATAGAAAATGTTAATGTTATGATTAATAACTTACATTTTAAGATCAAAAACCAGTCGAAAAAATGTCATTTAACCAATTAGTATGAAAACTCAGAAATTGAACTACATAGGCAATAGAAGTCTGGAGCTATATACATGATTCTCAATTTAGCGTAGACAATCGTTACATCGGTAATGTAGGTATATTCTTGGATATTTTGTCTGACTCCAGATACTGTTTAGGTTTATCTTCGTTTTTGACAGTTGCAGATAATAAAGTGTAGATATATGTAGAAATATACCATCATGTGATAAGGTAGAGTTCTATAAATCATGCAGCGGTACTTCACCCTGTACTCGACAATGATAAAGTAAACTACTATGAAGTCTGTAACATGCTCCGTTAGAGGGCTCTTAAAGCATGACAAATTTACACTTAATATTTGTAGGTATTCTTTAATATTTTAAAGCTTCTAGAAACTTAAAATTGCAATAATTATCTTGTAAGTTATATAATATATCACACTATAATCAATATATTTTTATCAATTTCCGAAATTTTAAGTAAATTTCAAGTAGTAATTTTAAGTAATTTTAGTAATGTTATAACCTATTAATTCTTGATACAATTTGTTAATCGTTTAAAAACTAATTAAATGTAATATTCGTTTATTTTTATATACATTTCATAACATATAGTTATACCTCGAGTAGTCCAATTTTTTAAAATGTATAGTTTATTATGACTTCTATAAGAATGACAGCTGTTTGAAAATTTTTCTTTTCTGAATCTTCGGATATCTCACCAATATTCATTTGCAACGATTCCTGCAAGCAAGGTTTCAGCGAGGGATATAGGGATCAGCAGGATGCATTACTCATCTCCAACCAAAAAGTTTACCTGCCAAAATGGCCAATAGATTTGAATAGTAAGAAAAATATAAAATTTTGAGTATCGACGGAAATGAATTGTTTACAAATTAATAAAAGTAAACAACCACCACGTATATTCAGTTAAAAAATTGGTTTCAAAAAGTATACTTTGTGTATAACTAAATTATTTTTATAATTTTTTAATTCTTTTAACTTTACCACATTGTGTATTATCACGATCCATTGATTTATTTACATAACATGACATCTCTTACTACATAAGCTTACCATCTTAACAAGCAAACTTAATAAAGCATATGATATGTAGATGAATGAATTACATGACTGGATCGAGATATTTTAATAAACGACTTAAAATTACTGCCACCGCAGCAGTTTGCCATTCTGCTCGGATTACTCAGAATCTTTATGACGTACAAATCCTCATAGTCACATATATGGAAAGCTTGCTACGTATTAATTATGATCAAATTGCCATCTACATAGTATTTTAGAAATTCTTTAATTCGTTGTGGTCTGATTATTCATAAAAATAATATGTCAATTATATTACTTAATGGAAATAAACAGGTATTTTTTGTAGTTAAAGATTTTAACTTTAATGTACACTGATCTTCATCATCTTAATTAAATATGTTTTAGAGCATTTTATTATTATTGTTTATGCTTTCAATTTTAGTTTACTTATAGTCAAACAGATATATCAATATCTAATTTAATAGCGATTTTATTAAGACATATTGTTACCTAAATATAAATCATCTGTGTACCCAATTCTTTTTAAATACTTTATTTATTAAATTTTTAATAGGTTTTAATAATTACAAAATCATTAGGATGCTGAAAAACAAAGAATGTTCGTTCCAAAGAAAATATATTTTTTAAATTGACGTGTACATTTTAGCTATAGAATATTTACATCTGATTTTTTAGAGTATTAAAATTACTAAGTAGGTATATGAATTTACAATTCCCAACTAGAATTTGAATTTGAAAAGAATGTTAAAATATGATGCATATCTTACCACTATAAGCTGCATATAATTTAAAGAAGCAAAGTCTGACAGTAGCGGAACGGCTTCATCGGTGTAATCAACTCATCAAAACAATCTCTGAGAGAAAAAGGTCCTAAATGAGTTTCTTACAGTCTAACGTTTTTTCATATCTAAATAACAATCAAGTTGTGACACTTGGTTATAATCACTAACCAACCAAAAAGAGATAGTCATGTATCATATAAAGAACAGGAATTTATCTGAGAAATTTTCATGCATCAAGGCCCATTATAAAGCGGATAGATTTCATTTCATTTTAGTTCGTTTTATTTTTATCCTCAATTTAAGGTGTCAAAGAGATTTTATCTTAATCAGTACTGATTGAATCTCAGCATACACAATTAATCGCCATCATTTAATAACATTCATATAACAACTGCCACTAATTTCATGATTCTACACTACCATCAACCTTATAAGAATAAAAGAGCAAACAAGTATTAACAAAAGGAGTTCAACAATATTAAGTATCATTTCAAATTACAATTATGTGACTGTTTATTTGCATATATATATATTGTCGAAGTTCCTAAAATGGTATATTATTTATCAATTGTAAAGACACTATTTTGTAAAACAGCAATACATATAAATAGAGTTGATTGAAATTAGAGAATGAAACTATAATTTTAACAGAGACATTATCTACACTTTTGAGAAAAAATTTTCATAAAATATGTATAAAAATAGATATGATAATTTAATAAACTGATATAATGATTAGCTTGCTTTACTGGATACTACGCTAATTTACAAAAAAATATATAGTAGATATATTTACTGATCACACGTTATCATGAAAACTTACTTTTTATATTTACTTCTAAGATTTTTTACTGCATTAAAATAATATCCCTAACATAATTGCTATTATATGTATTATTTTTATTTAATAAAATAAAATTTTTAAGTTTCGTTTTTCAAATTTGACAAAATAGAATACTTACATATATTCTTTACAAATTTGATAACTTTTTCAGTCAACACTAAAAAAGAGTAATTGTAGGGAATAAACTGACATTTTGATTTAGCGCCCACATATTTCGAGACAATAATTAGTTTTCCGATATCCTAATTAATTGGCTTGTTTCTGATATGTAATTACGAGACGCACTTTTTGATATAAGTGAAAAGTAAATGGGAGGAGTTGAGCGACGAGCAGGTGCGAGCACCCGAGCAACCGAGCGTGAATCGTAATTGATTTTTATCAGAACCGAAAAATTAAAGCAAAATTTGTATAATGCCATATTTTTATTATAAATCAATAATTATTATTTGTATACTCTCGCAGTACCTACTCATTTTCATAAGGAAGTAAGGATTGCGCGTCAAATACTAAATATTTTATAATTATAATGATGCTACGAGTATCTATTGTATAGTATTATTTATATGTTATTATAAATATTATTCATCATTATAGCTATAATAAAACAATATTCATCTTTCACCAAATGTATAATTCGACATTAATCTCTGACGTTTAATAACAAAAAAATTATGTACAAATTTTGATCAATACTTAATTTTTTTAAACGGATCTGCTATAATGTAATATGTGATATACCAAAATGTAATTGTAATGGATAATTTATTAATTACAATTTATTTCATTAAAATTGATTCATGTTAGTCAAGTCATATACACATATGAATTAATTGTCGCAGCTTATTCTCTGTAAGAAAATAGATCCGTGAAATACGGCACATCATCAGCTAACGATCAGCCTGAGCATCATATTATCACCATAAATTTATGTATAAATCTGATCAAAAGCTGGTAATAAATTTAAAATTACATTGAACAACATGTATTCGCTTTGATTACACATGCAATATTTAAAGTTTAATGAATAGCCTAATATTTATAATCAGTTTCATTTTTCTTTTAATTTCGAGATGGAAACTCACAAAAGAAGTTGATAATCTTTTGCAAAGGTATCGATGGATCAATCCGATAGTAATTTTAATATAGAAAAACGTGATAATTCTTTAGAATTAAACAGTAATAAGACATGGTTGATATACTGTATTATTATTGATATATTATACATGAAACGCGCTTAGAATTTTGAATTAACCTAACTTTTTTAAATTACTATATTAAAATGTCCAATTAGATCACAAATATATTTTTCTAAATCTATCAATCATGAAAATGTAAATATGCGATGTAAAATTAGGCTGGATGCGATATTATCACGTCAAAGGAGATCTTTACACAAAACTGGCTGCGAAAAGAAGTTTTACTGAGAATTTTACGTATAGATTCCTTGTGAATTGATCACGAAAAATATAATAGATCGTTTACAGATTTGCAAGGCGCAACTCAAATACAATGAAATTATGGTAACTTGGTTATGATGAATGGCAATTTTACGTGTGTACGATAGTACTAAAAAAGAATCATCTATGAGTTACTATGAGCTACTTCCAATTAATCAATGTTAAATGTTCTTCCATTGTGACAATCATCGAGTCCATATTTTTTTGATGATCCAAAAACATAAAGAGAACTTGCTTGGTAAGTTTTATTGCATTCACTGCATGTATGCAGTCCAGAAGTGCAGGTACCCTTTGACTTTTATTTGTTTTGATCTGTGTATAGAATACTTTTAATCGAGATCATAATGAAATGTAGTGAAAGCATATGATAACCAAGAATAAAAATAAGAAATGTAAATATTCTGAAGGTGTAAATTACATAACAATGATATTAATATCAATCTTAATATATATATTTATAACAAATTGATACCAATAAACATAGATAGACGAAAATGAAATTTCGAACTTTCAATTAGCTAACAATCGTAATTAATTAATTTTCGTAAGCTGACGGAATTAGTTTACAGTATTATTATAAGCGGCTTATCAAATTATAGTATAATAGTTTCATATAGTATATTTAATACATTAGCATCACAAAAAATCAATTAAATTAACCATTTTACTGTAATATTTATTATTAACATTTTAATGGTATTTTGATATAAATTGCTTGCATAAAAGTAACGTACATAGCTCGGTACAAAGTGACAAAGCAGATAAAGTATATATGTAAACGTTATATTTATATACGTTTCCTGATAGAAGATAAGTAGAGCAATAGTATTAACGCATAACTACAAACTTTATCATTTTTAGATGACTTTTGTAAATAAAATATCTATTTACTGTAGTTAAATTAGGGGATAATTAGCTACAAATCAATTAAGAACTCTACTATGGTTGCATGTTTTCTATAGAAATTCCGCTAATAAAAAGTTGGAGATGGCACATATATTCAATATGTATAGCATTTATTCTCGCAAATAATTGATGGAAGGGCAATCAGCCGATAGATTGGGCGAAATGAAAGCTGGAATGAGAGGAGTTGGAAGGGGGCTCCACATCCACCTTGCGCCTATATGCATTTTAGGTGTATGTATAACTTGTATATATAGTGAGTAGAAAAGGCGAGCTGCAGGGGCGGGGTCAATAATAGCTTTTTTAAACCGGCTCCAAAGTGATAATTAGTTTCTTGATTTTCGAGCCGACGGCGCGGGGTATAAATGACAAAGTGATTGAAAAGTATAATCCACGCAGACAAGCACCTGTAAATTATCTCTTTCCGCTCGGCAAATGGGGTACGGCCTACTTGGCCTATACATACATATAGGAATCCCTGCCGCCTGGTCTATTCATCCGCGGCAGTTTCGGACCGATCCCAGGCTCCCTCTCTCTTCCTCCTCTTGGCCGAACTTCCCATCCTCCCATCGACCTTCTGTCTACAATACATATACATGTATACATGTATCCCGCTCGCGGAATCGCGCGCACGAATATTCGGCCTACTTTTACGAGGCGCGCATCTTTCCCGCAATTGATTCATTATTCAGCCTGCGAAGAGTCGTTCTCGCCGAAGATATATACGCCTATGCGCAGACGCGCACGCTTTCTGCGTACACATGGATAGATTGGCGCGTCGGCGACGCATCCTTGCCTCTCGGGAGTATATATAGCGAAAGGGTATGTACGCGCGCCCCCCGTCCTCCGGCATCCTCCGCGCGGGTGATTACGGGTTGCACGGCGCATTAGACCGGCATCTAAACAAACCGCTTGCGCGCCTACCAACAGTTTAGGGCCGCGGGGCGTGAGTCTACTCGGGAGGAGGTGGGCCTCGGCTCCGAGGTGCTCCTTCCCAATTCCTTGGCCGGCCACTCCGAGACGGAATGATAAAATATGGAGGAATTCAATTATGCAGACGGGCCGACGGCATATATACGGGATCAGCTCGGGGGGATTCGCACAGCGCGGATTGACTCATTGAGCAGAGAGGCAAGCGCGAGATCGGCCTGCTCGCGAGACAAAGCGACTCGGTCCTTGCTGCAGAGGGCGCGCCGGGCACGCGGGGTGGGGGTGGGGGGCGCGGCCGAGCCAGCGGCTATTAATTTATTCGTGGGCAAGTGCAGCGGCCTAAGTATGGTGCTAGGGGCTCCCCCTCTCTCCGGGAGATCGAAGCCGATCGGGATCCGCTGATTGCACCCTGCCACCTGGTGTTTGCTTTATAAATCGCGGGGCGATCGGCGGCGTCCGTGGTAGCGGGGCACTCGGAGTCGAATCGGACCGGGGCTCGGGCCGGCGGCCGCGGGCGCTTGTGGGAAAGCGGCGCGGCGCGGCCCCCTGGCGGCCGCCCGGCCAATTACTCCTCCCCCCGCGGCCCTCGGAAATGGACGCGCACATTAGCGTTTTACGTCCCCGGCACTTAGCGCCGCGGCGGCCTCCGCCCAGAAAAAGCCGGGGCCCGCGCAAGAAGAGCGCCGAGCGCTAAGGTGAGGAGATAATAAAGAGCCTCTCAGCCGCGAGCGAGGGATGAATTTTTTATCGGGGCCCGCGCGGCGATCGGCCCGTCCCCGGCGCAGCCACTCGCAGCCGCCGCCGATACTTAGGTAATAACCCGGTAATGACGGGCTCCGTTCGGACTGCTCTCATTTTGTTTGCCGAGGGCCGGCGCGGGCCAGGCGATCGCAGAGCAAACACGCCATGCGCCCGGATGATAATGATGATGACGATGATGAGGGGCCTCGCGCGGCCCGGAGAGGGGCGCAGACTCCGGTCTCGCCCTGCCCTCGCTCTCCACCCGCCCGGCCCCACTCGATTACGACCCGGGGCAAAAAGACCGGGCACTTTGCGCCTCTCCCCTGCTGCCGGCTCCCCTCGATTCCCTACATGCGCCGAGGCTCCTCGCGCGGCTGCCATCGGCCCGGGGAGATCACCCGGGCTTCCACTTTTTCCCTCTCGAGGACGACTGCCCTTCCGTCCGGAACCGGGAAACCGGGGGCCCACATTCGGGCGCGCCCGGCTAGGGGCGCACATCGAGCGCTCGTCAACTTCGCGAGGGCGTCTCTGGCTTAAGGTACATGTGCGCGCGCTCAAAAACCCCGAGGAGATCCGCGCGAGGGCAAAGAACCTTCCCCGATTTCCCGGCCGCGGGAGACGACAGTGCAGCGCGCGAGCCGCGGAGAGAAAGGACGCGCCCTTCGGCGCTCCTTTTTATCGGCCTCGCAATCTCGTTAGCCGGTGCGCGCGCCAGCGACTGTTAACATTTATTAATTAATAATACGCTCTTAGCGGCAGCCCTCGTAATTACTCTATTCTGCAAACATTCAGCGGGGTAATTGCCCCCCCGCGATTATTGGAGGCGCGCGCGTTCAAAAAGGCCCTCATTACGTGCCGTTACTTCGTTTACTGCCTCCCCCCGCTCCGCTGCCTCGGCTCAATTGTGCAAAATTAAACGCGCGGCTACAATTGGGTCCATTATTGTTTATTATCCCCGGCAAGCGCAGCCCTCGGCCCCCGCGGCTATATCCCTTTTCTTGGGGCCCTTGCCAAATTAACGCCGCGGTACGCCCGTCGCCGCCGGCCGTTCGACTTTTCGCCTCCATTTCATCGACACTATAGAGGGCTTTCAATAATCTGGCTCGCGCGAGGAGATATCAGGCGCCTAGGGGAAATGCTTTTCGATGAGACTTGGACTGCAGTCCGGCGATCATGCAGCTCAAATCTCAAGCCGACAAGCATAATTTAGTCTAATGGGGCCATAACTGCGAGCTCCTTATCTTTGACGGTGCCCAATAATTACATCTAGGCCTCTATACAAAACGTATATTTTCTACGTTTATATCAGGTTCTCTTATTTATTCTATAATTCTATATAATACTGCAATTTCGTTTCCGCGATAAACAATGGTACCAACCTATTTTTCTACACAGCAGTCTAGCCATATACATGCGGTTATCGTATATCTTTTGAAATTATCTACTGGAAAGGAAAAACTGGAAATAAAAACGCTTAAAATTTTGGTTTGCGAGTTAGCGGAACGCGACGACAAAGTTTGAACAAAATCCATTCATTACATAAGCACTTTGGAGGAATTTCCGAAAATATCATATTGAATGCTTGAATTTCATGTTTAAACATAGTTGCCAGTTTTTCCGCTAACAACGTAAGTAATTGAGTTAATTCTGATTGTTTCTGTAATCCTAGGAAGGTTTTAAAACGTTACTCTACCAGCGAGCGCCCAGAAAAAGCAAGGAAAAGGCAAGGAGAAAAATCACTTACATTAACCGACTGATTCTGTGCGCGCTATCCCGAGTAAATTTTTCGCATGGAGCCGCGGGTAATGGCAACTACTGTTAATTGGGCGCGAGGCGCATACCTCATCCAGTGGCAAATGTCAAACCGTTACGCCAACGAGGGCCGGGCCCTCGAATGTCGAGCTTATTAAGTATGGCAGCGGACGGGCAGAGCCGGGAGCTCTATATATATATATAAGTGCCTTCCGCAGCGGCTCGTGCAGCTCTCGTTTCGCCCCCCCGGACCCGCGCTCTCGAGGTTTGTCTTCCATTTTTATAATTGAGACGCGCCGGGCCGCGAGCTGCGTCCCGCGTCTCGGACTTTTACGAGGGCCGGGCGGATATCGTCCGACCGGTGCTCCCTGCGCCGCAACCGCACATATACGTACCTTTCGCGAAAGTTCAACCGGCGCGCCTCGCGATATCCGGGCCCTCGGCGCCCGGGCCCGAATTCAATTAGCCCATTAGCCGGCACATCATCCCCGGCACCTCGAGGGAAAAAGCCGCGGGCTTACGTAATGCGGCGGCCTTTTTCTTCCCCGCGCGGCCGTACGTACACGCGGGCGCGCGGCCCAGAAAACTGGTAAATCGTGTTTTTAATCAGCATAAATTTGAGTCGCGCGCGGGAGAGAAGAAATTTCGCTGCCCTCGGATGCGCTGCCGGCGGGGCCCGCCGGTTTTTGCGGTCACGCGAGGTGCGCGCCGAGAGCGCCCCCAGGGGGGGAATAACGAGAGCGCACACATACCTATAGGCCGTCCGCCGCGAGGGCGCACCTCAAATGGCCCGATCAATTTGCTTAAATAGCCGCTAATTCCCGGGTCGACTTGGCACCTCCCCCCCCGAGGACGCCCGGCGCCGAGGTACAGGCTCCCTCGCCGGGGCCCCGCCGTGTATTATCAGGGCATCGGGCCTCCCCCCCCGAGCCGCTCCTTCGTTATTGCGCGCAATAGAGAGGGAGGGGGGCCGCGGAGGCTCACGGCGCGGTAATGAGCCATAATGAGCCGGGCGAGCGCGCGGCCAATCACCGATGAAACATCTCGAATCAATGTTAATACCATGTGTGTCTTGCGCGAGATCCTGCGGATTTCTCTCCGCCTCGCTCTTTATCTCTCTCTCTCTCTCTTTCTCCTTCGTGCCCTTCTTCTCCTTTTTCATCGCCAGCACCTTATTTCTCCTCGTGCTCCTCCTGCTCTCTCCTTCGGCTTTTTTTCACCAGCGCGCACTTTCAGAGCCCTGATACTCCGCGTTTTTGTCAAAATCCACGCCTTTCTTTTGTCCTGTATATTCGCGGCATTATTACTTAGGCCGCGGTCATTTAAATTTGATGAGTGAATATTATACGCAGCGCGAGATCCTGCAGCCATAGCCTTTTAGTAATTACAAAACGACCTTGTTTGCCCGAACATTTTTATAGCCCTTATTTATTAATGTTCGGAAGCTGCGTTTTTATCTACTCTTACACCCCGTAAATACAAAGCAATTTATATTAGATACACGCGTAAACCCCCTAGAATGATCCACGTGGAAGTTTTACTCTTAAAAAAATGTCAATAAGCCGCATTCTACATATTGAGACATCTATTCCAAAAGTCAATTATTAATCAGTAATAAATTACAATTTTTAATAAAATATAAAACGTAACTGTTTCACATTGCTAATCTACGTACAATCATTTTCCTGAGTGAACAAAACAATTACCAATAAATTCTTTCATGTTGGATATTATACAATCTTGAAAATTTCTATTCTATAACATAACTGATTATTGGTAGTATTTATTAAGATATGAAGTAATATAATCTTGTTTGATTTTGTCATACATTTTTTGTCGATTTTAATCTGCAATATACTGAACAATTATCGTTCGGTCATATAGTAGTTCAGAAACTCAAAGTTAGATGGCGCCAGTGGTGCTCTCAATCGCTTCGAACTACCGTTCTCATCATTTCCACGGCTATAAAAGCTATGGCAGAGAGAGAAACATTACTTTAAACGTTGCTGAAAAATCAAAATAGTTAAAATTCGATAGAAAACTAGTTTAAATATTAATGCTCGCAATAAAAGCTTGTCGGTTTTAAGGACTCACTGTATTACATCATTAGAATTTATAGCATCGATATTGAGAAAATCAATTTTTCATTTTCTCAAGCACAAATAGTTTTAATAGCCGTAACACCAGTAAAAACGATAAAATTAAATTTGGCGAATAAACGATTAAAAAAACGACATGCGCATGCCTGGCAGGAGAGTTGCGCAGGCTTTCTGCAAATGACTGTTTAGTTTTTTCGTTGCATGGCAGAATGCCCAATGTGCGTAATACGTATGCCACGTCCAGATTTTCCTAAATTTATCTCCTTTCTCTAAATACTTAACTCTAATGCCGCGCAGGAAAAGCGGAGCGTTTTCATTTGTTTAAATTTGACTCGTGCCCCAGCCCATGCGCGCGTTGGGCAACATAACCGAGTCTGCGCGGGCTGCTCGGGCCATAACAAACAAAATTTACAGGCTGACCTGATTTGCGGCTAATAAGCCGCGGGAAAGCTTATCCGCGGCGTCTCTGCGGGGCAAAAAGCCCAGGCCGGTGTAATTGAAAACCACTGTTTAGTAACAGACTCTTTCCCTTTCGCAATGCCCCCGCGCATTTCTCCCCGTAGGGAGATATCCGCGCCCGGCCATTGTATGGAAATGGCCTCCGGAGGGCTGCTGCAGCATCCGGATGGAAATGCGATTCTATCTCCGAGGCGCACCTGTCGAAGGCCGGGCCGCAATTGGGGGAGCGCGCGGAAAAGCGGGGAAAAGCCCCGGCGAAGCGCAAACCGTGCGCGCCCGCTTATTGTGCGCCGACGTGCATGGGATTGCGACTCGGTGAACCGTTTAGCCGATTTCGCAATTGTGATTAATCGAACGAGCGCGGGGCTAGTGCAATTTTCGTGCGTTTACCCGAGCGCGATAGCTTAACTTGTTTTTGTATCGTGCATTATATGTACGCGGTCCTTGAGGATATATGCGTTTTTCGATTGGACAATATTTATAGATTAGGTCGCGCGCATTCGTTTAAACATAAATTTATATGTAATGATTTGTTTATCTTTTTAGGTTTGTAGCTACACTTTTACTGGCCTGCGATAAAAGATGCTAGTTGATTGCCATTCTAACTGCCTTTAATTAATCGCCTATTGTTCCAGCTTTATACCACATAGTTCTCCTTGTAATAGTACTGTGGCGGCTCAGTTGATTGCTCTAACCGATATTCCAATTTATAGATTTCGAATGAATGTCAAATAAGCATGCATCCAATGCATTATTTCCTTATAAGTATACGGCACCTGCACTTTAATAAAATCAATTCTACATTCTTATTCGTCTCTGAATATAACTTCGGATTACAATCATAATATTTAAATAAAAAATAAAGGATTTTATGATTTTCATTGTTTCATTTGGACTTTATAGATATTCACATTTTAATTTGATTCATTTTTATAATACTCATATCACTGCAAATAAATTATCGCGCAATAGCGTAATTCAATCGTGGATAATCACACATCTAATCCATGTAGGTGATTATTATGCGTTCATAAAGTTTGACTCGTAAACAACCTTTGATTAAACCCGTTTGGAGACTAAATAAAAACTGATTTAACTATTAAAAAAATTAATAGGTGTTGTACTTGATATACGAAATTCATTATAAATATAAGGCGTTAATTTCCAATCATTATTAAAGTTAACCCTGAGATAGAACACTGAACTTTCCTCAGGCACTATCTTGACATGATAACCTGTGTAACTCATACTTGCGTTATAAATCGTATTCTCCCAATTTAAGCAATATTTGCTTATCGAGGCATTTTATATTTATATAAGCTTTAATGTTTCGCTAACGTTCGTTTTTACTTAATTAAGTGCTTATAAACAGGTTAGTTAAGGCTATTTAATTTTTCTCGATTCGCTTTTTGTTTTAATCAATGTTGATATCATTATTTTCTACAGTCAACGTAATAATAAAAACTCTATTAAATATGCAGCACAATGATAATATAATGCATGTCCTCGTGTATATATATCAGTCAGTGAATTCAAAATTTAGGCTCTGCAGCAATTATATTTAGTCATAGTTTTGGATGTTTTACAGTGTTTGGCACGATAGTTTCTCCTTCGTTTTTCTGCATGATTAATACCTTCGAATCCTTATTTTCTGTGTTGCTTGAAAGATTATTTGCTTTAATTTTTTTGTTTCTTCCTTTGAATTCTTTTCGCTTCCTGTCATTTCGCATCGTTTACTTTTTTCTTTATCCTCTTCAGTATAAATCGTTCGCATTTTCTTTCTGTTACTCAATTTTAACTTTAAATTGTGTAAGAACAGGCAAAACTTGTATAATGCATAAGTACACAGTGTAAATCCAAAAACTGTGATCTTAAAACGATTCATATATTTCCAAAAATATAAAATTATGCAATGCAATTATTGCTCGGCTTGTGTAGGTAATTTAAAAAATTATTAGGGGTAAATTCGAGGGTAGAGTTAAAATGCAGATAAAGAGCGGATATATATTAAAGACAAAGATTAATCCATAAAGAATTATGTTTTATTTATATTTACCAACCGCCTTGGTGGGATAATAAGAAACTTGTAAGCCTTTATTTCTCAAATAAGCAAGCTAATTTCAAGTTTATTTGACCTGCTATGTACTGTACTTTCTACCCATGTAAACCCATAAGTAATTTTATATCTCGCGAGTATATACGCGTAAAGTTAATCCGGACGGTTTGACACGGCTCCATAAGTCAAGGGCATTTCCAAACCGAAATATCTTTGTTGCCTTCCCAACGAGTGCCTGCCATTTTTCTTCGGGTTACTCCAGAACTCGGGGCGAAGTACAATATTTTGCGCCCGCGAGGGTTCATGAAAAGCGGTTTACCCGCCGAGGCAGAGACTTTAAAAGGCCGAGGCCGTAGAAGTATACGTCGGGCGCGTTATATCCCTCGGAGAGCCGGTACACGGGCCATACGCGCATTGTGCCCAGGCGGTGGCCCTGAAATAGGAGCGCCGGCCGAGTACACGGCAATTACCCCCGATCCCGCGGATATTTAATCGGGCAGATAATCGATCAATTGAAAAGGTTTGAGGCTCCTCGCGTGGCCCGTCGGCCGACTGGCGTGAGCGCGCGCCGCAGGGGAGGGCCGTTTATCAAGCGTAACAGCACCGCTCGGAGATGTTTTCGGCGAGGGTTTGCCCATATGCTCGCGCGCCGCCGGCAGAAGCGCGCGCCTCCGGCCTGCCCGGCCAGATCAAGCAATAAAAAAAAAAAGGGAAAGAGGGGGGCGAGGGGCGCGGGGTGGGGAAGCGTGAAAGACCGACGACTCGTTCGCACGTACGCGCGCACTCGCGCGTACACAGGGATAACCCCGGGCACATAAATATCGCACGTGTTAGAGCGAGAGGAGCGGCCCCGCTCCCCGGGCGCTGCAGCATCCCGCGCGTCCGGCCCCCCACCCGGCCGCTCGGGGAGCGCCGCGCGCCGCCATGTTACCACGCCGCCGCCCCACCCCGGCCGCTCGCCGGCCCGACACCCACGCGCGCCCGCGATAGCCCTGCACACACATATATATATATATCGAGGGCGCCTCCGCCTTTTTCGCGCGCGCCTCTGCCCCCGATCTCGCGGGCAGGAACTTTCGCCGAGCCGTCGCGTCGCAGCACCCGCCGATTGGTCCATCGCGACTACCCACCTTTTAATCCCTTGGAATTTGCGAGAGCGCCAGGCCGATAATTGTACCCGGCCTACTTAATCTGCCGCGCTGCAACGATTAAAGATCTCCCTCGCACCAGCCGGCTCTATAGTACAATGGGCATTTGCTCACGACTTGCCGCTTCTTACCCGCTATATATCTAGAAAACAGCTCTCGATGTGCTAGTCATCTCGATGCAGGATCTCGTCGACATTAATAAGTTAAGGAATCTTTAAATTCGTTGTTGAATCTGCGTTAACTGTATATGCTATGAAGGCTATAATTGCAGTTAAATCCTTTTATTACATTATGTACATTATCGCATATACTATCCTACTAATTTAAATCAAAAAGATCTTAATAATTCATCAGAAAGCTTGCCGAAATCAGATGTTACATTCAGTATACTGATAGAGCGAAAATCATTAAAAAGATAGCTAATTCTTCATTATTAGTAAAAAATTAGTTACGAATCACTCAATTCTTCTTTTAGGGTACATTCATCATTCAAGTACTAATACTTAGACATTTATGTTGTATTTTTATAAAAATATTAGCTACAGTTCATTAATCTTTTGAAATTTGTATCGTTTTTGGTACTATTTCTATCCTAATAGAAACTGAAATATGTTTCTGGTGGCTTTATTGATCGAAATCTTTTTCGAGCATTAGGGGTGGCTCATTTAATAGTGTATTGGATTCGAATTGCGGTAGTATCGAGATTGGATGCCGAGTGTCGTCGACTCATACAAGTATGCTATACTCAATATGCTTTGTTTACACTGCAAATTTCCTTTACTTAATAGCACCGAATCACGATAAATAGAACGGCGTTAAAAAAATTATTATATATCTTGCATGTTTTAGTAACAGATGTCCTATTTGAATAATTTCTTTTTGCATTTGTAGAATAGCTTTATAGATTAGAGACATACTTTGAAAATTATAGTTAATTATAGCATAATGCTGAAAAAATAATAATTGGCTAGGATTTCTAGCATAGGTATAACATATAAAGAAAAGTTACCGTTTTACACTTCTACTTCATTTTCTTAAAGCAAAAGCTGCACTCGAGGAATATTGTAAGACTCGGATTAAGTCCGCAAACTATTATCTGTTGTATATGAAGTACACGTATAGAACGAGACGTGGAACGTAAACGAGTGGAAATGGTTGGAATTCCGCTCGCGTGTCGCGCATCCATCAGCTATCAATATCCAGTCTAAGCACTTTTACTAATAGCTCCTACTTAAACGGGTCCGGCAAGTAGCGTATAGCTGCCATAATACCGCAAGAGGCTTATTACGTCGTACAGACTGCAAAATTATCGCTCGCTTTAGTTTTGCAATCGGCGTAAACGTAGAAAAATGGCCGTTTACACAAGTCGCTCACAATGATGCCCCGCGGTCACGTTGAATAATAATTGTATAATAGGTTCATTACATGCAGCATGCGATCGAAATTCGCTGTTCCCATTCACGAAGACAAGCCGAGCCCGAGCGGCCGAACAATTAGCCGATTTTTCTGTCCGCCGGGGACGCGTATTATAATGCTCTGGAGCCGGCTTGATTTTTGGCAGGGCGCCACAGGCCCGGCCGGGGAGCTGATAATAGGGCCGCAACAATATGCGCCGCGCGTTTCGCCACACATCCCGCGATAATTGATCCACGCGAATAATAATCCGCGCGCTTACTTTGTTTGGCCGGTAAAAAAGCGGCAGGGGCGCGGCCGTCGGGCCTTAATGCGGGGCCCCGCCGCTCGGGGCGGATGTGCGCGTTCCTATCCGCTGGCGTGCGCCTGATTACACGCGGGGCATAAGTAAACGATAGGCGAGCGGCGTTGTAATGAGGCCGATATAGCGGCCGTAATGGCCCCGCCGCGGCGTTTTCGCGGTGCCCCGGTGCTCGCGCTCAATCACCGGCCGCGTTATTAAAGGTACAAGTAAACGGGGAATTACGGGTCGCGAGAGGCGCGCCTATATGCTAGCACGTGGCCTCGGGGCGGATGCGAGCCGAGGGACCGGCCGGGATTCCGCGAGACGTCCGCGGCCGGAGGCCACTGCTCTCGCGCCTCGGATTCACGCGATCGCCCTTTCCTGGCCCACCACTGGCGCGTGCATTCTTCCTCGAGGGATTTATGTGCTCTACATCCTGCGTGTATGTACGTGCTCTGTTCAATTTTCTCAAGGCACTTGTAGAGATGCGTAACCCGCGCGTGCACGAGTACCAATATATGAGTCAACTTATATTGACCTTCGCGCGTTTTCACCTTTCCTCATGGAAAATTAGGTTCAGGAAATAATTTTGCTCGTTGCCTAATCGAATAATTCCTGACATCGTATTTATTCAGATTGTATAAACGCTTCGGGATACTCGTTGCTCGCGACTAAATATTGATTTTACATTTAAATTATTAGAAACGCATGTGGATATTGTGATGTTTTGGTGAAGAATCGATTGATACCCGCTGTAAAAGCATTTATGCACCTCGTATTGTTGCTTGATGTTCATTCAAAGCAACTTTCAATGTGTATAGAGCCAAGGAAGTAGTCGTTGAGCAATTCCGAATAACACATTGCTCATTATAAACTATTACATTATGAAGGAGATTATATTTAATTGCAGCGGATTAGAATAGCATAGCTTTTACAATAGCGAATCTAAGCGTCTTTTCATTTGGTCGCATTTTTATCAAAATTTACAGGTTAAAAATACGAATGCATGACCATAAACCAACGCTTGCTATTAATAATATAGCGCACTGTGTGTACATATCAGTTGCATTCAATTAAAATTAACGTTCCGTTAAAATTGGTAATGATAACGTTTACTATTAATTGATAAGACCTTCACTCTAAAGTGAATAATGACTGCCAGCTTACAGACGCGTAAATGCTCTCCAACTACAGTCATTTTTCGACCGATAAACTGTCATTGTGTTTAATCTGTACATATATATTCCAATGCCGCTAAGAAAATCTGCTACAGTTACATATAATTAGATTTGAAAATGGGAAATAATTCTAGAGCTGTTCTGTTCATAATAAATAGCACAGTCACTTTTGCCAATGAAACTTTTTTACATAAAAATCACGTGTAAAAATAGGAAGATAATATACAAAGAGCATATGCGAAACAGTTATCTATATATACTCATTTCATACATATGTAACTCATTTGCAGCACCTGATTAACTTTCATGATTTAGCAAAAGATAACTTAAACTGCAAAAGATTTATGCATAAAGTATAAGTGATATTTTAATATTAAATAAATAAATAATTACAAATTTCCAAATACTTTAATGAATTGAATTTTGTTAATTAAACCAATTTGTATAAGAAATATAAAATAATTTGTTATATAAATTAATGCCAAAATCAATTTTATACAATTGATTTATTTGAAATTATATTAAGTCGATATCATTATTTATAAAATGTTTAATCACATGTATCAGTTTAAACAAAACATATTTTGTCACGTGTAACGTACTTCAAACACAAAAAATGGACTCTTTTATTTACAACGAATAATAAATTACTCTATCTATGAGATTTTGTAAATAAAAATAAAACTGCAATTCGAAACATTTGATATACATTGTAGTATATAATAGAAAATAATACAAAAATTATATTCTTTTATTCGCATTATTAAAAACTTAATTTACCTCTTGTTATATGCATACCAATGTTATGTTTGCGAGTTGATTTCGAGGTTGTGACCTTATACCAACTAAAATTCACGCTAAAATTTTAATGGAAATCCAATTTCCACTTTTACCAGGGGTAATTTAAGATTTTTAGTAATATTAAAATTTGAGAGCAGTGAAAGATGAAACAAAAATTTTATTAGAATTGGCAATAAACAGGATTTAATTATATTTAATTATATATCTTAATAATATATTTTTACTATACAGATTAATACATATAATATAATCTGGTAGAAATTCAAATCAGTGTCAGGTCAATTTATTTTTTTTTAGTTTTCGATTTCATAGTTGCTAGAGTATATCCCAAACATATTATTAGTGTATGTTACAAAGTTTTAACTAAATAAATTTCTGCAGGGATTAAGTTATTCGCTAATTTTAAATGCTTCAGTATATATGTACAGTCATACCGTATAAACTGTATCTACAGGGTATCTCCTACCAAATTTACCTACACAATTTAATTATACATTTTTTAAAATTCATTATAATAATATTAAATACATAAATGTTCATTATTAGTTATAATATTTTATAATATAATTAATTCTTGATTGACTATTCATTGTATAATCATTTTACTATATAATCATAGCTATTATCTTATCTAAAATTCATTCTTAGTAAGAATTATTGTATTGACTACTTTTCTCGCTACTTTTCATGATTAAAAAGTAGACACATTAAAGTTAATAAATTTTCATTCCGAATGAATCATTCATAGTCGATGACACATTAAGAGCAATTTTATAACACAAAATAAGTAAATATTTATTATTCAATAATTTATAATGCCGAATTATTATTTATATAGAATTATAAATAATTGTATGAAATTGTTTAATTCGATCATGTAATGTCAAATAATGAAATTTTTAATATAATTGTTTTCCATTTACGATTATCGAATAAACATTAAAATAGACGTGTGAAATTTTTGTTGTGCAATATTATTTAAACATTTAAAATGCGCATGATACATGTAAATTGCATACATGGAGTTTAAGGTATCGATTTAATTAAATGTATTGTCTATGTAAAAATGTTCATGTATATAGTTTAGTGCTTCAAAAGTATCATAAAAGATAAATATACAAAGATATGTGTTCCTAATTAAATAGTGACGGGTCAAATTTTGACTCGGATATGATTTAATTTAATGATATCAATAAAAGTTATGTCTACACAATTTATGACACATTATGAATGTGTGTATCTTCATAATGTATAAATAATCGATTGTTATTATTGTAAAGTAAATTTGAAATGTTTACTATCATGTTACCCGAGAATTATTTATAAGGAAGGCGCTTAATAAAAACGATTATTCTCAATTATTACTCTCAACGAAAGAAATCGTGACTTTGTTTCATTCAAATTTTTATCTGCAAGTATAAAAAATGAAGTTATCTATCTTCTTCTTAATAGTCGCTGCTATGGTTACATTGTTCATTGAAGCTGAAGGTATGGATTCTACTCGGCATTCTAACATTTGTGAAAAGTATAGTTTATAAAATAAACATAATTATGTTTTACAAATCTAATTTTGAATATGAATAAATTAGTTTTTTAAGTTAAATTATTTGTAGCGATTTTTTTATATTGAGTTTTTTTATCAACTAGCATAAATAAAAAATCTAAAGCTCTGAATATGTCAGAATATATAACAATCCAAATATATGTATTTGGAGGCAAGTATGTCTGCACATGCTGTACTCAATACAACTAAATTGCCAAAATGCACTATTTTAAAAAATTATTTATGCATTTTTGATAACATTACAATATAGTTCCTATATACTCGCATACTGTAGTTATTGTTTATATTAAAATGTGTATATTAAATTTATATTAAAAAATATTGGCATAGATTTTATCACAAATAGTATTTATATATCGAATTAAATGGAGTACAATTGTATTCTCTATTAATAGACTGTTCTTTTAATACACGGGGTTAAAAGGGAAATATCGTAAACAGATTTTAATTTAAATAATTTATAGGCTTTTTACTTAAAATATCTTAATATTACATAAGTAAATAATTAATGCGATTTTAATACAATTTTTATTAATGCATTGTACAATAAATGAACATTACAATTGACTTTGACGATTAATATTATTATTAAATATAATAAATTTCTTTGAAACAGCTATGGACGATGAAACGATAACTGCTTTTATGAATAGCAGAGTCGGATTCGCATGTAAAAGGAAATGTAATCAATTAACAGGTAAATATGTTTTTATTATTTTTATTTAATATTTTTTTGTTTTTTTTTTCATCTGTACAATAGCACATTTTGTACAGCAGATATTCAGAATTTAGAGAAATGCTAATATTTGTAAAATTATGCTTGTATTATAAAGGATGATTTGCATTCCATAAAATATAAAAAACAAATCAGTTCTATTTTTGTCAAAAAATGTTTTTCATATTAGGCATTTATGTTCTATTATAAGCATAATTTATGTTTAGGATTAAATTTCTTTCGATGCATGAAAGAATGCAAAGCGGAAAGAGATGAACAATTACAATCTAAAATAACACGTAAGTATAATCATTATAAAAGTTATTTTTCTAAAATTTGAGTTTTAAAATTCTAATCGATTTTACTAATTTCTATTTATTTTACCTTTGCAGCTAAGCCAACTCCAAAACATTAGAATTCATTCTATGTAATATATGTCAATGCTAACCTGTATAATATAATACCTGTATTTTAAACAAATATATTATATGTACACTATTCAAGACAATGTGGCTTCTTTCTGTGATGAAGATTATGATTGTTTTGTAGAGATATTTTCAGGCAACTTTGAGCATAAAGTTTGGATTATAATAATTAAAACAAATAAACTAGGATAAATAAAAAATTACAAAATTATTTATCATTTACTGTAATTACAATTGTACATTATAATTATTAAACTAAATTACTAAATTACTTAAGATTGTTTTATTTTTGAGTTTAGAATAAATATGCTAATAGAACATAGCAGATCATTAAAATGTACAAGTAAACTACCATCAATTAACTCTTCAAATTTTGGTTAAATTCCGGTGTAATAGGGTTCACTTCTATATATATTTGCAAAATCTGGCATTAATTTCAGGATTTGACGGATTCATTTCAGGGGTTTTCGAATGATCTAATTTCTACCAGATTGAGATATAAAACGACATTCCATTTTCGTAAGTTTAGAAAAACTACGAATTATCGTATTAGAGGTATTTTTTAAACAAGGTAAAAGTTAAATAAAAGAAGGTAGATTACAATATTTAAAAAATTTAAATGTTCCCGCCTAAGACTGGCTCGGTAAAACAGAAATTGATGGTAAGTGATCGGCGTTAGGTAAAGTCTACTGAATTTATACTATCAAACAAATAAAATGTTTGTGGCATGTGTTACATTCAAGTTCCTACAAATAATTAGCAAGTTTCTGAGTTGAATAATTGAATATTCGTTGTTAAAACCCAAATATAAATAGAAAATAGCTATATGGTATAAAACTAATCTATCAAGTATTGTATACTTTACTAATAAAATGACGCATAAATTAATTTACTCCGAATGCATACAATCTACTAAAGCACACACTGTACTCTAATAATGAACCTGCCTAGATATCTGAATTTCAATATATCTAAACGCATTAAACTCTAAAGCCCAAATTTTAGTTCAATACTGTTTATATACCGTACATATAAGACAGAAAGATAGATAGAAAGATGAAATTTATGTTGGTAATTTTAGTTTCCAAAATTTTGCCCTTAGTAAAATACGATAAAATATAAACAAAATATTTCGTTTTCTATAACACTTGTTTTATGGTTAACTTAAACAGATATAAAATTAACCTTTATTGTTTAAAAAGTATAAAAAATTTGAAGAATACGTAAAAAATAAAACAATTCTATAAACCTTAATAGATCAGTCAATCTCTGATACTAACAAGATTTTAAAGTATAACAATTCAGACATAATTACATAATGAATAAAAATGTTTTATAGAATTGACTAAACGTTTTTATATAATTATTAAAAAGTGTTGTCTCTTATTTATTGTTTCTAATTCAGATATATTTTATCGTTTCCTATGTCATAAATAAAAAATCTGTTCTATGTGAAACAGTTGTTATATCTAAAGTAAATAGTTATAATAACAACTTGTAATTCAATTTGAACAAATTAAAGAATTTATCAGATTTTTAACTACTTTGCAGCTTACCAAGCTAATATAAAAGATGTAAACCAATTTTCGAATTTTATTTCTAATGAACATTTGATTTGTACAAAGGCATATACATGCCACATGAATATAAGGTATTACTTCAACATTATACTTGCGTCAATACGCAGGTAACGATTTGGGCTCGGATTTACCATAGTTTTTATTGTATAGATACAAGTTGATTTAATTAACCCAAGGATATGTTTGTTTATCTTCTATTATTTCGTTTTTCCAAATCAGGTAATTTTTATCTATAGATTTTTTAAAATTTATATTATTTATTTTATTGAAAATGTCATTGTGCGTTATATAAATTAATTATTTGGAATTATGGAATATTATTGTAGATAAATTTATTATTATTATAACTATTGTGAATAAATTCATGCAAAATACAAACAGATTACTACCAGGCAGCAAAGCAAAGTTAGGATAGAACTAAAAGACCAAAATCAATTGTCTGCCAGATGGCGCTACGATGGTTGCGATCGGTGATTTGACTCTCATGGGGCACTCTGGCCGATCCGGCTGAACTCGCCTTAGTAAAACAACATGTTTAATTTTGAATTCGCCGCTTTCAGCATTTAATCTGTAATGAGTTTAATTATTTTTATCAACCGCTGATGTGGACAACATAATAAATAATGTCCTTTAAGCAACATAAATAGTTATGGCTGTAATAGACAACATAAGAGATCATCGTCAAGTATCACATTGTATAATGTAATACTAAATACAAAAGATGATTATGCCACAATGGCAGAACTCGAGTTATTTTTTAACTACAATTTTATACACATTTCATCCCGTATAATCAAGCGCATATACGCACTTTCGGGTTTTTCGATTATTGATCGTATTTTAAATTTTAAGAAGCAATGTATATTATTCGACTTACCGCGCAAGCTAAACATAATTGGTTAAACTATTGATTTATTTTCGAAACGCAAAGTAAAGCAAAATTTACTTTATCGCAAAATTATCGATAGGGTTTAGTGTAAAATGTAACGATAAAATGAATTGCTATACAGCATTGCTATATGCTCTATAGAATTGCTGTATACATTGCAAAAACAAATTTTAGCGATAAATAATTATTCATTGTTTTAGTAATAAAATAATATATTAATTATAGACATTTACACGTATTATTAATTGCTTACAGTTAATTTATGCTTGAGAACGACAACAGATCAAAGATAGTGGTGGATTCTTTCGACTTTTTCTATACATATTGCACGACTTGAAAAGAAATCATCTTGTCGCCATTTGTGAAACTCGCGGCGTATCAAGTATGCGCTAGGAGACATAAGCAGACTTTTTCTGAATAGACAATCAATAATTATAAAATATGGTCCGCTAGGGGCTAATTGATCGTATAATTTTTTCGCAATAGATGGGGGAGAGCGGAGCTCGTCCCCCGGCGTCCCCGCAGCGCGGTCTGTCCCATTTTTCCCGAGTAGACATATTAATTAAACGGGTCATTTTCATCGGAGAGGAAAAAAGCCGAGGGAAGTGTTTGCAGAAGCGAAGGAGCGGGTGGGGCGAACAAAGGCAGACGGAGAGATAACGCGGGCGCGCGAGGGAGTGGGAGCGCGGAGGCAGCATCTCCCCGGACGCCCATAGCCGGGCTAATGCTCGGTGTGGCCGAGTGATTTGCCCCCACCCGGGGCCGGGGCGTCCCGGGCGCCAGTCGGGGCGCGCTCCTCCCCGCGGGCGGCCAATGGGGGCGCGGGCCCGGGCCGGCCCCCGGAGGCCCGCCGGCCCCGCCCCACCCGGAGGGCCGCCCCCTCGGCCCCCACCCGGGCGGCGGGCGCAGGCACCGAGTGCCGCGCTCGCGGTGGCGCTCGCCGCGAAGCCTCGGCCGGTGGTGGGGGGCGAGTCGGAGGCCAGTCCCCCACCAGGGGCCGCCGCTCGGCCGAGTGCCGGGGAGAGCGGCGTTTAGCCGGTAATTTCGTCTCAAAGAGCAGCAAGCCTCCGCGCCAGCAGCAAGCAGCGTCCGGCGCGCTCGGCTCGCTCGGCACTCGTGGCCCCAGTCAGAGGCGCAGCGAGGCGAGGCCGGCGGCAGCCAGAGGACCGAGCCACCGAGTGCGCGAGTGTCCGGCTAGTGCGCGCACCCCCGGGCGAGATGCCGTCGGCGGCGAGGGCCCCGCGCGAGCCCCAGGAGGCCCAGGAGCCGCGGGCGCAGCGGCAGCGCGGCCAGCAGTAGGCGAGCCCTTGGGAGGTGGCGAGAGCGAGAGGCCCCCTAGCCAGGCGAGCAGCAGGAGGAGGAGAAGGAGGACCGTGTGCGCGAGTGCCGGGAGCGGAGAGCGCCCGAGAGCAGGAGGAGGAGCGACAGCGGCGACAGGAGCAGTGGGCGCGCGGCGCCGCGTACGATGATGCCGCTCGCGCCGACGCCAATCGTCCCGGTGCCCTCGAAGCCGAAGATCGGCTTCAGCATCGACTCGATCGTCGGAGGCGGCCGGGGCCGCAATGACGTCGAGGAGACGACGCACGCGGCGACCCGGCTCGCCGAGCGGATGGAGCTCGAGCGCGAGGACGGCTCGCCGACGGACCTGGTGGAGGGCGGGGCCTCGCCGAGCTCCCGGGGCCGGGCGCGGCTCCTCCTGGCCCGCTCGCCCGGGGCCCACTCCGAGGAGTCGGACCGGCCGCCCTCGCGGAGCTCGTCGGTCGAGTCGTACCCCGCGGCGCGGCACCCGCACCCCCACGCGCACCTGCTGCAGCAGCAGCAGCACTCGTCGGCGGCGGCGGCCCTGCACCACCAGCAGCAGCACCACCAGCAGCTGCTGAAGCAGCACCAGCAGCAGCAGCGCGAGCAGCAGCAGCGCGCCCACCACCTGGACTACAGCGCCAGGTCGCTGGCGACGAACCGCAGCCACAGCGGGGGCTCGACGCCCAACGACTCGCCGAGCCCTCCGCACCGGGTGCGCGACTCGCCGCCGGCCCCGGGCTCGGCGAGCCTGCCCCAGCCCCCGCCGGGCGTGGTGCGCCCCAGCCCGAACTACCTGGGGCCGCCCCCGGGCGCGGCCTCGGCCGCCGCGGCCGCCGTCGCCGCGGAGCAGCTGAAGAGCCTGTACGGGCTGCCGGGGGCCGGGCACGGGGCCGGGCCCCAGGGCCAGAGCGAGTACCACAGCCAGCACCTGGCGCTCGCGGCCAACATCGCCGCGGCCCAGCACTTCCAGGCGGCCAACCTGGCCGTGGCCCTGCAGGCGCACCACGGCCCGCCCCACGGGCCCTTCCCCCACGGGCCCGGGCCCCAGGGGCCCCACCCCCCGCCGCACCCGCACCAGCCGCCGAGGGACAGTTACCCGCTCTACCCGTGGCTCCTCTCGAGGCACGGCCGCATCTTCCCCCAGCGCTTCCCCGGAGGTCAGTAGCTAACCCGGCGCATAAATCGCCTCCGCGGATTAATTAGCAATCGCGCATAAGTCATTGCGGAGTAGCAGCTCGGTGGAAAAAACGCCCCATTAATTGCATCATTAGCGATGCCATTGGCAACGTAATATCGGCGCGCCGGGAAGAAAAACATTGTAGCGCGGCGAGGATCCGAGGAAAAGCCGAGGAAAAATCACCGGCGGCGCGCGGCCTATCCGACATGTAGTTTATAAAGCCATTTGCATAATTACATTAATCCACCGGCCGGGACTAATGGCACTGTAAATTGCCGGCTTTCGAAATATACGCGGGCGCGCGCGTTGGATGCGTGCGTCTCGACGTCGCCAACGTCGTCGTCGTCGGCGGCGGCTAGCCGTCGGCCGTTAGCAGCTTGGACGTATTAAATGGCATGTTTGACGTTGGCGACGGAGCCGCGCTCGCGATCCCCGCACAATAAGCGATAAATAACGCGGAGCGCGCGGCGAGCCGCGGGCGTTGCGAAAGCCCCACGATAAATAACAACATCATTGTTGGTTAATAGACTTGTAAATTAACGAGGCGGGGGCAGGGGGGATGGGGGCTCGAGCGCGTTATTAATGATTTGTGGATTAAATAAATATGAGCGCGATAAAAGTAGTCGGGCCGCGGAGTTATAAATTCGCTTTTATCGACGCGCCTCGCCGGATGATTAATGGCCGACGGCGAGTTTTTCCCCGTTTTCGCCAATAGGGAAAATTGTCCGGAGCGCGGCGCCGCGGCAACAATCGCGAGAGAGAGAGAGAGAGAGGCGCTCGCCTGTATAACGGCCGCGGGAATCTCTCGGAATCAGCGGCGCGAGTCGCGAGGGTCGCCGAGGGCCGGGCTTTTTTTCCCCGTAGGAGCGGCGCGGGCGGCGCGCCTTCCCCGAATCGCTTCCAATAACGGCGACCGACCCTGTGGTACTACAGCCGGGCGAGAGATAGAAAAAAAACAAAGTGGATAACGCGATAGTTCGATCGCGGACACGCCGCCGCGGCGAAATCGACGAAGGAGAGTCGCCCTCGCACGGAAGGTCGTATGGGAGACAAAGGGGACGCGAGCCGGGCTGCACGTCCGCTGATTCGCGAAAAAAAAAAAACAATAAGCCGCGCGGGGCCGGTGTAAATCTTGGCCGGAGAAAGTCGCGGGGGCGCGGGCGGAAAAGCCGGCTGGCCGGCCCGAGGCTTCCCCGCGGGAGGAGCGCCCGGTGATCGTAATTGGCCGGGACTTTGGGGCGGCGTTTTAACCGAGCCGCGGGCGTACTTGTCCAGGGGACTGTGGGCGCGCGCGCGCGAGGCTGCAGCGCCGTTTCTCCTCGGGGAGAATAAATCTTCATCCCGGCGGCTCGTCTCTTCCTCCGTCCGGCGAATCTCGCGAGGTCAATCGTAGTAAATAAAGCGCGCGCGGCTCCGCTCAAGATCGTGCATGCACGCGCGCGCGCGTGTATGTAGACAGAGGACTCGTAACAATTATCGTAAATCTACCTCATCTGCGGCCGATCGCCGCGCAGGAGAGTAGGGCCGCAGGATGGATGGCCGGGCCGCGGCGCGCGCCATGAGATTGCGCGAATGCCATACTCGGCGGCGAGTCGCGCTCCTAAAACAAATAGCGCGACGGGCATTTATCGATCGGGAGATTGTACACTGTTGCCTCGCCCCGTGGCCTTTGTAAAGCGAGCCCTCGATGAGGCCTCGAGGCGCGGCCCTGTACTTGGGTGCACGCTCTCCTCGCGCTACTCGCGCGCGCACTTAATCAAGGCAATTATTATAGGTCCACCGGGAGCCTGGCATTATATACGCGTCCAGGTTAACGTTTGGCGCAGCCGGCGAAATTCTTTCTCACGCACGCGTCTCTCCTAGAGTGTATCATTATGGAAAAGTACGGCGCGCTAATTGCTCTTGCGGCATACAAGTATCGGGGATTAATCAGGTCGGATATAAGAGGGCCGCCCGCGGTCACCGGGCCGCCTCCGCCCTTGGATCGAGTGTTCTTTTTTTTGTTGCGTGGAAAACGGTGAGGGTCCGGGGGAGGGGTACGCCTGTCCGCGTGCCCACGCGCCACGTGATCGCGTTCGGCTGCCTCCTCCGCGGGGGGAAGAAGTCGGACGCCCCGGGAGACAAAGACGCGGAGCTTTTGTCGGGGCGCAGGTAGACGAGCGGCCTAACTGTCTTGAGATTTCACGCTCGGCCGGGCTTTTGTTTTGGCCACTCGAGCTCTCCATCCCAGTCGATAATGGCTAACGGCCGAGAAGCTGCAGGCGTTCCAACGAATAACGATACCGACCGCGGGGGATTCTTAAAAAGAGAAAGAAAAAAAAAAGGAAAGAAGGAAAAATGGAGGAGGCGCGTCGCAGGGGAGCCTAGCGCACCAAGTGGCCCTTATGGGCTGGACGGGAGCCCGGGCCCGCTCGCGAGTGTACATATAACGTGCAAGAACCGGCGCTGTTGGCCAATCCGAGCGGCGCATATTTGCAGCCGGGCGACACCTTGACAGCGCCGCGAGCCGCTGGAAAATTACCGGGCCATTACGGAAACTCGCGTGTCCCCGCGGGAGGAATGCACGGGGCTCGTCGGGGGTGGCGCAAGCTCGGCCCGGGACTCATAATTCCCCCCGCGGCTAATTGGAGGAAACGCGCGCGATTGCCGCGGAGCGGGGGGGGGGGAGCTTGTCGCCGGGGTTGCGCAGCCGCGCTCGCCTCGGCTGGCGGTGCGAATCGAAAAAAAAATAGTCCACCGCGTCGGGGAGGCGTTTCTCATCCATAGGTGCCATAGGTCGCGCGGCCCTCGTCGGTGGGCCGCGTTAGGGCGGCGCCTTGCCGCGGGGAGAAAGCCGCGAAAAATGTACCTCTGGCGGTGGTGGGGGCCTGGAATCGGCCGAGTAAGTTTCACCGCGAGCGGCTTTCGCCGGGCCCCGAGGAGCCGCGCGCTCGCCTCCTTCCCGGGAAATCTCCGGAGAGCGCGGCGTCCGATCCGCGCCGGGAAAGACGCGGCAGCCGCGGCCCTTTTTTTCTTTATCTTTTTACGCCTGCCGGCCTCACGGGCGACTTCCGCCTGGCCCTCGAGTGGGCTATTAGCCGCGGGCCCCACCCCCGCAATTAGGGGCCGGCAGTGAGAGGAGCATCTCGCAGTACTGACCAAAGCCGCTTGTTTGCCCGCACGCAGGTCCGGACATCCCCGGGTTCCTCCTGCAGCCCTTCCGCAAGCCAAAGAGAATAAGGACGGCGTTCAGCCCCTCGCAGCTGCTCAAGCTCGAGCACGCCTTCGAGAAGAACCACTACGTCATCGGGGCCGAGAGGAAGCAGTTGGCCCAGGCCCTGTCGCTCTCCGAGACTCAGGTGAGCATCATCTCTGCCGCACGCGACCCGCCAACCTTATTTTCCCCGTTGGCTCTCGATGTTCGAGGAGAATTACACGGCCGGCCGTGACCTTTACCCATTCGGAGACGATGGCGCAGGTATACAGACCGCGAAGGTACAACTAGACCGCGTCGACAGCCGGGATCGGCCGCGCGCGTCCGTCGGCAGCGCTCGCGTCGTCTCGGGCTGGCGCGCCGCCGTTAAAAATCCATTAATGCGGCCCCGCGCGCCTCAATTACGCGTAATGGGCCGGTCGCGGGGCCTAATTTCTTCATCGCGCCGGGCGAATCATGACAAAGCCCTCGTAAACACCTAATAAGACGTTTACGGGCCGAGCGAGCGGGGGCCAAAAGGAAGAAAAAAAAAAAAAAGCGCCGACGGCTGCCAACTCTCTCGCGGGGCTCAACGTTTCGACGGGGCCCGATATTGCGCAACAGTTGCGCCCGGAGTAGGTGCATGCAGCCGGGTGGGGGGGGACAGCTGGCCCTTGCGACAGGGGGCAAGCCTTATCGCCCCGGGGGCTATATAGGCCGATAAGCCGGCCGATTGATTCCCCGAAGGCCGCCGCGGCCGAGATAAGATGTATGTGTGTAGAGAGGGGCCGGGGCGCGCGATCTGGGCGAAGGGCGCGCTTTGCATCGCGCGGCCCCCGGGGCTTTGTCATTCAGATGCGCGCCTTTTCCCCGTCTTGTTTTCATATATATATTTTTCTTTTTCCTGGGCCGCGGGGTTCCGCCGCGCGCTCCGCTTTTTACGGCGCTTTAACGAGCCGCCGCGCGGCTGTCGGCGGCATTGTGCGCCGGGGCGCCGCGGCCTTTTTGCCGGGCCGGCTCGCCTAGGAATACGTGCATTACCGGCTTACTGCCTGGAAAATGTCTCCTTCGCGCCGGCGCTCGGTTACCTCGGGGGCAGGTCGGCCCTCCTCGCGGATCGCCTGCCCCGTGAGCGGCCGTCGCCTTCGCTCCGACGTTTCGGCGCGTATAAATCAGCGGCTCGCTTTCCGCGCCGGCGCGTAACGTGTGTAAGCGTACGCGCGCGCGGCCTCAGTCGCCGGTTGAGTTTGGATGATTGGGCCGTTGCGCCGCGGATTCTTTTCCGGCCGGCTGAACCCGCGGCTCACCGGGGGAATTAGCGATAAGCCGGCCGGCCGCTGCGGAAGAATCCCTCGTAAACCCCGGGAGCGCCGTAAAATATTCATGCACGCTCTTGAATCCTGAAACAGCGTATTATAGTTGTACGAGAGTTGGCGTGTCGTCGATTCGCCCCCGATATAATAAGCCCCCGTCCGCGCTAAAACCGGCTAATCCGCGTTAAACAAACATCACCCGCAGCCGAGGCGAGGGCACGCGTTCAACCGGTGCGCCGCCGAATACGACCTCGCTCTAACTCGTCTATTTACGGCCGACTTATCGAGTGCCGCGGTCCTTACAATGAAACCTGCACCGGGTTGTCCGCCGCTCGTGCAACTTGGTCCGCGCAACCGAGGAAGCTCGCGAGGCGCGAGCGTAACTTTAGCGGGGAAAAAAAATTAGCATAAAAGTCGGCCGCGGACGGGTCTGGCGCGCGGCTCTCGGGACCACCGGCAATCTTTAAAATCGACGCGAGTCGTCCGGCCGCGGACAGGAGGCGCGTAGTCGCACGGCTCGGCTTATAGTTAAGAGCCGTCCTCTCGAAAATTAATTCCGCGCCGTCGTCGGGCGCGCGTTGCAAAAAGAGAAAGCGCGCGCGCCCGCTCTTCTGGCCCCCCCCCTCCCTCCCCGGGGCGATTTCTCATCCTTCGCGTATCCTCCCGAGTGCAGGCCAGGCCGCGCATCCTCGCAATGCGTATTACATATAGGCCCGTAGTGATTACGAGCGGTGGACCAATGATCGGTTATCGGCGCGAATTTGGCTTGCGTCGAGCGGAAGCCGGCGGCGCTGACAAGGAGGGCCAAAAGGTGGAAAAAGGGAAAAAAGGGAACGGCCGACAGCGTCGCCCGCGGCCATTAGCGCCGGGGGCCTTTCCGCCCGCGCCCGACGCGGCTCATTATGCGCGCGGAGGCGAGCGCGCGGCGCGCATAATGCGCGAGCCGGCCGCGCCCCCCCCCACCACCCCGGGCTTGCCGCCGCCGATGCCTATCTGCGGGCGCACTCGACCGATCGCCGGAGCCTGCCCTCTAATATCGCGCCCGAGTCAACACGAGGGCCGCCCTGTGTACAATGCGCGCGTACCTATATCGGCCGGATCGCGCGCTCAAAAAGGGGCCGGCCCCGTTTATTAATAATTCCGCGGGGCCGATCAACAGCCGATTATTATCGCGCGCAGCTCGAGGGGGGGGTGGAAGATATTCTGCCGGGAGGAAAAGGAAAATAAAGCAGCCGGGGGGCGGGGCGATTTCGGGGTAGGAGGGGGGGTCGAGTCGGTCGGGCGCCGCCGGGGCACACACAATGCGCCATGTGTAAGCGCGGCCCCCTAGCAAAACACGAGCGGCGGGGCCCCCTCGGCTAAGTCCACACGCCGCGGAAATGGGAGCGAATGAGGGGCCAAAGTAAGTGGTAAAGCTTTATTGCATTATGCTCCCCCAAACGAGACTCGGACGCGCGTATAGACACACGCGCGCATGTGTGTATATCGGTTAGCTCGTGCCCGCGAGCGCTTCCGCCGCGCTCGCCCCGGCAATTAGCCGTCGATTTTTTATTTTTTTTTTTTTTCCCTTCCCTCCGCCGGCTCCTTTTTTGTTTTTACGAGCCGCGGAACGCCGCGCGCGCACACACACACGCGCGGACAAGGCCCGCGATCGCTATCTATCGGCGGGCCGCCATTGTCCCTCGCGACCACGTGCCGCGGCTCGGCGCCGAAAAAAGCAAAAAAAAAAAGTAGCCATCGAGCCCCACTGCGGCTCGGATGCCCCCTCCCCCTTGGGCTCGAGCGTACGGGCGCTTTCTTCCTCGGCGCTTGCTATTCCGCGCGCGAAGGGGACCGCCCGCGACCGAGTGATTTCTCCGGCGAGCCGTTAGCCGGCGAGGACGGCCCGCGCGATTTCGTCCGGCTGTAGCCCGGGAGGCTTTCCATCGGCCGGCGGCTTTCCAATAACCAGTCGGCGCTAATGAGGGCCGCGCGCGGGCACCGGCCGCCGACATAACGACCTGCCCGCGGCTTCCGCAACGGCCCGCCGGCCTAGCTTTGACCCGCGGCGCACCGGCCGCAGGTGCGTGTCCCGCGCGGACTACGTGAATCACCGGCACGACACCCCCGCAGGTGTGATACGTGCCCTGCGCCCGCGCTAATTGGCGGGCCTTTGCACCCGGCTCGCGTGCATATGCACGCATCCTCTCTTCCCTTGGAGATAAAAGAGTTGTGTCCTCTATGCCGGCCGATATTCTCCGTGGGCCGAGGCGTAATATAAGTTGCCGAGGGCGCGTCTCGCGATCGCCCGGCCGCGATACAGTCGCGAGCTGCGCGCGGCCGTTGATGCGCGTCGGCGATCCCCGGGGAGGATAGGCCGCAGAGGCGGCGCCGGCGACGCGCCCGCCCGGGGCACGTATACCTAGCCGCCGGAGCCTTATACGCGCCGCGCACGCAAATTATACGTACAGCCGGGCCGATTAAGCCGAGCGACGGCCCTTATAAGCGCGCCCCCGCGACGCCGCGCCCGACAGCTTCCGCGGCCGTGACGGAGGGGCCGCTAACGAGGCGGCCGAATATCCCCGGTAATGAGAGCCGGTCTTCTTCCCCGGATACGTCGGGGTAATAGTGAAAAAGCCCCGGGAGCGCCGCTGGGCTAATAATCCCCGTGCAGGACGGAGCCGCGGCCCGTTATATATATATATATACGTCTGTTTGCACGGGGCGTTCGATTACCCGGCCGATCGATTACTACTCGGCGCTCGACGGAGCTTCCTGCCGGGGGCGAATTAAGGTAACGCTACAGTTAATTAGCGCGTCGCGCGTTGGTGGTCGGCCCGGCCAAAAGGAGGTAAAACGAAGGCGCGCGCGCGCGATTAAGGTGTAACTATTACGGGCGGGTATTATCGTGCGGTGGGCAATAGCGATAAGGCGAAAGCGCCGTTAGACCGCGGTGGATACAAGGTACTTAAGACCCCGAGGTATATCTCCCCGCGGATAAGAGGCCGGCAGGTGGAGCCGGAATGAATTAGCCCGTAAACGCTATCGATTCGCGCTGGGCGTTGCGTAACCCGGTTCAAGTGGCAATCGATAACGGCCGCGGGCCGTTACACCGAGCCAGCGGAGACGAGGACGGCTCCCGGAGGACGTCCCCGCGTACGCCCGCCGGGCCCACGGGCAAGAGACTTCCGGGCGTGTCCCCCCAGGCTCCCGTCGCCCCGGCAACGGGGGCGCGCTCCCCTCCACCCTCCCTCTCGAGGGTGCCATTACCAAATAGCCGGCCGACTCGATTAGCCGGGCGCTTCTATTTGCCCGGGTAATCGCTCGCTAAGTGAGCCCGCTCGTTACGGGGCCGCGCCGGATTGGCTCCCCGCCCGGCGCCCAACGCGGATCAATCGGGGGGAGGCTGCGCGGTCCATTGTCCCGGGGCGCGTTCCGCGTCGCCGGCGCGCCACTTAGCGCGCGCCGGAGGGGCCCTAATGCCGGCCCGGGGCAGGGGAGGGCGGCGGCCGGCCGGGCCAACCCCCTCCCAAGCGAGGGGGGGGAGAGGAGGGATCGATCGAGGTGACGCGTCCGGGCCACGCGCCTCCTCGCCAAAATGGCGCGCGTGCGCGGGCCGCTCGGGGCGGAGGCGCCCCCCGCTTGCGGGCCGGAAAACGCACGTTCGCCGCGAACGATCTCCTTGGCGAGGCGTGAAAGATGCATTGGCCGGGTGCGATGCCATTTTTACTAGAGCCTTTGTAAAACACGTCCGGTGCTCCGAGACTAAAGCAATAGGTCCTTTTATTTTTGAACACGAGTTAACGAGCCTATATATATATATGTCCCCCGGTAGAAGGAGAAAATCCGAAGCGGTCGGGCGAGCGCTTGAGCAGTGCACTAATGACGGAGTGTTTTTCTGGTTGCAGGTTAAGGTGTGGTTCCAAAACCGGCGGACGAAGCACAAGCGCATGCAGCAGGAGGAGGAGGCCAAGGCCCAGCAGCAGACGAGCGGCGGGGCCGGGGGCAACGGGGGCAACGGGGCCAGCGCCGGGGCCGCCGGGGCCGCGGCGAGCAACGGGGCGAACAACAACGGGAGCGCCGGGGCCAACAAGAACACCCACCACGTGAGCAAGTGGCAGCAGGAGACGGGCGACTACCACCACGAGGAGGACGACGAGCAGATCGACCCCGAGGCGGACGAGTGCTCGAGCGGCTCCGAGGCGTAGCTGGACGTCCTCTGCCTCGACTAGGCAGCCGCGACTACTACCCCACCCCCCCGCTCCGGTGCGCGCGTGCGCACAGCCCCCGGCCCCGAGCGGCCAGTGCCAAACTTGAACGCCCGACTCAAGCCCAGTGTCCAACGCAATTGTACGTAGGTTGTAAGCGCGAGAGAGGATTCGGCGAGGAGAGAGAGATAGAGATGTGAGAGGAGCAGCAGTATTTCCCTTATGGCGCCCGGCCGACGGACGGCCGCAGCGAGCGCGGAAAAGGCCGTCCTCGGGCCACCAGACTCTTTTTAAGTTATTATCGCGCCGGGCGGCGGGCCGCGCGGCCCGCCCCGAGCGCTCCCCCGCGCACACACACACACACGCGCACACGCGCACACACACACACTCACACACATACCCCTTTGTACATAGCGTGTAAATAACAAAATGTGATCGCCCGCCCCGGCACGTACCCCGGGCCGTAATAGACCTGTAAGCCGATCGACGGATATACTTCGTGTTCTAGCGACTTGATAGCGAAAAAAATAAATTATATTACAATCTCAAACGACAAATCGCCCACTGGCTTCTCTTTTTTTTCTCCACCTCACTCGTACCAACCCAAGGAAACAAAAATCTCCCCGGCTCCCTCTTCTTTTCAGGCACGCAATATATCTCGCGAGGAAAGTGGCAAGGTATAGAGCCAGAGCCGGCTTCTTGCGGCACCGATCGACGCGCTCGTTTTGAGCGACCATAGCCAAAAAGCGCGAAAGCCGGGAGAGCCGGCGCGCTCGCTCAAAACAATTGCGAGAAAGCAAAGGCGCGCGATGCCGGTTGGTCGCAACGGCGACCTCGGGGCAAATCGAAGGACGGCCGAAAAAAAGAAAAAAAAATAAAATCCGCCTAATTACCCGCGAGACAAGTGCGGCCGGTCCTTAGCCCCCTCCTTTTATATTCGGCTTGTCCCGGCTCGGGGAATTGATTGGCGAGGTCGGCCCTCGCGAGCCCGCGGCTCCCGGCTACTTTCGATTACTTCACTTTTCCGAGGCTAATTAGCATGCGCAAAAGAAGGAGAGAAAGCCCGCGAGGCAGTGCGCGCGCGCTCTATACTTCGCCGCGGATCGAATTACTCAACGGATTCCTGGGCCGTACAAAGCCGCGCAGCGTGTAATTTTCAATCGGCCCGCGCGCGCCCGCTCGCTCTAAGCCACATCCATCCCAATCGATTAAGCGTAATCAATAGGTACGCCTCTACTCGTCGCGTATATCCGCCGGCCCAACGTTTAATTAGGCCCCCGCGCGCGCGCCAAGGCCCGCTAATTAAACGGCTCCTTTTTTTTTTTTCGCGAGCCGCCCGCCAATCACCGGCCGGGAAATGCCGCTCACGCGACCGCCCGTGGATTTTTCCAACGGGGGGAGGCTGCGCCCTGTATCATTGTCATTGGGGCGTAGCCGCGCGCTCCCGCTTCTGCATCGGCGCGCGGGGGTATTACATTTCACGCATCGCGCCGGGCGAGACGTGCCCCCCTCGCTCCGGAGTATAATCGCTTCCAATTAACGATTAACCATTTTATTTCGGATAACGCGCCATTGGAAATCTCCCCGATTTTTTCGTCCGCCCGTACCACTCGAAATTCGAGGAAATTTAATTACGCCCTGCTTTTCGTGTTAAAATTTACTTTCTCTCTTGGCTTTATTAAGCGCATTAAAAATAAGGCCCATTAAAGGCCCGCGTAATAAAACGGGGAAAAAAAAGAACAACAACGCAAAAAAAAAAAAATTAATTTAAATTGCACCTCGTACACACTTGGCAGAATTACAATTTATACACGGCGAATGAATTTTTTGTGTAATTTACAGGGCGATTATATTTGCCCATTGGCCGGTAAGTGGCGTCTTAAAAGGGGGCCCGGAGGTGCACACAGAATATCGCGCACTTGTATAACGCGTCGGCTTTATCCGCGCCCCGCGACTATTGAAAATGCTTTTATTAAAGTGACGTAACGGCCGCGTTGACGCAGACATTCGGAACAATGGCGCGCGCGGGCTCGTTCCTGTTTCTTTTTTTTTGTTCTGTATTTATTTTGTTTTGTCGCTTTTTGTTTCTTTTTTTTTCTTTTTTTCCTAATCGGCTGCACCGCGGTGAATACGCGAGCGCGCGGCCTTTGACACATTTTGCCTCGTTTAAAAAGCAAGTATATTTTTAACCGCGTAATTTATGATTATTGATTCGAGCGAAACGGTTCTCTCGGCTCGAGCGGCCGTTACGCAAGCGCGGCCCCCCTGCGCCCAGTTGGATTTCGTTTGGCGAGGCGCGCGCTGACGCGGCCTAATCATCCGCGCGATAAGGGCCGCGCCCCGCGAGCACGCGACAATCGCTCGGTCGCGGCAGTGCGCGTGCGTCGACCCGCCGCTTCCCCGGCTCACTTTTTCCACGCGTGTGTACATGTAGCGCGCGGGGGCTCGTATTTTTTTCGCGGGCCATTGAGCCGCCGGCGGCGCGGGGGCTTTGTTTGTTCGCCGGCGATTGCGCGGGCGCTTAGCATTGGCATGCGCCTGGGATCCTCCGGGCATTAGCTAATGGAATATCCATGAGCGCCGGCCGGGCGGAACGGCCGGCCCGCCGGCTCCAATTGGCCCGATTCGAGCGCAGTTCCCGCGGTGTGTGTGTGTGTGTGTGTATGGCACCCGCGGCGTAAGTCGACGGGGCGCCGTCGAGCCGCCCCGAGGCTCCGCTGCCCGCCTCCGCCCGGGCTTTTGGAAAAAATCACCGAGATGCGTAGTAGTGGGAGCTGCCGCGCGCTCGAGTATCGCTCCTTTCCCTTGGGATGCGCGCGCGCGTGCGAACGTTGAAGCACGGAGGCGGTTCGCCCGAGGCAAGGCTCATTACGCTCATTGTGCACTGCCTGCTTCGGGAATCGTGAACAATCGGTATACATATGTATGCGATCGGTTATGCTTCACATACATATATGCATTGTACGTAGGATGGGCATCGGATGTGCATTTGGAACTAAACGTCGATGAAAGGTTTCGTCGCAAACGCGCGGACGAGTCAACGGATTAGAGTCTAACAGCTGTATGCACATTGCCAGTGCGCTGGGGTAGGCAAACGCATCCCTGCACTGTAAGTTGTTAGTCGGGCTGGTTAATCCGCCGTGGGTACACATGGTACACATGCCGCGGCCCCATCGACGAGGTGCCGGAGCGCGAGGTGCGCCCCGTCGACCCGTCGCGTGTGCGTGCGCCGTACATACCCGCGCGCCTGTGTGCGCGCGCGCCCGCTGCACCGGCTCGCCGAGGTGCACTCGAATTGTGTGCAGAATGAAGGCAAACTGTGAGGGTAATTTGCTACACCGGCAATTTACATAATTAGCAGTTCCCAACTGGCGGGCCGCCGCCGCCGCCGCCGCCGCAGCCTCCTCCTCCCCTGCCTATATCTCCTTTTCTCTCACTTTGTCTCTACCCGTGTTTATCGGCCTCTCCCTCGGAGCGCCGGAGCGCCGGGCTCGGCCGACCGCCTCCTCCTCCTCCTCCTCCTCGCTGCCCCCTCTGCCCCGCTCCCCCGGTCGTTTCTTCTCCTCTACCCCCCCCCCCTCCGCCCCGATATCTCGTTGGCTCGCGGGCCCTCCGCCGGCTTCCTGCACCTACTGTACACAGGATGCATCGCGCCGGTTATACCGCGCGCCCTTTATCGATATTACGCTCCCCCGTCCGTTTCTCCTTCTTACGCCTGCCGCGGGCCTTTTTCTTCGGCCCCGCGGCCTGGCTCCTACCCCGTTCCCACAGTGCAAGACGGTCGTCGGCTCCCCGCGACGAGAACATCGAGCGCGCGAGTTGTCGCCTCCACGCGCGCCCGGCCGATAAAGCCGGGAGGCTTTCCGCACCCGAGGCTTTATCATCGTCCAGCCGAGGCTTCCCCAGTACGCTGCGCCTCCAACTGTGCAGCCTAGCGCCACCGCTCACGTGTATATACGTCCATATATCGGCGCTGATAAATAACCCCCGAGATACGTATCGGTGCGAGGCGCAGCAGCCACGTATCGATTATCGCGCGGTCGCCCCGCGGCGTTCCGCCAGCGGAAGCGGGCCGAAAAACCGAGCGGAAAGCGCCGGCGGCCCGGGCTCCGGGGGTCAGGGCCGAATTAGCGGCGAGTCGCCGGCCGGGGAATGCGGCCGGCTTCTTGCGGCCGCGCGTATGCTAATGCCGCCGCGGGCTTCTTTGCCGACCGCGAATCATGCAGATTTATGGGGAAAAGCCGGGGCGCCGCCGAGTCGTACTTGCGGGCGGATTCCTTTTTTTTTTTTTCCCCTCCGCGGGCCGCGCCCGAAGAAATCATCAATCGGCCTGGCCTGCCGCGCCGAAGCCTCCTATATATGAATAATTGATCGCGGGCGCTTTCTAGCGTTTTTGGCGGGGCTTTCACGCAGACCGGGGGGGGGGGGGTGGGGTGGCCAAAAGAAAAAGGGCCGGGGGGGGAGGCTTCTTGCGCGCGCGCGCGCGCGGCTTCCCCCCGCGGCCGGCGCTAATGGAAGCGGGCCCTGGGCCCGCGCCCCCTGCCGGCGGCCGACGGGCCAATTTGGGGCTTTTTCGACCGGGGCGCCCCGGTGGCGGGTCTTCTGCTCCACTCGGAGAAACAGCCGCAAGCGGTACGGTTAGCGGCGCTTTTTGGGCATTCTTATTTAAAATAACCAGTTGCGCGCGGCCCCGGCAGCTGCCCGTTATTGTATACTAATACGGCCTCGGCCAGACTAATGCGGATAAATATAGACGCGCCCATCGGGATTGTTCGCAGGATGTGTACGCGCGAGTTCCCGGCTAATTGCACGCTTATATATATATATATATGTATACACATGCACCGGCTCCGATGCAGAGCCCCGGATGCACATGGGTGTATATATGCACGAGTGTACGTGGACCGCAAGTAGACGCGGCGGACTCGCCGTCAAAACGAGCGCGGCGCCGACGTCGGAGGGCGATTAATCAGCCGGACCGAGTAGCTCGCGGAAGCCATCAGTCCTTTCGGCCATTGTCTCCCCCGGGCCGGGGCAGCCTCGGACACGCCCGGAAAGCATGATTCCGAGCAGCGCTTTACACGGCTCGGCTTCTCGGAAGGGATCCCTCATCCTCGGCCCGCCTCCCCCTCCGCCTGGCCGGCCCTACCCCCGGCTCGGAAGGATACTCGAACTACTGTCACACTGGCCTATCGAGCCAGATACGGCAGCTCCTCGATCGCTCCCCGACCACGAGCCGCGTTAAGCCCTAACGCGTCTCTTTCGGTCAAAATATACAGGAGTGATCATTGAGTCTGAAACGGCGCGTGTTCGCTGTACCCGTTTAAGAATGCACTGGATCCAATAGAACGTCTGGTGGTTAATTGTTTTCAATAGTTATAACAGGGAGGGTAATTGACCCATTAAGCGTGGTTGAGAAGGTAGGCTGGTCAAAAACACGAGTAACACTATATCGAATAACCACGGTAGGATCCTTATTTAAGAGATTGTTAAACGAAGCTTAGGTACTTGTAAGTAAAAGCTCATTTAAGTATAGCTAGAAATTACAACTTTGTTCTTTTCAGCAACTAACAGTTGAGAAACCGAGTGGTATAATTACACAGAGAAAGCATCTTCAACACTAACAGTTTTAAAAATAAGTACGCTTGATCACTAAGACCTTTTACGGTTCTTATGACTGTATCATTACACTGCCTTTAATTTGCTTTTATTGCTTTATTATTTTACTACTTTATTGTTCACTTTTTTGTTCAAAACTATTATCATCTAACTCGAATGAAATCATACCCAACGCGAGGTACGACTGAAAATATCTCACTTGTTTTCATGTAAGATCCAGGCTTCCTCCGCAAAGCCCAAAGATCCTGTCTATATAATAATAGCCACTTTCCGCGTGACTGTATATATACATCCATTTGTTTTTCTGCGGGTCGCCGCGGCCGAGAGCCGGACCCTCACCCGCGGTCCATTTCGAGCGCGGACGACGTCTCAATACGGATAATAAAGGCCCGGGTGAAAAAAAAAAGGGGGGGGCGAAAGTGTACCTGGCGGCGGGCGGCAGAGCGGGCATAACGGGCAGAAGCGCACTTAGGCGGCTGATTTACGAGTCGCGGCCCGACTTTCCAGAGCGGGGGAAAGCGCCGTCGGGCCGATGATCGCCGCGCGGGGATTAAACCAGCGCGCGCGGGTACACATAACGAGCGGCCTCGCCGTGGAAGAAAAAGTCGCGGGCGCTCGTGTCGGCCGCGCGGCGACACGGCCACGGCGGCCCCGCCCACGGCCGGCCCTAACCGCGTTGTAATTAGAAATGGTATCGGGTTTCCAATTGATTCGGATCTGCCGGCCGGCTTTCCGATCCCGCGCCGACGAGCCTGTTTCTATATATATATATGTACGCACGCCTCGGGATTTCGGCCGCGATCGGGGCCTCTTTGTCTCCCCGGCCCGTCTCATTAACACGTAACGTGAGAGAAAAAAGGGAAAAATAAAGAGGGCCCCACCCCCGCCCCCTAATAAGGTGTCGAGTTCGAATTGACTCGTCCTTTTGCCCTCGGCTTTGTGTGTATATATATATATATAGAGTTGTGTATCTCGCGCGGGATCTCCGGGGCCTGCCCGCGGCTACGATTACAAATTTATCGGGGCCCCGGGACAATTAATATCCTCTAATTATTCCGGGGCGCGGGCCTGACTCGGGCCCCCTTCCGCTTCTCCTGAGAAACATTGACTCTGCGATTCGCAGGCTCCTCGGCCCTGCACTGCGCACACACACGCAAATGTGTGTACAGGCCGCCTAAATGAGCGCGTGTATGTGTATATATATACTTGCCAATTGGCCGCGCAACGAAATCGACTCACCTGCGCGGCCCGCGCCGATCCTATCGGCCCAAACTCCGCGACCTGGCTTTTCCCTCCCCGCGGCTTCGCTTTCCCATATACTCGTAACGGTACGTCTGAGAGCGCGAAGCTGCAGCCACCTGGACCGGCTCCAAGCGTCCCGGGATAGACACCATGGCCGGGTATGTACGAGATTTATCCGCGCTCGTTAGTCGAGTAAGTTCATCGACTACGGCGCGTGCACGCGTGTATCCCACTATTGGGTTCTCCCTCGTCAGGGTCAGCCAGGGGTGCCCTGCCCTACGCTATACAGGCGCTAGGGGCCCGGGCGTGTCCCGCCGAGAGAGCGCTTAAAATTCGGGCACGGCGCCGGGGACGCTGGGGCCGATCCCCGAGATATACAATCGGCCGGCCTTGGATGAGAATCGGACGGGGGCCCGGGGAAAGGAGCCGCAGGGCCACGTTTAAAGGCACGGCAAGCCATATCCCCCGGTACGTGAGTGCACGCGGATGCACGTGAGCCTCGAGCGATCGGGCCCCTCACCTCCCCCCCGAAATACAACCTAAGCGTGAATCTTAATTCGGCTTCCGAGGCCCCTCCGAATCTAAAACCCCCCCCCACGGCGGGAAGGCCTGGGCAATTAGTACTCGCGAGGTGGCGCACCGTTCGGCGTCACAGGATGACGCGACTGTGGCGGAGGAGCCTGCCGAGTTTTGACGATGCGCGCATGCAACGATTTGGCGCCCCGGCATGTATATATATCGAGCGAGGAGGAAGCTCGGCCTGAAACTAACGAGCGTACTTGTACGCATCGGCCAAAGATATCATGACGGGTATGTAAAGATGAGGCCTCCGCGGCGGCAGTCACGCGGACATGGGTGCGCGCACCCTCTCCCAAGGGTATATACAACGCGTGTGTGTATGTATACATGTACAATGCGTGCGGCGTTCGGCATTCTTTTTTTTTCCCCCCTTTTTCGCGCGGGCATAAAAATGAATGGTTACCGATCCGAGTTGCCAGATGGGCGGAGATAGGCCGCCCTCGGCCTGGTCTCTATCGAGGGCCGAATTAATCGGCCCGCGGAAGGGCATAAACAATGCAGGCCGAGGAGGAAGGTGTCAGGGAGGAGCGATGTGTACCGGGCCAAGGGCCAAGATTAGTGCCCGTGTAGCGGCGCGCCCGTAGGGGGAGTATGCCGCGCGCCGCCGGGGCTCGGGTTACCGGTGAAATACTGGTACCATTTTGTTTACAGGATCGGCCGGCAATGCGCCTCGGCGCGTCTTGATAGCGCGCCGCGCGCGCCAACCGAAATTGGCCCCCGCGCCCCCGGGGGGGAAAAACGGGGAGTGTGGAAGCGAAAAAAAAACGAAGGCAACGAAAAAAATCGGAGCGCGCGCGTGTATATATATGTATGCGCAGATTGTCCGCGGCGTTAGAATCCCCGGGATTTCAGGGGGCGATCGGGCCGCGAAGGGCGCCTTTCCCGATATAACGAGCCTCGTTACACGCGGTTTGTCCGGCGTTTCTTCTGGCCGCGGCGCTCGGGGAGATAACTCCCGGGGCCGCCGGCAAAAATGCGAAAATTGCGCGGCTCAGTTCGGCTGTGGATCCGCGATAAAAGGAGGGACGGCCCTCCCGAAGGGGTGGGGGGGGCCCCGGGGCCATTATACGAGCGCGGCCTCGTGTCGCGCGCGGCGACATTCCTCGGCGGGCCCTGAAGGAAAGCTCGCATCGGGGGGAAAGAGTCATGCGTATACATGATTCCGTTGTCGGGCCCCTGCAGGCGATTATCTCTCCCGGCGCATCGGCCGCCTCAAGGCCCGAGACCACGAATCGCGCGGCGAATTCTCGCGCGTGCCTACGGTTGTGCCGCTGCGCCGAGAGGCCGACCCTACTTCCCCGCTGTTTCTTCAAATGTTCCCCAACACTCAACTGCACGAGCTCTTTCGTGTACGCTGTAACGTTTTTTACCGCGTTACTCCAAATGTGCAAATACTTCCTCCTTACCGATACAACGATCGCGATAGAATTTTGCAGAGTGTCGGCCGAGCGACAGCCAACCTCCAGTGACTGTTTTCTCCAAAATTTAGGTACTGTACATCTATAAGCAATAGAAGAATCGACCACGTGCACATGCAGATCGCAACTAAGATTTTTTTTCTATGTTATCAATCTTTAATCAAATTTCATTTGAGTCTCGATTTGAATAAATTTTTTTATTTGAAAATTATGATGGTAACGCTAATGAAACCTTTCGTATTCTATCTGTATTTGTATAATTATGTACATACATAAAGAGAACAAGGACTGATTATTAAATTCTAAAATAATAAATGTTGCAATGATAATAATCATTCACATTAAAATATCTAAAATAATTATTTAAAACTATACGGATTTAGATTAAATAAAAATATTTGTTGCATGATATTGGCTATTGTAATTTCAAATTTAACTTTAACATTGCAATCGGTGATATATTACCTTTATATTAGTACTGTAGTAGCAGATGACACTTATTTATTTATAGCTGTACTATATGCTTAACTAATAGGTGCTTATAATATAAAGCATGATTCCTTTAGATTCACTAATTTATATGCAAGTTTTTGCTATTTATTCCAAAATAATTTGGAATAAAGAAGCCTAAAATCATTTTTTTAAATTAAAATATTATGTACCTATGTATATATACATAATAGGATAAATCAGTTTAGAAGAGTTAAGTGTGGAACGACACAATGAGGTAGAATGAATGGGTACGTTTAAGAATGTATAGAGAAATTATTTGAAAACCTATTTACTAGATCGTGATAACACTCGTGTATTACGATTATGATAATGTTCTTAAAATAACTACTGAAATGTAAGTTGGGTCAATTTGGAAGACGTTTATAAAGTGTCTGTCAATGAGATAACACTTAAAAACGAATTTTCTATACACAGAATAATATGTTCTTTCAAATTTGTTGTAAATTGCTTTTATAGTGGTCCAATATTCTAATTTATTATTTTATTATTCTTTTCGAAAACTTATTTATGTTTATGTTGTTCATACTTTTTAATTGACCCAGAAAGTAAGTTTTAATATATTTTTGAAAATTAGACAATATGATTAATTTGACACCTGTTTCTCTATATATATTTAATTAGGTTTGCAGTATAAATGTTCTATAATGTTTGTTGTTGACAGTCTAGTTTTTATAAAAGACATTTTTATATCACATGATACTTTATTAATAAAAAAGAATTACAACTGCTACTTAGCATACATAATATAAGACAAACAAATTATAATATCAAAATTGAAATTTAGTAAAATAATACCAACGTAAAATTTATACTTTTATTTAAATGTATTCAAATTTATTCAAATTATATCTTTTGCGTTAGTCAATCAAGATTGTATAAAACAGTATTTTGATTCGATTTCATGCTATAATACAAAGTTAATTGACAACAAATGCATGTCTAAAACTTAGAAATAGCTCAAACATGACAAATTTACAACCAACTTTAATGGTATTACATTTTCTCACCATTTTTTGGTTCACGATAAGTATGTTTTTATTTTTTAATCTGATCCAACTTTGAATTTTATTCATTGCGTTTAGTTAAACGTGTTCCATGCATCTGTTATAAGATAAAGTCGAAGGGTTGGCCGGAGGACACGTTGCGAAACCTCAGCAAATAAAATACCAGGTGTCTTTTCAAGCAAATCTCGACCATCGATGTGGCGCCGTTATTATTACGGATCGACATGTACTCACAGCCGCTCATTGTGTTCTTGACGACAAAGATCAGTTTTATGACTTTAAAATGACTGTCGTTGGTGGTGTCATAGATACTAGAGTGAGCGATCCAAATCGAATTGAGGTAGAAGTGGATAAAATTTACGTGCCCGATGAGTACACATTTATCGATTATTCTACCCCTTATACAAAAGTGTCAAAAGGAGATATCGCCGTACTGAGGGTAGTTTTATCTCACTTTCCAAAAGTTAATAGTATTGTGTATATTTCTACAATAAATTATATTTTATAGTTGAAAAGGTCATTAGAACTTGAGTCAAATCCTGTATTGGAAAAAGTGAAATTGCCAGAGGAATTCGAAGACTCTCCAATTTACAATGGTAAAAAGCCAATTATTTCTGGATTTGGTTATTATAAACTATTGACAAATCGCAACAGTAATGGCCAGACCGATTTGGAATTTATCCCGAATTATGATAAACTACACTTTATCGAAACGGAGGTAATTCCACAAAACATATGTCAATCTATGTACAGTGGTCCTATTGACGAAGCTCAATTTTGCGCTCAGGCGAATCAATATAGTTCGACAACTGTCATTGGTGTCTGCAGGGTAAATATTTTCATTTTAAACAGTTTTTAAAATTATAACCTTTACATAATTGATACGAATTCCTTATTAGGGTGATAGTGGAGGACCCCTCGTACTTGATGGTGAAATACTTATAGGAATATTGGTAGAAGGTCCGCTCTACTGCAATGAAAGAAATCATGCAGGCATTTATCTAAACGTTGCGAAGTATTTGCCTTTTATTCGCAAGGCCTTAAATGACGAAACCGATAAAACTATACGTTCTGTTTCTCTTCCAATTACTAATAGAAAGAGGTGGGATATTTTGTCTATATTTTGTTCGAACAGAATTTAAAGGTACTTCAAAACAATCCATCTACAGTATTTTAATGATTTGAATTGTGAGATAAAAAATGAATTTGACTATACATGTTCCTTCATATTATTTCGAAAGTCAAGGTTATTTGAACATGTTGGTAAGTCAATATACATATGGGGATGCTGCGTATATTGTCAAGTTTGTGAAAATGTTTAAAAAATAGAATCTTTGTACAGCGTATTTTCGATCTTTTACACGGTTATTATTTAATTTTTTTATTATTCTATAAATGCGTGTTTTTTCTATTGAATTCAAATTATTTTTCGTTACTGTATCTATGTAAATATATCCGAATTTATGTTACACATTTAAATAGATACACATTCTATACATAAATAAATATTAGTATTTGAGATAAATGTTATTTACATTCATACAACATTTACACTGTACATGTAAAACAATGAACGCATATTAATATTGCATTATTATATAATTATTTTGTTACCTAAGTCTAATATATTTATTTTAATGAATAAAAAATGCACTTATTCATATTATCATTGTTTATTGTTGATTTATTTATGTCAAGTGTCAGTTGATTCAAGTTTGCGTAATATAGTTGCTAAATGTACCTTATTTTTTTGTATAAAGTACCAAACAACAAAAAACAGAATTAAAAAGATTGAATTCTTAGTCAAAGTAAAATTCGAGTTTTTTAATATTAATGTAGAATTATTAATCATGGATTATTAATACGCAAGAACTAATGACCTTACTGAATGTAAATAGATTTCTATTATACCCATGATAGATTCTGTAATACAGAAACAAGAAATAGGGCATATGCAATAAAAGCATATTAGAGATGACCTTTACACAAGGGAAAATAAAACAAATATTGAATGAGTAATGAAAAAAAATTTTAAATTAATAACAGCCGGAAAGTAAAAAAAAAGAAATAAACAATAGCAATACATAATAAACAGATTTATAATAAAAATCGAACACGTAAAACTGCAAATTAAAAGAAAATACTATAACTGCAGATATACAAGGAGAAAACAACAAAAACTAACCACTTAAAAAATTCACAACAATGTATAACACTGATCATTAATAACTAAAAAGGATTCAGAGAATAGAGAAAGTATACAATTTCTTAATACTGTCTTGCTCGGGTGTTAATTGACTCTTGTTATCGAATTGTTTGACGATAAGACAGTCATAAGATAATTAAATCAAGACAAAAGTCAATTAAATTATTATAAACAAGAATATTGATGAATGTTGATCTTTGATGTTTCTTAGATATCAATACATGATATAATTTAATTATCTAATTTTCATGAACATATTAGATTTTTACATTTGTAACGTTTTTAGAATATACACAATCAATATATTAATTTTGTTAATTTGGTCTTGCAAAAGTAAATAATTACATTTACAAGTACTATGAAAAAATTAATAATGAGGAGTAATTTATGTATTGTATGTATATAAGTAATGCATATGGATTGGCATTCAGAGAATACACTTGAAGAATTAAAATTTCAACTCGACGGAAGTTGAGACACGCATATTATAATTTTTAGTATAAGGCTTAAGAGATCCGAAAAGGTGTCTATACGTAAACGTGTAACAGTCGCACGTAGTAGAAAATACTAATGCAAAGAGGAGTAAAAGCTTGTCTTAATATCTTACGAAAATGATTTTTATTAAACGCGAGAGAATTATATTCTGGTAGAAGTTTTGTAGCATTTAAATTAACGATATCTCCTAATTAAATACTAATTAATACTGATAACAATTCGATGGAAAAATGTATGTTATAAAATATTATTTTGACTTTAAAAATATTACAGATCTTACTTGAAATCGTATTGTAATCGTAAATCGTAAATTTAAATTTATCATTCTTAAGCATGCATCGATATCTTAATACAAAAACCACTTTTGTACGCATGGAATAGAAAATCAGGACATATGTTTATTGAATTGCTTTATCTACAAGTTTCTTACCCGCTCTTTGAAAATAGTCTCGTGTACATAATAATACTGTCTCGAAGATTCGGGGAACATTTAAATAGGCATTTGAAGTGAGTAAAGACTGTATCCATATAACTCGGGTTCTTAGGGAGCACAAGCCTAATTGCCTGCACTTTTGTCCGGCGGAAAAAAAGTGAGAAGTGGTGTCGAATCCATGACCCAAATAAGCGGGGCTCCTCGTGCAGGCGGCGGCCGGCACTGCCAGAGTGGCAAGGTGTATATTCGTCCCTCGCCGGCGGCGGGATCCCCTTTTGAGGGCGCGCACGATGCAGTCGGCATAACTACAATAATTGTGCCACGAACGCCGGGAACAATGCAGTCTCGGCTTAAAAGCGGCGCGCCGATCACACAGCCGATCGGCGGCCCGGGGTAACTAAGCCTCGAGGAGAGAGACACGCGTATATCGTTCGCGCGTGAGCGCCAAGTGGCCTCCTCCGTTTAGGGAGCGACCCAGTTAGCCAAAAGATCCGGGGAGGGGCGGGGGAAAAAAAAAATAAACAAAATACGAGCGGCCGATCGGCTCTCGCGCTTTCGTCGGCCGATCCTATCGGCCGGGCCGTAACTCATGCGCCGAGCGAGTGCATATCCGGCGCGAGGGGCGCAGCCTCGGGAGAAATGCAAATTGCGCCGGGAGGCTAAATCGCTCGGCGGGGAAATTTTCTTGAGCAAACATGTGTTTAGCCGAGGGGAGAGTGCGGACTCGCGCGCTATTACCGCGGCTCGCGTGGCTCCCGAGCATTATCACCGGCACAATGCTAGAAATCCGCGCGGGCCGGCTTATCCGGGGGCCTCACGTGCAGCCTGATTGCCGAGGGATCGGCCCTCCCCGGGCAAGTCCTGCCGGCCTTTTTCGTCCCTCGTGTAGCCGAGCCTTTCGAAATTAGCCGACAAATCCCCACCTGTCGCCACCTGCTCCCAGCGAAACTCCCTGCCTCCTGCCCCGGCTCTTTCGCTAATCGCCAAACAATGTGTACGCTAATTGATAGGTTAAAAGCTACCGGGTACAGAGAGACGGATGATTGCTCCTAGTTATCCTCGTCTTTGATTGATTATTAACCAAATTGGATTAGAAAGTGGTCAAATGGATATTTCTTAATAGTTCAAAGTAGTGCCCGACTTCCGATCGTGTGCGTACATGCTTTTGTTTTCACTGGCAACGCTGATCAACTTGCATTATGGCATCTTACCCGCAAATAGTGCGTTTGTCCAAGGGAGTCGTTTTCTTTCTGAAAAGCTATATACAGCCAATCAATTAGCGGGTGCGACCGGGCTCGTTGCGATTGCAGAATCGCTCGAGATGCGAGTCGAGATGAGACAGTGTTTCTTTGAGGAGAAAAAAGTGATGCGTGCGGGTCTCTCGGAATGAAACAAGAGAAAGCACAAGCGGATACTTTCGTCGTGTCCGAGATAAAAAAAAAGGAAAGAAAGAAGCGGGCATCGAACGCGCGCGCGAAACAACATGCAAATTCAGATGTATATATACGCTGTCTGTTTTGGCCTAACGTAACTCCGGAGCGCCGATCGATACTCGCTCGATCGTACAAAAGCAAATGAGAGCCCCGGTTGTTTTCTCTAAGGTTTCACTTCTTCACCACCACGCGCGATAGATTTTCTGCCTCGGACGCTGGGCCCCCTTTTTTATTCCTTCGCGGGCGCGTGGTTGACGCCAGCTGTCCAATTTTCAGGGGCTCGGCAACAAGGAAGGGGTCCGTTGAGTAATTACGGCGAATACTCAAATCGCCCGTTACGCAAGCGGGAGGCGCATGAATAATCCGACTGGCCCGCGGGTCCTTCTTCCCCCCGTGCAATCGGCACGCGCTGCCGATCGGCGGGCATGAGCTGCTCCCGTTCGGACGAGCGCGGATACGCTGGGACTCCCACGAGCGCCGCTATCGGGGCTATACCGGCCGATCGCGTAATAACACGATCGTGCCGATTCGGCCGCTCGCTCGGCAACAAAGTGCGCCGGGATAACGCACCGTTGCCGCGCGATTCCCCGGCAATCTGGCCGGGGCAAATTGCCGGACACCTACGTAAGCGCAGTGGCGCCGAGCGGGGAAAAGCCGCGATGGGAAGCGGCGCGCATTCCGAGCGCCCGGCTCCCGCCGCGGACGACACGGGCCTCGAAGATCCCCGGCCGGTCATTACGCCCCGCTAAATATATGCTCTTTCCGCCCGGTACGCGGAACGACGCCGATTTTTTTCTTTTTTTTTTCTTTTTTTTCCCCTCTTTCAATCGGATCGCGCGGGCCCTTTTTATTCGCAATTGCCGAGCTGCCGCGGCCCTCTGATATTTGCGCCTCGGGAAAAAGGCCCCGGTGCACTCCGATCGGTATTTGCTCGCTGCAGGAAAGTGGGGAAAAAGCCGGCGAAGGACTGGCTCGGCCGATAAAAACGGAGCGAATCCGTCTTCTAGCGAGAAGGTCCTTTTTAAGCCTATTTGCGCGAATTACCTCGTTGCGGCTCGCCTATTTGCCGCGGCATTATGCAAAATTATCAATTATACATACTGGCGCGCGGTGCGCCGCCGCGGCCGAGGCTCAAGATCGAATATGCCACTGACGTCGGTGGTCGATTTCTTTTCCGAGAACGCGGCGCCGGGAAAAAAGATTCGTAATAAACGCTGTTTAAAGATTTATGAAGTCTTCTGTTGGTCCCGAGACCTAATTTGAATTCGATAGTAAAAACTCGGTGGGGGGAGCTGCTGCGCGGCCCGCCTCGGCCCTGGTCGAAACAAAAAGGCTATTTTTTTGTTTGGCTTTTTTTTCATTCTTTGCCAAGCCGTCGACTCTTATCTCCAACAGTACCCACTTACAAACTTTCGAAAGCTTAGTATTAAATAAGGAGCCGCGATTCGATAGCGAAACAGTCGATTAATGCAAACGACCTTATTCCGGCCTCTCGAATCAGTCGGAGCAGATGTACCGATCAGTTGCACGCGTGTCTAATTATGCAAATCAATCGTTCGCGCGCGTACGCCTCGGGTCACGAGTTTTCTCTCGCTCGGGGAATCTCGCGGCCGCACAATAATCGCAGCGATATACACGTGCGCAGTATATGAGCTGTTAAACCTGACAATTGAGGGAAATCGATGCGCGAACTGCGAGGAAGGAAACGCATTCGCGCTATATATATATACAAGGTGTCTTATAAGTCCTTGTCTCCAGCTATGCCACACGATAGCTGAGGCAATTCTAAACATTTTTTTTGAGGTCGCGAAACTGTTAGATGCACCCCCGCGAAGATAAAGGTGTTTAAAAAATGGTAAAAATTCAGCCCCACGGCCGAAAAGCGCAGCCTACTCGCTGCAGCGTGCCAATCAGAGTAGAGGAAACAGTCAATGGGAGAGAATAGGGCAGAGCTATCGGGGCCGCAAGGCAAACAGCCGTTCTGGTCCTGCCCTCCAGGCTGAGACGCGTGCATATTTGTCGACTGCCAAAATTGTCAACAAAAGACCGTCGGGCTCCAGCGGACCGATTTTTACCATTTTTTAAAAACTTGTATCTTTGCGGAGGTGCATCGGACAGTTTCCCGTCCGCAAAAAAAAATGTTTAGAATTTTCTCAGCTATCCCGTGGTATAGCTGGAGACAAGGAATTAAAAGACAGATTGTATATATGCGCATGCTCAAATATATATGCAGGCATATATCACACTCAGCTGGGGATGAGAACGTATACTTATTAATTCGTCATTAGCACGTACGTCTCATTTGCTTACACGCGATTTAGTGCCGCGCGTCCGGTTTCTTTTTCTGATCGAGCCATCAAGCTTGTGACTTCGAATGAGGGTCCGAATCCATCAATCGGCGTCGCGACTGCCCGCCGGCATTCGGTACACATATCCAAGCGGATCAAGGATTTAGGGGCGGAGTGACACGCGACCCGTTCTCCGAGCAAACGCTCGAACGGCCCAACACAACATACAACTTTGCCTTTCTTTTCCCCTCATTATGCGGCTTGTATTAAGCAACGCGGCCGCAGCGAGGCGAAACTACAGTCGAGAGATCGTTCGCGCATGCGCCGAGGGGAAGCCGCTCGGTAAGCCCGTCGAGGGAATACACTAGGCGCCTCTCTCGGGGTGCATGGCTCTCCGAGGGTAGGCTGACCTTGCTGGCGCTCAGGCTAGGCGTATAATTAAAGCGCGCGCATCGGGGGCCGATGATCGGTAAGGGCCTGCGCCAGGCAGCCGCTAATCGTCCCGGCGATTCCCGCGCGGGCACACATATATATCCCCCGCGGGAAAAGGGCAGCCTAGGGACGCGGAGGCCGTGGAACGGTACGACTGCAATTAGCCCGGCGACCGTTCATTAGTCCGGATTGCACCCCGGGCCGGAGATCCTCCCCGGCGATCCTCGGCGCCTCGTTAATCGCTTCATCCCGCGCGGCACATATAGCCGCCCGCGAAGTTCGCCGCTTTATTAGCCTCGGAAGCACGGAGAGGAGGCCGCGGAAAAAGCAGGAGGCGTCCGCGGCTCTTTACCGATCGCTATTAAAAACCGCTGCCTCGGCGCTTCACGGCCCCCGGAGGAGAACCGATGGGCCGTGTGTTGCGGTATAGGTGGGCGCGCAGTCTCAGCTGTTTGCTGGCCGATATATATATGGACCTGGGTGGAAAGCGCTTGGCGATCCGATCGAAAAGGCGCCGGGCCGAATAGGATGGTTGGAGCGGCGCTGGTTATAGGCATATCGGCGCGCCGTGACAAGGCTTCCGGGTGCGCTGATTACCGATCGCACCACCAATTGCGCCGGTCGAGCTTGCCTGCGGCCGGACAAAGGATCGCTGAGGGGGAACCGCTGCTCGATAACTAGACAGATGCCTATATTTACTTGCAAACTGCACAAATTGGCAAGGATTCTGATTAACATCCTACACGCCTTGATAGTGCAGTAACATTAAGAACAACTAAAGGTTCGGAAACGAATCGGTATTAATCGCAATTATGAGGAGTGGATACCTGTATACTCATCAATTTTAATGGCTCAGATGTTCAGTTGTTTTTACACGTGTTTAGTAAACTTTAGTGTAAATTACGTATACATAATAAATGCATTTGTACTGAATATAAATCAGTTTCTTTATTCATACGGATTGAAAGATCTTGTCGCAAAACTTGCTGATACTTTCTGCTACCGCAAGCATTCAAAATAACATGACGGTAAGACACAAAAAACAGTGCCGTATTCAGTGAATTTAAAAGGAATTAACGATTATAAAGTTACTTTCACCGATTCATTTTTAAAGAGCATGATTTGCTATCGACGGAGAAACCAGGAGCGACCACAAATTCTCCGGAAACACTGAACTAGGGTCCGTGGAGCGCGGGTGAACCGATGTCGTAACCGGTTCGCGTCCGTTAGACGAATGCATGGCGCATCGCGGAACTTTGGACCGCTCGAGAGGCGCGGCGATCGAGGGGCTCGGGGGAAGCGGAAAAGTCAGAGGGCGTGGGGCGGGGGCCGGGGCCCGGGCTCCCTGGGAAAAAGTCGGAAAGCCGCTCGGTCGCGGGGATCCTCCGGGACGGCTCAATTATCGCGGCGGCCGGGCGCAATTATGCTAATCGGCGCGAAAAGAATATCCGCGGCGGGCGATCGGGGGCCCGGCGGGCGCCACGAAGAACCGGGCCGTTGGCTAATTATGCGCGAGCGAGGGCCTCGGCCGAGGCCGGCAATTATCAGCCGTTGGCCGCAAATAGCCGATGGTTAGGGATAATTAGCCGGGGGGCGCGGATGCGCCGCTCCCGCGGGCTCTTAGCTCGCGCGCGCGCGGGCGCGCGCCTCGTTACCCCGGGCCGGCCGGCCGATTGATAATTGCTCGCGCGCTCGCGGGCTTCTTGTGCCCCCGCGCGCCTTCCGGGCCCCGGGAAAAAAAGCCCCCGCCGAAAAGCGGGGCCGGGAGGCGCGAGAGGCCGCGGCAAGAAGCCCCGCGGCTAATGACATCCCGCGGGCCCGCCGGCCAACGGCGTGTTAAGCACTGGCATTAGCCTAATAAGCGTGCGAGTCCCCGGGTCCGCGGAATCGCCCGGCGAAAAAGCCGCTCGGCCCCGTCGGCCGGGGGTGTGGGCAAGAAGCGCCGGGCGAGGGCCCCACCCGCTCCTCTTTTCCGCGGACGGGGCTTATCGGCCCGCGGCCCCGGCAAGCGGCAATTTTCGCGCCGGCCCGGGGGGCGCACCGGCCGCTCACCCCGGGGGACGACTCGAGGAATCCGCGCGCGGCCTCCGCCCAAAGCGTGTAATCAATATCGCGCGATTATATTAAAGGAAATAACATAGCGCTTCATTGGCAATCGTTAAAGAGCCGTACAATTTGCACAGCAATTTGGGGTAATTCCCCGGAGCGGCCACGCGCTCGGTGCCTCCCGCCGCCCGGCCAATTAGACGACGCAAATTATCGCGCAAATAACACGGGGGCCCTCGCCGGCCCGCGCCCCTCCGATCTCATTACGCGCGCGCACCCCGAAGCGCCCGCGCGCGGGGGGGGAACAATGGCCCGCGCCCCGCGGAGGGCCGCGACGACGCTCCCCCGGGTCGAGGATGCGCCCAGCCTCCGCGGGGTGTGGGAACGCCGGGCCCGGCCCTCGCGTGTGGCTAACTGCGCCGGCCGCCGCCACGCCCCTCCACCTGCCCCGGCCAAAGGGAAATGTAACTTATCGGCCCGCATTACCGGCCAGTTTAGATCAATTTTCTGTAATTACCGCCGCGGAGTATGTGCGAGCGGCCGCGCGCTAGCACGGAGCCGCCCTTTCGTAACGCGCCCGATGAATTGTGTAGTTTATCGGGGGGGCGCCGATCATCAGTGCGCCCTCGACTTCTTCTCGCGGTTCAAATCGTGCAAAGCCATCGTTCTCCACTTGCCATTGACGCGGCGAATGCTCACCTTGTCAGCTATTACACCAATGGCAAACTCAAATCCGCGCCATTAGTTCGACTCCTTATAAAAGCAACAAATGCTTCATACGTTTGCATTTTTTTTCTTCAACTGATGATTATTCATTTGTTGCCTTATGGTTATTTAGAATTACTGTGTTCCAGCAAAATAATAAATGCCGACTGGATTTATATGTATACTTGAATTAAAGTTGAAACGCGCAAGCTATGTAAATAAAAGGAAACGATTTCATTATATTTATATATAAATGATTATTATTTAAACGTATTGCCAGTCATAAATGCATTTGAAAGTTTTACTATTTAAAATAAATTATTATCAATTCTTGGAATAAGAACAATTTTTTTTATGATCTGTAATTAAAATATTAAAAATGTTGTTAAAAATAAATTTTAAATACTTATGCAGCATATTGAACACAATGGAAATTAATTCTATTACAGACGCAGATTGTAAAAATTAACAAAGTGTTTATTATCGAACGATTCATCATAATGTAAAATATTGTATCAAATTTAAAAACTTTTTTTAGTCTTGAAATGAAGTAAATATTTGTATTATGAAGCAATAAGATTTCGGTAAAAAAAAAGTAAATGTATGGATTCATTTCCTGGAAAAAATTTTAATTGTTTCCTACTGAGAAGCCGCCGCTTGACTGGGCTGTAGTCCAAGAACTCCTACTCTCGCTGCTACTTCTACTTCTCAGTCACTGATGAAATGCTTTTTATAAGTATTTCTACATTTAATGGCTTGAGAACTGCAGGGCATTTTGAAAATCTTTTCCGACTAGTGCAATGGCTACAATGGCTCAATTCTTTTGTATTTTGCATTAAATCAGACCGAATGAGCTGTTAACTCGACCCGTTCGACATAGTTTTCAGACAAAAGGTATACACCGAGGTATACATGCATATTAATACTATATCCAAAGATTTTGAGCTAGGTAGTAACGATTACATTTTTCTTATCATAAAATAGTTAAATAGTCTAAAAAAAAAGATTTACCATGCCTAGAAACTGGCCAATTACCTTACAAAGCTGCAGTTAGACCATATTGGCTATTTAAAATCGTTTGATTTTCGTCAGGTAGCCTTTGCATAAAATTTCAAGTAGATCAATTATTTTTTACTACGCATTTTTCCTTATATTAAGATATTTTTCTTGTAAACATTTGTAATTACAACTTAAGTGTTATTACGGAATTGAACATTGAAATAAAAAAAGATATTCTTAGAGGCAGGTTTTAAAAGAATGAGTCGAGAATAACTCAATTAAAAAAGACGTAAATTCTGCTCTTTGAAAAGGTATAAGAGTCAATCGATACAATAATTCAGAGGTGGAAAAAATCAGGCGGCCTTGCGCAAATTCATAAAATAATAATTTTGTCTCATATAATAAAGTTGCACAGATCTACACTGAAGTACGACTTTGCGTTACAAAAGATTGGAATAAAATATTATTGCAAAGCTCCCCTTACAAGGAAAGGAAGGATAATTGTATTCAATAGCGAGCTAAACTGGTATATTTACGATGTTAAACTTTGAAGAGAAGGAAGGCGCACGGATCGTTCGTGTTTTATGAGGATGTTTAATATTTATTATAGAGTCTTAAAATAATGTCTCTTTGACTATGGACAGCTCGCGCGCGCATGAATTATTTATCAAAGTCCGGGGCGCTCCGTCCGTCGAGACGCAGACGTTGGAGGCGGAGGAAAAAAAAGCTAGAATTTAAAGCGAGCGATTGTTATTATTTTGATCGTAAAAGCGGCGTTTTCGCGTTAAAATAGACGGTATTGTTTCTAGTTCACCGGCTGCCACGGAGAGAAAAAAAAGGGGGAAAAAGGAACGGGGAAGGAGGAGGCGGCCGAGGGATAAAAAAAAAAACGAGTAAAAAAAAAAAGTCGAATCACTGGTTGATCCCATAACTCTTGCGGGCGCTCGTAAAAGTCGGGCCGATTCACAATGGCGAGTATACCCCGCGCGCAACGGCCTTGGAATTCTAACAGTACACAGATCGAGCGGCTGGCCGAGCGGCGACTCAATTCGAGATCCGCGGCCCGCGCGCGTCTCCTCAGTATTCCTAAGCGGAAAAATTGCGGTAAAGCGTGCGTGCGCGGGAGCGCCGCTACCGCGGGGGTATAACGGTCCCGCCGAAATCTCCGGGGCCTGTACGCATACGTATATACACATATCTCGCTGCCCGCGCATGTTCACACGCGCTTCCCGGAAGCCGGGGACTCGGGCGGCGCGTGGCGCCCCCGCGGGGCCCCCGGAAGCCCGCGGCGCCGCTTCCTCCCGTGCTAATTGAACGGCGACACTCCGGCGATCGCGCGCAATCGACGTCTGCCCGCTTTGGCGGATATATGCGACGCCCAAGGTCGGCCCCCATAACCACCCGCGGCCATTGTCTCGAGCTATCTATATATACACGTGGATGTAGGTGAGAGCCCGGCTTGCGCAGTCGGCTCACGGCGCCCTCCGCAGACCTATCGAGCGGATTCCGCGGCTAATTCATGCGCCGCGCGCATACTCTGTATTTTTCGTGCGTTATGCGCCGCAGGAAGCGCCCGCGCCAGCCCATCAATATGTGCCGGCGCCCGCGCGCATCAGCAATCATTATCAGCGGGCGGACAAGCGCCGCGAGCCGGCCCGGCCCGGCCCGTATATATACACACACACACACGCGCGCGCGCGCTCCTCGCCGGCGGCTATTCTACAGGCATACATGTCCACAGCCTGCGGCCGCCTAATACTCCCCCGGCGCTATATGCCCGCGCCCTTGCCCGTTGCGCTACGCGGCCAGGCGGCTTTTTTTTTTTTCCCCGCGGCCCGGTTACGTACGGCGGCGGCACGACTCTTTTCAAAACCCTCCAAATTGCCCCGGTTTTCCGCGGCGGCGGCCCGTAATGCATTTAATTGCACCGCTTAGCCGCCGCCGATTTCGTCACGCCGCTTTCGCCGGCTTTCCGCGGTTTTCCACGGCTAATGGCCCTTACGGTCTCCCTATATAGCGCGCATTTTCCTGCCTCGTTGCTTGTTATACGGTGAAAAAAAAAAAAGTGGAGACTTGCGGGCACGCCTTTTTCTAGGATTGAAGCAATGAAGAATCCACGTGTTTCTGTATAGTTTGTTAAAATGGCACTTTTGCATTACGAAATAAATTGTACGATCAAAAATGTGCCATGCCGAATTTTAAAACGTTTTCGATGTTATAATTTGCGTGCTGCAAGAGGCTCTTCAACTAAATAGAAGATAGAAGTGTAACATAATACATAGAAGTGTAATACGAAGAGGTCAAAGTAGCACGAACGAATCTTACAAGTATAGATATTTATTTCGATGATTTTCGAGGCCTAGGTGGTGATGGTTCTCGGAAATGGGGAGTAGAGGAAGCTCTTTATCATATAGTTCATCAGTACGAAACAAGGTTCGATATCAATATTTCAAATGTGTTCCGTATAGTAAGTGTTCAATGTCCCCGAAGATAAAGATTACGTGTTAATAGTTAATTAAATAAATCAGTTAGTATAATGTTTTTCAATTAATAAATTTTCATTTTTTTATTTTATTATTTTAACATTTTTTGTTATGCTATTCACAATAAAACTTTCAATTATATTAAAACTTAGAAATTTTTTTGATATCAAAAAATTGGATCAAACCTACATGTAATGCATGTAATCTTCTATTTGGTGTTACTAATATAGCGTCTAAAAATGAGTTTATTTAGCATGCCACATAAACAGTGGATACAGCACTTGTAAAAAGTGCTGCATCGTTTTTTAAACGTATGAAAATTCTTCATTTTTTTGAAAGGTACTATAGCACTTTAACAGCCGAGTATGTGCATGGTCCAAACTATTACTGCAAGATTGTTTTTTTCGTGTACTACATGTGCAATGTAAGCTTACGGACAATGACTGACAGCACAGGTCACTGTGCAATCCGATGTACCGTCGGTTCCTACATTCTTGTAGTCTCATTTTCAAATTTCATAACTAGAATTTACTGATTTTTCAAGCAAGTTTATAAACCTCTTTCTATGCTTTCCAAAAATGCACGAACGATAATCCATCGATATTTTATGAGAATCAGACTAATCGGAATTTACATTCATTAATTTTTATAGAGAGTGCGTTCTTAATTGGAATGTAACAAATATCCAATATCATTGTGCTCGGGCACAAAGACTTACTGATTTATGTAACAGGAGAGACGCATAGAAAAGCAAAGAGTTCGGATGATCACGAGCTGTGCACGTTGCCCTATGATAAAAAATGAGCTGTATTGAACCGTAAAGAAATATCGTTCCCTTATCAGCAGTAGGCTCTGGCCGATCGAGAAGAAGCGCGACTCTCGATGTGACCGGTTGCAGCGGGCCGGCAGAGAAATAACCGCGCATATAGACATAATTGCAGCCGCGGGCGGTTGCGCGGGGAGTGGCGGGCGAGCGCCTCGGGGAGGGCCTCGGGTGCAGGGCGGGCCGAATATAATCCGGCGACTCGCGGGCGCCGGCTAACCATAGTTTAGCGCCCGGGCGAACCGGCGATTAAGCTGTCAGGTGCGCGGGCGGTGGAGGGCGATCGGTCAGTGGCGCCGGCAGGTGCGCCCGCCTCGGGGATCTGCCCCCCCCTACCCGGGCTCTTCCCTCCGCGGCGACGCTAAGAGAGTCGTCGGCGGCGCGCGCGCGCGCGCGGACTAAATCTAGGGGGCGGCCGATAAGCCGCGGGCCGATGATCGCATTAAGATTGGCCGGCGCGCCGGGAGGCGAGATAGGCCGGCGGGCCGCACGCGAGCCGATTCATCAGCATCATCCCCCGTCGTCGCGCGCGCCGGAAGCCCCTCCAACACGTACAACCAGGGCCGGGGGGGAGAAAAAACGGGGGGGGGGCCGTTGCGTAAGCGCCGAGAGAGCGTCCGAAGCCTTGATGTACGTGAAGGCCCGGGTGCTCGCGGCGCGTCCCCCGTTGTACGGTTAACTCGCGAGTCATTAAGAGGAGCCAGTTTTCGTGGGCACCGCTAAAGCCGGCCGATGTGCGCGGCGCGGGGCTAAAAAAAAAAGGAGAGAAACGGAAAAAAAAAAAAAGAAAAAAAAAAAACAAGCCACGGCCCCGCTATATAGCTCCGCCGCCGCGTGAAAGTGCGGAAAAGCTTTATTCGAAGTCGTGAGCCGGCCGAGCGAGAGCCGTTGTACAGTTGTTTAAACTGTCGGGCCCGCGGCCGTCCCGAGGTTGGCCCGGCCGCACATTAGCTTCCTTTTTTTTCCCCCACTGTGGCCTTATGTACGTGTATATCAAAGCGGAACGGAAAAACGGGGGAAAAAGGGGGCAATTAATCGGCATGTTTGACCTTGAGTGCCTCGGCCGACGTGTACGTGGCCCGGGGGCGACAGCCGAAAGTTTCGAGCGTCGTTTTGTTTCCCATCCTGGAGAACGAACGCTGTAATTATACCAGCGTTTGCGCGCGGCGAGTGCACCGCGCTTAATCAAAGACTTATCGATTGTCCAACCTACCGGACGCGCAACTCCAGCGACAGGCGCAAGAATCCGATCGGAGACAAGCCGGGCGCGCATATTTGTAAAGGTCACGTGGGCGGCCGTCCTAATGAACCTACATACACTACTAGATCGACGCGACACCTTGTACACGCGGTGGGCTAATCGATCTATATATATATATATCGGCCGAGGGACAAAAAAGTTTAGGAGGGGCGGGGCGAAGAAGGGGTAGGAAAGGGTCGGCACTCGCGCGGGGAATTCCCGCGGGCGGCGACGAGTCCCACTATGTAAATAGCAGGCCGGGGGACGGCCGCGGCATTCCGGCGCCCGCGATCCCCCGTGATTGGCCCGTAAGAACAAGGTGCACGGGTGAGTAACGAGTAACGAGATAACTAGGTAGTAAGGAGGTAATGGCTCGGGCACGCCGCCAGCCCCGGTGGGGGCAGAGCGGCCGCGGGAGGCGGGCGCTCCCCGGACGGACTCCCCCCCACCCACCCACCCTGCGCCAAGCTACTCCCACCTCGCGCCTGCCCCCGCCGGCGCGGCCACTTCTGTCCGCGAGCGGCCGCAGCCTATTTCACCGACCTTCGCCACTCGTCTATAAGCCCTGGCTGAGTCGCTCGAGTCTAGCTTCCTACATGCGTGCGTGATTTTCGCGATATAAGATGCTGGCGTTGGTGACGCTTCCGAAATTCTCACAGAGCTCGGGACTGAAAAAGAAAAAAAACCAACGCTGGAGAAAAATGTCAAAAATTGCAGAGAATTATTGAATATTACCATTAGTTCGTCACTGTAGTAGCTACTTAAACGGGTTTCTGCCCAGTTTATCACTCCAGGAATCTGTGATCCGAAGCACTTTTTTCACTTCCCGCTACTAATTAAGTAAATCTTTTAAACACGCGCGGGTATTACTTACCGCGTTTTTCACCGATTTTCAGATTTATTTTATTTATTTAGTACTTGCTTCAATAATAATCTGTACCTACTACTTTACCAGTACCTTATCATCCGAAAGATCGAACGCTTCATTAAAATTAGACGTAAACGCCCAATAACGGTACTTTTATCCTATCATTTTCACATTTTCAGTTTATTTTTTTTCACCATCCTTAAGCGGACGCACTGTGCTCGTTCGACACTCCCAACTATAATGGCTCGGTAAAGCGTACATATACGTGCACTATAGGATGTCTTGTACGCGGACGGAATACGTACATATCAATTAATCGCTATACTTACATTACCTATTCTTATCTTTTCCGGACTTGTTGCTCACGATACAAATCGTCGTTTTACACAAACGTACGCTAAACTGGCAGCTATAAATAAAATTTAGCTAGTTCTTCTATATGAAGTCTATAATTATATAAATAATGCTAATCTGTCATCTCTCTAAGACCGTCACGTTACATTACAGTATTATTCCACGCTGTAACTAATCTATAAGCACCGTTTATGCAAATCATGAATTTTTATTTTATTAAAAGTGCAGGGCATGACAATGAAGCCTTCAAATTGTAGCCATAAACAAACGACAACGGCCTCCACAGTTATTATGCAATAACAATAGCAATGCATACTGCATGGTACTATAAAAAGTCATGAAAATAATTTATTGATTTTGAGGTATTTAATAGTTTGACTCGAACAGTGACGTACGCGTTTGGAAAAATACAAATTACAGCGTGCAGTATGTGATATATATTCTGAAGATTTATACACCATGTATACGTATATTTCTTCTAATCAGGTATGCAGGTCCTCGCACGATCATCAAACAGCCGACCAATAATCCATCGGCCTGCATTACAATAACAAGATTAGCCATATATATGGAGTAGCATGAGAAATGGAGGTCTGGGCGCAGTTGCGGGTCGACTATATTGATTTATACCTCGAGCTCCGCAGGCGGACGCGCATAGGGCACAAGGCAAACAGGGATTCGCGGGTAGTGATAAGATGGAACATAGGCGCGGCGCGCCGGCCCCGCACCAATACCCCCGCGATAATTGCACATTAGGGGATTTATTACGCGGGCCGCGGGCCCGGGTCCGATTAATCACGCGGGCTCCGCGCATATTACGCGCCCTCGCCGAGTTACCCATAGGTGCACCGCGGAGGCTGCGCGGCCCCCGAAAAATCCCGCATTCGGGGCAGATCGGAGATAAGGCATCCCATTGGGGCGGGGGTTGAGGAGGCTGTAGGTGGGCCCGGCGCGAGCCTCGGGGGAGTGGACCGAGGCGCGCGCGTAGGCCCGGACTTTATTGCTCGTAAATAGCGCGCCGGATGCGCTAAGAGGGCGCCCCCACCTCCCCGGAGATACGCCGATAATTTAGGGCCCTTTTTGTTTATTGACGCTTCGCGCTGAATTAATATACGCGCGGGCCCGGCCCTGAGTTACGGCCCGTCGCGGAAACTCTTCGCACGCACGCTCGGTTTTATGCCCCTCCGGCCCCCGTGCCCTCCCCCCCACCCACCACCCACCCCACCCGGCCTGCCGTCCCTCCCGCCCCGGATCCCGGCCCGCGCTAGTAATTGTTAGTAGCAGGACCACCAGGAAACGCGGGAGGCTGCGCGCGCATCTGGCGCCGGATAAAAACCGCGGCTCGATCCGGCGATTGGCGCGATTTTTGCCGCAGCGCCGGGAAAGGCCCGAGCCGGGCGTTTCCTCAATCGATCCATTCAAATCGACTGTTCTTATCTTTGCGCCGGGGCATAATTTTTCAGTCAGGAAACGCGCAAAGCAGAAAGTCCAAGGGTACAATTAGCCTTCGGTAAATACTCGAGCAGGAAATGTCTTTGGGGAATACGGAAATCGCGGCAGTATGCGCCTCTTTTGTTTTTTTTTTTCTTTTTTCTTTTTCATCGCTTCCAAAGCTCCTAATTGTTAGGATCGCGGTTATTAAGCCGCGTGCGCGCATGTCTGCCGGCGAAATAACAACGCGCAAAGTATTCATTTATTAAGCTATACAACTCGCCAGTTGCTAAAGAAAGCCACGTAAACTTATGCATCTATAAATATCCCTGTAATTGCAAAGCGTATTACAGCATTGCGCCGAACAGTAAATTTAATTATTGAAATCTGGAGGTGTTAATGACGTACGAGCTCGGTAGAAAACCCGGAACGGTACACCATGCATTCCAAAGGAAATTCGTCCGCGAATATAATCGATTAACGCACATATACTATATATAAACATCGAACTTATCTTGCTTAACGAAAAAAAAAAGAAGCAAAAAGGAAACATATACATAGGAGTAGATTTGTATCCTCGAAACAATAATGGCGCAGGACGGACGAGATACAGGCAGAGGATAAATCGCTCCAAAACGACTCGTCCAAATATTTGAGCGCAACGGCCCGAAGTTCAGCCGGAGCGACGATAGGGCTCCTCGTGCTTGCCGTTTAATCGGGAAAACAAACAGGCCCACGGTGTTTGAATTCGATAAGCGGCAGGACGAGAAAGGTAATCGGTACCGCGGCCAGGGGTTATATATATATATATACACGAACGGGTCCGCGGGAGCGAGAAGCCGCGCGGGCCGCGCGTCCGTCAAGGCCGGTATACGCATGCGAGAGCTGGGATCGGCAATCGAGCCGGCGGATCGGCCGCGCGGCAGCTCTCTCCCAATTAACCAACAGTCCGAAACAATTTGGCCAGGGCGATGCTATCGCGGGAGAGGAAGGGTTGGCCGCGTCGGCGCGGCAAAGGGACACGTCGGCCCCCTCCCCCGCGCAACGAGATCCCCGATCGATACAATAATTGCAGCCCTTATATATATATATATACGCATACGCGGGGAGACGGTGGGCCTCGGGAGGACGCGTATATCGGCACGCGTGCAGCGCGCGGGACCTCTGCGTGCCTCGAGAATCCGCCTCGAGAGCTGCTCGCCCCGGAGAGCCGCGATGTGTGTGTGTGTGCGTGTGTGAAGCGGCTCACGTGCAGCAGCGGAGGCTTTTTATGTACGCGGCCACGCGCACTGACAGGTAAATTGACCGAGATGAGCCGCTCACCTCGGCATTGCCACAAATAATTAGTCCCGAGTGCAAATTAGTACTCGACCTTTTTATTTATCTTGTACGATACGTACAACTTTTGCATAATGCTTCCGTTATTTGCCCAATACTCTGTATTCAATTGAATGCGGAGCATGATAAATGTCATTACGTAAAAATTCTCATTTCAAACTATTAATATTATTAAAACTTTCCTTATTTTGCAGTTGCATCATGCTATCTCGCTTCTGTCTGCACTGAGAGAAATTTTGTAAGAATTGTTACCTCTCTTCTCAGTAAACTGGGGACAGACTTATTAAATCAAGAATGTTTCTGCACTGTACGGTAAAAATTATATTTACGTTGTCTACAATTACGATATGGTATATTCATTTTTGATACACTGTATTTTAGTCAAGAATGATTTTAGTTAAAATAATCACAATTTGTATCGTAAAGAATAGTAACTTTTTAGTTTGAAAAGTCTGCCTCCAATTTAGTCAAAAGTATAGCAACCATTCTTATAACATTTCTTTCTGTGTATATACATACAGATTTAATTACCTATGTTTCGAAAGGCACACGAATAAATAAAGCGGATTTTCAAACTTCATTATCACAAGGAATTCAATTATATAATACACACATTTAATTTTTACTATGTGCAAAACTCGTGCGCTCATGTGCAAGGATATATTTTATACTAAACTTTCAAAAAATGCCTGCACTATAATAATTTCGTCAATGTGTATAATTATAATATAACGTTGGTGAACTTAAACGACTATAGAGGTTGTTAAAGCGCTCGACAATTCGCAATTTTTTCGAATAACATTATTATTTATCTCATTATTTATTAGCATTAACTTTAAGTAGAGATCAAGCGTCATTTACTAAGAAGATTTAATGATGGTCTTTAACTGTTATTACGCCGGATCGGCAATTACATTGCGTACACTTGATAAAACTTGTTACGTAAAGGGGCAATTTCGAACAATTATATTAATGGGAAGTGCAAATCATAACAATATAATAAATAAAGATTTCCAGGTGGACGTTATACTGGTGGGGATTTGGGCGGGGGCCGCGTATTTACGGTAGTAGTGCAAGAGCCCAGCAGCCTCGCGGACCCCTCGGCCTTCCTCTTTTTCTTCCCCCTTTGGCCAAACAAATTATTTTCCCCGCAACGCGCCGCCGGCAATGGCTTACGTGAATTTCATCAGGGGTCCCGGCGCCGCGCGGACCCGGGATTTATCGCGGGCGGGATCCGCGCCAAAACGCGCTCGCGGGAAAAATGCGCATCCCCGGGCCGCGGCCGCCGCGCCCCTTAATAACCTGCCTCGTCCGCGCGCCTGCATTTTTCAAAGTGACAAGATTTACAGCGCAAAAACCCATACACAACTCCTAATTAAGTAATTTATCCGTCAACACTCGGGGTACCCCCACCCCCGGCCTCGCCGCCCGCGCCTAAAATTGCACATGCTAACACATCGGGCCCCGTTTGCTTTCATAAAACGTAATTACATCACGGGCCAATTTGCACCGGCCAATTAACTCCTAAAGCACATAAAGAACTCGGGCCGAATTTTCTCCTTTTGCCGCGCGATATCGCGGAAGAAAGCGCCCAATGCGCTGGCCAGGAGGTGGGCGGGGGAGGGGATTGTAAAAAAAAGGTCAAGCGCGCGCGCGCGCCCCCGAGTCTTGCGCGCGCGTGCCTGGTGTGTATATGCGCGCGGGGGGCCCGCGGGCGGAGGCCCTTCAAGGATAGAGTCGTCATGCGATCCGGGCCCAAGTCGCAATTATTGCCTCGGCGCAGCAGCCGCCACCGCGAGGAGTCGAGGCTCCATGTCGGGGGGGGACTGATGATAGGCAATTAATGCTGCCTTTAATTGGAATTTATGAATTTTAAGGAGCCCCGGCCCTCCCGCCTCGCATTATTTATCAGCCGGCTTTTGCTCCATTTTTGCGCGTCTGGTTAATCCTGAGTGTTCGGTGAGTAATTGAACTTTATGATGAAGCCTCTTGCCCTGTGATCACCTCAAATTCCGGTACCCATGCGCCCCTTATATACCCTTTTCGTCCCTTTTCAATTATAATTATTATGATTGTCTCAAGGAATTCACTCGGGTTCGTTATGTTGCAAACATTTTACCTATTCTTTGACTACTTCATCGCTCGTAGCTTCCGTAACATTCAAAAGTAATTTAATAAATTTTTACAAATTATATAATGGAAAGTATTGAACACGATACGTGCAGAATCAATCTATTGGTGCATTACATACTTTAGTAGCGTCATAACTGATTATAACGGTTAATGCATGTTATCAAATTTTTATTTCGTTATACGTTAGGAAATCAAAGATCAAGTAAACTCCTTTAAATTAGTTTAAAAACCTGAAATCGGTTAGAAATCCATTAAGATCCAGGTTCTACCAAATATTTTATTTAAATTCTATAAATCACAGAGCTAAGCATGTAAAAAATACTGTTTTAAAAACGTTTAATTTAAATATTTATTTTATTTTTATTTCTGTATTTATTTTATAAGATAAACATAAATAAAGTATCATATTATTTTATTTTTACATATGTAACAGATTGTTAACTATCGTAAATCACATAATAATAGTCATTAATAGTTCACGTTAAAAAAGATTGTATGAAATTTTATGTAAATGAGTAGCGTGAACTAAGAGAGATCATTAAATGTGATTATAACCGTAACTGAAAATTCAGTTATCCGTTATTTTATTCAATCCATTTAACGCAATATAAAAAGTACTATGTACAAAAAAAGTCAATCTTATCGTGATTTTAATAAAATTTACGATCATAAATAAAAATTAAGCCTATTTTAGTGCAGTCTTGCCATTCTTCTGTAACTTTCATTTTACTAGTACTATAAACATCATTTCCATAATAGTCGAAATACCTTTATAATTATCATTGCTGTTTACAAATGGATATCAATTTCTAACGAATGTACATGAAAATCTATAACACAAACTATTAACGTGTTTGATAAATGTGTTTTTAAAATGAAGTACGTAAACAGCTTGGCAAGAAAAATATTTCCGTGCAATTAGAGGCATGAGCCGTAAGCGAGCAAATCCGAGCCTCGAGAAGCAGCAGTCAAATGCGAAAGAAAGAAAGGAGTAATTACAAGAGTTCGCTTCATTACACGAGGCTATACTCATGCAACTCTGCGGCTCGATGAAACGATCGCTAACCATAGCCTGATGGAATCTCAACAGTGAAGATATTCGCTTTTTATGCTGAACCGTGAGGAGATTCTTTACTGTGTACATGTAATTTTGTTCATGCGGCTATGTATGCTCGACAGTTTTTTGTGCCATGATAATAATTATCAGCGATTATGTTGCCTACTTTTTTCTCTGCTTGCCTAATAAAATTCTTCTGAAAAAATTTATGTAAAATCAATGGCGAATTAATAACACCGATTGTTAGGTTGGCATATTACGGCAAAATTAAATTCAGTTGCATTATTAAAGTATTAATATGCAATTATTTTTAAATTAAAAATACACGAAATAAATAATTATTGTTACTACTACTGCTAACCTTTACACCTACAATTCCCAAAATTTATAAATTGAAATGTACATTTAATGACTTTTTTTCTATAATTATGAGGTATTTAATAATTATCAGCTGTATATTATAAAGCTTACAACTATTATTATACTTATGGATTATTGAGTTCCTAAGCCTTTTTTCTTAGAAAAAACTAGATGAGAAACATGTTGTGACATTCAAATACCCATAAATTAAAACTCGTAGCGTAGAGTAATATTCTTGGAAAATTATTAGGCTTATGCAATGACATTATAAGGGTTTCAATATAGATTTAAACATGCAAAGGTAAGATATCAAGCATATTTTTGTATAAATTGAAGCACATTAACAAATATAATTTAGTTATTATTTTATTAACAGTCTTTATATCTGATATTCAGTGAAAATTAAAACTATTTCAATGGCTTCTGGTTCAAAAATTTGTCAAGTGAGTGTAAGTATATATTAATTATGTCTTATGTAATTCAAATATTATGTAAAAAATATTGAATTTCGCAAAACTCATTTATTTTAAGTCAACATCTATTTTAATTTACTATATTTTTACAGAAATTCAACTCAGGAATAGACTATGATCTTGGCATAAGCTTGACAGAAATCGAGCCGGTTCTAGCACGTCTTTCCGTCAGCGATTTTGATCAGACGTCGATGATGTATTTTCTTGACTCTCGATTCGGTATAGATATGAAGGAATTACAGTTTGGTCGTACGCCCCTCCATATCGCTGTGCGCGACAACAAGTTCGACCTTGCCAGAGCCTTGTTGCAGAGCGAAGCCAATGTTGATGAATACACTAATGATAATCTGACACCGCTGCATATTGCTGTGGCCAATCGTGAATTTAAAATGGTTGAACTGCTAATCAAGAATAAGGCCAACGTCAATCCGGCAAAAAAATTCAACGGTAAAACTCCTCTGTATATAGCAGTCGAGTACAACTGTCCGGAAATTGTGCAGCTTCTCCTGGACAACGGTGCATCCGTCGAAGAAGCGACGCTCCGCAATACCACTCTGTTACATATCGCAATTAGCAAAAGTACTGAAAACGTGGTGAAAATTATACTAGATCGTGTGAGCGATCTTAACGTTATCAACGCAAAGGATACGTTTAGTGATAAGACGCCCTTGTACCTTGCAATAGAGCGCAAGTACCATGAGGTTGTTAGGATTCTACTGGACAAAGGTGCGAGCACGTACGAGCCGGTTGATAAAATCGATGCCCTGCACTTCTCCGTGATGAAGGGCGACGAGAAGATGGTGGACTTGATGCTCAAGCATACGGATCCTGATATAAGATGTAGGAGTGTGCCCCCCTACTACAGTTTGCACTATGCCATTCAACGCAAGTATTATAAGATAGCATCTTTGCTGCTTTTAAGTGGTGTCGTTCATGTGGAGGAAAGGAATTGGGACGGCCTTACGGCACTCCATATCGCCGTGGAGTCCGGTAATCAAGACATGGTTAAGTTGTGTTTGGATCATGGAGCCGATGTTAACGCCAAGAGTGTTATGGACAACTGGTCGGTCCTCTTCTACGCTGTAAAAAACCTGGACAAGGATATGGTGCTTCTTCTACTGAACAATGGTGCGAGGGTGAACGACTCCATAGGATGGCTGGACGTATTTGGCGTCAACAGTACAGTTCTGGACATAGCTGTGGGCGAAAGGTGCACTTGGATGATCACCTTATTGTTGGAGCACGGCGCCATTATGAACCTTTCGCTAACGGAGGAATGTCACAACCTTTGCCTCGAGGAGAATATGCTACTGGTCAAGAGCGTGGCGCAGCTCGTCTCCGAGGAACGTTGTCCAAGCTTCAAGGAGAACATGAAGAAGATCGAGAAAAACGAGGTCCTCAGAGAGTTCTACGAAGACTGTCAGATTGAGATCGAGGAGATGATGGATACCAAGATCATTGACAACGTCTCGTTCTATAACCTGCTCGTCAAGGACATCAATGCTTTAGCAGCCTATGCGAGGAACCAAGACTTGGTGAAGGCCTTCCAAAAGAGCGACTACAGCACCAAATTCCCTATCTACGCGAATAGTCTCAAGGTCCACTTTGTAAAGGGATGCGTGAGGAGAATTATGCTGGATGCGTCTCTAAAAGGTTTTGGTAAAGTAGCGGGTTCCACTCTGCCGAGTGTGTGCACCGAGGAAATCATGTCTTACCTAAATAATCAGGATTTGAAAAATCTGATCAGCGCCGCTTACGATAGTGGCAAGATCTTCGATAGCTTCAACAGGGTGCTTTCTAGCTTTTTAAATTCATTTAAAATTTTTGTCGAATAGATCGCATAGCAGGATTTTAAATTAGCCAGTCACAGTGTACTAAATTTTGAATTATATTGATAAAGCTCGTTTAAAATAATATAATTATGCGCGGTTGAGCATGAGCGGTCGGTTGATTTCTGCAGTGACTTGTAATATAACAATATATTTTTAACAATGTGAGTACATTTTCAACGTGTAACCTAATATTTGTAAATGTATTACGTTATTATATATTTGAACGCACGTAATGTTATGAGAAATCATAGTGATCATAGTGAAGTAAGCTTATTCATGTATCAAAATACATAAAAAAATGATCGATAATATATACGAAAAAAAAACCGAAAAGACACGTCTTCCTTATTGACTTTTTCCCAATTCTCTCAAATACGCGAGCTGCGGAGGCTTATACAAGCCGCGACGGAAGGACCAGCATCCTCGAGATACAAGAGAAAAACATGGGGGCAAAACAAGCGGGTTGGGCCGAGCCCGGGCAGCAGGTTATAACTGGAGGCCCCGTGTATTTACAAATGTCGCCAATCCATAATCAGGGTATCCGCCCTTAGTACCATCAATAAGCCCGGCCGATGTATCTCGGGGCCTTAATGGTCATTGGGCCGAAAAACGGCTCGGCTCGCACGCAGCCTCTCGTCGGCGAAACAATTTATCCTGATTACATTTTAATAACGCCGGGCGAAAAGCCGGGTATACCTCGGCGCTAATGAAGGGTGCGGGAGCCGAAGGCAGCGCCGCGCGGCCGCCTCGTAAAGCTTAATAACACGCGGGCAGCGCTCCGCCGGGGCAAAGGAACATAATCGCGCGGCCCTCGCGCGGCCGTCATTAAAATTCATTTGCCGATCGCGATTCGCCGCGGCCGGGGGACCCGTTCGATCCGCATCGCGCCCCACAATGCCGAGCGACGCACACGCGAATCTACGCGCAGTACACCCGCGATGATTAATGGGCCGCGGGGCCCGTTACGGTGCGGCCCCGCGCTGACTCGGCGGCTTCGCTAATTGGCCCTTGGGCCGCGGACCTCGCGACACTGTATACTCACAGGCGGCCGGCGAGCCTAATTGCGCGTTCACCCGCGGAGCTTCTTCCACGGGAATTATTCGCCTCCCGCGGCTCGCGGGGGCCCTTTTCACGCGGGCCTTTATGTCCCGGCGGCCCTTGCGCATTCCCCGGTATTTTTCGGGGCGGACAATTACTTTGGTTTGATAAGGAGCCGCGCGAGTCCTGTTCGCCGCGAGGAATGAAATAAGAAGCGCGCCGCGCGGCTTTCTCGAGCGCGCCGGGTATTCTTCCTCCTGTTATCGGCGCGCATCAGTTCCATCGACAGCTAATATCATTCATTCGAAAGAATGTCTTACCTAACTATGATTGATGGTGTTTTCATATAATTACTTGGATTCTGTATGTATTCCAGCGTATAAACTTTATACATATTAACACAAAGAGCGTAATGTCTATATATATATATATATGTAATGCAGGGGCTTTCGAAAGTAGGAGTTTGGTTCCTTTCGCCCCATTCATCATCTCTATTATATATTACGGAGATACGCGTACACCATTAATTCTCACACTATAGTATAATGTAATATATATGAACAATTCTGAACTTGAGCAAGGTATAATAGTCGCACTATACACGGGTTCAAATGTATGCCGCGAGTTTCGAAGGGGAGTCATTAACGCCGCGTGGCTTTTATAACTGTTTAATGGATAAAATTACAAATTGCCAACCAATAACTCGGAGGATCAAGCCGCGCTAATAGCTGAATCATACGGCCATTCAATATCCCCGCGTGACACATTCGCATCAAGTTAATCACGGGACGGCCGCGCAGGACGAAATAAAATATTGCAATATCCGGAAGGAGGAAAAATTGTCGAGTTACCCGTCTCATTAATCACACCCGCGCTTAGCGGCTGAATACTCGGCATTTCGCTATATGCATAATGCAAGCCGCGCGACGACGCGGCAGCGGAGTCGAAAGTATAAATCCGCATCGGTGTGCGGTGGCACACGCGCGCCTCGGGACCGTTACGCGCCGCACGCTAATGTCCACCTTTTTTGTCCCGGAGGATAATTTCATTTGCGGCTCTACGGCTACTTTTTTTTTTTTCCTTTTGTCCTTTGCCGAATACAGCATGTGTGTGTGTGTACGTGTACACATCCCAGCCGGCGTTTCCGCTCGCAATTCCAGCCGGGAGATTACGAGAGATCGCGCGGGAGTTTATAAGCGGATGAGTCACGGGAGGATTTTGGCGTTGCGCCGCTCGGTGTGCCGCGGCCTCGTTATTATATATACACGCGAAAAAGGCAAATCGTCACTTCATTTAAATGCGCGCGCTTCCCTTTTCAGGCGCGGCTTATTTACAACGGGATTTGGTGCCCCTCGAACGGCACGTCCTCTGCATAATTTATAATAGTTGCGCGATAATTATCCGATTCGTTCGAAACTCGGTAATTTCGAAGCCGGCAACAGTGTCGGCCTCGCCGTTCGCCCAACAATCGACCTATCCCTCAATTCGAGGATTACCTGCCAATGTACGCGGCTTTCCAATACCGGTAAATCGTTATAAGCACCGCGAAGCCGTACTAACGTCTCGGCGCGCGTTTCACAAGCCCACACGTACTTGTATACCATTGTAGTTTGTATTGTACATCGTTGCGTCTACTTTTTGCGCGGACGATCCGTCCGGCGCGGTAATCCGACAGGACCGTGGCCGCGTCAAAATTGAAATTTGATAATCTAATGAGGACTGGGCGGCGGCCGCCTCCGATCGATCGGCCTCCACCGATTTTTTTTGCGTGACGCGGCGGAATCGCGCGGCCGCTCGCTGGCAATTATAAGCGGGCCCACGTGATCCCGGGCGCCCGCAGGCCCGTCCCCGCAGCATTTAGAGGCAAATTGATTTATCCTCGCGGGCGCGGAAGGCGCGCGGCTAGCCGGCCGCGGGGGAGGAGCCAGGGCCGCGCAATAAAATAATTCACCGGGCGCGCATACGTTACATCGAGGTGTGCGAGCCGCGCATATCATGCGTACATGCGTATATGTATATAGATGGAGGCGTCGGGCCCGGGCGTATACGTGCATAAAGGGCCGTTTTTAATAAACGGTCTCGCCGGGCCCTCGCGGCGCTCGGCGATCGAGATAAAGCATTTTTCTATATCAATGGGCCGCGGGGGCGGGTTGGCGGGGTCGGGGCCCCTCCCGAAAAACCGCGGCCGATATCTCTATACATCCCCGCGATTGCCGGGCGCTCGGCCCGCCACGGGGGGTAAATTAAGTTGTGATTATCTGTCGATGTGATTTAGCCGGTGTCTCGGCGCGGCCGGGCAACAATGCCGCGGGCCCTGGGTGGGGGCCCGGGCCGCGTGGGAGGGGCGGGTGGAAGGCGGCCCCGGGGGAGGCAGAAACAAATAGCCATTGTCTGGGCGGCGAGAGCCGGCAGTGAGGCCCCCAGGCGCATCTATCACCCGCTTATCACGATTATACCACTCGGGGCCCGCTCCCCTCCCGGGCCCTCCTCCTCCCCCTCCTCCTCCTCCTCCTCCTCCTCCTCCTCCCTTTTTCGTGGCTTCCCTCGCGAGGCGCGCCGGCGTACCGCCAGCTCTTAATCTCCGGCCCGTTGGTTTATCTCGCGGGGCTGCCGCGCGCGAGCGCCCGCAATTATTGTTTCACCGGGTCGCCATATACGCGCGCACTCGTCCGAGCGAGCGCCGGCCCTCGGCTCTCTCGGGGGAGATTAGCCGGGCCGGGGGGCACTCGGCCGCGAGGATTGGATTTCTTTGACAGAGCCCGTGTAAGCCCCGCAGTTGGCAGATTATACCGCGCGCGCGAGCGCGCAGCTACAAAGTTTTTCCTATCGCGCGGGCGCATTTGTTAGCCGGGCGCAGTACCGCGAAGGCGCCCCCGTGCATCGGGATCCCGCGGGCCTAATGGAGCCGGGCGCGCGCGCGTAAATCCCCGAGCTCCTCGCTTATATTGATAGGGACTATTTAATTATCCGGGATTAGCGTTTGGCATGAGTGCGCCGCAGCACAAAAGCCGCGGGCATCGCTCACTCGGCCGGCCGCGGCCCGAGGTCTTAATTGCCGGCTTGTGCGCGAGCGCGCGCCGCACTTACCGCTCGGGCCGTATACTTCGAAGCCACTTATCAGGGAAATCCGGGAGGATGTAATCTCGCGATCGTCCCTCGATAAATATGGACCGCGGCGGGGCAGCCACCCGCGAGGGCCGGCCATTCCCAGGGATAGGCCGGGCCCGCGGGGGCGAAAAAAACGCCGCCTCCGCCGCGAACAAACGCTTCTAACTCAGGCCCGGCGAGATCGGCCGCGTATATAACCCGCGGTTAATAAGCGGCCGGCGCAGCCTCCGGCCGAGACGTCTCACTCGGGCGCCGCTCGGCCGGCCCGCGTGCCCGGCCTAGACCCCCGGAGCAAAGTGAATTAATGACGCGGTCTTTTCGGCGGGCAGATAAGCCCGGCCTACCGGCCCGTGATTTAACAGAATTCTTATCGCGCGGCCGTTTGTCCTTTCGAGGCGAGTCCGCGCCCTCGGCCCGAATCCCTCCGCGATTAGCGGCCGCCGGCCGACAGGTGCGAGCCCGCGGGAGATCGATCGCCGCGCTCGCCGCAGCCAGCCTCGCGCGGTCCAGCCCGGGAGCCCGGCGAGCCGCGCAAACCGGGCAACAAAGACGCGCGGGCCCGGGTTACGCTTTAACATTTGTAGTGGTGCCCGAGATAGGATCTGCCCGGGCGCCCGGACCATTTGTCGCGGGCGTGTTTAGGGCCCGGTGCGCCCGGGGCCGATCGCAAAAAAGTTAGCCGGCCCGGGCCCCCGATGCCCATCTCGCGCTTCGCCCAGCCTCCCGGCTGCGCATGACGAAGCGGCCCGGCCGCCCGCCCTCATTAATCCTCTCCCCCGGGAAAAGCGGGGGCGGCCCCCGCGACGCTTGCCCCGGGCCCTATTAATCAGGCCCCCGATATCGGCGATACGCGCGCCCGAGTGAGACGTCCTCCGGGCCAACAACACCCGCGGCCATTGTCCCCCGGGAGATGCGCCCTCCGGATTCCCGGGCCTAAGCCGCGGGCCCCCCTAATTAATTCCCGCGGGCCGGCGGCCGAGTGACGGGCCGCCGCCCGCCCATGGCCGGGCCGCTCCCCCGCGGGGCCCAGATACCCATCCGCCCGCTTCCACGAATCGCCCGGCCGCGCCCCGCGCTATCCCCGGGGACGATCTATACTCGCGGTCCCATTGCGCCGCCGCCGCCGCCGGCTGAGATGCCCGGGCTACCTGCCCGATCTACGGGGCCCCGTTCTCCGAACCGCCGCTATGATAATTACGCGCCCGGGGTAAACAGGGCCATTAGCGCCCGGGCACGTGACTCATTTTCTAATTGACTCCTGTCCGCCTATCTCCAGGCCGCATCTCCTGTCCCGCGGGAAAAGCGCACCTCCTACCCGCTCTATTGTTAGGCATAATCTAATATCTTTGTCAAAGGCTCAAAGCTTTCCAGAACCTAAATATCCCGAGACATGTATACGCTACATGTATACAAAGAAATCAGAAAATCAAAAAATACAAAAATCCAGTTTGGTGACTAAATTTCGTAAGACGCCTATTCTAATGAATATTGTGTTTATAAATTATTACGTCTTAGAATTAGAGTCCTTAACGGTCAGCCAGACGTAAAAGGTAATATAACGAGTAAAAGTTAAGAAATTTAATAAATAAATATGGACGATTAATGCATTGCGTAAGATGTAGGTAGTGAAATTTAAACACAAAGCAACGACAAAAATAAGTAAAACTAAATCACAGTTAAGTGCACACGAGTATTCTAATAAAAAAAATTACGTTGCCTGATGGTAAAAAAGCGATACATTCATTTTCCGCATCTCCATTGAAAACTTATTCGTTCAATAATGAATAATGATAGGGATAAGAGGTAGCAATCTTGCCTGGGAAAAATAAAAGAAACTCTCCATGCGCAGTGAGCTCCTTTAACAGATAATCTTCCAACCATTGATAAATAAATTCTTAGTCCGGCAAAAGAATGCATTTTCTCGGAGGTTCTCCTCGCGCAAATCCGATGTTAAATATCATTATCGCACACGCTCCCCGCTTTCGAGCCGATGCATCTTATCCGAGGCGCGTTGTAAGATTGCGCGAGGGGCTATATAGTTTGACGCGGGGATGTATACAATTCCGCCGGCTCGGTCGGTAACTCTGGGCGATCTCGTTAATATATAAATTCCGCTTTATCGGCGGGGCGTTTATGCCCCGATTGAATCGCCTGGGCTTACGGGCAGTCTCGGGGGGCCGCCGCCACCGCCCCCGACGTTTACTGCCCCGCGGAAATTGGAGGAGCCGGGAATTTATGCGGAGCGCTTAAGTAACGCCCGGGCCGCCGGCCGGGGGCCGGGTCAGCTTAGCGTCTGCCCCGAGCGCCCCTAGGTTATGTGCGCCTCGCCCGGTCCACGCACGCGCGCAGGATATTTAATTAAAGCCAGCGGCGTAAAATATACACGCGTTAATGGCACTCGAAGCCCGACGCCCGCTGCGAGGGGCCCGAGTTGGGACACGGGGCATCGGCAACCGGTCGCCCCTTCCAAATTATCATTTGGCAGCCAGAGATAGAGATCTGGCCCCGGACCAGGAGTGTTAATGAAGATAATCGATGGCTATCGATCGTCACAATTCACGGGCGCTCCCATGGCTAGCCGCTCACCGCGGGGGCATCGCTTACCGACCCTGTATATATATATATACGTGTACATATATATATACCTGGAATCGACACTGAGCAAGATTTATGAAGTTTGGTACCCGGAGCCCTAATGCCGAGAGCGGAACCCTCGGTACTACCTGGCCTGCCTGCAGCCACCTCCAGCTCTGACTCGCTCGTCTAAACCTAACTGGATTATTGGGACGTAAGCCCGGGCCTAAATACCCGGCCGAGCCTCTTAATAATCGGCCCGGCGCGTGTTTTTTATACGGGCCGATCCTCATTAGGGCGGCTCATGTCTCTCTCTACTATGGCTTGCTTGATTGCGGACAAGTTTATTATTCGTGTAAGCGCCGGGGGAACGACAATCGCCTCGACTCGTAAAAAAATGTAGGACGACGGCGCTATCGGCCGAGCGTATCCGGCCGAGCGGCCAATCGGCCCGGCCGGGCGCAGGCCGCCACGGAGGGGCAAATACCTGCCGGTAAATTAATAGACTTTAATGACTCGTAATTAATAGAGAGCCGAGAGCGAGGGGAATAATCGCCCGCAAAATGTCCACACACCCTGCTATTTTGGGCAATTCATTTAGAGGCGGGGAGAGGAGCCGAGCGAAGGAGCGAGGCCCGAGGAAGGAAGCTCGGGGGGACGGCCGGCTAGGAGAGGAGCAAAAGGAGCGCGCGCACGAGGAATGAAAAGAAAGAAGCGGAGGGAAGAAGAGGAGCCCGGGCGCGGAGGCAGCCGCGGGGGGAGGCGCGCCGAGAGACTATATTCAGCGAGGGCAAGACGAGCGAGGTGTCGAGGTAGCGCATCGCTCCAATCATTAACCGACGAAACGCCTAATGGATTTTTCGGCCGTGCGCCCAGGCTAGAGAAAACGGCCGGCCCTCGGCCGCGCGGATCCCGAGATGCGCGGCGCGCGGGTGGGGGGGGGGCAGCCTCCGCGCGCCTCACCTCGCCGCTCGCCTCGTTAATAAGAGGCAAGATGGCCGTGGCAGCGGGGGGTCCGCTCGCTCCCAGCTCGGCCCTCCTGCGGTTCTGACGGCTCTATCCTCTACCCCTCGCGCGCGAGAGAGCCTTGTTAAGGCGCCCCGGCCCGGCGACTCGCGCCAAAGCCACGCACACACACACACACAGACACACGTGCACGCGCGGCCGGCTCCCGCGGCGAGAGCCGCCCGCGTCACTATCGCGCGCCTAAACACACCTCGTGCATCACGCGCGTACAGGCGAGGGCGCGCTTTGTTTTCGCGGGCGCAGCTGCCGATCCCCGCGGCCGATTTATCCTGCACAAGATGGCCGCCGCGGGGACGCGCGAGGCCGCGGCGCGCGCGCGCTCGGATCGATTTCTCGCGGGGAGAGGATGCCGGGGCGAGGTGGGAGGGGCGCCCGGCGAGTCGGCTCCCGCGAGCGGGAGAGAGACGGGCCGATTTACAGTCGCGCGCTCGGATTTCAACTGAATTAACAGCTATTTAAATCAGCTCCCCCCGTAACTCCGAATTTACGTTGGCGCGCACAATATAACGAAATGGCCGCCGGCACGCCGCCCCCCGGCCACGCGGCCGTAAATAACGCCTGCCAATTAGTCACGCTTACCGGCGCGGGGAGGCGCTCGCGCCGCGTCACCGCCCGTGGAAATGCAGGTCGACGTTCGGCGGGAAAATTTAATTGCTCGAAATTTATCGGCCGAGCGCGGCTTTATCCGCCATCTCGCGCGCCCGAGGTAGGATGCGTAATTTATATAGCCCGGTAATTATAACTGCGGGCGCGCGACTCGCGTAGTTGTCGCTTGATTTGCGGCGTGTTCCCAAGGACTGCCAACTATCAATTAGCCGCGCCTGGGCGAATTGCCCTTTTGTTCCCAACCCTCCGCCGGCCCGCCCATCCGCTGCCCTCCCCGCCCGCCCCGCACACCCCTTTCAATTAGGAATGTTAATATTGACTCGCGAGCGCGAGCGCGGAGGTGTTTTTAATGTGGGCCGCTGATTTGTGGATTATTGCCCGCCGACTGTGTAATTTCCAATGGGATCGAGCGTTTTATCCGGCCCGTATTTATGGACCCTCGGGCCTCGCGCTCGCGCGCCGCTTTATTGCCCGCCCCGATGTGGATTTAGTGGGCGCGATCCCGGGAGCGATTATAACCGAGCGGATCCGTCGGTGCGGCCCGGCCGCTCTCCTTTTACAAGGGTTTCGCCTCAAATTTTAATCGGCGCCTCGGCTCCTCCCGGTCTTGGCTTTCCCGAGGTGCCCGCGGCCGCCCCCTTCGAATTCGTCCCCGGCCCTCGGAGGCAGCTCGTTAAGCCGACTCCTCCCCGCTCGCCCTGCTCGATCTAAATGAAAACTCGAAACTTGTTTCGATCACTGTGCCGGGCGCTCCTTAATTGGCTTACAAAATTATTGTGCAATAAATCACGCGGGCTTTATTAATGAACTAAGCCCGTGAAATATTATTATTGACTCGCGAGCGGGGGGCTCGGGGTGGCGGCGGCGGTGGGGGCTGCGCGCATATACCGGCGCGATTAAAAATTCTTTGTATTGAATTAATTTGTTCGATAAAATCGCCACGAGAGGGGGTAGCCCCGTATACTTTGCCGGACTTTTCCTCCTATCTCCGCCTGGCGATCGTGAAATGCAAAGCCGGTATATGACTCAAATGTATAATTTTACCTGTCCAATCCAAAAGTCGCAACTTACGGCCGGCGCTCGGCCGCGCGCTAACGAGAATTGAATTATTATTGCGTTTGAAAGTACGTTATAATATTTCACCTTGGTGCATTTGCCGGACCCCGTGTATATGTATATACACATCCACGTATATCCCAATTGAATAAGCGATGCGGCGCCGGCTCGGCTTTCGACGCTCGGCCTTGCGCGGCGCGGCCACGGCGCGCCCACGATTTCATTCAGGGGATTTCCCATGGGGCGCGGGGCGGACGGGTATATCGGCGGGCCGCGATCATAGGAGGGCCCGGCGCGCCTAACGACTCCATTAACGCTGGGGCCCGATCGCGCGATACCGGGCCGCGCGATTCAAAACCGAGAAATCCCCTCGGCTAATAAAGGATATAGGCTCGTTACTCAGCCGCGGCGCGGCGCATTATCGCCCCGAATAATCCGCCCGTGCAAATTAATAGGCCGTATTCTTGGCCGCGAGCGCGTAAACAAAAAGCCGAGGCTGATTTATCGGCCCGGGGCCTTTTAAATTCGAGGAGCCGCGAGGGCCGCGCGCCATAGCCCCGCCGAACGCTCAGATTTTATCCAATATATATTAAGCGAAATAAGACGCGATCCGCGTGAATTATCGAGGCGATAAATCGTCGATTGGCGAGCGCGAGACCGAGCACCGCCGAGCGAGACGACGAATTTATTAAGCGGCTATTTGAATGCTTGAATAAACCGGGCGATTATTATTACTTTTTATTACGTGGCCCTCGCTCACCGATGGACAATTATAGGCTCGCCCGGTATATTGAGACAATTTACTAGCGTGATTAACAATCGGTCGCGGGCTTCCTTTTCTCGACTCCCGTTTATCAAAATATCTCAATGCACTCCCTCGAATAATATTTTACTTTTAATTGGCGAAAATTTGTATCAAGTTGACTTTAATTAAAATTGCCCCGATCATTAAAAAGCCCCACGAAAAACGAGACTCGTAGTTTTCACCTCGGATTTTATGCTCCTTTTTGTCATTCCAACACTTATTAGTTCTGATGATTACATTATATAACCTGCACGTCTATAATCGATTGTGTTATACCTCTACACTTGCGGCCATTAAATTAATTAAAAAGCTCTGTTATAAGCACTTGTATACAAATAAACTCCAGTTTTTTAATCAACTTTTAAACGAGCATGTACCAAGTGTGTTTGTCATTCCTAACAAATTGCATTTAACCGATTTAAAATGGCTTTTGTAGTTTTCTTTGCGTATTCTAGCGTTGACGGAAAGTGATCCGCATAGTTTTTCGCAGACCATTCGTTAATCACTATGCATGATATATCTTAAATAGTTAGCGTTTTTTCGCAAATGCAATATTGCCGTATGTTAAAATACAACAGGATGGCTAATACGTCCTGTCCGTTATCCCGCCAACAAATTATGAGCCGATATTAACTGGGTAAAAATTATTTTCGATTTCCACCCGGATTCGCCGCACAATCCGTATCTCAAACAAGCGATCCCATTATTTTACAAAAAAAAAGTTATCTTTCTCATCGAGATTCGAGATGCATTCCGTAATTTACGGATAGCGCAATGGAAAAATAAGAGGTAACGCCGATGGGTAGGGGGCGTCGGGCTGCGGGGAGGGAACAAGAGAGAGAGGAGGCGATGGGCGAGCGGAGGGGAAGAGAGAGCGAGAGGCGCAATCCGGAGGCCTTGTAGTGCTTGATATGTTGGTATAGCAAAACACTGTCGGGTGATGAGCGTCATTACCCCCACCTGCAAAGTGCTGGTGAAGGTGGCGCGGCCGCGGCGGCCATTTTGGTTCCGCGGGCGACTCTGCCAGGCGGTATGTACGCGCGCGTACGTGCGCACACGTGCGCGGAGATGTAACTAGGCGGCGGGCGAGAGGGAGAGAGACGGGGCCAATAATCTCTCGCCGCGGCGGGGAAAGGGCGCTTGACGAGGGAGATGAGGCAAGCGCGCGAGCGCCGCGCGGTAATGTAATAGAGATAAAGAGGACGATGGGCCACGGGCCTGAGAGGACTCGACACCAATCGTGCAGATCCTTTTTGAATGAGGGCATTATACGAGATGTGTGATTTGTACGGGACGGCTTGTTAAATAATGGGTGATGAAGTATGGCCCTTCCGTCACTATTTAAACTAGGCTTATTTATTTGCTGTAAATTATTAAAAATGCATACACACGCGCATACACATACATGTATATCTAGTGAAGCGCGCAGATACTTATACATGCTATAACTTATACGAGGATCGTGATAAGCGGCTTCATGTATTTAAAATGACAATGATATATGTATTTCTTTATTGTCTAATTTCTGCAGGGACTTCATTAATTCTGCGCGTGTATATAGAATGTATATATAAGATCTTCCCTGCACTTATCTGCAAGTGTATGAATTTTTTGCCAACGGACAAGCTGAAAAAATGTAAATTAGATTTTACGCGATATAACCAGAGATTAAATTCCGATAGTAGGCTTTATAAATATATAGTGTAAGTAATTTTAATTTTCACTTATACACGGGTACTTATTTATACGCGTATATAAGAGAATAGTCGAAAGCGCCCTGCACTGCAGGATTCCATAAGTCAATAAGAGCATAATTATACGATTGGCGCAAGTAAAAAGCAATACAGCAAAGGCAATATAAGAAGGGAAGGGAGATTACGATCGGGATGGAAACTATAAAGATATATAATGAATATTAATACGGAGTAAATTCGGGTAATTTGGAGGTTGATTTTATACGTGTCGAGCAATTGAAGTAGCACTTAAGACGAGTCGCGGCGCGAGCCGAAATAACATAGTCAGCCGTACGAATAGCTCCCAAGGAGTAGAGCCGGGGGGCGGCGCGCGGGGCCGAGGGGTTAACAGGCGCATCGCGTGCCGATACGACTCTAACGGTTCATTAATTAGAACGAATTACCACGGGGGCTACTAGCCGATGCACCGGCGGGGGGCGCACGAAGGTTAGACCGGCTCACGCTATATACACACACACACACACGGGCCCCGGGCGCGCCGCGCACGCACGCCCCCCTCCCGCATGATGCATCTGCACCCTCGATTTAAACGAGAGCTTCCCCGTAAAATATCGCGGCTTATCGGGCATCTCCGGGGCTGTTTCGCGGCCGGGTAATGAAATCGGAGATTTGCGAGGGGCGGGCCGCACGGCTTGAGTTACGCTACGAGTGTCGCCCCCGCCGATCGATCTCATTAGGGCCGCGTGCATATAACGCCCGCGGAAAAGTGACTTCGCCGGCGAAAGCGCGGCCGAAAAATATATTGAATTTCGCCGGATATGAGGTTTGCCGGGGGCGTTGCGCGGAGATGCGCCGCCGATAAGGTCACGCGCCCCGGTCGATAAGTACGTGTGTGTACGTCGGCCGCGTCTTCTCCCCCAAAGCGGGGAGTATATGGTAACGTGCGGCCGCAAGGCCTCGTCAAGCCGCGGGCCCGCGACAGTCCTTTGCAGCCGGGGGATAAATAAAAGTTTGTCGCGCCGGGGCTTGATTATTAACTGGCCCGTGTACATCCATATAGGTGATACCGGATACCCCGGGATGATATTGATTGCCGGCCGGCCGGCTCTAATGCCGCCCGAGTCCCGGGTAACGAGATGCAGGCCGCTGCATTCGGAGGGAGATCAAAATCCGAGATTCGGTGGTTGCAACCCGCTTATTATATTAGTTTGCGGCCCTTCCCTGCCCCCCCCGCCTCGCCCCGCTCCCGCGGCGCCCTGCCCACCGTCCCGTCTGTGTGTACACATAAACGCACACGTGCACGTCCACGCGCTCGCCCGTGGGCCGACGTCTATATACGCGGCCGTGTGAGCTACGCTCGCGTTGCTTCATTTGTTTATCTGGCCGCTTTATTACCGGCAATTTGGCGCGAGCGAGCGTGAGGGTAATTCCATATTGGTTTTCCGCGCTCCTCGCCCCTGCGCCCGGCTACTCTCGGTTCCCCCCCCCCCTAGCCACTTCTTCGCCGTACGAGTCCTCACGGACCCGTTCTCGTCTCATTCGCTCCTCCGCTGTCGCTCTGCCTCGTAGCCGACACGGGCCGATGATTATATGTAGCTTATTTCCACCTCGCTGCTATCTCAAATTGGTCGTACTCCTCGCTCTAGGATTCGTCCTACTCGATCGAGTGTATCAATTTTACATTGTGTAGTTAATACGCTGAGAGGAAGCGTTCAAGAGATATATACAAGGAAATATATTACTGGTTACGGCGAGTTACGCGCGAGCGAGAACAAACTCGTAAGGAGCCTGTACGACTATCACTGCGTATTACAGTTTATTACAGTAAAACAAAATTTCAATCATTTTATCTAAAATTACCTTGATTACTCTTGACTTTATATGTCCAATTATTACATACTTAAAACAAAATAACTTATATGCAGGTACAGTTCGAAGAACAAATAATTTAAAATGTTAATGCGTATGTTATCGCTGCATTTAAAAAATTCAATACACTTCTGTACTTGGATTTCTTATGCTTATTTGGCATCAGCATAAATTATAAAATATGCATATAATGTACTCGTTATAAATAACTAGTATAAAGAACTTAATATGTTCGTGGTGAGTACACAACAACAAGTATTCTCCACTGGTGGTAGGCCTCTTCGTCCAAACCGAGAGTATTCCTCCATTTGTTCTCTTATTTATCTTGAGATTTTTTTTGAGTTCTGTTGTATAGGAGCATGCCTAACAATATGTCGATAAGTCCATCCAATAACATTATCGCGTTACCTTCACTTCCTTGGTGTCTTTCCTTTTTGAGACAACAAAAGAAAAATCAATAATTACTGACGATTGTTTCTGGTTTACATCCATCCTCTCCATTCGTCCAAGAACAGTCTATGCCATCTGTACATTCTTATGATTTAAGTGCAACGAAATTTTTTAACAATGGTCTGTTTACGGCACAGAAGCACTTATTAGTGCTTTCAATTGAAATCAAAAACACTGACAGCCGGCGGATCGTTTCAATTAACAGAAACACAAATAATGATTAGTCCAAGTTAGAAAATAAGCGATTTACGATTCTTTAGGTGGGCGATCTGCGTAAAAGCAATCGTGCCTGTATACATATGTAATTAGGTGGAAACTCGGAATTTTCTCTGCGCTATAAATTGGTTTTAAAAAAGCCTTTAGCCCGCACTGCGGGAATAAATAATCTGCGCATTGGGAGAACGGCGAAAGAAGCCGAAATGAGTACGTTAATAGGGCAATATCTGTACCACTTTTGAATGGAGCGCGCGGAATAGAAACCTCGGGCGGGCAGCCCAGTGCAAAGACAAAGGCGCGAAAGTGAAACTTTAATTTGCGCGCCGATGCGAATTGAAGAAGTAGGCGGGCCCTGCAAAGAAAGCCGTTGCTCCGGGGCCCCGGAGATTTACTTAAGCGGGCGCCGCGCCGCACAAGACAATATATATACGCGCGCGGGGCACACGCACGCGCGCGCACACGTACCGGGCGTCGGTAAATCATTCGTCAATTTCGCGCATTGGCTATGCGCAACTTTCCAGGCGCTCATTCCGCTCGCTCGGGCTCGCGCTTAGCTCTCGCGAGCTCAATTCTCGCGGGCTATCGCGCGGCCGAAGAAACGGGGCCCGGCCTCCCCCTGGTATTGTTATTATTTTATTATCGGCCACGCGCATCGGACTTTCAGCCCGGCAAAAAGGGAGCGCGAGCCGCTCGGCGCACCAGGGCCCCGGCTACTGAAGATTCTTATTGGCGCTCGTAAACATCTCATTATGCGCGGGCAAAGAATTTTATTTTTCGGCCGAAATGGAAAAGCGAATGGTTGGTGTATTCAATAAGACAATTTTTTTGCCCGGCCGAAATTACGGAGGCCCGCCGCGCGGCCCGGCTCGGCGGCCAACCCCCCGTCCCCCCCCTCGTCCCCAGCCCCCGCCGCTCGGCGCGCCCGGCTTTTTGCCCTCTTTACCCTTTCTTGCCCCGCACCTCGAGGCTCGAAAATGGTTATGGCACCTCGGCCGGCCTCGCGGTGAAATTCCCGGCGTTTACGCCCTTCCGGTCCCCGAGGCGCGCGCCACCGGGGAAAAACTTTACGCCTGCGTTTGTATTGGTTTATGGCTTTCTTTTTCGCGGGCCGGAGCGCGCGCGCGCCCGCGCCAGCTACCCAACGTGTCATTAATTTATTTGCATGCGTTTTGAGGTACTTTAAAAATTGAGGAAGGACTTAGCCTCGGCATTGCCGGCTATTACATCTGTAATTACGAACATTGCAACAATTTCTCTCTACCCCACCTACTCGACCCCTGCCTGTGTACACATACACGCGCGCCTCCGCTGCGCCCGATTCAGGGAAAAAAGACCCTTCCGCGGCCCGCGCACTGCCTTCACTTTCCGAAAAGAGTATACACAGCGCGCCCCGTCCAAATGCTAATTTCACCTCCACACCGGCGGAAGAAAAACTTTATCACAAACGTCTATATTCGTTCGTGTCAACAGGCTCGCAACCGCTTACTTACGCAGCTAACCTTATTTTTACCCAACAAGTACGACCTTTATGTGAACATTCCGTCGATTAGCGGCAGCTACATTGTTGCACTGGCATGTTAAATAGAAGCGTGATTGGCCAAAATCATCGATTTGCGTATTAATATTTATAATATGCTTGGTTATAATTTAAAGTTTTCTCTGTGTGTTCGACTCGCGCATTTTCGCACATCCCTTAGTACCATGAACTGCGCAAACAAATCTCCATCGATCGGTATACCATAAACTTTATAGAAATTTGTACAATCTTTGTAGCTTCACACTAATTCATAAATTGTTTGCCCACACTTTATATCTTAGTATTTTTTGAGTTAACAAATATTGCATATCTACGAAAATCTTTTTCCATTATTTAACATTATCATACATTATTAAATTTTGGAATTCATTCATGGTGCTTTTCATGAAAAAATATTATTTATCGCTATTTTTGGCCATGTTATCCGGGCAGTGAATGAACATCAGATCAGAAGAACTGTTCATCTACAATCATTATGTGATATGAATGTTTATTTATAAAAGCTGTGAGCCATTGATGATAACAAGTGGTAACCGACAGATAGATAGATGTAAGTATTTACAGGTATAAGGTTTTTACTAGTTTTGCCTCGAGTTTTGCTATTTATGGCTGGGTGTATGGGTAAAGATTGTGATACAGTGAACCAAACATTTTTTACCTTTGGAGTACCCTAATCATTTTTACTTGAATATATGAATCAAGTGCATCAGTTACAACCTGTAGAGATTCTCGTAGAGATCCCAGTTATGGTTTAATGCAATTGTAGTAGTAACATATAGATGTTGGCTTTTGCGAATCATGTTGATGTTGATGGAAAAAAAAAATTTTTTTCCTTTCATTATAAAGTTCATATTGAAAAAATTGCCTCAATATTTCTTAATTTCATCTTATGTGCAATTCTATGTTCTTCCTTCTAAAACATTCCAAAATGATCAAGATATTTTTACACATGCCAACGACAATAACATTTTTTAAGCGTTTGATATAAATTTTCATTACATAATGCTTTCCAATAGTTACCTTAAACTTTGTAGGCTGACCAGGCTCCGCGTTGTTGTCCAAGTCAAAATGATCAGCTATAAAATGTGCAGGGCCATTTCTAAATATACAACATTAATAACGTACAAATCACACATTACATTGAGTGTAAGCCTCGTCCGTTGGTAAAGTTTTAGCTCGAGGAGGGGTCGCGATGACCGGCGTCAGCGAGGGCGTCAGAACATCCCAGTAGGCGCGTGCGACTTGGTTCGAGGATAAATTCCGGAGGACGAGGCGGTTATGCTCGGCGGCAGGAGGCGAAGCTCGGCTGGGCCGGAGAGCTTAATCGCCGACTCGTTCATCGGGGGCCTGTCACACTGGGGCGTCGGCCGGGGCGTCGGGCCCCCAGCCACGGGCCTCGCGCGCTAAATATACAGGCGCGCAGCTGTCTCGCGGGCTCGGCTGTTTGCATTCGAGGTTGCGCTATAGGTGAGAGGAGCCGCGGGCCCCGGGAGGCGCGGGGAAAAAGCGAGCACGCCGAGCGAAACAAATGAAGGCGCGAGGAGCTCGGGGAGGCCGTTGGTTATCCGGCTGGCAGAGGTGATTTAGGGCCGCGGCGGCGGGACGTGCGCCGGGGAGCCCGGGAAGCCCGCGCCACGCCCTCCGCCCCCACCCGGGCGATCGGCGCGGCGCAAAGCCACTCGGCCGCCGATGCGCAAATGAAGACGCGAATTATCGCGTTGATCGGCCGCCGGGACAAATCGGCGGGGAGCCCTGGGCCCGCGGCCATTACGCAGCCGGCCCCGATCAGGGCGTTAATCGAGGCGCGAGCCGCGGCCCGCGGGGTTGGTCCACCGCCGGCCATCGCGTGACCTTCCCCCGTGTTAGGTTTTTGCCGGGGCCGATTACGCCGTCGGCGCACACCTCGGCGCAGAAGCGGAGGCTTTCTCCTCGCACGCGGCGCGGGCAGCTCCTCGCGTTTTTGCATGCGAAAGCCCTTTTTTTCGCCTCGGCGGAGACACGCACTTGGGAGGAACTGGTTGGCCGGCTGGCCTATTGTACGACAATCATTCCCCCGGGCCTTATTACCCGGGGCCGTTTCTCCGAGTGCCAACCGGCGGTTATGCCCTTCTCGCCGGGCGAATCGTTAATTAGCCGCGGCTCGCCCTCGATTGCTTTAAGCCGGTGATAAAGGGCCCGTGAGGGCGCGCAGCTCCGAGTCCCCCGAGGATGCGGATCTCGCCGGGCGTTGGCCCTCCCCCGGCCTCGGGGAAATAATTATCCTCTCCGCGGGCCCGCGCCTCCGCGCTGTTTGTTAAAAAGGCCCGGTGGGCGGGGCCCTCGTTTCGCGATCGGCCGGGTGTCGAGCCGCCCCTCCTCCGCCTACACCGATAAACACTTGTTAATTGGTTGGCGCGAGGCCCGGCGACCGATGTCCCTCCGGCTTAACATCCAGATTTAAGGATGCTGCTTTAATCTCGCGGGGTAATGAGTGGAAAGCCGTCCCCGGGGGCCGGCCCTCGCCCTCCAGAGGAAGACGGTCTAATGATCGAGCGACGCTTCGCTCCACGCCTGAGTTATCGAGGCAACTGCGTTAGATCGCGGTGAAATGATATATTCCCTCTACGCTGCCCTGGATTTACGAGCCCCAGCTGACAGAGGCTAATACATTTTACGGACCATCTCGCGCGCCCGATAAGACACTACACTGGTTCTGCCGTGCTAAACTTAAACTCGACTCGCTCGATGTTCTTTGACCTCGACTATTATACAATCGAGGACGAGTAATTAACATGTCCAATTATCAAAAGTTATTGCAGATTATTGTATTCTTTTAATTTGATATAGTACGAATAAATAATACCGTTGGAAGTAAACACACGTATACAAATAAATTAATGTATTGTTTAACTGCAGTGCTTAAATTCAAGATCTTTAAATATAGCATTATGTGTTTTCAATTATTCTTGCACTGTGGCTATTTTTACCGATCATAACTACGATTTATCTTGTGAGATATAGGCATTGTTCGTGCGTATTAATTAAATATTTTTAAATGAATTTTTCTCTGCATGATCGAGTAACTACATCTAAATACGACAAACGATTTATTACTCGAAAGTCTGTTGACGCCACTTCAAATTTAAAACTTATGCAAAATGGATAGTGTTTTGACCGTTTAACCGGTATTTTCTTGGAGTTTTCCAAAGAAGCTTTGACACGAAGCATCTCCGATGAATGGGCACGAAACAACCATTCATCGCAGTGACTACAGTTTCTTTTGGATCCACCTGTTCACCGGCCTCGGGAAAACAGTGATGTTTGACTATCTCCGTGGAATGGAGCAGCCTCGAGAGCAGCCTGATTAGACGCCCTCGACGGAATCTCGGACAATGCCGTGAATGGGTCAACTTTACAAGGGACATTTGCGGAGATCGCTGTCTCCCCTCGGCCGGTCCTCTCCAGGCAACCGGGCCGAACAATCGGCATCTCGGAGAATAACAGCTCGGGCGATGATCGATCGGGAGCGGGCGATCGAGGCGCGGCCTCCCCGAGGAAGAGGGCCACAATGGCCCCGGGTACACTCGGCCGGGAGGCGGCGGCCTCGTCGCGTGCACAGCCGTGCGCACAAAGGCCGGATTTGTTCGACCAGCAGCGGGCGCGCGGGGTGGGGGTAGGCGGGCCGGGGCGGGCAAGTGATAATCTGCGGGTGTCCCCGAACAATCGGCCCGATGATCACCGGTGGGCGGCGCCGGGCAGTTTGCAAACGTGCGGGGGTCCGCTGCGCCCCGGCTTAATGCCCCCCCAAATTATCCAGTTAACTTCGTCGCGGGGCCCCGGGGGCCGGGCTCCGGATTAGCCGCCGACGGGGATGAGCGCGCGAGCGGCTTTTTAACTCCCGGGCTAATCCCCCCGCCGGCAATTATATCCGCCCGGGGCCCACCTGGCCGAGGTGCCCGCGTCCTTCGCCGAACAAGCGCCCGGCCGCCGCGCGCTAATATGCATTTACATTGCATAATTTGCGGGGAGCGCGAGCGCGTTAGATTGATGTCTTATTATTTTTAATGGCGCCGTATAATCTAGCCGGGCGGATACGTACCTATATGTGTACGTACGCATGCGGTGTGTATATAGGCGCGGGGCCCGCGCGAGCGCCCAGCCCGTGTACCTCATTTATTCCGTACATCGCTTGAGTGACAAGCAGAAAATGAAACATCACCTGTGGACGAAATTCAATCATTTTGAGCTCTTCGAGGCAGTCTTTATGTTCCGGAAGCTTTATGAATTATTTAATTCGACTGGGCCAGCTAAGGCGCCCGAGACTCGCCCACGGATTATTGAAATAAAAGAGATGTCACGGGCTGAATAGTGGCAAAAGCGGCATTTGCATAAGAACGCCGCGCCTCCCGCTTACATGCTAATACCGGCGGAGCGGCCTATCTGCAGCCACCTCCTATTATCCGCCCGGGCACACGCGTCCGACTCGGCTTTCCGATTCAATCGCTCGAACCACTAGAAGATGAGCTTTCCCCAAATCGATGCGCGGGCGCGCGACCGACCGACCCAATAACCAGCTCCAGCCACATGTACGTATGCACACAATGCAGGCCTCGATATATCGCTGCACTTGGCCAAAGGCCCTCCCCGAATCCAGCCGAGCCCGCGCCAAATTAGACAAATATTAATCGGACAGGGGTTGAGGTGCGAGCCGAGCCCCGGATGATCGAGCGGCCGGGATTTATCCCCGCGGCCATCGCGGGCCCGTTAGATTATACGCGCGCTTTATCTCGCAGGCCGGAGAAATGCCGCTCGGGACCGAGGAGAGATGCGCGGGCGCGATACTAAATTTGTCCACCTTAATTATGGGCCCGGGGACCCCGGGCGATTTATCCCCAGAGGCCCCCGCCCACGGCTACTTAGGCGGCATTATTGGCCCGCGGCGACTCCCCGGCGCGTAGGCAAAGCCTCGGCCGGTAATCCCTGAGAGCGACTGTCGCCCGGGGAGCGGCGCGCCTCCCGCGACCGGCTCCAACGCCATTTTGCTCCGCAGCGCACAAGCCGATCTTGGATGTCCGACCCTTTGCTGTAGCGCCCTCGTATGCAGCGTACCGAGAATGACGATAACAGATTAACTTCTTCGTTCGATTCTCGAATCAAACTCTATTGTTAAGGTGGATCCTTTCGAAACGTGTATGAGCTATATGCTATCGCTTTGAAACATTGATAGGATTCATCGCACGTTAAGTAATCTTCTTGAACTTCTCCAACTAATTGTGTACAAAATCAATATTAAAAAGTCGAATTTCGTATACATAATCTTATGAAGCGTGTAAAATGATTTTTTAATTAGTAAAACAAACATAAACCATAAAAATTATTCTTTCATATAATATACTTATGTATACTTAATTATAATATTTACAATATTATACATATAAAAACATACGTAATTTGTTTTGCTTGTATTCTCAGAATTTTATACTTGTATGCACATGAGTGAACTATGTACTTGGAACTATATCTGCAAGATGAACCACTTCAACCGTGTAAGTACATTCTTCCTTTTACCATAATCAAAACAAATTATGGTTACTACGTACCATTTACGCCACTGTCCATTTTATTTCATTTGCATTCGTAAACTAGTGAAAGATCTAATTTGGCTCTTATCTAAACCTAGAAGAGATTCGTTACACCAACCATTTTCTGATAAACCGCAATTTTTGTCTATCCTTAATTGATCCTGATGTATTTTTTGACTCTGCTATCTATAAACAGATTAGCGATTGTAGCTATAGCTTAAAATGAATACATCTCTCTTTCGCTTCTATGTCGTTAAGTTAGATAGCGTGTGGTTAATAAAGTCAATTTTTAATTTAAATATATTTCTCAGTGAAAATATTACTGGTCCAAAGATTCTTTACTTGATTTATACGACGCATATGCAAAGCTTGGTATTTTTATAAAGCAACAGTATTATATACTCGAGCTAATTATTCGTATGCACAAATTCGAAATCAAGATAGAACTTGAAAAATGGAAAGGCTCTTATTTATATTCGGCCCTCATACTATTTTCTCTTTCTTCATCGTTCCTGTCTTTGATTCGATAGCATCAGTATCTTTGTATATATAGGGACACAAGATCCCAATTAGTCTCACAAACACTTCATAAATAAGTATTTAAACAACTATATACAACGCTTTATGATAAATGAACTTCACAACTACTATAAGAACGAATCAAGTAAATATTGTTGTTCTACTTTCTTTGAGACAATTATATAAAGTTCTTAAATTGCAAATGTCCGTTATCCATATTCACAATGTAAAGTTTCGATTTGCCTTCAGAAACATGCTCTCTATTTAAGTTAGTCTTAATCTGCAATCGCCTGCTAACGCCCTCAAATGTAGTAGTTTGCACACTCAAACGAGTTACAACGATTCGCGTGCGCTAATTGTCGACATGCTATCAGCGACAATTAAGTGGAGGGTGCACCAAATTTGTTACGAGTCAGCGCATGTTATAAAGACGAATCACTTTTTTTCCTCACGCGCAAATCTCGTGTTTATACTCAGTTAATTCTGTGGTTGCTCTTTTATATTGGGTTTCCTCTTAATATTAATTTCAGTGAAACTCCAGTCCAACCCAGTTATACTAATTCACAAGATAATTTAAGATGATTAGTAACTATAAGGTCGTGTAAACATCTTTTATAAAAGTAAAAAAAAATTTTTTCAATATTATTTGCTTCATTGGAAATAATATTATAGCTTAGATTTTTTAAATTACACGAAATCATAATTATATAAATGAAATCCAAATAAATATTCCAAATTTTTAATAATTGTTTGCACTAAAAGTAATTAATTAAGAGTTTAATTGCGAGTAAATGTCCGCACTATATTTACTGTTTAGTCCTTAATCTAATCAATGTATATATAGTGAGTGCGTGCATGGCAACAAGTTCACACTGTTGGATTATCATTGTACATAATAATCATACCAATATGTTGTATTGTAAGACTTGCCGATGTATAATATAGAGTTTTTCACTTTGTGTAGTTAATTATTTATAGACGACGCATTTCCTGAATATATGAGAGATTTTTTTTAATTTCTTTAAATATTTTTAATCTCTAAAAAGAGATTATATTAATCTTTGAAAGACTGTAGATAAGTCCAATATAGTGTTTTCAGATATGTAACTTTGATTGCATGATGCATCATGTATGCTGCGAGGTTTACTGGTTTTTCAGAGGATTTTTCCAAAATTGACAATGTTGCATCTGTGTTACATGCAAATAAAATACAAGATTCGCTATGCAAACGTATTACCATTAGATTGATAAAAATTGTTTCTAATCGTGCATGAATAAACTGATATTAATGGATGAAAAAATACAAATCATAAACTATAAATTCTGTTCAAATGTTAAACCAAACAATATTTAACTATAAGCCTAAAGTCATTTCATATATAATGAAACTGTAAATCTTTAATAATTAAACTAAAATTTTATTTTAAAAAACAATAGGAATTTTAATTTAATAAATAATATTGCACGAATTTTTTAGCATAGTTTTATTTCGTTTTAAACGTATCGAATTTAGAGTCAAATAAAAAGCAATTGCGGCATGCAATGATTTTCTAGTTCAAACAAAAGAAAAAGATATCGAAAAGTTATCGAATTTTTGTAGAGACTTATCGTAATCTTGCTGCAACTGTCAAAACTTGTGAACGCTGGTTTTAACGTTTCAAAAGTAGCGATTTTAATGTTACAGACGAAGAACGCGAAAATCTACCAAAAAAGTTTGAAAATGACAAATCCGACGACAAATTACAATCATTATTGGACAAAAACGATTCCGAAACGCAATAAATGAGGGCGGAGAAATTGAATGTAACTAGACAAGCTATTTCCGATCGCCTGAAAGCTACACTGAGAGAAAAAAACAGTAAATTTTACAATTTTCACTGGTAATCTAGGATGATCTAGTGGCTAAATTGATCATTTATCCAATTTTTTTCTTAAAAATTCCTATAAGATTTGAAAAAATTACTATTCTACGATTGTAATATTTATAAATAACATAAATTACTATTTTTCATTGTATAATTCAAAAAAATATTATAGAAATTATTATTTGCGAATAGAGACTGTCCTAAAACGACTAAGTTAAATTTTCAATGGCTGAGAATAGTAAGCACATATGCGTGAATGCACATCCTCAATCACATGCAAACAACGGTCTGGGTATTGTAGAGTATAAGACGCAACAGCACGATGCAGACTCTTCTGTTTTCAAGTGAAAAACCGTGGTGTCGAGTGAGGTGGCGGGGAGAGGGGAAAGTGATATTATACTTGATTAGTATAGTGAGTATCTCTCGGAGTGTTTGTCTCGAACATTTAGGTACCTTCGTAAATATAAGTAAATCCATTCACATAATAGGACAAGAAGGGTAGGTTATTGTTTGTTTTGATGATGGTCCTCAATTTTATATTGTAGAAATAATTATTTTAAAAGACAATCAAAGGTAATGCTAAGGCATTCATCAAAATCGAGTGCAAGACTGGATCGCTTTGGGAGGAAGATAATGCTGTGTTTGTGGTGGGATTAGAAGGGAGTAATGTACTATGAGCTTCTCAAACGTAGTGAAACAGCCAATACCGTCTACTACCAACAACCAATAATCAATTTATACCACGCATTGAACGATAAATGCCTGTGATGGGCTCAAATACACGGCAGTCATTCTGCAGTGTAACATGCCTTCACATACGCAGCCAAAATGGTTGAAGAAACGATTTTTTCCTCGATTTTTTCGTTTGGTTAGGAACTCCTACTTCACCCTCTACATTCACCAGATCCGATATCTTCTGTTTATCATCTCTTCTCATCAATGGTATACTGTACAATACTTCAAGCGTTGCGATGATGAACGAAAATGGCTTGATAATATTGGAAGTCAATGAAAGATAAAGCTTTCTTTTTAAATAGTATCCATAAATTGCCCGAGCCATAGATAAAATCTATAGAAAGCGAGGGTTCAAACTTTAAATAAAAAAAAGTTTCGTCATATTATTCTTAAATAATCGCTAGCTAGGTATGGACCTTTTCACACCTTTTCGCTTTGGACTATCCCAGATAGCAAATCCAGCATCTCCAAGGAGAAACTATGGCGGATCATTGCTACAGGGCTTCAGATCTACAACTGACTATTGCTATAGGGCTCCTGAGTTTGGCGAGCTACTTGTACTGCTTCTTTGCTCATGCTAAGCTTACGTTGCTAGGCTACTTCTTCCCTGATAAGTTGCGCCTCGTTATTAGTATCTGCCACCTTACTCTCGAACTTCTGGCCTTCTCCCACATTTACTGTATCATACTAACTCTTCTCATTTCAGATGTTGATCAGTCTCCGGTTGAAGTAAGGTTATCGCCGTCCCTTCTGTTTACCTCTTCATAATTCCCATTATTTATTTATCGTACTAATCTGCCTTTTTTCTTGCACGTTAGGCCGCCTGGCCACAAGCTTGTGACAACGTCATAAGATCTACAGGGATAAGACCGTGAATTGCACTATCGGCCTAGATTGCACATCGCGCGTCAAAGAGGGAGGATCGGAGTTCGGACGTGGGGCAGGAAGGCTCACACAGTACACGCCAACAGTTCGAAGAAGCAGGAAGTCTATCTTTAACTGATCGTGTCATCCTGAGAAGATTTCGAGTTTCTAGCTCAAAACTAGAAAATAAAAAAATAAATTTTATTTTCTCCTTACATTTGATTTATCCATAATGCAATCGTTTTATCTTCCAATTAATGCTCGCATAAAACCCTACTTTTCGTAGAAAATAAATGCATACTATTAAAAAATATTTTTTACATGATCTTTAATAGCAGCATATTTAATTTTATAAACAATTTTAATTTCAAATTTGTCTACATTCTGAAAAATTTTATAAGTAAGCTAATGCAACACTCGAAACACCAAACTGTACAAATAATCGTAAATTATGGTAAAAATGAACATTACCTACAGTAATTTTAGTGAAACAAGGAAACAATAACAATGTTAACTAAAATATATAATAATCTGTATCTAAACTATCATAGATGTTTTTACCAAGTTTTACCTTTGTTTTCACCTCACTATTTGATATAGTTAATTTGTAAAAAAATTTTACGAATATAAAAATAAGTAAATACTTATGAAAAAGAGGTGTGGCTCTATTAATTAATTCAAATTTAATATATATAAAATATTTTAATTTATTATTCTACGGCTACGCTAATGATTTGTGACTAAATTATGTAAGTATATTACTTTTATGTATTTGTATCATTTTTATTTGATAATTTTAAATTTAAATTAATTATTAAACACGTGTACAAATATTACCTTTGAATACCTTAATACAAACTGTTTCATGTATTTATTTTCGATTATTGAGGCTTACTTCGTAACTTACTTCCGAAAAGTATTCGTAGAACTTATAAGCGATAATCTTCGAAAAAACTTATGTTATAGTATATTATGTAATTGGTGATGAGGCCAGCGCAGATGCGGCGTGACGAGCCCTCGATTGTCTCGCACGGCATTTACCCCCCTCACTCCCCTCGACACGTGCCGTCTCCGGCCAGGGCTCGTTAACATTCTTTATCTGAACTTCGCAACCTCAGCTACAAATTTTTAGCTATTTTTTAATCGCTCCTAGCTTCGCGGGAAAACTTCCTATAGTTTCGCGCCTGGGTACAAAATTACCAGCGTGATCTTAGTTACCTTCCCATATAGCTAAAGACAAAAAATTAGTAGGACAGGTTGTACATACTAAAAAATAAATATATTTTTCTAATTAATACATTTACACCTTAACCTAAATGTTTTAAAACAATATTTACAAATCTGACGAATATTTATGACATTCAATAATTTTAAAATATTTCTTAATTATTAATATAATATTATAATTAAATATGAACGTTACATTATACGATGTAGTATAAATGTAAACGATTCAACGAACAACTGTTAAGAGCGCAATTTAGTCATTGCTTAACTTATCCAATGGTTTTCATCTCTTACTTACTTTTCTAAAGAGGACATGATGCTTCGACTACGGATAGTTCATTATCTCCATATATATAAGCTCCATGCATATAATTATTATCTTTAGTTTAAACATTTATAAAAATGTATAAGTTATACATTCTGTACAAAAATGTTTAGTATGTGTAAGTACGAATCTCAGGAGATTCTATATCATGTTTAGCTTTGTTTAAAAAGTTAAGATAATATGAGACTCTAGTGTATATTGCTGATGAAAATTCTTCTGTACATCCAAGAGGGCTGAAACTTACAACACCTATAACGGTGTCATCGTTCAATACGACTGGGCTGCCACTGTCTCCCTGAAATTATTACATTTGTGAATCTTTCAAAAAGTATAATTTGAAAATATAGTAAAATGAACTAACCAGACAAACTCCTTCCGGAATGTTTTGATCACGTTGTTTCATTTTGGCACACAAGTGACTTGGACGAATTGTATATTTTTGAATTTTTTGACATGCAACATTGTTCAAAACTGTAGTTTCACCAAATTTAAGTTTATAATCACCTTCAACTGGTATTTCGTCAATATTATTATTTTTTGGATTTCTTTCAATTTTGACATTTTCATAACCGTACCCAGATACAATGGCAATCTCATTTTCGTAGGATGATCCTTCAGCAGGCAAGTTCAGAATTGTTACTGCTCGATTTCTATTACCGAATGGTTTAGCCAACTAACAATAATAAATAATGTATTACAGTATTCACGTATTCTGTATTCATTCAGAAATATAATCAATGCAGGTGATCATAATGAATTTATTTACTTTTAGTAAGGCGATGTCCCCTTCATAGCAGAAATGTATAGTTCCAGGATCAGCACATACGCGACTAAATTCATTTGGTACATAGGCTTTTTCGACTTTCAACCTAAGTACAGTACGTTTTGTGTTCATCGCTTCGATTTCTCCAGCGACTACCGTAAATTGGAAATTTGTGTAAAACTTATCATCTTCATCAATAACGCAGTGAGCGGCAGTAAGCACATATTGATCACCAATAATTGAGCCACCGCAAAAATGTTGATCATTACTTTGTAATGAGACCATATACTTGAATTGTCCCATTTTTGCAACATCTCCTCCTCTAATTCCTTCGGCCTCTAACTTTAACTCTAAAACATATTATTTATTCAATTAGTTGTAATAAATCGTAATTAAGTACAAAATATATACCATTTTTGAAACAATAAACTGTCAATATATTTGTAAATAGTGTTAATATACTGTAGAACTTCATTCTCAAAGCTTTCGAAATTACGATTAACGATAAACTACAAACTACAAATTTAACACACAGTTGACATTATATAGGGATTAATGTACTAGAATGAGACAAAATTAAACAAGTAATAATAGATAGCATTATCTTATCTTTTGAATGAATATTAATCATATCCTTAAACGTTAGGTAGTTTGAGTAATATTTATGCGTTGCAGTCAGTAAACTGTCGAGCTTCTGTTTGAATAAAGATTGAAAATGTCAATCAGTCACGGTATTTCTTAATTGATGTTTCCTGTATCAATTTGACTCAACTCTCAGAAAAGTTTTCAGGTAGTGCAACTGAATAAATAATAATTTGAAGGAATCTATTTCTAGATTATATACGATGGAAGCATTAAAACTTCCCAACCTTCCTTTTCTAGTTCAGTTCAATACTCATTCAATTTCAATCATCTAATGTGATTTATCTATCTATGCATAGCAAAGTTAATAATAAATCCTCTGACCAATTTAAATTATTTTACAGTATAATTGATTTGATATTTGTATTTTTTATTTATTATAATTTAAACTATGGATTTTAGGTCCTATTAGATACTACAATTAAGAAATATTAAATATATAAATAAAAAGAAACCAAGATTAAAGATATAATTAATACTAGAAATTTAATAGTATATTAAAATTGCTTTCAGCGATTTCAATAATGCCAATATTTGCGTTGCTCACCTATGTTTATAGAAGTTTGTGCTCCATAATTTTCTCACTGTACTGTAAAGTATTCGCTAAAGGGTTGTCATACATGCTTAAGAAATTATTAGATAAATTAGTGAAGCTCGTTTAGACTCCAGCTTAGTGATTCAAAGAAGCAGTATTCAAATTTATGAAATAGTCCTAATCGGGTACCCTTGCTAGGATTTTGGATGCTAATAAAATACACACGATCAAATGTTCAATACTTTATTGCAAAACTGAGTTGGTGCAATAATGTCGCTTAGCAATAAGCTCTCTGCTTTGTACAGTATTGTTTTTACTGTATGTTATTTAAATTAATTTAAATTTCTAGTTTATTAATATATTAACCACAAAAACTGATCAATTTACTATGAAAATAACAATGTCAAAAACTTTCAATGAACGTGCACGTCATTTAGAGTAAATATTTAATATGTTATAGAATTTTTTCCCTCATTTTTCTGGAACAGAATATCAATTCGTGCATTTATAATAAACCCAAACAACGAGGACATAAACTAGATACTTTTAGATAGTTTAGAAATGTAAAGCTAATTAGAATTGGTCTTGAACAAACGATTACATAAACAATTAGTGCTGAAAAGTCCCGGTCGTAGTAAGGTCGGGTAAGATGTAGAAGCAATTTGCAATCTAATTCATACAATTTTATCATCGATTTCATAGGTTTGTGCGACACGAATATTGTCTTGATGAAACAAAACTTTTTTTATAATTTCGAATTTCAAGCGCTTCAATAATTTGATTCCGGAATAAAGTGATAGATCCATATTTCATCCATTGTCACATATCGATGCCAAACTTCCGATTTGTTACGATTAAACATGATCAAACTATGTTGTTGTTTTTAGTCAACAGTTAGCAAACGCAATATCCACTTTAAAAAGAGTTTTTTCACAGATAAATGCTCATGCAATATAAACCCAACATGTTCTTTTGATATCTTTACAATCTTAGCTAACTCACGCAACTTCATTTTCCAATCATCCAAAACGATTTTATGAATTTTTTTATGTTTTCTAGTATTATACGGATAAAAGGATCCACAGAAAAAAGGGATTAGATTTCAGTAGCAAAACATATTCTAATACTAAAATAATTGTATGTATTTCTTAGCTAGAAAATTTATGGTGCTAACGATACACTGACTTTGTTGGTACTGATACGCGTCAATCTACTACACTAGAACTGGAATTCCAGCTTCCAGAAATATTTAGCACGGGTTTTTCTCGCTCTAGATTGAATCGATGATAGCGCATGCGATGAGCGCATCTATATGTATGAATATAAACGAACAATACCTACATTCATCATACATGTATTGTATTTAACTTTAGTCTGCACTAGCTGACTTTTTAAAATTTCATCATTGTACAAATATCTTATGTAGGTTCATCCATGAATGTTATTTAATTTTATTTAAAGTAAATCACCCTAACAGACTAAAATAAAGAAAAACCATTTTCTTTTAATAACATGAATATTAAACGGTATGCAATCAAGAAGCAGTCTAAAATTAAAACACGATTGTTTTTGATCCATTATTTTGAGTATAACAAAAGTATGAATGGACATTATCGGCTATAGAGCAACAAACAGAATAATAAATATACAAAACAATTATTAATAACAAAAACAATTTTTTTTTATTTTATGTTTTTTCGTTTTTTTATTATTATTTCCTGCTAATGTTGGAAAAAATATATAAAGAAATTACCAAATTATCATAGTATTTATCATAGTATGAAGAAGGAACAAATAAGAACAAGCAGATAGATAAAAGATAGAGGAGCCAGTAAGCGTTAGATTAAAAAATAATAACGATCGAACGATCATAGCACCTGTGCGCAAATAAAGAGTGTTTTAATTTAATAAAAAATTTATACATCATACTTTACATATTAAATAAAGATAGATTCTTCATATAATGTGAAATAAATTTTACAATATGCTAACAAAATCCACTAACAAATTTTTCAAAATGTATAATAAAAGATTATATAATTAATAAATTCAATTCACAATTCCAAAATTTTAGATGGAACTTAGAAATAATGTGTATTTATAAAATATTTTTTTAAAGCAAATCACGATTAAATTTTAAAATATTGGGTATGGTTTGAATATTCATTAATGGTATAAAATGCACTTTGAATACTGTGTTTTGATTTATTAGGTCTCCAGACACAAACCTTAATGTTTTCATTATCGATATAAAGTCGGTATTCAACAAAATCAATTTAAGAAAAAATATAGCATGTTCTAACTTATTAGAAGGATTATTTAAATGATACTTATTTATAATACTAATTGACTATGAATTTGTATAATTATTTTCACATTATTAAAATGAATTGTACTATAATATTCTTTGTTCTTATTGTTTATAAAACTTTTTATAAAAGTATATTTGCCTTAATTTTTATTATGTACATATTTATTATGTACTTATGATAACGCGACATTTACGGTCGCTTAATCAAGGAACATGGCATTTTTTCATATTATTAATTATAGTGATTTGATTAGATTTAAAAAATGAAGTTCAGCATCTTGATGTGTTTTACAAATTTTATTATTACTTTTTACCTTAAAAATGGTATGTTTATTACATGTTAATTAATTATATTATATTGTATTAATATCTTTTAGTGTCAAGCCTTGAAGCCGAAAGCATAGTTGGAGGAAAAATTGCACGAACAGGACAGTTCAACTACATGGTGTCTCTTCAAGCAAATAAGTATCATTTTTGCGGCGGTAGTATAATCAGTGAACGGCATGTCTTGACGGCTGCACATTGTATTATCAAGAAGGGAATTATTTTTAATTTGGACTATGAGTGGACAGTATTAGTTGGATCAATCAAAGCCATGACCAAGGATCAGAATATACTCAGAATTAAGGTTAAAAAGAGCTACGTACCTAAAGAATTCATTAAAACAACTCTTAAGCCTGATTTTCGTGAAACTGGTGATATTGCTGTACTCTATGTAAATTAGTTTTTGCAGTCCTATAATTTAATCCATCTACCTAAATAGACTTTATATGAAATTTCTTATATGAATGCTAGTTGGAAAAATCTCTTGAAACGGAGGTCCGAGGGTTGAAGATACTAAACTTACCTACCGTGGAATTATCTTATAGAAACCAACATCCCACAGTGACTGGATACGGTCACGAAAAGGTGAGACTTGAAAAGAATCCGTTGAATAATCAGATCAAGGAAGTAACAATTGAAGGAGATTACAAATTAAAGTATGCCGAAACAACAGTCTTAACCAACGATGAATGCAAACCGAAACAAAGATATGTAATTCATCCAAGTCATTTGTGCGCTCAAACAAAACAACGTGATCCTGATAAACCCGAAGGGCTTTGCGTGGTAAGTTTATTAAAAAATGTTTAGATGTTATTCGGTGCAATTAACATCGTACTTTTGTACAGAATTATAAAGTAACTCCTTGATATAAATTTAATTGCAGGCTGATAGTGGTGGTCCACTTGTTTTGAATAGTAATACCGTAATCGGTGTGGTTAGCTATAGTCCTAGCGCATGTGACGAGACATTTACGCCAGCGATATATACTAGAGTCACATCTTATCTAACATTTTTGAACAAAGCCAAAAATAATGTATACTCTCCGGATATTCGCGTTCATGTATATTGATTAGTTTTTATGAAATCTGTATCTGTTAAAGTTGAATTTAAACCGATGGTATCATTTTAATTTTTAATATCACATATAAAACCTATATTCAGCTATTAGGTATCATAGATAATGTCTGAGATAATGCCTTAATAGAGACTTTGTGTGTTACTAAAATAATATACGTGACTGAAACAATGAATAGAATTATTATTCCCTAATCTAATAACATAATTATAAATAAAATATGATAATATACTTTTTCTAATTCAGTATATTAAAAGATTACATCAGATTAGATAACATCCATATTTAAAAATAAGGTAATTCTATTACAATATGTTTCAATTTGTAAATCTATAAAGTATAAAGATGAAATATAATAATGCAAAATTAATTCGTATATTCAATCGTCATTTCAATTTATAAACAACATATCAATTAAAAATTGAAAATGTAAAAAACGTAAAAATTAACGTTTCTAGCACATAAAATAAAAAAATTATACTTTTTCTTACATACCGATTACATTAAACAGGGATCAATAGTTTTTCTTTTGCATATACATTTTTGCTTTGTGCATAAATTAAATATAATTTAAATATAAATATTTAAAAGTATTCACATAATACTATATGCACATATTGCATCCTAAATTTGTATCTGCAAAAACGATCCTATTTTAAAAATAAAGTTTTTATATTCTTTAATAAACTTTTTTGATATTTATTATGTATATTAATTTAGTTTTTCTAATTTTAATAGAATACATTGATCTTTTTAATAAAAGTACATATCTAATGTGCATTTATTTTATTTTAAATTTAATCAGTGTAGCTTCTTTGTCTCCGAATATCAGGCGAAATTGATCGACTCAAGTAGTGTTAGCAGCGTGTTAGTAATCAGTGTTTCTCATGTACTTATACTAGTTCAAAGCCATTGCGTGCGCTAATTGCCGGTATAAGCTATCGACAATGATTAAGCACAATGGGAACACGAAGAGTTTTTCACGAGTTCGCTGTTCGCTCGTGCGATCAATTAGCTACGGCGATCAGGGGTGAGATACGGGTAACATTTCACTTTTATTTCTTTGCGGGGGACTCATATATTCACGCTTATAGTTTTTATACTTTCGATTCTCTTTGAGTCAAACACAATTCTACTTATCTAAACAATATTTAAAATACACAGTTGACTGCCCGTATATTAAGATCAATTAACATATTCTGTAATGTTTATTAATCATTATTACAAGAACATAACCATAATATATTTCTGTTTGAAGTTTCATTTACTGCTATGCCTTTTTTTAAATAATACAATAAAATAAATAATCAATAATTATAATTCTATATATACATATATACATGAAAGAGTTTACAGGTTTCTATTAATTAAACATGTTAATATTTTATCAATAAATGTCAGATTTTTATTATAGTTATGCAAAGTTTATGGAGGAAATACGTGTAAACTCTTCATAAATCATTTAATATAGCAGATTCAAAGCGACTATATAGAAATTTAAATATGTTATCAATTTAAATATGTTATGATATATAGAAATACCCATGTAGCAAAAATTATAATTACATTATAATTATTTGTCTGACAATTGTTATAAATCTGTTAAATGAAAGGTACACTTATTATATTTCAGAGCCATTTGTGTGTTTATAAAAGAGAATATGATCGTTATGACGTAATGATCCAAAGAAATTGTACCTGATTCATCGATAAGTTTATCATAAGCAGTACATATTTAATTTTTTTCTTTATTATTTTCTTTGTAATCACTTTTATTCTTTTCTAAATTAGTCCACGATAATAGTCGTGCAAACAAAATTTTTATCCTAGACATTATTTTTTGTTACTCTCTGATGTAGAAATCAAAGTTGGATTTATACATAATTCTATATAAATAATTCTATAAAAATTCCTAATTAATGAAATTTACGCACTTGATTAATCCTTTGACCACAACAGAACCGGTAAGTATTTTAGGGCGTGTGTATGGCTTTTCTGCTAAGTGATGTTTTATTGATTATTATAGAATAGTCGATTGAATAGCAATGTAAGAATTTTTGCATTATTATCTAAATTGTTGAAGGAACACAGGTATTGTTCCGCGTGTGCGAAAAAGTACACAATAGCGGCGAAGTGAAGCAACGTAGCGCCCGGAGTATATGCATGCAGCGCAGGTTATGAAAAAGCCGTAAAGCAATAGTAACATAATATTGGCTATTTGAAATCCAGCGAGGGCATATCTGCGGGGCTGGACTCGGGAGGACTTGAAATATTATCGGCGCAACGCCGCGCAACAGTGCATATCAAGTGGGCTGCTAAGTAATGATCGGGGCGATCCCCGGGCGTGGGCCCAGCGCCGGGCGCTCCCCGCGTACATATCTCCAGTTTCAAGGCGGCCCCCGCGATTTGTCAGGGCGGCGCGGGCGGCGGGCTTCGATCCGCGTAAGTCGAGACCCGCGGGCCCCTTAGAAAAGCCGGCGGCCCCATAAATCGCGGGGGCGGCTCCCGAGTAATCGGGCCTTATCCCGGGCGCATCGCGCGCGGATTGAGACGTCGCCCGCGAATTTGATATCGCGCGGACTTTGGGGCTGCGGGGGCAGGTGGCCGCGGCGGATCGGCCGCTCCCCGGTCCCTGGTATACATTAGCCCCCGGCCGGCTAATAAACGGCTTGCGCGCTTAGCTCTCGGCTTGTATATTCAATTATATGCGCGCGGGCAGCTGGGCCGCCCCCGATATACGTATATATATATATATGCGCACCTCGAGGATCCCTTCGCCGCAGTGTATAGGTGCGAGCGTGAGAACTTATGGCGCCGGCGAAATTGCAGGCCCCGCCGAAATGCAAAGTTGCCGCGACGCTCGCCGGGAAATCGAGCGAGGGATATTTCCTCCTTTTTCCCAACCGGATAATCCTTCTCCCGCGGAGCTAATAACCAATAAAATGGCGTGTACTTAAAGGCCAATTAGGCATGGGGGGGGGGGCCGGGTGCACGTGTAGGTGCACCGGTGAGAGAGGTAAAACACAGCGAGCGGCCCGCGAGCACGCGTACACGTGCACACGCAGGGAGAATGTCGGAAAGAAGCATTAATATTCGTTCCCGTTAGTAATTGAAAAATCAGGCCGCGCCTTCGCTAATGGACCCTGGCTAATTGCCAGCATAAGTAAACCAATCTTCAAGGAATCTAACTGATTGAATCGTTATATACGTAGCTCGGAGGTTTAACGGGTTCGCGCGACCCCGCGGCCTCCTCCCGGGCCCGAATTCCCATGCAAATGCAACGCACGCCGCGGGAGAGCGCGCATGACGAAAGGTCTTGGCGGGGCGCGGTCTAACTCGATTACCCGCCACTTTTATGCCGGCTTGTTATCGCTGATCGATCGCGCGCGAACTCGACCATCCATTAAATTGCACTATACAGCTCGAGTCCGCGTCCCGGGGATGCCTGAAGAAACATACCCCGCGTTAAGCGAAGCGCTCGACCGGTAGACAAGGCGCCGATTCATTTTTTACCTCTTGCGCAATATGCCCTAACCGTAATTTGTCGATGTTGGCAAAAACAAAAAAAAGGAAACACAAGTGGAAAAAAAAAAAGGCGCGGTAACCCCACTTTGGCGAGTGAACCGCGGCGAGGGCTTTATCCCGTGCACGCGGCCGGTGCGAATCTTCGCAAATTGGCCGCGCAGAAGGCAAACTAGCGCGCGTGCGAGCTAGAAACTGTAGATACTTTTATTGGCCATTCATCACGCGTTATTACGGCCGTTAATAGTTTCTTTCTCTGATTAATCGAAGCTAAGTTTTAGAATCACGCCGCGATTAATATCTAATAACTGTTACTTAAACAAAATTACTTAAATGCATAGCGCAACATCTTTTTCTGCTTATTATACCCTGTAGAACGATTCTCGGAACGATGCCTCTAAAGCACCGTGAAAGTATCAAACGCAACTAAGTCTAGCGCTGGAAATCGTTTGCAGCTGTACGACTGTTAGGATTCAATTTCTCGGTTATGCAACTGCAAGCTGTTTCAAATTTTCTCGGTACATTCGTGGTTCTATATTGTTATCACACTGTATTATCGTCCGAATTCCATGTTACCTGTGAGAAGCGTAATAATTGTTACCATACTCTCTGGTAAAACGATCACAGGCTGGTCAAAATGTAGAAAGATCCAAACTTTCTATTAAAAATTATCCACCAACATAACGTGACAACTTCTTCAATTTGACCAGTCTGTGGTCATTCCCCAGGAGTGTGTAATAAAAGTTAGTAAACAATTTCTCTGAGGCGCTATCAATCAGAAGGCCGCATTAACCAGTCGAGATTTCTACTGAAATATATTCTGAAAACAAAATGAACTTGTGCTAAGTGCCCCTAAGGTTCAGCGAACCCGTACAATAGTTATACACCCTTGACGCGGTGAAGCGCAGTCACGCGCGATCCTTCCCGATAAAAAGCCTGGCCTTATATCCTATATATACTACGCGCACAAACGCTCGTAATCTTTATAAAAAGCACCGATAAATATTGAATAATTAGGCCGATAGAAGAATATACAGGGCGAGTTGGCGGGCGCGCAACCGCCGCCGCAAGCAATGACTTTGGATTTGCTCGGGCTGGTCCCGCGGGGGGAGGGGCCTAATCCCCCCGGGGTCCGCGGCTCTTTGGGCCAATTATAAGGACGTGGACAAATTCGAGCGGATAATCAGCTTACGCGCGGACGATTCTCCGCGGGAGTCGCCCGGCTGATGAATACCCGCGGTTACTCACCGGGGGATATCGCGCCAACTCCGCCCGATTAACAATGCCGGTGTGGGTGCGAGAGAGAGAGAGAGAGATCCGCAGGTGAGACGCGTACATACACACACAGACACACGGCCGCTCTCGATTGCGATCTCTCGCGCTTTCGCCCGCGGCCACGAGCGCGCGCGCGTGTGTATGTGTACGTGCGTGGCCGCGGGGGGATTAGGTTTTTGTTTCACACCGGGGCAGTTTGTTTGGCCGGCGCACTCGCCGTCCCGCGGCCGTCGTATACCTTGTAAACAGAATTTCTCATTTCAATTGCGTCTTTAGGTCTTAATCTTACTTATGGGCGAAATTAAGAAGGCCAGCGAGTTGCCTGTATCCTCTTAGGCCCCTGCGCCTCTACACCTATATACGCCTGCGCATATATAAAACCGGCAGTAATTTTACACGCGGGAGTTTTATTCACGATGCAACTTCAAGGCTCATTTATAATCGCCTCCGGTCGTGTATAATATCGTGAGCTCGGGGGCGCAACCCTGCCACTGACGCCTAACCGAGTGTCTAACCTTACTTTTTCCTCCGGCTTTGGTTTGTGCACTCGAGAGAAATCTGAACATGTTCCACCCTTTGTTCCAACCAGGGTATAGAAGCTGCAATATGTATATATGTGCATCGTGCAAAAGTAGATATCTAGATACAAATTTATCTCTTTTTTTTTTATGTAAAAAGAAGAAATGTAATTTTTAGAGCCATATAATAAGACATATTTATAACGTGAAGCTCAGACATAGAGTCAAGTACACGACAGTCAATGTCATCAGCAGGCAATTGGCGCGCGTTATACTAAAATATTAACGTCAATCAGGTAGGTACTTATGATATAAGTAAGACTATATAAGAATAAGCAAATTATCTCATGCGTGATCTATGGGCCGTTAATAATTTATAATGAATGTAAATATAGTTCCACACAGTAAGCATAGTTAATCATTAGAACCTTTCACAAGATGATCGTCGCAGTATAACCTAACGATGACAAGGTCGAACGAGGTCGAAGGGAAATCTTTACACCCATCAACATCGCTCTGATGAAGAAACACGAATCGATCAGCCAAAATCAAGGTTGCGACCCGCGAATCGCGGCAGAGACCTTCCCCCGTTAAACACAAACGAAGCAGTTCGTTTTTTGAGGAAAGCGAAGCGTCCAAGTTCGGCGAGCGAGGGACGCTCGGGCGAAAGTGGCGGCGGGGCATTAGTCAATAACGCGGAGGTCGCGGGCCGCGCGCGTACACATACACGCTGCACTGGCACGACGACCAACAGAAAGGAAAAAAAAAAAAAGCCAGAGAAAAAGGTGCCCCCGCCGGCTGGTTTGAGAAGGCACACACAAGTGCGGGACTCGGCGCATCGCTCACCGAGCTAATCAGCAGGAAGAATAAATACATTTAACGAACGCTTGGTTAGCACGCGTGAGGGACGAGCCGGGCGCACAGGTACGGGGCCGCGCGCACGGGTCCCGGCCGGTCCCGGGGCCGCGGGCGAGCGATATATTAGCCGGGCGCTGGGCCGCGCGCGCACGTAAAATTGCCGGGCCTTCTAAAACAGCCGAGTAATGACAACGTAATCTTGATCCGGCCCTCGGCGGCCCGCGCGCGCATAAAATACTTTATTAAATAAGGCCCCGGGCCCGCGGCCCGCCGGGGGGAGCAGGGCTATTTACGAGGTAATTGCGCCCCTCGCGCGCGGCGCCGCGACCGAGCGATCGGCCGATAGGTACACACCTACGTGCGTATCCGCGCGGCCGGATGATGTGTGCGTGTAGGCCCGCGACAAGGACGGGGCCGCGATCGGAGCCGCGGGCATTAGTAATCCGCCGGGCGGGGCCCGCGCGCCCACTTAAAAGTCTATCAATTCTCCGGGCGAACCAGTCCTTTAAGCCGCTCGCGCGCGCCTCGTAAATTTTCGAGGAAAACCGAGAGAGTCCCCGAGTTTACACGGCGCGCCGGGATAATTCCGGGGAAAACATTGATTCGCCGGGCAGGCCGATTGAATTCCTAAGCGATATATACCGCCTCCCGTGGCACTCGGATCCCCATAATGGATTGCACCGCCCGGCTCCGGCTTACTAATCAGCCGGCACCCGCGATTACCGCCAATTATATCACCGCCGATTTTTTTCTTTTTTTGTTTTGCACGAACTCGTCGGCCAAAAAGCCAAGCCCCCGCGCCCGCGCACTCCTCATCGGCTGCATATATACGTATATATGTATACGCCCGCGGAATTCCTCGTATAACAGAACAACTATGCAAATCGGGCCGGCTAAAAATACACGCGAGAAGGCAGGTGCGCTCAAAATAAGAGGAGCGCGCGCGCCTCCTTGATAAATCGCGATGATAATTCGCGGGCCGAAAGCGCAGTTGGCGAGATAAAGCGAGCGCGCGCCGCTCGTTCCTGAAAACGATGACAAAGACGTGCGCGCCGGATAAACAACGACGGCCAAAAGAAACCCGGGGGAAAAAGAGGCGGCGCGCGGGGGGGAATATTGGCCGCGGCGATCGGCCCGATTCCCCATGACTCCGCATGCCGAGGGTTGCGTACATATACGTGTATGCGCACACGCGGCGAGAGCGCGTAATTGAATCGTGACGTCCCGCGGCGCGCGGCCGAGGTGTGACGACGGCCTCGCCCGGACTGCCGCGCGCGCCCATGGCCCTTATTTATGGGCGGCGGCGCCGAGCGGAGGGACCCCGAGGTTGGATCCACCGTGACGAGGTCGAACTACCGCGCCAACCGTACATCTCTACACTTTTATGCATCGTTAAGTGAGCCGCAAACATTTGGCCGCGGCGGTCCACCGTGTGCTCGAGCGCGCACTAATCCCCTGGTACCTGGATTTCGAATTTTCGAAAAAAAAAAAAAAAAAGAGCTTTCCTTTCGAAAACCTCGCGCGATAACATCTAATACGTGGGTATAAGTTTAATTTGAAATTTTAGATTCTTAGCGTAATACCCGTTGCCTTCAAACTTCGCCGTTGAATTATCTTCCCATTAATTATTTAGCTGTGTTTTACCTGAATTTAGGTATAATAACCTCAAAAGTTGTAAGAAGTAGGATTATTATCTTTCCGAAACAGCCTCTTATGTATACATTAAAGACTATTAAACTGATACGCACGAAATTTTCTTTTTTTTCTACGCTGATACTTTCTACAAACTTTGTCTTCAATGTATAATTCAATTTTTTGACTTTGTTTCTCCGATATGGAAATGAGACAGTCTCAAGTTTGGCAGACCCTTTTCCAGTGATCGGTTGTTCCTTCCTTTGATCAAAAATCTATTGACTGTTATTAGTACGTTTTTTTTATTAATGCGTCAGCCCACAAGAGAAGGGCTTCGTTTATTTTGGACCCCTGCAATACATAAGAAATATTTGGCTGATCGATCGAATCGGTAAATTACATTGAAAAAGCATCCGGATGCATAAAAAGGAGTGGAATCTTCGGGCAAGGCGGACGTTCGAAATAAAAATTGCGCTTAATCTGTTATAAGTTTAGAGCGCGAGAGTGCGGTCTGTGGGTATATCGCTGGCTGCGCTTCCTTCCCCGACTTATTTATGACCTAACAGTGTCTAGATGGGTGAAAAAACTCCCGATTATACGGTCCTCAATGCGAGAAGATTACTTATGTAAAGAGTGGTAGGCGCGGGGATAAAGAGGCGCATATTTCAACTTTTACGATGATGGTTTCATTAGATTCCGTTTTTTGAAAAGGACCTTTACGGCCCGTATTTATGGGCCCCTTTCCCCCTTTCCCCGTTCGGTTTTCCAAAGTCGAGAAATTCCCAGGGGTATCGGTGACCGGTCCTCGATCGGCCACATTACCTCCGAGGAAAATCCTCCCGTACGTGTATGTATATATATTTATATACACATGCATATACGAATGCCTAAATAATCACGGGCGATTATTCGGAATTTATGCCTCGGGTGCAGCGGCGCGCGTTAGGCAAGTTGAGCGCTCTCGACACCTGCGCCCGCGACACAGGCCCAGCTGTTCGTTTACGGCCGTTTCCCAAGCAAATCGGCGGGCGCAGTGATACGCCGATAGCCGGGCGCTCGCGCGCGATTCCCACCTAATGAATCGGCGGCATTAGCCGCTCGACGCGTGGCCATATTTTCTATTTCCCCGGCCGGCTCGACCTGAGCTTTCGCATCAATTATCGCCCGGGAGGTGTTGTGATTTCACTCGGGTGCCCGTCGCTCGGCGCTCCTCGAGCCGATATATATACGCGGACACGAGTCCTCCTCCGAGGCGGCGGTATCATTACGAAAGAGGGACAATCGGGGAAAGCAATCAAAAGGCAATAAAGCGCTCGGAGCGGTCAATCTTGCCTAATGGGCCCATACGCACACGCGCGGGGAAACTCCCACGGGTCGTGCACCTGAGTCGTACCGGGACCTCGGGGCGCATCTATAATTCCCCTAAACAGCCCAAAGTAGCCATCCATAAAGGCGAGAATCCCGGAGCCGGTGGATCCTAGGGATAAAAAAAAAAAAAAGAAGCAGCGGCCTGCCCTCCCGATTATACGGATCCGGGGACGGCCCGGGGATCCTGCCCCCTCCCGCGGAGACCCGGGGAAACAAAGGAAAAAAACAAACGAGCCCGAGGAATCCCGAATGCCGGGTCCTTCCCTTCGGGGAAAGGGCCGCGTGCGTGCCGGCCCGGAGAAAGGGGCGAGGTGTTCGGATCGACACCGCTCTTACACGCTGCGGCCCGCCGATCCTATCTCCCGCCCCCCCGGCTAATATAGTCGTCCCGAATATCCCGGGCCGCGCGCATTCCGCCGCGCCGCGGGACGTCCGCTCGCCACGGCCTCCAAGCATCTGCTAATTCGGAATCATGGGGATTTGATTAGCCGCGGGCCGCGCGACGACCCGAACACTGTCTCCCTCTCGGACGTTTTTATGCCTTCGCCTGAGGTACTGGCTGCGAGGCCGGGCACCCGGTGGGAACGGGTTCCTCCTGTCCGGGGATATATACGCAAGTGGAGCGAGGCTCTTGTGCCGTTTCGGCGCTAAATTGCTTATTGGCCAGCGCCCCCGTCGCAACCGAGCTTCCCGTGTTTGCCCGTGGTTCGAACTCGGTTGTGTTTGTCCAGGACGCGTCGAGCTTCGCCACCGAGTTCCTCGAATGTCGAAGAGGATTTTGAGTGAGATCGATCCCTGCGTCCAAGCTGGCCACGGAACGAGTCCGAGGATCATCTACGAGAGGCTCGTAACACCTGCAGGAGGCACGGGAATGTACGACACAACCTATAAAATCTACCCATAAATGTAGACATAAACAACTGCGCTTGATAGTTATGCAATGATCGACTAAAATATTGTAAACTGCTTTCATTTCGTTTGGCTAATAACCAAACCTGTACAAATTTCAAACTATCACCATTGTGTCCGGTTTATCCTTCAAACCCATCAGGTGTCATTGTACAGCTATTCTTTAATTTAGTCAATTTTTAACTAAACAGATTAAATTCTTTTTAAAGATAAAATTCATAGAAATATTTATCAGAATAGTATTTTACAAGTTTTTATTCAATAATGTACAATTTCACATGCAACCACTAACTATACAATAAAATTTTTTTTATAGCTTTGGGAAACTGTCAACGTGATCGTAACAAAAAAATATTTCTACGAAAATTAAGAAAAATTCGTTTTTAAAATTTACGACCAACAAATGATTTTTGAGCGGATAAAATTGAAAATACAATTGTTTTTGGTATAATTTAAGTAAAGCGTATGATTGGAACATTTGCAAAACATTGTTGAGAAATTCTTCACGTGGCTATACTATTATACGTTTGAAGTAAGTTTCGACACTCGGCAGGAACACTTTTTAATAAATAATTTGTATTCCACTCAAACGGAAACTTGAATTTACGGAAGGTACGTACCAGATTGAAACAGCCAATTTGGAAATGCAAGGTACAGTCTTACTTTTACTCTATTTTTAATTATACTCTTTATACTTGCAGTAAATATTGAAGTCAAAAACTTAACAGTCTTTTTTACATATGTGTTCTTTTATCTTTTTTAGCAACTGATTATAAAAATTTTAGTGACAATGTACAAATTCATAAACTATTTATCATTGCCTTATTGGCATGTACAGTCACCATTGTCTTAGGAGATGACTTTACTCGTGGCACTTATTCTCCAACTTCTGGATCTTACTTAAAAATAAACGATAAAATTACGATTCCAGCAGATCCAAAGCCCGTTTTACGAACATTCAGTAGTACGACGGGTACTATTACTTCGATGAAAGTGTTAGATAAAAGTTCTAAAAAAATTGGTCATGTAGAATTGGCAAAAGGTGGAATCGGCACAAAGTCTGTTACTTTCAAATTTCCAAGCAAACCTGTAGCGATCGATTATCATGTACAAATTTATGAAAAATCACTGACAGGAGCAGTGTAGCTGTGGTTCATGAAAGATTCATTTATTTTTCATTGTTACAAAAGTTAATCTTTCGTAACGTGTACAACTTTGTTCGCATGAAACTTTTATTGAATTAATAGTAGTAATTCAAAAATTTAATTTCAAATTATGAATTGATAGTATATAAACTGGTAAAATTTTTGGATTTACGTTATGTATATTAAGTCATTTAATGGGTTGTTAACATAGTTGTAAAAATTTAGTTTTTAGCTAGTTTATAGCTATAATATACATATAGCATAATGCTGCAGTTTTTGAAATCCTACTATTAATACGATAAAATTTTCGAATTTGTTAAGTGATTAAGTCATAAACTTTTTGAAAATTTAAATACGATTTGAATAACGTACGGAGTTTCCGAGATGTTACAGTACTACATTAGCATTAAACTAGAATTTGAATCAATTATGCACCTCGGAAAAGATTAAAATTAATATTCGGTGTTTAGGTGCTCAATATTGTATTTATATAAATTATAAATGATGCTCGTGTAAAAAGTCGGTTTCCTTTCTTTTGAATTAATTGTGGATTTATATGATACCTTGATCCAAAGAGGGTGATGGACTAGGGAGTGAGTGTTAAGTGAAATAAAAGTAAATGAATTAATCGAGTATCCTTTTGTTTATTTATCAAATCTATTAAGAAGTTCTGCACTTGGCCTTTAAATTCCTAATCGCATCGAAGGCATTTCACACTTATATAATCCTGCGATATATGGAAGTTAAAATAATTCCTTTCTGTGAACTTTCCCATATCTAAAAAAGTCCCGCGTTAGTGAGCGAGTAACAGGCATGTTAATCGAACGCGGCCTGCTTGTCAAGCCTGCGCGGAGCAGCGCATATATGTGTATAGACACCCGGAGCTTTTGGCACACTATCGACCGCCGTGGCACGATTATCGGAGTTGCCCGCGACTAATTAATTGCCCCGACTAATTAAGAGCCGCTGGGAAATAACGAAGAAGCGCGGGCGATGGTGACGGGGTCCCGTGGAGGATTCGGCGGGCGGCTTCCACGGTCCCGGAATCCGGGGACATTCCCCGGCCGGCGCGCGTCAATTATCCTAAGCGGGCAGGGCCCGGGCGGCTGGAGGCGCGCTAACGAGGCGCGACACGACCGGCCCCGGTAATTACCCGTGTCAGTTTATTAAAGCGGTAAATTAGGCGGCGGGGGAGGCAGGGGGCGCGAGGTCAGATCGGAGCGAGATGATGCGGGCCCGCGCGAGGGCGGCGAGCCGCCAGAGACGACACGTGTTGTCCGCGCGAGCGGCGTTTTTTCCCTCGACCTCGGGCCCGGCCGATCCCTCCGGCCGATATAGCCCCAGGTAGATCTCCTGTCGGCCCAAGAGCGGTAGTTCGGCCAACCTAGTCGGCCCCGATTAATTAGCTCGTGTTTGGCCACGGGATTAGGAGGGCCAGGGGCCCATGGCAGACCGAGTGTCTCGGCCCGGGACATCGCCTCCTTCCCATCTGCTCTCGAGCTTCCTTGTCAGTTGGTCCTGCGCCCCCCTCGCTCCCACTCGCTCCCACTCGCCCCCAACCGCTCCCCTGCTGTCCCGATCTCCCGCGCAGGGCCGTTTTTCTCCTTTTTTTTTGTGTACGTGATACAGCTTACGCATGCCGGCTTGGACAGATGAGGGAATATGTTGCTCGACCTGCTGCGAGTAGGTGTCAATTTTTTTGGACTCTCTTGTGCTGCTTCTGCTAACGTGCTGGTCCATTTCGGCACATTCATTAAACAGAACAATCTCACTCTTGTAAAAAATTAGGTGAACTTTTAGCTGATTTTTTTTGATACATTGTACGAGAAACCCGATATTTTCAAACATTTTTAATTAAACGGCACCTGGAAGACATTTTTTCTAAAAGCACTTTACCAACTGTTTCAAATCAATGTAAGTTGTCTTACACGGTAGTCTTGTTACGGACAATATTTTTATTAAGATTACATTTTTTTCTTAAAAAATTCGTGGTTATCTTATATACATATAGCTTTAGTCAACTTTTAACTGTACGATAAAAGACAACAAAGTCATTCGACTCCGGAATATTAACTTTTCAAAAAATGTTATTTGTTGCTTTCTTTTTGTATATAGATTTTGTTATCAAAGAACATTGAAAGATATTTAATCACTTAATTGTTTAAGAAGCATTTTTTAAGAATAGAAAGTTTAGTCGTGATTGTTTAAATCGAATGAGACAACAGAGATTACATCCGGGACCACTAAAATACGAGTGCGACACTCTACTGAGTGAGTCGCTGCCCGACAACAAGAAAATATATAAATTATCTAGTATATAAAGATGAATGCAATTTATGTACAATTAATTTTCTTCATTCCAAAGCATGTTAATTGTTGCACGAATAAAAAGGAATCGTAGCAAGGATAATTAAAACTAAAAATAACAATAAACAAAGCCATAAGACGCGTAATAATCTGCCCGTAGTTGTAGCATTATATTAATGGTATAAAAGCGCGATCCTTCCCCGAGAGCTCGCGTGTCCCGGGGCCCGAATCGGGGCTTCCCTCGGCATCGCCGCTGGGTAATTACCCGCAAATTCGAGTACCGCTCGGGCAGTCGGGGCTCCGAGGCGGTGGGGTGGGGTGGCGGCTTAATTGCGGCCGCGCCTCGGTTGACTCGGGCGCGATTAATTGGCGCGCGGCCGGGAGATAGGGCGGCGCGGGCTCGCGACTCGCCGCGGCGGCGGCTCGCCGAGATTCAAAGCACGCGCCTCCCATTTCTCGCGAGCGTCGCATTCGTTAGGGGCGCGCGGGCCGGAGGCAAATAAAGGCCTGCCAATTAGGGCCGCTCGGCGCGTCGGCCTAATCGCGCCCGCCGATGCAAAACGGCCCGCGCGCCCGCCTAGCAATTGTTTTATTGCGCGCGCCCACCTATGTATACGCGCGGTGCACGCGCGCGCGCTTTATTTATTCGCCGCAATTAGGGCTGCTTTGCCGGAGAAACGATCGGGCATTACGCAAGGGCCCGCGCCTGATTTACGGGCTTGTTAGCCGGGGAGATAGGCCGCGTTTGTCTGCGCCGCGCGGCCCGGCCCTCCCGATATTCGCAGATCGATCGCGGCGCGTTTCCGCGCGGGCCCCGAGTCCCGGCCGATGATTGAGCGCCAGCGCGGGGAGCTTGTACCGACGTTGCCGGACGGTCGTCAAGCGATCGCCTGCGCTTTCGTTCCTCGGGGAAACTGTAAGCGTTTACACACCTTCGTGACGCTGATTAATCATTATACCGAACTGCGAACTCGACGCCGACTTGCACTCGAGCTTCGCGTGTCCCACTTGGTAATACTATATAATTTACTCGCTTTTATTTATAAGCGCTTTTTTCCTTCTTTTCGGTATACGGATACAAATAAGCACTTATTTATATTTGTAAATATGAAGCGCCTTTCTTACACCCCATTATGCAATTGCGGCAAAAAATTGCGCTGGATAATTAATCATTGGCAAAAATTGTACAAAAAATAAGAAAAACCTCCTGAGAAAGGAATGAGAAGAAATTTTGCACTGTACTGTGTATTGAGAGTGTATTTCTATAAATTGCATAAAAAACCAAAACAAAAAAGCCAACACTTTCTCATTCGTATTAAATGTAAGCCATTCTCGATACAATTACATATGTCGCTGGGATTGTTAATTCTAAACATATCTTTCATTTTTTTGTCTACTATTTTAGCAAATATTTATTTACATCTATACTTTCTTACCGTGTGTTTAATCTACGAGATCAAATGGAATTATTTTCGCATAAGTACAATTTTCGTTCGAACACGCTTATGCAAAACTTATACAATCCTCTAAATCTCTTGTGGGATGTAGAAATCTTACAAATGAAAACTTAGCATTTATTACACATAAATATAATGTTTAACTTTTGACATTATATGCATATAGACGCGTAACAATGAACATGAATGTATCCATATTGTAATTTATCATATTAAGTAATAAGGATAAAACTTTACTTGTTTAAAATGCGAACGAGGATACCAATGCTTCTTTTAACTTTTATGACAGATGTCTTGGGTCGAACTGTAAACCAAATCTGTTTAGTTATTACGAATATCGTTTCATCTCTTTACTTCGACTTGTAAATTATACATTCCCGTCCTTTAAAAATGTATATTTTGTAATCATATATTGAATAATAACTTGTTTTCGAAACATCTACAGCAATTTAATATTATCATTATCGACGATTTTACTTATTTTAAAATATTTTTTTATTCTGTCATGCCATTTATGGTCCTGTTTTGCTGTTAATTATCGACGAAACAAAGAACATTATTTCCAAATAACTCGCCAAATAAGTATGGATATTATAATAGAATGACTTGGAGAAAGAGATTCTCAACCGAAGAAGAATAAAAAAAATTGCAATCTGTAAGTAATTCTTCTAAAAATACGTTAATGAACTAACTCAGAAAATATAATTTTATCGAAGTATATTCTTTTCTTAAAAAGTTTTATTAGTATAGTCTCGACTATAGTTGTACTATCCATTATTGTGGTTCGAATATATTTAAATATATTATTATATTGAGTTCGTCACTATACTATTATATGTACTAATTATATGAATAATAATTAATTGCAACAATTGATTCAAAGATATGCTAAAAAATACTTTGTATCAATTTACGAAATTTAATGCTAAAAATAAATAATCAGAGAGATAATTTCATCTATGAATATATTTAATCCATAATATGCATGAATAAATGTGTCCCTTGTCAAAGTGTTAAATAAAATCGCGATAGAATTCGTAATATTACATTAATATTGCAAGTTTTATGAGATGTCAACGTTATTTGTTCATACATCAATAGTTCTTATTTTTATTTGTGTAGGTATACCGTTGACAGCTACATTGAATATAACAATAGCTCATTAAAATTGGTATTGAATGTTGAAAATTCAAAACACGTAACAAATCTGTAGGATAAAATAATTTACGATAATCTCGCGGAAAAGATCATCAAATTACAACAACATAAATAATGTCGATTTGAATATTTATCCAATATAGAGAAAGTTATACTAGTTAATGTCGAAATTATATTTAAAATGAGCTTTAAACAACAATTTAATATTGATGTTTCTTTGCAATTATTTTATTTACAAATCCATTATTAAAATATACAAGACTTTATAAAATCACGCTCATTACAACTTCGTTTAAACTTGATTTATAAGTAATAAATACAAGTACAAATACCTAATGGAGATTCGTTTAAACCATTGAATATTTATGACGCGTTTAAATAATTGCAAAGAATGAACGAATGATGCAAACAAGAGAAGAATAAAGTTTCGGATTTATTTTAAAATAGAGTCAAGCTTCGGATAATTGCGGTGTCCCTATTATTAAATATAAGAATATTAGTTGTCACCAGAGTGATTTTGTGCCAAGGTATTTTTGCTAATAGCGTCTGGGTTTTCGTAATGTACGATTATAGCGAGGTTGGCCCTTTGTTTCCACTCGACTAATAAAGCAATTTTCAATTATTTCTCGGGAGCGGTCGTGCGATGCGTTCCTTTTCATTATTGCCGGGGAGATTTACGCAAGCCGTTAATAGTCAATAATTCCCGGGCAGGCCAATTATCATCCGCGACAACGTAGTTTGACGCTAAAACATCGCGACTCCTAAAACCCCAGAATCCAATAAGCGGCGGCGACAGTTTATAGGCGCCTCGAGTATTACTATTAACCGGGTTCGAAGAGAGCGAGTGGGGTAGGGGAGGGGGGGGGGGAGGGAGAGGTAAAAAAAGAAGAACTAGAAGGGATGACGGGAGAAGAGGAGGATGAGGTTGAGGAGGATGCGGAGGAGCAGGCAGGGTAGGGAGAAACAGACTCCGGACTTTGTATTCCTAAAGAGACTGCCAACGGCACCTCCTCGTATCCTCCGGAAGAGATTTATGCCCGGACGTCGGGAAAATCAAACTTAGCGCGCCACGCGCAGGTGTGGGCTAAGAAAGCTGACTTCACACTGAGCCCGAGTCGAAAGAACGCGAGAGCGAGAGCCTCATCGGCCAATGTATTATTCATGAATTTTTTTCTTGCATTTAGAACAGTCAATTACCCCTTTCGAATCCTGATAATTTTATTGGCACCTCGCTCAAACTCGGTCTTTCTAATATTCCCTATCGATAGTGTCACTCTCGGTGTTAAATCTTACTTTAATTAGGTATTTTGCTTTGAGCCGGACTTTTTCCCACTTAAACGTTATGGAGCTGCTCGGAATTGGAGCCGTTTAAAAAATTGCTTCGCCTTACATGCGAGAGGGACATTCAAATCAATTATACTTTTTAGAACCAACAAAATGTCTTCAAGACACGTGAAATGAATACTAAAACTAACTTGTTAACTGTGCAAATTATCACCCGATTGTTGGCGTTAAGCTTGACAAGGACTTATATAATTATTAATTATTTTGAAACGAGCATACTTCAAGCAAAGGATAACAATACTGAAATTGAGAAAAAACTGTTTTAAAAAAGACAAAGAGACGATAATTGGAGGAGATAAACGTCCGAGAATAAACCGTTGCACTGCGGATAAAGTCATTTAAAAGAATTTTGATAGCATCTATTGAGTGGGCGCTCAAGTTGTTGCTTATACAAGACTACGAAATAAGGAAAATTGCAATAACCTTGCTAATACGAGATTACTGGTGGACCAATTAGAAATGGCAAGTCGTGCCAGCAGAAAGAAAGGAAAGAGGATCGATGTCAAATCGCGAGGCGCACTGCCATTGAGCCCGCCAGCTCGCTAGCATCCCATTGAGACGGAGGCGCGAGTCTGCGGCAGCCGAGGCTGGGTGGAAGTTGCGCGAGCGCACGGTAGCGGCGATGACAAAAAGCGACAGGCTCTCTTTGGGTCTCTGGAGTGTCGAGGTCTGTCCTAGGGCCGCGCAGGTTGTTCCATCTTTGGCCACGGGGGGGCGACTGGGGGCGACTCTCGCGAATGGCCGATTAGTCACGTGGGACAATGGGGGCCTAGCTACCGTGCAGCGGTCCTGGGCGCGGAGGCGAGATTGTACCGGGAAGCCCGGCGATTAATCACGGATAACGCGGCTCGTCCTCGTCGCCGCGCCTCCCCCGTAGCTGGCAAAGCCGCGCGAGGCTCCGCTGCTCGAGCTTCCGCTGAATTACTGCCGACGCGTGAGCGATTGGACGCGCGCGCCTCTTAAATCCTCCGGCGGCCGATCTGTTTATTATCGGCCTACGCCAATCTCCCCGCGCATACGCTTTACGCGGAACGCGGGGCCTATTGCTCGGGCGCGACGGCCCGATGATTAAAGTCAGCCGTCCGTCTGGGCGGGCTTTGTCTATGCCCGCGGGAGCTGCTAGGCCGCCTGATGAAAACTCCCGGCCGGAGAGGTTATATAGCGCGCGAGGCGGCTTCCCCGAGCGCCGCCGAATTTTTGGAAGGCGCTATTAGCCGCGGCCACTTTCCTCCGCGGCCCAAGGCCTCGATTCTCCCCAAGGACGCTATTCCGCTTACCGAGCCTCATTCCGCATGGGAGCCGCGGAGGGGATTTCTCCGGCGTTCCGCGAGTCCCGGCGGCTTCGCGCGAAACCCAATTCAGGGACCCCGGCGAACCGCCTGCCCATCCACGTGTACGCGCCTCTACATGTGTGCTGGCTCCCATAGAGCCGAGCGCCGCGGCGGCGCTCATCGGAATACGTGCTGCAGGCGTACAAAAGAGTCGCGCGCGATCCCTGCCCCCGATGATTCAACCTGCGCGCCGCGGCCGATTACAATTACGAGGGGCTCTACGGGCCTGGCGCCCCACCCACCCGAGGCCCGACCCTCATAATCAATCAGGCGCAAATTGATTCCGTGCGCGAGGCCGCGCTTCGCATGATAAACCGCGCGCCGCACGCGCTTCGCCTTCGTGAGATGATCGCCCGCCCGAGGCGCTCCCAAAGCCCGCGGCTGCCGCTCGGTCGGTAAGCTAACCTCCAAATCGAGGGCGCGAGCGGCCAATAAGCGCGGAGGACTCCTCTTCCTCGCGGCAAGCCTACGGAAATGAGGTCCCGCGACTATAATTGCACTACTAGACGTCAGTCCACGGATCTCCCTCCGAGACGCTAGGGGGCGCCGAAGTTGCGCCCGCGGCTCACGCCTCCACAACCAAATTACCCGCGGCGGCCATGCATTATTTATAATGCAGGCGCGCGAGTACATGCGGCGATGGCGAGGCGCGGGCTGCATTCGCCCGCGGGTTTATCGCCCCGCTTGGGCCTTTTATGACAACGAGCCGATGCGAGGCGCGGATAGTCCGAGTCGTGGCTCTTCCGTTCACTTCGAGGCGCCGCTTCATTTTGATCGGTTGCATCGGACTGCGGCGATCCCTAGAAACAAGTCGATATAATTGCTTATATTTGAACGGACAAAGAGAATAGAGGAGGCTACGCGAATATATAGCCAGATTTTATATAGAAGCATTTTATCTTGGATATAATGCAGTAGGTACGCGGAAGGGTAAGCGGTGCATCGGCCTCGTTAGCCCAGGATAATAAAGCTCGCGAGATATGCAAAGTGATGTAGTGGCATTTAAAAAGGTACAATGTCGCGTGAAACGGCGAGGGAAATACAAGTGCAAAAGGCGTAATTGGGAGTAAAGGCGAACAGGAAGGTCAGTGCGCTTGAGGGGAATTTATTTAAAAGAACCCGCGACTCGAGCCCCGTAAAAAGGGTAATTCCAGCCTTGCGGCCCTCGTCTCGTTACTTAAACCAAAGCCCGGGTAAGTGCCTGTGGCGCACAGAGGGCGGCTAATAAACTTAGTTAGCGCGAGGGTGGGCTCGCGTATCGATTTCTAGATAAGCCAAAGCGGCCCACTTAACGCGTCCCTCGGCCCGACGATTAAGCTAAATTTTCCCTCGCGAGGCGCCGAGTTTCCTCTCTGCATGTGCTGCCCACTCGGCTAGGGCGAGCCCTTCCATACGTACATACATACATATATATACACAGAGCACAGAGTGCCCTGGTCCACGGGGTCCGCCCTCGCAATCAAGCCGAGCTGCGCGCGAGCGGTAATCGATTCGCGGAAGCCGCGCCCTAACGACAGCGCGCTCGCGGCCTAATCGCGCTTTAATGCGCGCTAATGGGGGGCCGCGGGCCCGGAGTTCGGGGCCGGCTTCGCGGAACGGGAGGCTGCGCGCCAGTGTGCCGGCACGGCCATTTTATTGCGATTACGCCGGACGTTTAATTACGGCGCTCGCGGGGCCTCGGGCCGCAACGGGTTCCCGAGTCCATTACCTGGCCGCGCGTTGCACCTGGTAAACAGGCCGACGCGACGCCCATCCTCTCCCTCCTGCCCAGCGCGAGGGAGTTGCAATCCCAACGGATCTCCCGCCCGTCACTTTCGATCCGACGCCACTGCGCCTCTTGCGTGCGCGCGCTCAAATGTACGTATATGTGTACACGTACCCTTAAGCGCGCGCGCGCGTGCCTGTGTATAGCCACGGGCGCACCGGACGTAAAATCGTTTTACGGCTTTTAGGCGCGCTGCCACCTTGAAAAGTCTAAATTATCGACAGTCGGTTCGCGTCCGGCGCTCGGTGCGTTTATATAACGCCGCACGAGAGGCGAATTCACTCGCAGCTGCACACGCGGTGCAAGCCCGCGGCGCCAAAAGGACATTTGGAGCTGTATATCCAAGTGTGCGCGCGAGTCCGTCCACTGGTACAGCACCTCCGCCGGGGGGAGGTAATTGTCGCGCCGAAAAGCGGCGCGGGACTCCGGCGGCGGGTGGCGGATAATAATGTACGCATCTGTATACCCCGGGCGTCATAGTCGGATTCCGCGCACGTCGCGGCTACGGTGCGGAATTCGCGGGGAGCTTAACGACCCGCACGTAGCGCGCATATTGGCCGCCGATGCCGATTTCCCGGGAAACGCGCGAGGGATGCGCTATAACGCTCGGGTCCTTTGTTCGAGCGCTTCGTGCCCAGGCCATATAGGCGTACGCGGCCCGTCCCCCGAGGCGCTAACGTATAGACACACCACGGCTACGTGAAAATCGACGATTCGGATTGATTCGTCGAGCGAACGACGCGGCGCTGCGCGAGCCGCGCGCGGCCAACGTGGGATGGGACGTTTATGTCAGCGGCCGAGCTGCGCCGCTGCAGCGCCGCCGCGAATAATTTAACCGCCCGTGAATATTTATGAACGGATACTTGTGTATTATACATATTTAATTAAAATCGATACGCCGGCAGATATTTATTGGGATAATTACGGTAGACACTCGTAGATACTCTCGGACACTGTTTCGTGATTAAGCCGTTGATCGCACGTATTCGGTTACATAATCTACATATAGGCAACTGCTGTTAACGGGATTCGGTCCGTTTCCTTCGAGGTTGTGTACCTTTCCTAAAGATTGGAAAACGATCATAGCGCCCTTGGTAGAAACTCATTCCATTAAACACCGTTAAATAAAGTATTTTCAATGGAATTTTGAGTTAAATTACCTGTTTAAGACTGCAATATCCTCGGCAATATCAAGACATAATAATCAGCCCCAAATTAGATTACGTTAGATTAGATATCTGGCACCTACCGTGTCAAAGAATTTGAGTAAAGTTGAAATTTAGTCGCTAAAGTAGAAAATTATACTCCCAAATAGTATAGCATTCATTAAAAAAAACAGCAATGTAACATGAAATTTAAAATATATATAAATAAAATCGATTTGTGTAATAACGTTCATTCTCGATTTATTGTTATTGTCCACTTGCAAAATAACTTTCACATAATTTTTACATTACTATTTACTAACGCTAATATTATAAAATTCAATTTTCTTTATGATGTTACATCAGTACATTAAAATAAAAACCGACATTTAATAAAACTTTAATGTACTTTATAAGAAGCTTCACGGCCTTTAAATTTGTTGATTATACCTCTGACTTAGATAAACAGATTTGTTTCTACTTTTTCCGTTTTCTTTCTCAAGTTTTATTAATCGAATCCTACGTGTATTTTTTGAGAATAGGTCTGGCTATTTTTTTTTTGTAGAAACTAGTATTTTGTAATCCACGGGAGTTGTGGAAATCGGAACGTTTGGCAACTCCGGGGCACGGATTCTCGTTACGGGTTTAATTGAAAATCCCAGGGAGAAACGGCAGCGTCACCGCGTGCGAGGGGATTCGGGGGTGCGACCTTCCCAGCGCGCGGCCCGCCGGCCGGGCGGAAAGGCCGGATTCGGCGAAGGGCCGGCCACCGGGCGCGTGAGGCCCCGGCGATCGGCGCGGGTCACACGTGGCGCGTGCGCGTAGCCGCGCATACGCGGAACCCGGCGCACGTATCTGGAGCTCGGCCGGGGGAAAAAAGAGAAAGGAGGGTGGAGGTAAGCCCTCTTAACTCCGCGGGCGGAGTCGGCCGGGCGCATTGTCGCGGCAACGAGATTAGCGGCATTGAGGCCGGCCCGCGCGGAAAATAAATATTTGGAGAGCGCTTTGTCGAGTGCGCGCAGATGCTCGGCCGGCCCGCGGCTTTGTCGGCCCGCCGGCGCAGCCGAGATATACGTAGGCGCGCGACCCGCCCGAGATTCTGCGGTTTTTGACTCCCAATGCGCCGGATTGAAACGTCAGGCCTGTTGATTTTGCCGGGGACTTCATGACTCCGGGCGGCTTTGTGCGCCCCGCGACTCGCCGGCGGTATTGTGCGCCCGCGGCAGGTGAGGACCTCTGGCCGAGGCCCTGGCTGCCAGGCCGCTTCGCCCACTGTGAAAATGTTTACTCGGACGATTATCGCGCGCGGGAGTCGCCCGGATGCCTTTTCCTCGCTTCCTGTTGACGCCTCGATCAGCCGACTCTTTTCCTATGGGCCCTCGCCTCTACCGACGCCTCTACAACCTTTCAACTCCCTATATATATCTTTTGTGTATAATATACCCTTCGAGCCGACGTCAATAATTGTCGTTTTCGCGCTCTCAACTGGAAATCCCTTAGGGTATTCCGGACTTTGGTCTTGCCCACTATAATAAGCTAATTCGTTCAATTATTTTATGGTTAAGAAATGAAATCCAAAATTCATCATAGAATAATCGAGAAAGTAATTTATTTTCATTGAGATTTTCATTTATCTTTTATCCATTGTTCAATTGTTTGTTTGTGAGCTGGGATGAAAACTTTTAATTATTTTCAGCCAGGTTATAATTAAGACTCAGAATTTAACTATTGTTTGTTTTTGGTCTTCAATGTTTCAATAATGAACTTTATGTAAAGATTTACTCAGGTATTCAACTTAAGCTTGAAACCATTGAGCATACTTATATCCAAAGTATTATATTCATTTTATAATAATACAATGTTTGAATTTACATAAATTCTGAATAAAATTATTTTGTAAGTTGAATAAATATTATGTTAATTATAGTTAATGTAAAACGATCGATGTCGTTGAATAATGAAAACCAAACTTTCTAAATTAATCTCGAAATTAATACATGTATCAAAATTACTGGTAATTAATTCGATACCCAGTCATATCAAATCATGAATTATAGACACGCACCATTTTTTTCTTTCATAGATACAATCATGTAAGATTTTAATTATGTATATGGACGAGGTATATGATAAACACGCATTGTTATAACGTTTGTATTAAATAAAATTCTAAAGATATACATAAAAATATTAAAAATTAGGTATTATTTCAGATTTATTTCAATCAACGTGTGTTTTTAATTAAAAAAATCAAGAAAGTTTTAAAATGTTACTTTTTCAGCAAATTCTGAATAGACATTCCGACATTTGACAGTGGACATCATTACTGTAATCTGCAGATTCTTAGCACGTGTCATAAAATAATTAATAATCAATAGTTTATCAACATAACAATTATAGGATGAACCGCAGATGGATCTCAGTGTATAGATAAATGAAAAGATAATTGGAACGATTGATTGGAATTCGCTCCAAGTTGACCCGACGATGCAAGCCAACACTTCAACAGTTTACTTAATACTAAAAGTCGTCCAGACTGACGCCCCTCCCTCTCACCCTCGTAACTCGTCCCTTTGCAAAGGGTGCAAGCGTGGGATAGGCAATTGCATTTATACCGCGTTCCCTCGTGCGTTCCTCTTCCCCGTCTGGCCGGTCCACTGTTCCCGCGACCCTCTATCCCGCTTCCCCACCTCCGGAGGAAGCTTTACCTCCTGATATGAGATATCCGGACCATGATAGGCAGATCCCGCGACCCACGGCTTTGGATCTCGTTTAAAGTGGCTACGGGGTGACCTTGTGTCCGCTCGTCTCCTGAATCCATTGACACAAACAAGGGAGCTCGGTTCTTGCATTCGCGAGCTCGTTTCAGTCGCGTTTCGTTTCTCGAGATTGCTTTCTGCAGATTCTCTTTCTCTGGAGCTCATTCTCTCGCACGGCGTGGTATACAATTTAAATATACATGTTCTCGCATGAAAATTCCCGACCAAGTTGAATAATGAGGTGATTTTTAATTTGGTTTGACGTTTATAATTATACATAGTGTATTATATCAATAAATATTTTATTTGATGTAAGAAAAGATTCTCCTTATTTTTCTATTAAAAAAAAGCTGTTAACCTGACATGTACGTACAAAACTTTATTTATTTTCTTTTTACAATTATTTCTGTAAATTATACACGGTTACTGTAATTCTGTTATTTTAGTCATATGATTTATGTTAATATTTATGCACGAACCACATTTTAATTTACTGAATCATTTATTGTAATAAATATTTTATACACTTTGAAATAGTTTATTAACAAGTTTAAGTTTATTTAAAAGGCCATAATATGCTTCTTGATTCTCGTTTTAATTCGCATATAAGTAATCATAATATAGTCACTTGGATCTTATTACTCGGATACGATGAAAGGTTTTATGTCGGAGTCCGGTTGGAAAAGGTTCTATCTCGGAATCCCGTTGATGAAAGGGGTTCTATCTCCAAGTGCGGACAGGGTCTTGAGATTTCAAACGAGAACCTTTTTCAGCCAGGCATTTAGATAAAACTTTTCTAAACATATTCATTTTAACTTTATACGTAGTGACGAGATACCAATAAACTTAAATTACAGTAATAATTTATATATGTTTGAATTATATAGTGAGCAGACTAATGTAAATTTATATAACTCTTGGTATAACTTGTTTTATATTAGCATAGTACAGTGTAACGTATTTTTACATCAATACCGAGTTAATTGTATTATATTTGCATGTAGTTATATCGATGTAATATTATTTTACTACAAAAATTTTAAAACAAGAGAAATTAGAACTATTATTACCGTTGTATGGTTGTATGCCAAAGATAAATATAGGATCTAAACCTGTAATGATTATTTGAACGAACAATTATGTATACCTCGATTTAATATGTAAATGGTAATTTGAAATTGAATGTAATAGACGTAGTCAATAAAAATAATACGTACACGTTCATTAATTTGAAATTAATAGCCTTGATCGTGTGATGCAGATGAAAAATTTAAAGGAATTATAAAAAAAATAGCGAGAGAATATCTTTGGACAAATTAGTCGGCCGTAAATTGGGCGGAAGAGCCGAATTAGAATGTTAATGGCGCAATAATCGAGAGAGCTACAGAGTTGATTGGCGTTAAAAATTGCAGGTGTCAAGAGGCTTGTGAGAACGGTGGGTCCCGCGGCGGACGGGCGCTTCCAAGAAGCGCAGCGCCTCGGAAAGACCGCGGCCCGCTGTCCCCGTGGATTTCCGTGCTTTGGTGACTGGCGACATAATTATAAGGATTACGCAGGCGCGGGGCCTCCGGGGGGGGGGGCAGGAGTTGTTTGTTCGGCGGGCCCGGGGGCGCAACATTGCCCAATTACGCGCTGTTTATAAAGGAGCGCGCGGAGGCAAAGCGCCCTTCTCCCGAAAACGGCGCGACTCGGCGATTATGTCGTCAGGGGCCGTCCGAGTGCACATCGGGCGCGCGCGCGCGCACGTTAAAAAAAGAAGGTCCCCGCGACAGAATCTGTATTTAAGGAGGCGCGCGCAGCTGCGCCGCCCGAGAATTATGGCATTTTTAGGGAAAGCAGGGCCGGGGCGCGGACGTGCGCCGCCCGCGGGGGGGGAGGGGGTGCGCGCACTTGGCATGCCGGCCCGGGCCCCGCTGAGATATGTAAACAAGGGCCGCGCATCGACGTGATCGCCATGCGCGATCCCCGCGCGTCATCGGCCCGTCATGCGCGCCGCGTGGCGAGCTACATCGGGGCCGAGCTACAGCCGAGGGCGCATGCGCCGCGATCGGGAGGCCTTCGGGGTAACAGCGCCGTCTTCTCGGAAGGAGGCCCCCGCGAGCGCCCCGTACGCGCCTGCAATTTCATTTGTCGCGCCCGCGAAAGCGGCCCTCTGCCACGCGCCCAGGACCGCTACGGCTTCATTCTGAAAGATGTGCGCGTGCCTCGGGACTCCCTGGGCCCACCTGCCCCACTCGCTCCGACTGCCGGGACATAGGTTTTTGCGAATGGACGCTTGCTTATTCCGAGGCTTATTCGCGACGCGTGCAGGACATTTTTTTAAGTAGATATTAACCTTCTAATTTCGCGTTTAAAAATGCCTCAAAAGACCACGTATTCGTCGCTGGCGTATATAATCTTTCAATTACTAACAATGTCTTTCAATTTATTTTATGAAGGAACTTTAAAAAACAATTGTTTACATTTCTTTCATTTATAAGTTGTTTGTATTCTTTACATTAGTTAATGAACGTATATTACAGGCTATATGCATAAAGTAAACGCAGAGGCATTTAGATTGACAAGAATTAATCACATCTTACAGGTGTAAGTAGAGTTTTGATTAAAATAGTTTGTATTTAGTCTGTTTGTTTTATATAAAGTATTACCAAACAGTGCGATTAATATCTTAAATTAATTTGTCATATATTCGCACGTTACACTATTGATAAAATTCATTTTCACTAATGAACGAACGACATGACAATGATTAGGTCGAAGTCGGTTTATGAATACAATAAGATCTTTGCTCAGTATTTCATTAAAAGCCAACATTTAGAAGGACTAAGGCAAAAGTTTACTACAGTAAAACTAAACTTGCTTTTGGTTGAACCTGTTTCAACTGTATAGTATTTCTGTATTTATAATCTTTTTATCTATAATCACTCTATCTTTCGTCAGTTTTTTTAAGTGCTTATTTAAATCAGTATACGGTATAAGTAAAATGGCACCAACAGGCTTGTTATCTACATGCAGCTTATGTTTACCGTAAAAGGAATTTAATCAGATCTATTAGCTAACCTAGCAAAAAATAACGAAAAAAAAATCGAAATCTAAAACAAAAAATGTTATAAGAGTTAATAAAATCAGATTTAATTTTACCAAAGTAAATAAAATTTTATAATTATTTCAATTAAAAAATTTATCACATTAAACGAATGTTATAACCATTTTACAGCTACTCATGCTATTACTATTCTATTAAGATACATAAAACTAAGTTTTTTTTAGTAAATCATCCGAATATATACATATGTATACGTCGGTTATACTGTAGTCTGCAAAAATAATGCCGAACCTAATAAATATGTGAAAAACTATTGTAATTCTGTACTTGGCAAATTATTTATAATTTCACGAAAACATCAATAATTAAATTCACTGAAAACGGTGTATTTTTACCGAGATTTTTACTGATCTAGTCAAGAAACTGATTAGTGTTAAACTTTAGTAGATTTTCACAGATTGGGCTAAGGATTACGTGTTAAATAGACTTTCGAATAGAAACGTCTTGTACAGACCTACGAAAAAATCAAACAGTTGATACATACTAATCAAGTAAAAACCTTTTAAAATAACAAAGTTTAATAATATAACAAACACTTGATTACGAATTACCTAATATTTTTGTCAAAAAAAGCTGTAAATTATTTTAATTTTTTTTTATACTTAAAATACTTTGTTTTAGAAGCTTGCCTGAATGCGCCTGAAAAATGTTAATACATACTAAATGTTGGTATGAATAAAACGAGGATGTAAATAACCAAGATAAAATGGAATCAGTTACAGGAAGACGGCAACGGGTAGATCCAGATGAACAATTGGCAGTGGATTACAACAGATAAATAAAAGTCAATGGACATGAGAATGGGAAACGATGCGGAGAGGCGTAGGGCTTTTGGGACAGAGTATCGAGAGTTGGCTAGAAAATGGTTATGAAGTGGCGGCATTGTCCCGAGCATTGTCGCGGTCATTGTCGTGAGAAGAAGGCCCCTGAAAGAGAGATTTCGCATCGGTGTCAAAGGGGCCGGTCGCGCTCCTCCTCGGTCCTCGAGGTTTTTTTTGTTGGATCCGCGGAGAGAATGAGGCGCGCCTCAAATTCCATCAGCAGTCGATTCGTTTTCCATTTAGGCCCGGCACCCTCCTAAGAGGGCCTATAAAGGAATGTAATGGACACTCGTCGAGGCGTTTTTCACGGGAACGCGTGAAAGGGCGCGGCGGCCCATGGCTTGCCCCGGCCCACGGCGGGCCCTCCAAAGCCATTGAGGGCATTATACGGCCGCGGCCGGGCCAATGCCGCGCTCAATGGAATCGCAATGATTTCCCAATGACGATCTCCTTTCCGTAAGCAGGGCCCATTGAGCGGCCGGCTCATTGTCCCCTTCCCCGAAGCCGCGCGCCTCGCGCCACGCATTCCCATGGGGCCCAGAGCGCGCGCGCGCGCGCCCTGCCGGGGAAAAAAAGTCACGCGGGCCCGCGCCATTCTCGGGAGGCAGCGACGCATGTAGAGGCGCTCGCGCGCCAAAAGTCGGGAGGTTCACGCCCGGGGCCCTCTATGCCTATATATGCCCATAGGCTTTGCCGTCCGGGCGCTCGCGCGTGAGATCGCGCCTCCGGGACGCGCGCCCGGCCCGCTTGTCGGCCCACTGTCCTCGGGGATCATCCCGAGCCTCCCGGCCTTTGTCGCCCGGGGCCCGCCGGCGATTCACGCAACCGCAAGGCGGCCTGCCCAGAAGAAAGGGGCACAGTCCTGCCAGCGACTCCCGGACCAAATCTCGCCCTTTGTTTTTTGTCCCGCGCCACGGGCGGCCCGCGGGACACCTTGCCGGCTTATGACTACAATAATGGCTTAAAGCGTCGCAGGAGGACCTCCGATTCTTCTTTGTCAATATCAACTTGATATCGTATCTTCTCCTCGGCTAAAGCCTCCTCTTTAAGGAGCATTTACATTTTTTTATTTAATTCCTTTATGACACTTATCTTACTTATTATACAATCCGACAGATAATGTACAATATTTATTTACTACGGTTTTCTTAATCTATCACCGGTAATCGGGAAAAAGTACACGATTCATCTTGATAAGCTCGCAGGTATATGTATACATATCAGGACGTATATATTTACCTAGAAAGTTGTCCAAGTCTATTTCTGACACAGTGTGTATAAAACTATAGCCAAGGCATGTAACTGTTTTTCAGATGCCTTATTCTAATGGCTGCCGCTCGGACTGCCGTTTACTTGCGTGCGTATCACATTAAGAAAAGGAAAATATATTACAAAGAATCATTTCTTACTCTTCTTTCAATTAAGAATCAAAGGTTAACGAATCCTGGCACCTACACTGCGTCTATTAGGCTTTTATCAGTAAAGGCTCTTATATTATCCGATTGTCTACCCATGCGTCTTTCATTATCGGAGCAAGGCTTTCATTTACTATCTTAGGATACGGTAGAGGTAGTTAAAACACTCTACAGCAAACTTATGTACGTACTCTCATAAGAAGCTGCGCGCCGTGCATTCACGTGTTATATGCAAACGTGCCTCTAGTTTCTCCCATTTAGAAATACTACTCCAGGTACATAAAAAAGCATTAAAACTTCTTCTATGCTTCTAAAGTTTAAAGATCATAATATATCTACAATTTTGCATGGTCTTAATAATTATTCAGAAGGTGTAATAAGTAATTTTCATCGCTTCGAAAATACCTTTCGAAAAACGCAACATAACATACCTTTCTTCTTGATCTTATATTTCCGCTTTATTTAAACATTTCTACAAATCTCATCCGTATTTTCTTCTGTCATATATAACGTCCAGAATTAATTTTCATAGTTGAATGTATTTATTAAGAATAAATAATAAAGTACAAAGTATAGAAACTTTCATCAGGTGTATAAACAATTGGATAATGCGTTAAAAAATAAGTGCACTTGCAAGTATTTCCGCAACACTTATAATGCGCACGTAAATAATTATACAGCATGCCATTATTTGTTTATCAATTTTTACGTGCTCAATCATGACAATATAACCTGTGTTATTAAAGTTAATAAAAAATCGTATCCTATTTTTTTATTATTTATCAAATATGATTTATATTTTTCAATCAGTTTTAATTCTATAAATAATTTCCGATACGTAATCCAAACTTCAACCAACTAATAGTCGTATAATCGCTCATACATTATTAGCTTATATACTACAAGTTCAATTAAGAGATGGATTTAATTCTCATAATTATCGTTGGTACATTTATAGTTTATTATCCACTTAGCATTTTCAATAAAGCAATTTTCAGAGTTTAAATTCGATGCTTGTTTAACATAGAGTATATAAGTCAACCTATTACTGCATAATCAGGTCTTACATACTTTCTACTGGATAAAGAGCACATACAAGAAGTCCAACAAGTATATATTTTTTCTAAAATTATTCGCTAGATTTTTTTGGTTTCTTAATTCATTTAAGCGTGATGCGATACAATCAATATACACTGTTCGAATAAAGGGGTTAGATTAATAAGGCGGCAGGTGATTGCGAGAATTCCGCGCTTGAGATTTTAATGCCTCAATTAAAAATTAAACACTTCATTAAAAGTAATATATGAAGTTTTTCCAGGGGGATTTTTGCGCATTCGAAATAATTAAAAAAATATTTAAACGCGCGGTAAATTACCCATTCACTTGGAAATAATTGCCCTCGTGGGCAGCGCGCGTCTACCTACACAAGTGTGCTCACAAGAAAAAGATACGACCAAAGTAAAAGTGAATTGGTCAAAGTTTTTTCAACGAGTCGGGCAGTGTTAATAGGCGAATCAAGTGGCCGAGCGAGCGCCATACACTCGGCCCTACTCGCCTGAAATCCTTAATTACTCGAGTAACAAACTGCGCCATTAGCGCGTACAGCTCGCGAGGTAAAGCGCGGACACGTATCCGCGCCCCGTGTCTCTATTAAAGCACCTAATTATTTTATATAATGCCGCGCGAGGCCGTCGGCGTAAACCGCGCGCGAGGTGAAAAGCCGCCCATAAATCGAGGGGCCGATATGCCCCTCGATTATTAACGCTGATTCGCGGGCGATCAATTACCCGGCCTCGTAAGCTTATACCTCGCGGGACGGAAGGACGTACGTCGCGCGCGCTCCTCATTAAAAGCCGGGCGTATTATACGGGCGCGCGCGGAGATTCCGTGCGCGGCCATTACAGCCCTTTTATTGGCCGAATCGCCCGCTCGGGCTATTTATTCGTGCCTCGCACATGGCCCCAGCTGTCACGCGCTTAGCATGATAATACGGCGACTTGATATGCACGGGCTACTGTAGTCTCTAGTAGGAAGCGCCTAGATTGGGGTCAGGTTGCCACGATGGCTCTTGCTTCCCTGCTCACTTGGGAATACTAGCTTCAAAAAATACTTGATTCTGAATTTATCATACGTTCCCGCGAACCGGTACACATTTACTCTATACGTATTATTAATACAAATGCGAAGAATAACCGACGGCTCGACACGGCTATTTTCCTTCAAACTTTCAAAGTGTACAACCTGTGCACATGGGCTGCGATGGGCATCACTTTCGTTCGACGTAACAGAAGATGTTTTCAATAGACTTAGAAATTTAATTTTAGCCCATTGTTATTATCTGCGATTCTGTAATAATCCACCAATTTTGATTTAAAACGTTATATACGTTATAATGGTACGATTTATGCACTTGTGTAAAAGTTGAATAAAATTATTTATCTCTTGGTATCTTATTACTAGCAATTTATTTACTGAGTTTATTTACTGCATTCTGTTATTCGTGCTGGCCTTTTCAGGATTATATAGACCTATAACATAAATTTGTATAGAAGTAAAAACTCTCTATTTAAGGTTAACAGTTCATAAAGATCGTATATACTTTTAGAATAGTAGAGATTGATTTTCTACACCGTTGAAAACAACTTTCTCTATACGGATTTCAACTCCTACAATTAATGTATACAAAATTAGAAAGATCAAATATGTCAAATCAATCAAGAAGTATAAGATTAATATTGTTTTTAATTAATTTAAAGCGAATGATAATTAATGTATTAATTATATTGGATTTCTACTGAATTTGATCAATAGTACTCAAACTCACATGTCTGTAATATTAGAATAAACAGTTTAGACCAGAATCAGTAATTTCTTGAAAAATTTGGTTTACACGCATTTAAAATATTAGTAATTGGTGTTTGTGCTATTAGATGTAGTAGGAAAAATTAAGGTCTCAAATTTCCCTTATACTATTATAATTTACACATTTCTAAAGTAAATCTTAAAATTCATCTTTTTAGTTTTTTTTAAATTTTATATAATATATATATATATATAATTTGAATATTACATTCGTATTATTTTTGATTTTCTATACAATTATGTTATTTTCAAATCTTAAGCTTGTTTAATACAGTTATTAATAACAATTTTTATTTTTTAAGAGTATAATATACTAGCAGAGTTATTCAAACGCCTAAAATTAAATTATGCTTTAAAATTATTTTCAACAAATTTATAGACAAATAATTTTTACGATTTTTACGATATATCATTCTTTCCTAGTTCAAGATGATAAAACTATGATTTCACTAAAACGAAATATCGTCTATCTTTTTTATAATAATAAACCGAGTAATAGGCGTAAAGTCTATAAATATACAGTACTTATAGTTATACATAACGCTCAAAGTGTAAAGATAAAATAATATCTTAAACATTCTGATACCATATCGGTTATAAAACATCCAGTATATGTGTTAACATTGATTTTTTTAATTTTTGCAACAAAATAGAGATTTTTTTTCATTTATTCGATTTTTTATTGTTTTCAGTTTTAAATGTGATTGCATCGAAGTACGTAAGATAGAGGTAGGCTTGGAAGGGTTGCTGACAGATTACACATTTCGCACATGTACATATCTGGTAAGATGACTACGCGAAGGCGTGTAAAATTATGTAATCTACCGGGAGCTTCCGTGCAGTGTAGAGAATTAGCAAGTACAAGGGTGCAGATCACTCGAGCATAGATTACTCGAAGAGAGCTGCCTACATCGGCACATAAAAGGTTTTTCTGTCCGCAGGTTACCTATATGTCCTGCGCAGCGTCAACTAGAGTAGCAAGTATGCACGCTTGCGCTCGTCGGAGGAAGAACCCGGGCTTTGGCAACTTATTCCATTGATAGGTTGGCAGGGAGCATCGAAGCGTCCGAGGCGCGTCGGCCTGAAAAATGTTAATGGCTATCGTTTACCCGGGGCTAAAAAGCTCGGCCGTATTTGCGATCTCGTGGATTTTGTCCGCCGGGGCCATTTAACGAGGGCGTCGCGCGAGCGTCCGGCCGTGGGAGAAAAAGGGGCGCAAGAAACACTTTATGCGCGCGAAAAGAGGGAAGCGGGTCTCCGTTTATAATGCAGCGAGCGAGTCCCATCGCTTAGAGGCATATATCCCGGGGCGGCCGGGGCGCTCGGCTCTCCCTCGCGCTTGTCGCCTTCCCTTGTAAGACGGCGCTCGCACATAAATGCTTCTTTATTGGCGGAGCCGCGCGCTCGCTCGCTCGGTAACATTATCCCGGGGGTTTGGGCTCGCGGGCCTTTTTATAGATAATAACTCACCGGGGAATTAGACTGTTTAACACAAAGGTCCTACGTCCGCGGGCGGCGCTGGGGGCGCGAAGGGCCCCGACACCCGGGCTGCGCGCCCATAATGATCGCGTTTACAACCAATGCCGGGGAGGCGGTCGCCGGGGCAGGGGGCCGGATTATTATTATACGGTCCTTGTCGATCGCGCGGGCAGATCGCGATCCGCGCGGCCGTCCGGCTTTTACGAGTCCGCTTTTAATAATGCCGGGATTAAGCGAATTATCCGGGGCCGCTCGTCCGCCGGGATAACTATGCCCCGACTCGTTATTCGATGTTGAGCTGTAATGCCGGGGAGATTGGGTGGGAATCGAATAATTATACGGACAACTGCCCGCCGATGTATATATATATATATACAGACACGGGCGCGCGGACTCGATTTATTCACATTTCAATTATACGCGTAAAAAAAAAAAGAACGACGACCTCTCCTTCCTTTTTGTTTTTTTTGCAACTTCTCCCGACCGCGCCTTTTTGCGCCTTTATCGCGCTCGAGTTGCATGCGCAATCGTCAAATTAGGTTCGAGGCAATTGCTCACTTGGCACGCTTGCCACTCGTTCTCGGGCGTCGGTGCGCGTGTAAATGCAAAAAGAAATCCGTAGATCCACACACCTGTAGGGAGGCCCTGGAGATCTTCGGAATTAAAAACACAAGGTTTTTACGAGATTTTGTTTAATAAAAGAGAGTCGGCTAATAAAATAGGCGGTTTACGCGGATCTCGCCTCGAGAGATAAGCATCTGGGATTATCGCCCTTTTACTTTTCGATACTCGCGGGCGTTTTTAAAGCCCACTTCGCTCGCCATTGATTTAAACTGTCTTACTATAAATCCGAGCATTGCACTCCTTATTACTTTTGATTAACATGTATAAATCCAACGAGCTGACGTACGAATTGTCAAAAAATATTACGGATAAAATTTACGACGGGCGCATTTATGCGTATCAGTTAAGACTTTCATTGCACTTTCATTCTTACAGTTATGTTCATATTAATAAAAATCAAGTGTAGAGGAGATAGGGACTGGATATCGGGGTAAGTAAGTTCACTGCCCATAACTTTTCTTGTCATCTACATCTGACAACATAAATGGCACCGCGGCAATGCACTACTGGGCTTCTATGTTTATGATATTTCATGCAAAGGCGAAAGTTGTACTGGCTACGGCCGTTGCATAAAAATTATGACTTAAATTCTCTTCGAAGAATTGTTTGCGCCTTTTCCTAAATTTGAATACAAGTCATCTCTTATCGCCAATCTAGTCGTGTTTTTGCACACGAATACATTTACACTTTAATTACATCGGCACTACTCCGGGGCGAGTCAATTGTACCATACATCGCAATTCTAATAAACTAGATAATTCAATCGGGAGCCGCTCGATACAATATGCCACCTGTCACACGCGTATATATATATGCGCGTATTGGCGCGGATTCCCGGTACTGGCGCTCGCGCGCGCGAGGCCTGAAACGGAAGATAATTGAGGCGAGGCCCTCTTGCCGCGCACACGCCGAGGCGTATTTGACGTATAATTTTCGAAAAATTGAATATAAATCGCCCGGCTGACTAGAGCTGAAAGGGACGGGTGTTAGGACTTTCTTCCCCGGGCAGGCGTAATTTTCGAGATTTTTGAAAAAAAGCCAGAAGATTATCAGTAAAGAATCTGGCGCTGAAAGCGAGCCTATATACGTGGGCCCGCGTGGCAGGCGGCGGCGTCGGCGGCGGCGGCGGCGGCAGCTCTCCTCTCCTCCATAAATCTGAATGTGCTTTGTCTCTACGTGCCACTCTCTATCTTTTTATCTCCTTTTCTTCCCCGTACTCGCCTTTATTTCTTCCTCTAGCACCTCGTTGCTGCCTCCCGGTTTCCACGAAGCTCAACCATCGGCTTTTACGATAGCTTTATACGACTCGGCCGCTTAATTAATGAAGCCGCGCGAATGGCGCGAAAGCCAAGATTGACCGCCAAATTTACGTCACCTCCACTGGGGCCGCGTCGTCCTTTTTGACTTTTAGCCTGGCCGCGGCGGGGCTCGCCCTCGCGCTCGTGCGGATCATTCGTATATATGCCCATCCCTCCTTTCTTTTTTTTTTTTTTCTCCTTTTTATGGGCCACTAATAGTCAGGTAAATTAAAACGAACGCTCCGGGATGAAAAGGATTGTATTATGAGCGCGATACACGTTAAATTCTTAATTTGTCCGGGGGGGGGGGGGGTGGCGAGGAGAGGCCAAGGATACGCGGGCGGCGCGCCGGTCCGAAAAACCGCGCGGCCTTTTACGAGGCTGCAGGGCGCGCTCACGCGATCGCTAACCGAAATCAATTACTCCGTCCCGACCGGAGTGTGCGCTGTTGATCATTTTACGGCTTGATGAGAGTTTATTGTGCTGCGCGCGCCCGTCAATTTCGCTTAGGATTATCAAAACATAACCTACATCTTGTTTACTCGGATTGTTACTGCGCCCGGCCCGAGAGCGAGCGGGCCTTACACGCTTTTATGCTACTGGTCTCAGATAACTTATCGTAATGCCGCGCCTTTTTTTTCTTCTTACTTTCCTCCCCGGCTCGCCCCATAAAATCCAGCGAATCAAGATTAATTTATATTCTCTTGGGCGGGAAAATAAACGCGAATGAATAGCCCCGGCTGCTTTTTTCAACAAATATACGTACCTGGCCTTTGTGAACGTTATTAATCGTGCGACTCGCGAATTATAATAGTCGCGAGCGCTACAATAATGCCCAGCTCCTCGATGCAATCAACGCGATAGCCTAAAACATAAGTCAATTTGTCGCTAAGGTGATTAACTGCGTATTAAGTGTATGTAGATTGCGAGAAGTACCGTTTAAATCGATATGTTTTTAAGCACCTATTAAATTAAATGCAAATGCGAAACGAGGAAAAAAAAACGGATCGCCAATAAGAAATGAAGTAATTCGGGTTTAATTGATAAACGCGCAAATTAATTTAAAAGTGCGCGGAAAGTGAAGCGGACTCGAGAATCGAAATCAGGCCGCCGCTCGGCGTCGTAGACCACATACAGCAGTTAATAACTTTGACGAAAGTCTGCACATGTCAATTAATCCGTTCTATTAGCGGCTTGCTGTCGGGAGCCGCTGTGTGTTTTCCGAATAATTGAATCTCTTCTCTTGCTCCCCGATCTCCCAGGCATCCATCAATCCCGCAGGCAGCTGGGAAAAAGGCGGAAAGGGCAATCGGGGGATCCAAGCGGCGGCTCGCACCGAGTGGCGCTAGGACGCCCGGTATAAACACCGCGCGCACGACAAAACCTAACCTATCCACGCCGATGGTAATTAAATAATAATCTCGGGCGGTCGGTTGCCGCGCCTCGGGCGTGAATCATCCGGCCGGCGCAGTAAAAAGAAATGGCGACACGGGCCCGAGAGCGAAACGAGGCCAAGAGGCAGCCGAGCAAATATAAAGCCGGGGCGCGCGCGCGGGCGGGACAAAAAGAAGGAGTCGCCCTCTCGTGGAAGACGTCGCCGCGAGTCGGCCGTGTGAGCCGGGCCCGGTTCCTCGCTTCCTTCTTTTTTCCCTCCAAGGCCCGGGCCGCAGTAAATCTCCCCGGCCGAACGTTTACGGGGTTTTTTCGGGAATGTTGAACAAACAATTGACGGTTAATAAAGCGGCGCGCGGCCCCGGCGGGGGGCCACGTGGGAAGACGCGAGTGTCGCCTCCCGCGGCGGCGGCTCATCTGACCCGGGGCCTAAGTGAGCGCGTACGCGGGACCGCTCGGTGATTCATGGCGATGCATAGGCGTGTGTGTGTTTATGCACCGCGCCGGCCGATCATTTGTCCTATTTGCCGCGGCGTCTTACTCTCCGCGGCGCGTCCGCGTGGTTAAAAAAAAAAAGGGGCGCGAGTGGAGGACGGCCCGGGAGAGGGGATGTGTATTTGCTTTGGTAAACAGCTGGGGTTGGGGGGACGCCGGGTTGGACACACATATACCGGCGAAAGGCCGAGTCCGCGGCTCGGGGTCTATCTCTCGGTAATGTATTCGTCGGGGATTAATTCGATTCGAATAAATCAAGGGCCGAGTGATTTTTATGAAGGCGGCCGAGGCGCGCGGACACGGTGGCGTGTATGCTAATGCAGGCCGGCCGGCCCACGAGTTTCGTGAAATTTAAAATTTGTAAATTAGCGATTATAATGGATGATAAATAATCTTGTGAGGGCCCCTAAGTAGGAGCCATATATTGCCAGGGAAGCCTCAATTTGAGTCATTTAGCGAGTATTTCCTCCTATAAGTAGGTTTTTAGTATTCCGAAATTCGCCTCGGACGGTTGGCTCATCCGCATTAAATTGGCACCTCATCCTTACACGAATTGACAAACAGGCTGCTTCTCTAGAAATAGCTAATTCTTACCAAATCGCATCCTTTCTTTAATTAATCCGAGATACACTGTGTTCGGATTCGTATTTAATGTGCTTCTTCGCGTCGTGCCTATATTCTGCAATCAGGTATATATAATAACGTGCCGCGCGCCCGCGGATACCTAATTACTTGCCGAGTGTGGATATATATGCGATAAAAGCATAAAAAAAAAAAGGTAAACTAATGTTGGGTTTCGTATCGTTATAATATACGCTATTCAAGTTGCACGCGGCCGGTAAAGAAATCTTACGGTGCTTGATTATAGAGTGGTGCATTAATAAGCTTGTAAATCATCATCAATACCCGAGGAAATACGGTTACGTGCGTCGCCCGCCCGAGTAAAAAGGGATTGTTTTCCACGGATATATATATATAATGAAAGGAATATGCTTCCAGGCGCGCAGGTCACCCGCGCCTATATAATACAGTGCACACAATGCGGTATAACTTACAGCCGGAGCGAAATGGCAAGTGCGATAAATATATATAAGGCTAATTACCAATGAATCTCGGTAAGCGGAGGGAGCCGGCCGAGGCTGCACGCACACACGCGCGCCCGCGCCCGCGCATAAATTAGCGGATTGGCAAGGCCTCGGGGGCAATTTGTCGGGGCGCCTCGCGGGGGCGCGCAGACTCCCGGGCGCGGCCGCTCCTTCGGGAGCGCGGGCGGGAAGTATATTTCGGGGGCGGCCGCGGGTCGTTAAGCCCGGCCGGGGCCGACTCATTAAATCAACGGCCGGCCCTCGGAGATAATAACACAAGGAAGCTGCGCGGCCGGGAATGCCGGCCTTCCCCCGCAATCTCTCATCGGCGAATTAACGCTTCATCGGGGCGGCCGGGGCCCGAGGTGTCCGTGGCGAAAAATTCACGGCCGGCATAAAACGTCCGGTTCATTAAACGGCCCCGGACGAGATTGTCATAATTTATAATTTAATAACGGTCTAAGAGGGCCATTAACGGCCGGACGCTTCCCCAAACGCCACCATATTTATTGGGCGCGCGCGCGCGCGCGGAGGCTCGTAAAAAAAATCATAAACGGGGTGGGCCCGAGGAGGCGTCTAATGACGCCCGCGGGCCGATCGCGATACATGTGTATAGTGCGTATACCCTACGCCCGCCCGGGGATAACCCAATAGGGAGATTTATGGAGTCCCGCGCGAGCCGGGCTTATCGGCCGCGCGCCGCGAGCCTCGCCTCGCGATTCGGTAATTGGCCCGGAGGCCCGCCGATCGTCGTAAATGTACACTGCACATATTGGGCTGCCGCGGCCCCGACCGAGCTGCTCCCTCCAATTGGTCTTGCTGCGTAATCGACGGTACGTGTGTGCCTCGATCGAGGCCCGTATGCGTATATATACGTATATTTCCTCTGCGGGACACCGATTTCTTCATACTCATATTGGGCTGAAAAACGATTTTATAAGAAGATATACTCGAGTGCGCGAGTGTATGATGAGCACCATCACCTGTTGGAAATCCTCTACGATTTTTAACCTTCAATTTTTCGCAAACTTTGAATTACGATGTAATTGAAAATAACTGCCGCATTACTTATAAGTATTTATAGCGACATTACAATCTTTGAGTCGTGAAAAATGTGTATCGAAATTAAATGAAATCCTTATTACAAGTACATATACTTATCATTCAATATTTATATATATTATGCTCGAACTAACACATATATTTTATACGTGCGCCATTAACAATACTTTATGGGGGTTTTTATGATTAACTGTTGTCAAACCCGCTGCACGGGGAGCAAGCAATATTCCCTAGTTTTCAAACGAAACTCCCTCGAGTTCTTGCGCGGTTAGACGTCGGGCAAAACCCTCGGATACATACCGATTGAGCGAGCGCGAGCCAACCGAGAAAACAAAAGTCCGAATCCAATTAGGAATTTGAGGCGCAGAAGCGCAGGCGCGCGCTTGGCGGATACACATATCAATTCATCGAGACTTCCCAGTTCCACACAGATGCACCTGTGCGGAGGCGCGCAATTTCGCGATCGACTTGGCGCTTATTATTGTCATCCGAGACGCGGGGAGGCGAGCGGCGATAATAAATGTAGGCGAGGCCATTAGGTAGATTATTAAATTTCTCGGTCGTATAAAGGGCCGGGCTGGTTGGCCGGGAGGGGTGGGGCGGCCGTGGGGGAGGGGCCGCCACGGGCGGAGGTGGCAGCCCCGGGTTTCGCGTTTAGGCAACCATTAGCCCGAGATTTACGTCGAGTCGTAACTCATCGTACTCATTTGTTCCTCTCGTGCTCTCTCGCCTTTCTGCACCGGCCCTCCCCGCGATCCTCCGCTCCTTTTCATTCTCGCCCCTCCCACCCGAGGGCCTCGCCTCGCCCGCTCGCCGGGGCATCCGAGCGGCGGGAGGCTGGGGAAGCTGCGCGTATAGCTGCCCCCGCGCTGTCCGTCTCCGGGAGGACCGCGGGCTCTCCGTTTCCCTTCCTCGTGTGCCAAGGCCGGCCCGTGCGGACTTTGCACCAGTGTATAGACAAAGCTTTTGTCGCGGGATGCGTAACGAGGGCTTTTTCTCCCGATGCGGCAAGTGGATCGTATCCGCGGTCCTCGATGCCCGAAGTTTAAACGAATTTATTGTCAGTTCACTCGTTGAATTTATAGCCTAAACCAGTTTGTGGATCCCCGTTTCGGGATTGGATAACATTTTGGAACAGTCTAAAAGTATAACAGTTGCGTGATAAAAGTACAAATAATTTATACGGTAGATACACGATATCATTTTGTGTCGATTAACACATTGGTGTGTCAATCAAGGTCTGAGCTGTAGTATGTCACAGGTGTACTCGAGAATGTGCCACATGGAGTAACAGCTCCATGTATCCAGTTGATATCGTTGTTAATGCAATATTACGACTTTCTTTTTAAAAATCCAAATACTGCAAGTAACGCACCCGAAATTTAAACGGGTTTTTCGACTATTTATCTTCCGATTTCTAACTAAATAAAAAGTATTAGGCATATAAAGATATACAAATATTAGTTGTTTCTTGACAGTAATTAAAACCAGTTTTTTATCAGTTTCTAGGGAAATTTTATAGTCCAAATCAATTTTTGAATTCTGGCTCAAAATTAAATAAAAATGTTAAATGTACTAAGATGTGCATACACTCTTTAGCTCTTAAAACCAACTGTTTTACTTGTACTTAAAAATTAATATTATGGATTTCAGGTTTCAATCCATTACCCTATCGAGTTGAAAAAGCAAGAGTTAGGTATTTTATAGGTATATTACTGAGATACAGCAAAATAAACTAATGGAACGTATAAAAACGAGTAGATACGCGTCAAGGGTAATTTAAATATTTATAAAAATGTACAAAGCCAGGATGGGAGATAATATTGATGCAAATAGGGTAAGTTTTCTTACGAAGCCGTCATCGGCACCCGGTAGCACCGAGGAGCCGCGACCGAAGAGGCACCTCGGTCTCAAAAAGCCTATATGCTCGCACGCCGCGGCGCGGACTCCGCACTATTGAAATATAAATCTCCAGCGGCAAAATGCATTCATTAACAACTGCCAAGAGAATGAAAAGGCAGACTGTTTAAAGCCGCGGGAAGCCCGCAAGCCGCCTTCGCGACAGCCTCCGAATGCCTGCGTATATATACATGTAGACGTAGTATTCCGAGAGAGCCAGGGTGCAATCGTATTCTCTACTTTGTATAGTCTCCAAGGGCCCCCGACGCTCGGGGAATCCGCGGCAATTAGCCCGTGTAATAATCCCGGGGCCCGCGGGCTGGGCGCGGCCCGCCGAAGGCCCCGATGTATAAAACCGGCGAACCTATCGGCGCCGTTAAAGCCTCGTTACTGCGCGGCCGGCCCCCGCGCGCCGGTTATTAAGCGCGTAATAACGCCGATGGAGCCGTATCCCGGGCACACACATACACACGGCATGCATACCTGCACGCGGGTATATATAAGCCGCGCGGGAGGCTACCGCAGGTGTCCCCCGGCCCGGGCCCTCCCCCCGCCCTCGCGGGATACTAATGAGCCTGTAATACAGCGTCGGAGTTATCTCGACTGTTAAGGTATCGGCCGGCGTGGCTCGGTAGCCACGCGAGCGGCAAATTTATCGCGGACGTGCCCCCGGCGCGTTTTCGCTCTAAATGCGTGCCTCCGCGCGGCCGTATATACATAGCAGGGCGCCCGTGTGTGTGTGCGCGCGCGCGTGACGGGGGCACTCGGGTATTACCTCTTTCTCCCGCGTATATGGCGCACGCGAGCTCGCATTTTCGCCCTCCTTTCCTCGCCGAGACGCTGTAATTACCTGCCCTCTACAAATGTATCCAATTGCTCGGGCGGCCGACAGTCGGCCGCGGACGGCTCGTTGGGCTCTTTTATCGCGCGCGGATCCGACTGATGAAATCGTTTTCTGCTTTATACGAGGATTCGCGCCAGTTGGTTAATGTTGCAACTCCGCGGGGACCTGCCTTTATTTATGTCGACTATTTGTCGTGATTCCCGGTAAAGAGATTCGATCTTCCTTGGCTGATGCCCTAAAAATACGCGATAGGAGGCCCAAATCGTTGGACGAGATCATAGATCCCTTTTTCACTTTCATTCCCGACTCTATATCTTTTGGTCGCATGTATATAAGCGATGAATTGGATCGGTAATGTTATTTAACAGCCTATTGATGTGTGAAATATTTATACTTTTTCTTTTCGTTATGCGTTTGATAATGCGAAAGTTGAGGCCGACTAAATTACTCGCGTTATGTGCATGGAACTTACAAGTATAAACCGCTATATAATGATAATGGCATTATGAGTTTAGAGAAAATCAAAAACGTAATCATTATCTTCATTATATAAATTCTATAGACTTGGAACTGAAAATTGATTGGAACGTTAAATGGATATTAAAGCATTAATATCATCGGGCTTTTCACTATGAAAAACTTAATTAACGTGAATAATTTACTCGGTTAATATATATTATTAAAATCGTTATATCTACATGTTCATATTTCATACTTGTTTCGAGTATTCCAAAGATAGATGCGGATGTCGAGGATATTGGAAAATGAAACTCTTTACTTTTGCGAAAAAAAAGCAAGGAAATTCGTTCTAAGCGGTAATAATCCTCCATGGGTATTTATGCGAGTTTAATTAATTAAATAGGACTCGCACTAAAGTTATAATTGGCCGGGCGCACTTTGGTATTACTCGCCGATGCAGCTATTAATTCCTAGCGATAACCCCGCACTTACTTCTTAGCTCGGCTCCGCGGGGGAGAAAAAAATGCCGTTTTTTTTTTTTTTCTTTTCCTAAAAAATGCCCGATCGCGCATCGGCCGAGTGCGTGTGCCGCAACGGCGAGGCGCTCTTTAAAATTACACATCGAAATACTAATTTGTTCGCGTATACGCGCGGCTGTTGGCGCTGGGGGTACATATCGGCCGCGCGCATATACCGGCCGAGATTGCTTTCGCGTGTAAACACTCGCTTATCTCGGCGGGCGCCTCGTTAGCTCGGCGCGGCCGATTACTTTTTCGGGAGACGCGCCCCGGGAAAAAAGGAGCCGCGAGACACGGTGTATGTAAGCGCCGGTTGCGGAATCGCGCCCGCGTCCGTAATGATTGGCCGAAAAAGCGGCGACGGCTGACGGATGGGCCGATAATAAGCCGTGCAGCCCGGGCAACGCGGGAAATATCACCGGGGAGCGCGAGTCGACTTAATGGCCCGGCCCATTATCCTTATTTATCGCGCGCGGCCGGCGCGCCGGGCATAAATAATAAGCCCGCGGGTGATATTGTGTGGGAATGCGCGGGGCCGGGGACAGCCCCGGGCGGAGATCGGCCGCAGCTCGTTTGCCAATTGATCGATGCGCCCGAGCTTTTTCGGGGGAGGGGGCGGCTGGGCAGGGGCTTTAATTGGCCGCGGGTACACAGTGCGACGGAAAGCTCGGCTATGGCCGCGCCTCGCCTCCTTAGCCCCGGGAATTCCTATGCGGGAAGCCTGCACAATAAACTGGAATTGCGTTTAAGAAAATGGATTAAAACTTTTAGTGGGTCGTAAAGTGGGCTTTTTTTGTCCCCGCGCGCCCCGGCACCGGCCCGCGCATATCTCGCCCCGGCGATCTTCGCGCGCTCGGCTCTCTATAATATCGACCGGCCAATTTATTCGATCAAAGGCTTATGTAAACGATTGATTTTTATCGAATTCGGATGCGCCTTTACCATAAACCTTGCACTTTATGTTACACGCTCTCGCTAATCTGACGATTATACCCGGAAAACTATATATGTATTTCAGAATGGCTCGCGGAAATGAGTTTTATCCCGGCTTTATACGTGACGCTCGAGTGACTATTAAGAACCATTATATTATATCGAATGAGAATTATTATTATCGCTCGAGTCTCACGCACTGTAATCGAGTCGAATATCGAGGCAATCAAGTGTTAAACTTTAAAGTATACACGGGAAAAATTTTACGAAGATTCCCATTCATTTGAATTCAAATTTGTTTTTAATTCCAAATTGTATTTTCGTTAAACAGTGGAATTTCCCGTTACGAGACTCAAATAGTTTCTTGATTATTTTTAATACGTCAATAGTATTATTTTTATCATCTGAATTGTTATGTAAGAAAAGGTGTGTGCGCGATTACATACTTGAAGTGACATAATGTATAATGTAATCGATTTCTCATTAAAAACCGTCTTTGATTTTGCAGATGGTGCGAGGAACCTCTCAGATTAGCATAGATTTGACAGTGACAATGACTGTAAATCAATCGTTCATTAATTTCAAGTTCATTATAGTAAGAAGATTTTGTAATATTTATGGCGATAATATCATCATATTTTTTAATTCAGTCAAGAAATTCAAACTATAGTTTTATGAGATTTTATCGCTGTAGACTTCAATAGGCCGTTACGATAGTTAAATCAAAAATATAATCATAATATAGGCTGATGAGGGACATTTTATACACTGTTCAGGCATTGTATGTTTGTACGTTAAGGTAGCATATTTTAATGTGTTATTGAAAATATTTGTAGCGACTGCTCAGTAGCTTTGTCGATTAATTGAACAAAATATTAGAAGATGCAAATGATTTGTTCATTCAAGGTGTACGAGTGGTGAGCTACAAGGGCCTTGTCAAATACAAACAAGATCGGGCAGATTTTATGAGTAATTTTCTTTACAATTTGTTGTAGATGTCATCAAGTAAAATCTATATCATAATCGATCACAGGTTGTCAATATCACAGATGTAATAGAGTCAGACGTTGTATCAAACAACATTGAACATTATCTTAAATAGTGAAAGAGAAAGAGAGAATGATAAAAGGAACCTGTGAAAAAACTACGACTGCAGCTACATGATGACTACTTTCGACACCAGCAGGGTATTTCGTTACCCCAGTTTCGTGTGTCCTGTATACACGGAACGATACGAGGTCGCATTATGGCCACCCTGGTAGAGTCTTTTGGCAAAGTTGCGGATTGCGGATCGGTGGTTATATTCCCGCAGCAGTACAGTGCAAAAGCTTTGAAACTGTGAGTGGGAGTCAGGTCGTCGACAGGCAGTCGTGAGTAACGCGAGAAGCGTAAGGAAAACCGCCTTTGCTGCCTTTCTAGGCAGCAGTAACGTCGGTATGATGGTTTGGTCGAGCGTAGGGGCCGGTGCAGTAGGGGGATAGAACCGCTCTTGCGACTCTCGTGCAGCGGAACGCGAGTTCGCTCTTCTTTCGACTTTGAAACAAGTCACATGTTTGGATCGGAGTAGCACAAAACGGTGTGTATATTCACCGATTTCAAGAATAAAAGTAAAAATAGCTACAAATTTAAATACGTTTTTGTTTCATTCAAAATCTTGTTTTAGATAATAAATCGACCTTCCCCCCCGAAACAAATATTAAACGATAGTTTTGTACCTAGAACCAAATAAATTTACATTAAATTCATTTTAATTATTTTTGTTGTATTTATAACGTAACAAAAAACTAATACTTATATAAAGATAATGAAACTAGTTTAACGGAAGTATTACAAATAATAATTTTTATATTTCAAAATTAAATAATAAAATTTGAATTATTTTACACAATTAATACGAGAAAATATAATAATAAGATGATTAAGAGATGATGATACACCACATTTTGAGAACCTATTTTCTTACAGGGATGAATATCTATTAAAATGTTATTATGTATGCACATACGAACATCTGTAGACCTTCGTATATATATACAGCAATATAATATGTAAATGGTTTCGCATGCATATCCTTTTCCACGTTTCATGGCTTGGAAAGACTCGCGGCGTGAAATTGTATTTTACGCCCACGTTACAAAAAGGTACAATTTTTTGCAATTTATAATTATTTGCTATTAATCTATATGATAATTTGCAGTCGACAGCTCTGACTTAAAGAAGCTTTATAGAAGTACTATAGAGATATAATTTACAGAGAAGACATTTCATTAAATATTGTATAATAATGAAGGAAAAAATGTTTCCATCATTGGGTGTCGATCGTCCCATTTCCGATATCAAGCTGATTTTTACTAAGTATATAACGTATGCTTGGCAAATATTGGATATTAAATTAACGTTCATTCGTTGATATCTCGAAAGTACATAGATCGGTCTTTGCAATTAAATTTACAATTAAAAGATGTGTAATGTCGTCCGAGGGAACACAGACGAATTACTGGGAACCTCGGCAGCGAACCGATAGACACGCTCCTAATTGGTGCGCTGATCATAAAAAGCGTAGGTAAATAAAGAAAAGGTCAAATAGGTATATCCCGCTGAAAAGTCAAGAGCGAAAGTTGCGCTTAGAGAGGAGAGGCTGTGTAACTGAAGCGTGAGGGACTTTTGAAAGAGACTCGGTAGGACTCGCGTCCAAAAATAGCCCGATAGCTCGCAAGCCGCACGGAATTCCTCCGGAGATGGAGAATCTGGCCTAATGCTCAATCACGGGGACGGCACTAAAGTTGTGGAAATGTTAGTACTCGGGCTCTCCCGAGACCGATTCATCATTCGCCGGCTGTAATTGGCAGGAGAGAAAAAAGCGCGAAACGCCTTAAATCCCGACGGACAAGCGCAGGCCGGAGAAAAAGAAAGGGGCCGTTTGTCATTAAGCAAAGCGCGCGCGGGGAGGATGTGGCGCAAGCGCCGGGCGACGGGGCACAGGTGACCGCGAGCTGGCCGCTCCGCTCGCTTACGCGCCCGGCGCTCCTTTATATAAGAGTAATAATGGGCCGAGGGCGCGGCGGGCGAGATGATTTGCACGTACGCGCGTCCGCGCCGCCGTTGTTTATGGAGGCCTAGGCAATTGTTTAACTTAATTGCACGGTGTTACGAGGGCACAGTTAGTTTCCCATATAACCGGCCGAGCGGGGAGGGCGCGAGCCGGGCCGCCGAGGCAAATAGAGTTATTACCCGCCCGAGACTTTTAGAGCCTCGCCCGGCGTCGCCTCACCCCCCCGCCCGCCCGCGAGTAAATATACCCGCAGCCCTCCGGCCGGCGCGCGTCAGCCTCTCGCCCGGGGACTCGCCTGGGCGCGATAATCGCCGAGGATATCGCGTCGCGCGCCGGAGTCTGGCCGAGGGCTGCGTGTACAATCGGTATGGCCGCTCCCGAGCCCCCTTAAACCTGCCCCGCCGACTTTTCGGCGGCCGATCGCCGTCCGCGTTGTACGTGGATGCGGGCGCGCGCACCTCGTTGGTATTCTATCGCGACGCGCGATAAATGTCATCGGCTAATTGTAAGGCCCGCCGCTCTCCCGAAATACCAATCAATTTGTCCCACTTATAGTGTGGATAAAGGCCGCCGGGTGGCTGCCTCGAAATTGTATATTCACTTCGAATTAATTCAATTTGCGAGATGTAAGCTCGCCTAATGCATGCCCAAGGTAAATAGTAAATAAAACATAGAGCTTTATACCATAAAGTTATATAACGATGTATAAAAACTTTATAACGTATATACACGTGTATATGCTCTGCCCTGATAGAAATTCAACTATTTTTAATAGACAGAAAAGTAGTTTATGAGTCGGTAAAATTCTCTATCTATACGACTGTAAAATATCTAGTAAATATACTATTTTTAATATAAGAATTAGAAAGTAGAGAAATTAAATATGTACCAAATAGCTATAATATCTAGAAAATGGCTATTAAAAATAATTTTCAAATTTAAAACTTATGTGATAGCTTTAAAAGCTACTTACTGTAAATTTTATTTCTTTGAAAAATAATTCAATGACCATATCGACCGAGATACTGTTTAATACCTTTTTTATTTGTATACAGAAAGCATAAAAATCTTTATATTTTGCAGTTTAAAAGGAAAAAATTTTGCAATAAATGCTAATTATGCTTTAATATGTATTTTTATTTTAATACATTTTAATTTAATTACTTTAATTTATTTCAATTGTACCAATTTTTCCGTGGAATACTGTGGTATCGGTAATGTTTCCCATACAAAGTGGGTGCTGCATGAATTTCATCACTAATTCTATTACGCCCGAGTTTGTACAAAACACACGCAACCCACCAACCTTTATATTGTTTTGCACTTCAAGGGTAATACTCGCGGCTAGCCGCTTATTAATCGACTCTTTCATTAAGAGGCAGCTATATACGAAAATATCCGCCCCTCGTTTAGTTGCACTTAGGTTCGCTCGAGGGGTGCATAGAGGCGCGCGCCTGCCGTCCACGCCCTTACGCTGTACATTCGTTATTAGTAATGCGCGCTCGGACTCTTAAAGAGCCTTGCGCGGGTCACGGATGTGTGCACAAGTACGCATGCGCGTGTACGGTTGCGCGCGCGCGTTGCACGCGTGTACGTGTGTGCACCTCTTGGGCGCCGTTACTCCCATTACTTACATCCAATTTCGCTATCTTTTGTTCGGAGGCCCCGGACTGGGCGCGCGAGTCGATCGGCCCCGACGTTGATTTACCGCCGGCTTTTTTTCTTAATGGGATGGAATTTGCGGGGAGGCGCTTAATCCGCTAAAAAGTCATTAAAAAAAAGGGCCGCCGCCGATGCAACTACTTCCTAATTGCATGTTAGTATACTCGAAAAATATGGGTTGCGCTATATTTCACATCGACGGCCTCGCCTCGTCCGCCCGGCTGCGAGCCGCCTCCGCGGCCCCCGCCGTCGCCTCCTCACCCCCCCCCCCCTCTGCCCCGCGCCCCTCGACAGCCCAGCGAGCCAGAGGGAGAGAGACGCTTTTATTTTCCAATAGAGCCGGCCGTAATGATTCTCCCTCCGTAAGAATCCGCTAAAGTGACGCGGCCAGCTCTCGCGAGTATCATATTTTTAAATTATATCCCGCCCCGCGTGCCGGATGATGATAATAATAACACGGCCGCGAGTTTGCACGAGCGCAACAGCGTCTCTCCGAGTCGAAGGCCCCTTGTGTCCGCGAAAATAAAAGGCCTAACCGGACGAGTGCGAAAACGGGGATCCCTCTTATACATGTACACCCGAGTGGGTAATTGTATGATTCGGGCTTATCGGCCTAAGTAGCGTACGTGTGTACCTGCGGGCTCTATTCAAGTTACCCCTCGGCTCCTTATCAAACCTACAGGCTATAAGTGTGAGGAGAAAGGTGAGCTTGGCGGTAAAAAGGCCCCACTCCGTCCAATAATCGTTAGAGCACAATCAACGCACTCACAAACGGCAGCGTGAAAATCAATTTACACCGGTCGGCTCGACGCGCCGTCGGCCGACTTAGTATATTGAATTACCGATTGATGAAGCGGCGGCGGCAAAAAAAAGCGCATCTCGTTCCCATTGAGGGCCTGGGACAGGGCCGCCCCTCGGACAACAAGATGAGAGCCGGGCCGCTTTGAGGGCGCACAGCAGCCACTCGAGATCGGCATTCTCCACGGGCATTGTCGTGAAAAAGTAACAATCCCATTATGCGCCCGATCGCCTCGCCGGGGCAAACGTCATTCTTACCTGGGCGGCGCGCGACACAGAGAAAGACAGAGAGAGAGAGAGAGCCATTGAGCGTCGCACACGTCCCGCCGGCTTTCCCGGCCCTTTCGCCCAGCCCCCGGCCCACTTAGTCACGTGATTGTATCAATTTCCCGGTAAAGTGGCGCGGGCCGATTATTACACGCTTGCGCGCGCTCCGCTTTCTTCCCGCCGCCGCCCGATCGATATATATACGTATATAGGCGCACATGAGAGCGCGGGGACGCATAATGGGGCAAGGGGGCGCCATTTCGGGGCCGCGCGTCCCGGCATTGTGCGCGGGCCAATGGGGGCCGGCCGAGCCGTGAAAAGCCATATACACTCGAAGAAATGGCGACTTTATTATTCCTCTGTGTGCAGGCGCAGCCCTCCCCCTTTGCGCTCGCCCCCTCGCCCTTGTGCCTGGCGTTTTGTCCGCGCCTTCGGACGTCCATACACGCTTTCTTCGGCCTGCATTGAGGGCCGCGTGTAGCCCTGCGTAGCCCGACACTCTTCATGGAAGCGCCCGAGGGTTAAATGGCCCTCTCTTGCTTTTTCGGCTCCTCCCAACGACTTTTTCACGCGATCGCAAATATTGCTCCACGGCTTTCTCACCTTTAACACTGTCGATCAATGGGGCCTCTGTGCTCGCCCCTATGTGCCTATGCAGCTATACATGCTGTCAAGTGGCAGATTAATGCACTACTCTATACACAGCTATCTGATGTACTTCAAAACTTACGATTTTTATGGTATTATTCGTAATACGCTAATGAATATCCTGTTTATACATTGCGTTCTCTATATAAATGAGATTTTTTTACTTTTATCCAAATTCAATGAAATCAATCAAATAAATTATTGTATTTAACATTAGCTATTTACTACTAGTCTCAATTAAATTCACTGATGGATTGATCAATCGTATGATATTAGTTTTTTCTAAAGCTTTCTGTTTTTCAAAATTGATACACTGTAGAATGCAATGGGCCTCTAAATTTCTCATGGGTCTCAATCAACAAAATTTTTAATACGCTTTAATCAGATAAAAGATTCAAATACTTAAGAACAATAGGTTTTAACTAAAATTATGTATTTAAATCATAACATTTTTAGGCAGTCTTAATTGAAAAATTCTTGTGAATGAAAACGTTAAGTTATCAAGCATAAAGATAACGACTTTCTAAAGTCAATACCTTGACTAATATCAATACATATCTATTTTCACAATGCTCTTAAAAATAAATTCATTGAATGAAAAACTATAAATTTAAAGTTAATGTAATAAATGAATAATAACTCTATCTAATCCACTCTAGATTTATAAATTCGTATAACAAACTGGTTTGGTACATGAATATTTTTATGTTTAAATAATACAATTAATTATTTTTTAATGATTATTGATATTGTGTTAATCTGAATATTATTATATAATTATCGTAAGGAATAATAATTATTGCGTTTTACATATATTTGATTTTAAATCTCACTTAAAAAACTAAACTAAAATCTATCACATTTCATAAAATTTTGAGAAGTATTGTATTTAGTTACATTATTATTAGACATATATTCATAAAGCAAGGTTTTACACCGTATTTATTAATGAAAAATATTCCATCACACTATTGTCTAGAATATTTTCGTATAATAAAAAGTTTAATAATTAATACTATTTGCAGTGAACATATATTTATATACCATGTATTAATATTAATTATCCAGCTTGTGTACAAACCTTTTATCATATAAAATGTTTTATGGATAATTTCAGAAATTTTAATGTTTTCAACGCAATTTTGTCTACTGATAATTAAAGTATGAGTGTTTAAAAGTGTAAATCGATTTATTTGTGTACAATTTTTATAGATATTATTTGTATTAAACTATAATTTTATACACAATTCTTGAATTCGTGTCTGCTCAAATAAACCTGACCCAATAACATGATAAATATTATATGAAATTAATTTGTATACTATAAAAATAAATTTTAATTTTAGTAATTTTAATTATTCTTTTTCATAAAAAATGGATTTCAACTGTATCAATAATTTTGATAAACTGATAAAATTATACTACATTTATTCGAGATTTAACTTGAAATTATATTATTTGCTCAAATTCCGATGATGCAAATGCATAAAATTTCAAAGATATAAAAGATACCTGTACGATGTACATTTCAACAATTAATTTTATTACGATCCAAACGTAGAAGTTTTATATAGTCATCATGTTTCATAAATTTACAGTTTTCTTCATCTTTCTTGTATTTTCTCTTTTAATTATAGCAGAAGCTGAAGTTGTGAGTATTATAAATTAATGTGACATGTCATTTAAGAATCCCACGTTTTTATAATTACTTAAATGTTTTAAATTTATTTTATTCCTGGTGGTAAAATTAATTTGTTACAAAAGTAATATTATAACTATGTATTGAATATATATACATATACGAGTATACTAATTAAGGAAACTTAAACATTAATTACATATGAATTCTAAATTTGTAAACTGGTTAAAACTCAATTCTTTTAACATCGATCTATTTATAATCCCTTTTGGTGTTGATCAACAACCTAGTTAACAAAACACTCGAGAGATAATTGTTAATAAAACTTATTTATACTTTGACAAGGAAATATTAAATCGATGTATAAAATCTGATAGATATAAACAAATTGTTTTTATTGCGAATTACTATATGAATTCAAAATGTTTATAGACGGATAAGCCTAAAATGTCACTAGCAGAAACTTTGAGTAAAGCTCACGATCGTTGTCAACATCTATTTGGAAAAGCTTATGAAGAGTGCATAGGAAGTATATTTTAATAAATTAAATTTTTTTTTGGTGTGGTAAAAAGATGAATTAATGATGTTACACTTTACTTTAATTTTTTCTAAAATTATTATTACCATTTGATATTAATCATAATTCTGCATTACCTACTATGTAAAAATAATATCAAGTTTCAATTTAAACTTAAAATAGAATAAATATAAATATTTTCATACGCACTACAATATTTTATTTTAATTTTGTTACTTTTTTAGGGTTATTACTTCAGAAGTCAGAATATTACACCGCCAAAACAATTTCCCACAGAATATAATAAACGAATTAAAGGCTAGGAGATCAATATCTAATTTAGTAAACTTAAACGAGTATATAAGTTTTTTAGTATATATAATGCAACGGATTATATGACATTACGTACGTTCGCAGTGTCTAATGGAGTTGAGAGAATAGTGTAATTAACAGCTGTCTTTACTGTAAAGTCGTAAATATAATGTTTATAACTTAGGACTAGGAATTAAGGACAATCTAAAAATTAAATGTATTTATCACTTTATGTATGTGACGAGGGATGATACAAATAGTATTATATTAATTTGTATATATATCATTTCATAAAATAATATATATTATATAAAGGAATTAATAAAAACTGATAAAAACCTTTAAAAATAATATCTCTAATTAATTATAGAATTATAAATGAACAGCAGAAGTTAAATAACACTAATTTATTTACCTATTTGTGAAAATAACATCAAATTCATGCCGTTCAATCCTTTTGCTATTTAGCTTCTGACTGTAACAGCCTCGATAATTTATAGTTGTACTATTTTTAAAGCTCTTAGACTAAATATGCAGGTACTCATATATATTTAAATATAGTAATTTATTTATAAATTTTCAAATAATAAAAATTAGATGCATAAAAAATGTAATGTTTCTTAAATTATAATTTAATTTACATATTACATATTCCTTTATGCTATATGTAAATTTGTAAATGGTACTTGTATATTTGTTTGTTATTTTAAAATCAATCTTTATCAATTGATATGTTTTATCAAATATTCAATTCCATGAGCTTATACTGTTGTTAATTTAATTTAAGGGTATTAAATATTCTAAAAATTTTATTTTTCACGTTTGCATGCGTTGAATAATACTGTAATAGATGAAGACAAAACATAAGATTGAAACAAAAAACTTGTTTTGCTAATTTATTTGATTTTAACTCACATAAGTTAATAGATTTAAGTGTCTTCGTGATTGATTAACGAAACAAATTGTTTGTTCGTTATTTTCAATGAAGATAAAAAATGTAGAGAAGCATGTCTAATTTACATTCAAAGTTAATTGCCTCAAGTTTTACAATTACTAGTTATTTTTTTTCATTTAAAATTCTAATTTCATCGATTTCTCCAAATGTCAGAAATTGATCCTCGATGCAACTTAAATAGGAATAACTGTTTATTTCCAATATTACGGTCTATCTAACATAATTTGGGTACTATTAAATTTTTGAACATTTTCTTTATGAAGTGTAGTATGTTTGTTTAGTTCTTCGTTACCATTTAGTTCTTGTTTATATTGTATGTATAACGAGGTCACTGGTGTTTATCGCACTATAATATTTTATACACTGAAAAATCTGTAACATAGCGTATATTCATAAAAATTATTCATAATTTAAAATTATGTTATGAATTCTATATTCATGATTGTCATAATTAAGGTGTAGATGTCCAGATGTATCTTCTCAGCGAGCAGTGTAATTCTACATTGTAACATGCTGTGAATGCAGGTGGTATATAATATTGCATAACTTCGATTTATTTACGAAATCGCTGTTACTGCACAAAAAGTTGTGTTGCATATTTTCATGCTCAAATAATATCTTAAGTTTAAACATTTACTCTCGTATGTTTTAATATATGCGTATATTTTTAATTATTTTTTTAAAGTTAAAAATTTGTATAATTTTACTTAGTATTACGTGTTAGAATCTTATTTTACCATAGTCAACTGTATAAAAATAATCGTTCTTATTTTTATTACTAATAATTTAATCGATACAATTATTTAAGCAAAATAATATTATTTTTTTAAACAATGCAGAACCATGTTTGAGTCTCGGTTTGAGTCATCTTTATGATTAATGCATGAATATAAATAAACTGCAAGATTATGAAAACTGCGTAGTAAATATATTTTTATATATTAACTAATTCTGATGCATCGAAAGCAATAATATTTTAATAAATGACATTGTACACTGAATGAATGTTAATAACCACTATATAAATACAAATATTATCGTACATGCTCGAATATATGTGCCAGAATTTGCTTTTTAAATTGTATTAGCTTATTAAGTTTTCAGAATAAATTCGTCATAAGGCACAAATATATAAAACAACAAGTTAAAAACAATATTTTCCATTCAGAATTCTTGAAACGTGAACTAGTTTATGCAATTTATGCACGATGTTTGTTAACAAAATAAGTAATACTAAAAAATACAACTCATAATATTTTTATAGTAGTCATATCTTTGAACTATTATAATAAAATTTATTAATGCATTCGAGAATATTATTATTTATTAATGTACCATTAACAGTTGTCCGTTATCCTCGAGATTTTTACAGACTGGTTCGCAGGTATAGGAAAAAATGTGAGAAAAAGGTGATGGGCGATAAAGTTGTAGTTACACGATGAACTTAATTATATGAACTGTTTGAATTGGAAAGGCCGAGGGCAATAGAGGCCACGCGCAGCATCTTTATATTGCAGGGGCGGCACAACAGATCTGTATAGACGTCGACAACATCGAGTCGAACAATGGAAAGGCATTTATATACAGATATAGGAGCCATAGAGAGCGGGAGCCGAGGCGCGGGCTCCTCGGTAAACAGAATTTTCACAGAGCGCCGCGGAGGAAGTGACGAAACGAGGCAGACGGCCCGACGGCAGCGTCGCGGGATATAAACGCGGCGTTATATGCACCAAATAAACGATCGAGGAGCTAGGTGAATGGGCGGCCCATTCTCCGAGCGGGCGGGCATTGTGCGCCCCGGTGCAAGCCCGAGCCTCCGCGTCTCTATTATACTCGGCCGCGCCGCCGCATGTATATATATCGCGCGAGTTATACTTTATTGGGCAGAAAATCCTCGACAATAAAGCCAACTTGTCCCGCGCGCCCGGGCTTTGTCGGGCCGCGAGGATTTATCGACGCGCGCATTGTCGCGTGCGAGCTTCTATATAAATCGATCGGAGGACTCGGTTTTCCCTCCTGCAGCGGCTCCCTTCCGCCTCGCTGCCTCTTCCCCCCGCCGGATTCCTCCGACCTATCGCGCTTTTTTTCTCCCCCCCCGCCCGTATATGCATACATACACACAGGCGCGGGACGCCTCGACCGTTTTAGCGCGCGAGTAAGGAGCCGTGGTTACACGGACGCTTAGGCTTGGAAGGACGCGGGCGATCGCGAGCGATCGGTATCGAGGCGGCCCGCGTGTTCGAGCGTGTCTGGAATTTGACCACACCGGTAGACAATGCGCGCTGCACTCGGCCGCCGGTGCTACACATTGCCGCAACCGATCCGACAACAGATAACGAAGATCGGCGGAGCCATCGGTTTTTAGGGCCTAGAGCTCGGTCGTTTTGCGCCGACGAGGGTCGACCCCGTGGGCGCACCTGCCAGCCGCTCAAGCGCCCGTAATTTCATCTTAATAGATATCTTAGAGATATCCAATTAAAATGTAAAATATCGCTCGTCTCTGGTACCTGACGTCGGGAGTTGTATTTAATTATGCCAAGGCGTTTTATACACCCTGGGAATATTTTTAGAGGTCCATCCTTTCGAATAGATACCTGCTCGCGTTGTTTCATATACTTTTCCACGCTCTTCACTTGTCGTCGAGTATTCATTTCACACTCCTGCAAGTGATATACAAGTTGTTCCTGATTCCTTTACAACTCTTTTCGACTATAAGCTGCGATTATCGTTGCTAACGAAATAAAATTAGCTTGTAATTAATACACTTCGATCCATCTACAATCTTAGTTTTGAAACATTGGAGTACTCGATATAGCTGTGATGATTGTGCGTACATTGGCTCATCTGAAACTTATCTTAATTAGGAAACTTTATCATACAGCTTCGGCAAGCGTTTAAAACCTACTGGAAAGATTGGTTCCAATTCGCACGGGGGTCGGCTCTGATTGACGCGAGGCGATATAGGCGTAACGAAGCAAAGCGTGTACAGTAACAACGACTTTAAGTCGAGTAAGAGGGGAATTTGTCGTAACAAGGTTAACCAACAGCTTTTTTCAGGCCAATCGCAGTCGTAATGAAAAGCCGTTAACCTTTACGATAGGGCCGCTTGGCTCTGATTCGACAATTGCAATCAGCGATCCGAAACAATTGAGCCGGGCGATAAATCCCAAAGTAATAACAATGATGGCAATTGAGTGGGCCGATAATTGTTTACGGCGCGAGCCTGGAGGTTAATTGGAAAGGGAGCCGAGGCTGCATTAAGACGACAAGCATAAAACAATAGGTATATCGCGCGCGATATAACGAGGGGGCGACAGTCGTCGGGGGGGCGCGGGAACCCTCGGCCAACAGTAGTGCAGGACCCGGGCGCGCGCGCTCGTACATATATATATATATACGAAAAAAAAGGGCCCCTTTCCACGAAGGCTCGTTTTGAACGGAGCTTTTTTTTTTCGAAACGAGGCCGCGTGCACCGTGAGAGCCGGGCGCGCGCCGCTCGTTCGGCAGGCGGCGGCCAGGGGGCGCAGGTGGGCGCCGGCGCAACCTGCGGCTCATTGTGCTCGGGCGTGTGCGGCTCATTGTGCCCATAGGCCGCCGGCGGGCTCAATCCCCCGGCTCGTTAAGCCGCGCGCGCCGCCGGTTTTCCGGGGAAGTGGGCCGCGTCGCCCGGGAGGACAGGCCGGCACCCCCGCGGCCTCGCCCATTATTTACCGGCCGAGGAGGCGCTCCTCCCGGGCTATTAATCGTCCTTCGGCTCCTTTCGGGGACGCGCGGCAGCTTAATCAGATGCACGGCCGGAGAGCCCTCGGCTTGGTATTCTTATGGTAATCCTTCTCGATGTCTTTATGTACCAGTTATATGCAGTCGCCGGGGATTCCTTCAGAAATATGGACTTTCCACTTAAACCTCGCCATCCATTTATATCCAGGAGGGCATTGTGTTTTACAGTCAAGCTGCGGGTGCATGCACCCTCGATAATCAAGTTGCTTTAGGACTACTCAAATTTGTTCACTTTGAACGTCTATATCGTTTTGGAGAAATGATATTAGATACCAATCAGTGTTGATGAACGATAATAAAGAATCAGTCGGTTAGATGACGTATTAAAATGATAACCAATATGGAAGGAGGTGCAGTGTTCTGTATGGGAAAACAACCATTTATCCTGTAAAAAAACTTTTTCAGTTATACACTGGGTGAAATTTTATAGTAATTTTGACCATACTCCCCTAGTGAAATAAGCAAAGACCGATTGCGGAACTTTATTAAAAATTACTTCATAATAATAAAATAATAGACATTTGTATTAGAAGGTTTGACAATCTCTTCATTTTGATTAGTTTGTCATCATTTCTCTAGAGTGTATGGTCAAAATGACTAACAATTATTTTAGTGCATGATAAAGGATATATATTCTACATCACTGCTTGGGTTTACTCATTAAGGAAAAGTCATGTGTTGTTTTTTCCCGATTTATTATCAGTGCGTAAAATATGTTTATACTGCGAGCGTAAGTACATTCATGTAGCAAGTTGAATTTATAATTCCATTTAGGGTGCGTTTTAATAAATATGACTTAGACTTTATCCGGCATCTGTATAAAGCCAAAGTGCGTATATACACATAATAAGAAGATTCGAGGTGGAGAATACGTATTTTTTACGTGAAGAGGGTTTCGCTCCTCAAATCCCCCGAGGTATTACTTACACTGGAGGCATTGATAATGTCCCAGCTCATAAGTTAAAGAAAGCTATTTTCGGGCCGAGGGCAGAATAGTTGATCTCTGAATTGGTCCGAGGGCTGGGCGGCTGCATTGTCCCGGCGGGGCGGAACGAAAGCGGGCTGCGCTTTGCGGCGCGGCGCATCGGCGTCGGGAGGAAAGTCGGGCAACTCTTTAGTCGCACCTCGGAGCGCACTCAGCCGGCTCTCGAGTGTCTCACCCCCCCTCTCCCGGGCGTCGATAATAGTTTCTTGTCTTTTCCGGGAAGCCCTGCGGGTCCCGGGCGCGCGCGCGCGCTGCCGGCCCCTTATGCAAAACCGCACGTGTATATATGTATATATCGCGCGATCTCCCGGCGGCGGGGGCAGGTATGTATCGGGCCGGCCGGGAAATGAAAAGGAGCCCTCGGGGGCGTGCGCGGCGGGTGCCTATGGGAACGGCGCGCGGCCTTCGCCGAACGGCCCGAACGCGCATAATGAGACGTCTCACTCTCGTGGCCGCCGACAAAGCCGGGAAAAGCGCCACTGCTGCGCCCTTTCGGGAAGACGCCCGCTTTCCCGAATTATTTACGCGGCACCGCGGCCCATTGTCCACTGTACCCCCCCCATTGTCCCCCTCCCTAGGCACTCGAGATTCGACAGGCCGAGGCGTGGCGAGCCGCAACCCCGGTGCCTTTTTCCGCGAGACGCGCGTCGGCGAGCGATTGTCCCACGACAGGGCGACCCTGCCAGGACACAGGTGATTCAGGGCGATTCAGCGCGCCCGCCGCGCCCTTCCGACCTTTATGCACCTTTAAAGCGGCACTGTTGCGCCGGGTAAACAAACTCGCGCGAGCGCCTTTTCGCGAGCTCAAAAGTCTCTTGGCTTTTCTCACATTACAATATCCAGCGTCTTTATCCCCAATGCTCTTTTATGCTGGAGATGTTGTTCGATACAAGAGAGTCCTGAAGTCAGTGTCCAGAGCACAATAAATTACTGTGCTTCGCATCTATCTTTCGAATAAACGAGAGTAAAATGGATTATCAAGTGTAAATTACACATTTTTTGTAACAATATATAGGTAGATGGATCAAAATTCATTTCTCATATGTAGGAAATACATTGCGTGTTTTTACAATTTAACCATCGCGTCAAGGTGTACTAAAAACAAATCGATGAATAACGAGTAAACATTCTTGTAACAACATAAAATAAAAAAGGTTAGTGCAAAAAATGCAGGAAATTAAATTTTAACATTGTATTCATAGTATCATAAAATAAATTGCAATAGAACAATTTTGCATAAATTACGTAATATTACTTTTACCTAATAGTATTTGTATATAATTCGCCAGCATATTACTTTTTGTATAGAAAGTGAAAATTTTTATTTCGTGATTTACGAGAAAATAGAGCGGCAAAGTTCAGTCGAGTGTTGCTCAAGCACGAAAATACTTTGCACTCAAAGTGTAAGCAATATTTTATCATACTAAATGTGCAAGCTAAGCGTACAAACCATCTATGAGCCAATCTTATTTGTTTTCTGGATATCATAGTTTAAATAAGTTGTCAATATAAAGTCAATACCCACAATAACTATAAGAAGGCATCGTATAAATTATTCATCAATAGAAATGGAATAAATTTTCAGCTGGACCGAGATCAGGGCAGACGATGTTACGTACCCCCAGGCGAAACTTCATACACAACTCTCAATGCAACTTTCAACACGCTCGACCGAACTGAAAAATGCAATCTTATGCAAATTTAAAGAAACGTATATGAGGAGAAGCACCGATAAGGGTATATATACCCGTGGAAAGTTTACTCTTGGGCGCACCCGACACCCCGGATTAGAGCTTGTGTAAATCCAGGCCTCTTATGTCCAGCATCAGTCTAGGAGCGTCGGAGAAAAAGAGCCCGATAAAACTGTTGGAAATAAATGCTTCTCCGAAAATGAAAAATAAACGGGCGGGCGCGGAGATAGCGCGGAGGGCGCGCATCGCTTATGCCGTTATCGGAACAATGCCCGGGGAGGGGAAAAAGGGCCCCTCGGCCGCGCAGGGACTTCATATTTCAAGGCGCGGTGCGAGGCGCGCACACATCCCGCCCGCGGCCCTTTATCATTTGCATTAATAAGGCAAATCGATCAATCAGCGGCACAATCGATAAATCAATCGGTCAAGTTCTTATTAGCCGGGCTGGAGGGCCGCGACGCCCCCGCGGCCCAACACCTTTCACTTTTAAAGGCCGCGGGCGCCCCTTTCGCGGCGGGCGTCGCTTCTCTATTCATAACCTGGGAGCGAGGCGAAGAAAGTGATAGGGGGAGGAGGCGACGCGGCCTCCGAGAACACGGCCCCCGGTGATGAACGCGCTAATATACGCGCGGTCCATAAACAATCATCATAAATATTTCGGTCGACACATTAGCCCGGGCCCTCGGCCTCGGCCCTCCCCCCCGCCGCCACCCGTCCGACCGCCTCGTGGGGCATTCATCGCGGAAAGCCCGAGCGTGTGTATATATGTCCCCCGGCTCGCGTGCGTACCTGTGAACATAACCTATCTGGCCCGCGCGCGCGCCCCCTCCCGGCCCTCGCCCGCGCGCGCTTATCCGACTGACAAGTTTACTTACGTTTCGCGCATTATGACATATTTAAGAGAAATACTCGCGCTTCGAGCCGCACAAGTCGACTGGACGTCGCAGCGCTCCTGCCTCTCTGCTTGCTGCTCGACCGACTTCAAATGCGGATCGTGCTTATGGGTCGAAAGCGGACAACACTCGCTGTTGTAGTTGCACAAAACAATTATCGATTACACTTACTACTACATAACAACAGTTTAAATAAAAAACTAAATTAGATCTAATAAGCTCATTTCAAGGTGTCTTTCTTTTAGAGAATTAAGTATACTTACAATAGATGTAGGAATGGAGGATATCTCGAGCAATATATATTTTAAATTGGAAGAAATATTTACTATGTGTATAATGTAGCACAAACTGTAACTGTAACATATGGATTATCTATTTAATTAAATTTTTTTTTAATTTAGCCTTTATTAATAGTTATTGATATAACTATTACTATACCTGCTTCCATTGTTATATTTTATAAATAAAATGTTTGATGAGTGTTTTCGAGAAAGGGAGCAAGAGTGAAAAACTGAATTTTTACTATTGTATTCTATACAGCTCCTATGAGAATAGATAGGTATCCAGTAGAAAATTAAACAACTTTTATAGCAAACACGTTGATCAATCAAAGCCTTAAATAACAATAGCAGTTGTATATAAACGTAATAAAAGTCGTATAAGATCACTATGAAACATTGAAATACAAGATTACTTAATAAATTTAATAATTATTCCGATAATATTGAGCAGAAAATGTTGAAATTTTGCACTAGGATATCATTCATACCTAGTCGCTAGCTACTGAATAAGTCACATTTTATGATAAGTTCAATCCTACCCTTATATGTACACATGCATAAAGGCTTGGTATAGTAAATATAGATATAACGAATGCAATCTGACGTCCTTCGAAATATGCGCACCCTTAATGCGGAATGAACGAACTCCTGTGCAGGTATAGCAGTGCGTGTACGTATACGAGGTGCGAGCTTCCTCGGATCGAGGCCTTAAGTCAGCCGATAAGTATGTCTTTAGGCAGACCTCGCGATGACGAGTCGGGCGAATTCTCTCGCGTCCCGCGTTTCCGCGCAAAAAGCCGCGGGAAAAAGGAATACCCCTAATAGAGTTCGCATCCGAATTTACAATCGGCGCGCACGAGAGCCGGTCCTTTTTCTTTTGCCTCCGGGCCTTATATCCCGGGCGTCGCGCGGGGGTGGAGTGGGGGGGGGGTGGGGTAGGGGCCGGTCCACCCGAAGATCGGACCCCGCGCTCTCGCTCGCTCGGGCCTCCCCCCCTCCCCCCGGGATCCTCGGGGCCCTTGTCTGCGGAGCTGGCGGACGGGGGGAGGGGGGTGGGGTGGGGGGGCGAGGCGCTCGCGGGCCGGCGATAATTCACGGGCCGCCGGCGGCCCGGCGCGTGTGTATAAAACCCGGGCGCGCCAATCGATTATGCCCGGGCGCGGCGATAAATAATTACGCGCGGGCGCGCATTATGCAAAATACGACGCTAGGGAGATAATTGAGTGTACCTTTGGCGCTTCCTTCCTTTTGCAGGAGGCCCTCCCCCCCCCACCCCTCCAGGCGGCCGGGGGCGCGCGAGGTCGCGCGCCCCGAGCGCCCGTAAATTATTTATGCGATAAAAGCGTTGTATTATCACTGCCGTTTAATTGAATGCGCCCGGTAGACAATAAAGCACCGGCGGGGCCGCGACGCGCGCGTGTCCCGATTGTATCTTTTAATTGACGGGCGAGCGAGGCGCGATGTCGATTATAAAGCCCCGCGCGGAGGTGCTTTATAGGTTTAGGGAAGGCTGCGCGCATGCGCCGAGGGGCCCGCGGCCAATTAATTTTACTAGACCGTCTGATTGTTACACGGCACCTCGGTATTAATACTCGGCGGCGGGCCGCGAAGGCCCTCCGAGGCTCGCCCGGCCCCAGGTAATTATATCGACTCTCGCGGAATATCGCCACTTCTTAAATTACTTTCCGACCGGCTCAAAGTGTATTTATGGCGATTTTTTATCTCTTTGCAATTTATTGCGCGCGTGTGACGCACGCGGGGCCCGTTGGGACCGCGACGGCGCGCGCCGCTCGTCCGCGCCGGCTGTTTGGTAAATATTTCATTTTCGATTCTTTTCGCGCTTAGCGCGGCCTTTTCAACGTCGCGCAACAAGTGTAACTGACGTATAAATAGTTGGCGTCCGCTTCGCAATTTATCGGCCGTCCTCGTGCGTTTTTTTTGTCCCCCGGCTTTGTCAATTTACGAGCCTAATTGTTTAATCGACGGAATTTCAAGAAGCCGCCTTTTTCGTATACTACGTTTCGAAAGCCCAGTTTTAAGTTTATCGACGGAAATAAATAGCGGTATTAAGAAGTCAAACATCTTATTTAGTATTTTAACGTAGCCGCAAGAAAGCAAACAGATATTTCACGGGAAACTAATATGAGCAAAGGCGCCGGGCAAAAATGCATATTTTTATGTACTGGTAAAAACCAAAGTCCATTAATAACGATGCTTATCCTAAAATAATATTGCAACCGTTTTTTTACATTAATAAGCAAGCTTACAAGAAATGCCAAATAAAATGAAGCCTTGATCTTGTCTTCGTGACTCTTCTACTGCTACCACCGGTCTTCATTTAAATAGTATATATGTTGAGTCGAAAAAAGAATTGAAAGGTGCCATGTGCAGATGTATCGTGACAGCGATCGATATTCCATTGTTTATTTCCGATTCGCGCATTTTTGTTGTACGATGCGAAACAGTATATAGGCTCGAAGGTTTTATACACTTATAATATGCTTTACAACGATTCTCCATATTACATCCAGACAGAATATTTGTCTATTAAATTACACCACTGACCGTTTGATAAAGATGCTGAGTGCTTTTGAGATTTACATATTGTTCTTGCCGCAGTTTCTTCAAGAGCCAATGTGCGAATGGGTTGTTTAAATGACGTGTTAGCACATTGCTTTCAGACCGCCCGTTTGTGTCAGACAATCATTTATCGACGAACGTTCCCTGCATCCTAAACCGTATGCCATTAGCCATAAACCAACGTCTTCGAGCAGAGCGTTGTAAATATTGTACATTTTTCAATGTAATCTAAAATCATATATCCCCACATAGTTTTCTGCTTAAATTGATTTCAAACAAAGTTAAGCTATAATAGGCACAAAAACACAATGATTTATTTTTGTTGAAATGCACCATCAATTAATGCACACAATCATTTACAAAAATTTATGCTGTAAAGAAAAAAAGAATATTATCGAAAAAAAAAAAAACATTTGCATATAAATGCAAAATAAAGCACGAAACAACTTACGAGCACTAAACATGCCCTTGCCTTATTTATATACAAATGCAAGTATTTGATTTAAATAATTAGCTCGCTTATTAAAGAATTGTTATGATAACGTTATACGCGTGTAGCTACGGTTGTACAAAATATTGAACAAGGCCTCTAATCAATTGGTGCAAGTGCTCGAGCCAACACGCAACGGTGATGCCGCAGGATGGAAAGCCGCAAGCCCGAGCGGCAATAAAATTTAACGACACGGAGCAAAACGAACGGGCAGCCGAATCGAAACCCTAAAAAATATAAAAAAAAAAAAGGAGAGGAAAAGAAGCCGGGCGCCGTAAAAAGTAAAAGGACGAGGGTCGCTCTCGCAGGGAATCTCTCGGATTCCATTGAGCGCGGCGCGGGAGTATATAGGCGCGCACTCGGGCCCGGGGTTCGGATTACCTCGTTAGTTCGGGGGACGGCTGCCGGATGGCGCCCCGCGCGATTCGCACTTCCCGCAAGGTAAATACCGGGCCCGCGGGCAGCCGGGTCATTAAGCGGCCGGGGCAAATACCGCGCGCCCTCGAATTAATAAGATTCGCGCCCCCGAGCGGCGCATTATACGCACGTCTTGGCCGCGTCGCCGGCGTCCTTTTGCCGGCCCGGGGCCATCGCGCGGCCCTCCCCAACGAATTAACTTGACAAATTTGCTTATCTCGATTGCCGCCGCGCGCACCACGGACTGGTATAATATCGTTTTGAATTTTAATGCGAGAGGGGCTAGAACGATTGTCTTAACCCTTTAGATCCGATTTCTTTATTATACTCGGACACGCCGGGCCGTTCAACTGGTTCTTTTTAATGGATTTGGCATAATGAACTGTTGCGCGATCGTAATTATAAAAGTTGGTTATTCCACTGGCAGATCGTCGGCTCGGTAATAATATACGGATAGAAGTTTTACGCGGAATTTATTTACAGGCGATGAAGGAGTGCAATCAGGGAACCAAAGTTGCAACATCTTATTTCAGTTATTCTTTTAATAACACCCGTACATAAGTGTCGTTGTTATTTACGCAGCGCTTCAAAATTAGTAAGTGCATTATATATGGTGCAATTAAAAATATACCACTAAATATTTATGCGTTTTAACGAAATTCATTTACACGTATTCATTAACATTTATATGCAGGATATAATGAGTGATATTCTTAAGACTGTATACCTGAAAAATAATAACTAATGAAGTATCAACGTTGATACTCACGCCGATAAAGCAGAAACCTTTTTCAATGTCAAAAACAGTGCCTCGGCTCCAATAAGGGTCATCTTAAGTTACATTACTCATACGTTAATTTGTTTTTTTCTTTAGTTCTCGGAATGGCTCCAGATGAAAAGGTAAGATAGGAAAAAACACCTCGGACTCTGGCGGCTAGAGAGACAGGTGCTATTTTATTATAAATACATCACCGCTGTATAGCCACAGCTCGGGTTAATCCGTCATTAATTACCTTAAAACAGATATCAACGTTCAGATATCCCGTGGAAAATAAACTAAACACAAATCATTTTATTTAATAAATTATTAATTCAAAGTATCGTTTAAATTCACCGAGCGTGTGCATGCGTGCAAAAAGGAAAAAGGTGCCGTGACGTCGAAATACCTCGTATTACTCACTTTTGAGCCTGGGTTTTGCGGCAAATTGATTATCTAATGCGTTTACGATTCACGGAAGGAAAGTCCTTAGTGAAATCTCTCCTTGTTTCAATAACCGGCGGTAAATCAATTTGTTTCCAAATTCGGTCGGACACCGGAGCTAGGCCTTCGAAGAAACATAGAATTGCTGAATTTATCCGAACGAGCCGCAATATACACGTATACCGCACAACGTCGGCACAGCTTACGTGGATTGCGGAATTTCACGGCAAAGACCCTCTATACATTACCGTACGTTTGATAGTTTTGGTATTGTGACGAGTACAGGGGGTATTTTGTCTTCTTCCACGAGTACACGGCGAGCCGGCGCGCGGCAGATGGGAAAATCTTGTTTCCCCCGTGGGACAGGAAAAGCTCCATTAGTTTTCTTTAGAGCGGTAGGTGTGGATGCTGGAGTGGACGCGCCGCGGAATGAACGGATAATTCCTCGGGGGCCGGACGCCGTAAGACGGCTCTCCCGCTAACACGCGATACCGAAGCTCGTGCAGGACCGATTATAATTACAAAGACGCCGTGTACGACTCGTATTGGACTCGAAAAATCTACCCGTTATATTTTTGTTTTTGTCGCAAGGACCAGAAGCAATTTGAATGCACGCGAGCATTGCACACAAATGAAAGGCATCCTAAACCTGAGATGTGTATGTATACGTATATATAGCGGTTGAGCCGAGGCCCGAGAGGATTAGAGGGGTAATTTAAATTGAGTTTAGGCAAATTTAAGTATAACACTCTCCGGATCATTCATTATTCATAAGCGGTGTTTAATTTATTTCTCGACAGTTTGAGACGCCCACGGCCCACATTGTCATGTCAATGCATTAATCTCTCGATTACGTTAGGTTCGTCACGGAGTCTTTTTATTCCCCAGCGCATATGCATAGACGCGTGACACAGGTAGATGTAACGTTAGGAGTACAAACGGCAGGAGTAACAAAGGGCTTCGAAGCGGAGCAGGCTGGACGATATTGCACTCGGCTCGGTGTACACATTCGAGGATAAAAGTCGGTTTTTTCTCCGTAGCCGGCTTGGCCGTACAAGTTTGGCCTATGCGCTCGGGGGATATAAATCGTGGGCCGTTAGAGGAGGCGCCGTCTAATGGTCTTGCGCCCGGCGCGAAGGTGCATCTGTATTAATTATTAATGGAGTGGGGAGGGCCGGGTGTCCGTGCGTGTACATAAACAAGCGAGGCGGCCGAGTGACTCGGCGGATACAGACGAGGCCTTGCATACGGACAATTATGTTAATAAGCCGATGCCCACGGGGGAAGCGAGTGGACTGATAAACGGATAGTTGCCGGGGCCGCGGCGCCGGGAGGTGGAAGAGAAAGGCGCGCGCGCGTCAAGATCGATGTAGCCGCGGGAGACTGGCCGTTTCCTCGATACTTAGGCTTATCACCCGCGCGGGCCGGTTAATTGCGATAGGGGCCATAATTCACGGACAATATTGAAAATCCGTTAAAGCGACGCCTCAGCCGGGCTTTTAGGCAAATATATAGGGAACTTTCCCCGCGGTGGGAGTCAGGGGCCCGCTTCCGCTGGCGCCGGATACATGGGTTTGCCTACCATCGGCACCCGCGAGCCACGCGTGTAGTCCGGCTAATGAGCCGGCGTCCCGTGACGTCGCCCGGGCGCTATTAGGAGAAACCGCCCGGCGATTACGCAAGCGGCCCGCGTTCCTCGACGCCGATCGGCCCGATAAGCGGCCTTTCGTGCGCGCCCTCCCCGACACTCCGGAGCTCTATTAATCCGCGGCAATTGCGCGGCTCGCCGGCCGGCGGTGTTCTGCCACCGGCCCTCGGCTTTGCCGAGCAACTCCTTTTTTTTTTCATTTTTATGCTAATCCCGCTGTTTGCACCGCCGCTCGTTTCACTCGTTGTACTAGCCGGATAGTTTCCGCGGGTATATGTATATATGGTGTACGGATGCCACTCTCGGGAAGTATCAAAAAGGTGGACCGAATACAATCGGCCTCGAAGAAATTGACCGGCGTGTCCGTAATACGTCCCTTTGGCAAAGTGTACCTCATCACGTTTATGGTTTAAGGCAATTTTGTAAACTGCCCAATTCATAGAACTCGTGTAAAATATCAAACGATGAAAGTTTTTGTATCGTCAAATTGAGATAATAATCGTATATTTTTAAATGAAAAGTTAATAAGTTAGAATGGAACGTAAGTCAATAAAATCATCAGCGTAATAGCTGAACGGGAACCTGGAATATGATAATATATCCTACGTCTATTAAGATTGACGCCTGATGTGGTATTCTAAGACTCCAGTTTTCGGAACTAGTTAAGACGACTTTTACCGAATTTCGGTCTATTTTCTGTGTCCACGTTTCTGTCGAGGGGGTATGCCACGCCTCCTCCACGCATCAGTTAGCCATTCGCTTCGCTACCTCGGCCAACGTCCTTTCGTACAGCTATACAAGCAGGGAATAAACAGACATTAATCTTCGCGGGGGGAAATCTTAGGTAAATCAAGCGAACTCACTATCGAATAACATCAATTTGACTGCGATCAAATGAGCCGTATTATCAACCTCAGAGGATGTTTTTAATTTAAAAAATTTAAATACTTCTAACGGGGCAAAGTCACAACGGACAGGATACATATTCAAAAAAAGTGAAACGAATCAGTCAAAAAATGTACTATTTTTAAAAGTAAAATCTGTACACAGTTTGGACACAGTAAGCTCTTTAACAGATTAGTCATACCTTAAAATTAGTTAAGCACGCTGGAAAATGATGGCTATTACTCAAGTCCCTCTAAAAATACACCCCGATATATTGTGTTTTATCGAGACGATACGAAAGCCCGGCTCGTGTACAAATTAGTCATCCGGTATTATTAAGGCTAATGCAGTAACCGAGTGAGCCATATTTGTATTAACGTTAGCCCGCGAAGGCCAGTCCGGCTCTCGGCAGATCGGCCCGGGACAAGAGTGAAAGTGGCCGCACGGAAGCAATAATTTGGCCATCGGTTATATTGGATTCCAAGGGCCGGCGGATCGGCGGCTCGGCTCGAGTGCGCGGGCCATTCCCACGGTGGACTCGCGCCGGGGTAGCTCCGGCCGATATATATATATACACACGGGTCGCGGGCCCCTCGCGCGCACATATGTATATACATATACAGACGATAGGCATCTGGGCGATACGTCAACCGGGCGGCCCTCGCGGACAATGTCGTCCCCGCGGCGCCTAATGGCCGATCGGCCGGCCTCGGGCGCTGTTTAACTTTTATCCGGCGGATATCGGCCGCGAGTGTGTAAAAGTCACATTTCGCGCCTGATAAACCCCGGCTCACAGTAGATCATAAAGCGCGCGCTTGCCCTCGGCGATAAATAACAGTTAAAGGGGAGCGATGCTCCTTTTGAGCGGCGGCCTATCTCCGGCCTATCGGCTCGCCGATGTTTTGTGGTATCTTTATAGCCGCGCGCGCGGCCCATCGCGCAGTAAAGATCCATCGCTCTTTTATTACCCCCAATAATTCACTCTATTGTAATTTAATAATATTCCCATTAACGGGGGATACTTCCCCCGGCCGAGGTTAGGGGGCCGCTTCACTTCCTCCTCCTTTTTTTCCCCTTCATTTTTCATCTCCCTCCCTCCTCCGCGGCCCGCCGTAAATATCCGCGGCCGATCCGATCGCACTTCCGCAGCGAGTGAGACGTCCCCGCGGAGACAAAGGGGGGGGTGGGGGGCGGTCCGCGGGGGGTCCGCCCGCGCCGGCCACGTCTATACCTGTACGTGTATCCCGGCCCCCGGGCGTTTATCGCGTCCCCGCGGCCCGGCTTGCATACGTATATATATATGCACGCGTATATATCGGCGGGCGCTCCGGCCGCGCGCGCGGGAGGCGGCCATTCGATTTGCATGGGCGCGCGTGTAAATTCGCGCTTTATCGCCGCGGCGATTGGCCGGGCGAGCGCGAGGCCCGCGGTGTTGATTTAAACGCCGGCCCCGGGTACGTATGGGCCCCGCCCGCCGGCCGAACAATTGCATTTCTAATTTTACGAGTTCGCGCCGAGAGGAGAGGCGCCCGGGGCTGATTACCCCGCTGGACCGAGGCTCTCGCTCCCGATCCGAGCCGGCCCTTTTCACTTTGCGCTTTTTCACGTGCCATAACCGCCAATCTCGAGTGCTTTCCCCGAGTGGGCCCTCGATCTCTAGGATGGAGACCAAGTCGAGATAAGGCGCCTCGCTGATGTGTATGATCACGGTAACGGAAATACCGATTGCTATGCGAGTGCTTTCCGCCGGCGATTATCCGGGTTTTTGTGTGGAAAACGTCTTGAAACGATGAGTGTTAACCTATAATAATTGTTATCAAATTTATCGAAAACGGTGATTTTTTTCAGAGACGCGCGCGTAGGTTGAATCATATATTAATATTTAATATGGCATATCTTTGTAGATCCATAAAAGTTTTATTGAATCAGGAATGTAAATTCATAACTAATTTGACTTGCCCGAGAGAAATCTTACCGGATTTTAAGTATTTTAAAATTAACGTATAACACCCTACGCACGGATACTTAAGACTTAGTAGCCTAACGCATATGCATTAAGATAATATAACGCATTAAGATATTAAATCAATTACTTAACCAAATTAGCTTTATTTACAATTTTTTTATCTGTATTTTTGAAATACTCAATGCCGATTTCGCTGGATCCTGTAAGACAGAATATCATTTTCAATTAAACCTTACCTAATCAAAATTTCAAAGTTTCACTAGTTTTTATAGTCAGCGTGTTAATCAAGTGGAGCATCTTAAATCAATAAAATTAACCTGTAAGAGGTAACAAAAATTTTTTGAAACATTAGCTAATGGGTGTATCTTCGTTTCTAAAATTTTTATTTTATTCGAAATGAGAACCGAAATACCGATTTAATCTATAAATTCTATAGATAAACCCAACACATGTTTGAATTTTCATCAGGGGTAATTTAAAATTTATATATATTTGTAGGTTAATAGTCATGAAGACATTGTAATAACTTTAATGGATTTATCACTACGTCTCGTGCACTTCAACATTATGAAACTTACAAGTTTTTACCGATCTCTAGCTGAACAAAAACTATCAAGAAAACTAGTTGTTTCCGTTAATTTAAATTTAAATTTTTATTGTTAAAGCCATAAACTCCGCTAATAAACTGTCCAGAAAGTCGTGTAAATTTCTACCAAGGCTTGACACCTATAGTTTAAAACAGACCAATAAACAAACAACGATCGAGCGAGCGATAGCGCGCAGTATAAAATACCTTGCGGGATCCACGTCTTTATTAGGGGGCATGTATATATATATATACATACTGCTAGATCCGACGAAATAATCTACCGGTATTGCGTCCCGCGCGCATCTGACGTATTCTGTCAAATAAATAAGCAAGGAATAGCGCGCGCTCCCGAGGGAAAAAAAGAGAGAAGCCCCCCGAGAGGCTGCCTCATTGTCAATTGCGTTCGGCGAATTAATGGCCTTATTCGGAATAAATGGCCTTATCAACCGGCGCTCCCTCCATCAAGCATCATTAGCATAAAGATCGCGCGTGCGCTCCTGACGCGTCCCGGCCTCTCGCGCGGGATAAATGGAGGAGTGCGCGCTCGCCGCTGCCGCGCAATTAAGCCGTCGCTCGCGACGTGCGGAAAAGGGCCTCGCCTGAGATTTCTGAAATCCGCCCATTATGCAGAGGAGGCGAGGGGCGAGATGTCCGCCGCGAGATGCCCGAGCCCCGCTGATGCTGCACCTCTGAGCGCTCGGCTTTTATTGCTCTCCGCCTGGAGGTGTCCGTCTGTCTCTCTCTCTCCCCTATCTCTCTCTGTGTAAGTGTGTACAGCCTTTTAATCGCGCGCGCTAAACTGTCGCGCGCCTTTGTTTCGAGAGCCAACGAGCCGCATTATCCCGATGGTGCAAATCATTTCCGTCCAATAGACAGAGACAAGCCGTCACGAAGGTGTACACAAGGGCTACAGGCTATTATATACACCGGGGCTTTTCTTATACATTCACTTTATCGCACCTGAGTGAAACGTCTTTTCTACGTGATTAATTGAACTCGGAGTTTTTTTTTACAATCACCGTGTCCGTTAGATATTTGAGATTTATCATTTGGTCAGAATAATTGGAAGCGCGGTAAGTAATGCCTAAATGAACTACCTAGCCGAGCGTGATTGACGAATTATCGACTACGACCTCTGCCAGATTAAACAATTATATTTGCCATTCTGCGAATGTCGTTATTGAACGTTGCTCAAGAATTTCACTTTCGAGTGCAATCGCTTCAACTTAGTTTGCATTCCAACCGTTTGTAAATTGAGCGAATGTTTGCAGGCCACTAGTCAAACCAACTATAAAGCATTCACTTACAGGAAATCATAGACAAATCACTCGGCAAATCGGCTCGTTTCCCGAGTTAGAAGCTGCTGCAATTATCTATTTATCACATTGAGGATAAATTTGTGCTTCTCAAAAATCATCCATTATCCATATTCACGTGCGCACTATAACTATATACAGTTTTTAGAGACAACATTCCTATTTACTTTAAGGAATGAGTTGCTGAATAATAATTCACCTCGTTAATAATTTTCATCGTTTATTTTGTCTGTAATTTACTTATTATATCGCAATAGTTAATGTTCATCGATATACTAAGGCTGCTAATATTTAATTTTCCTCTATGTAAGTACTACCAATCACTAGATAATAATTGGAATGCTATATTACGCCGAGAGCTCCGAAGCATTTCACGTGATATTTTCTAGTTAAGCCACGCGTGGATAATGAAGAGTCAATGTAATAAAATGATTTACATAATTTATAATTGTCAGGTATTACGCAAGATCGGTAACGCGCCGGCTCGCGGCGATATTTCACCCGAGGAGATTAACTGTCAGGCCGGGCAATCGATGCTTAATGATTATTTTAATAACGGGGGAATTGAAACTATCATTATATTTCACCATTGGCCCCGCTAATGTCTAAGGCCCGGTCCCTCGGCACCGGGCTATAAAGCATATATCTGGACGCGCGAGGAGCAAGTGGCCGTGCGAGAGGACTTAAGGTTTGACGCTCCTCGATAGAGATAAGCCGGCCGTCGGAAGCGCTGCCTTATTAGCACCGGCCCACTCGGCGCGTTTTAATTTGGCTCCGAGCGAGAGGGAACGGGGCCCGGGCGAGACAATAAAATCGGGCAGCGGTAAGACTAAATTAATCGAGGGCCGCGGGGGTTGGGGCGTTCAATTACGTGGGGCCCTGTTTTGAGGGGCCGATGACGATCGCGGGCCACGCTTGTGTACACGGTTTTGAGCGAGAGCCTCGAGCCCCTCCCACCGGCCCCAGAGTCTCTCTCTCTCTCTCTCTCTCTCCTCCTCTCCGGGCCCGCGCTGCTGCAGCCCACGGAATTCGAGAGATGGTCGATCGGTCGGCCGGGCAAGATCGATTATATCTTAATTACCTCGGGCCCGGGCTTAATCGCCCCGTGGGAGCGGCGCGGGAGGGGGCACGGCCCGGCCGGCGGTTCAATATACCCGGGCCCCGGGATTCTAGGAAGCGGCCCGGGCGCCGCATACCGCCGATCGCTCTGCCGGCCGATCTACCGCGCATGCGCTCTCCGCCTCGGCCATCCGTCATCTGGTGTCCCGCGGCCGGCTCGCGGATATCCGAGGGCGTCGCCGATCAATCGGCCGCGGCCGGCGCGGCTAATTGATGCACCGGCCTCGGAGCGTTTCGCCCTCGCGAAGCCCGGCCTATGATATCGGGCTTTTCCTCGGGCGATTCGGCCCTCGTTAGCCAGGGCTTTGTAGATCGCATGCGTAATTAATTGCGCCGGACCCGGTAAAGGGAGCCCGTCGCCTGTGTGTATACTTTCTTCGATGGGTTCATTTGGTCGCTCGTCGCTCGAATCCCGAGCCGTCAATAAGTATATATGTAGGCCCCGCAGCCGGCCGGTTTTTTTCTCTCTTTCTTTCACGCAAGTATTCGATCTTAGATAAAGCCGTGTTTTTCAATCGCAAACGATTAATTACGAAAAGATGATTTCGACGATTATTATCTATTGTCATGTTTGATTTATTTTCGGGAAATAAATTACCTTTTTATAAGTGACTTATAACGCTCGCGCAGGCCCAAGTGACTCGTACAGCAACTTCTCGGCTATTCATACAATAAGCCTTTATGGCATTCGACTTCAATTTGTTCCAATATCCACTGTATTCAATTCTTCGTTGTATGTATTGTGTGGTAAAGATTGTTTAGACTGCATAAATTATTATCGGAACAAGAATAATAGTTGAAGGTAAAAATATCTAGATTTATACATTAATTGAAATTAAAAACTGTACAAGTTAAAAAAACTAATAATTAATTTAAAATATTTATCACCCATAATTACTACACCTGAATACATATATAGCACTCTTTTAAATACTTCCAAAAATCGTTAAAAAATCGTGTAATATTCATATAATTACATTAAAGCGGGACGATCGCGTAATTTTTGGGGTTTTTCGTGCATAATTAAAATGGGCGTATATACCTTTCCAATCCTTACCAATAAATAATGCCGCGCAGGCTAACCCAACGGCCCAAGTATTATAACACGAGCGGTAAACCAAAATTAATTGCGGCAAATGAGCATTCCATCGGATCGGAAGCCGAAGGGCCGGCACCCGATCGCGGCCGGGCCGCGCCGACAAAATATGCCCACAATCGGCTAATTAAAAGACAAAGCATCCGAAAAATGCCGTGGCGCCCGAGCGGCCGATCGGCGATTTCCCACATCGATTAAGCGGTCGAGCGGCCCGGTGATTCACCGGCCATATTTATACACACGAAAACAAGGGCCGGGCGTATCGGGCCATCGTGTCGGGACAAATTCGCGTCTCTTATATATATATATATATATATATCCCCGGCGGGCGGCGCGCGACCTCGGCCTAATGAGCGGAGGCGATAAAAAAATTTGTCGACAGGCCGGCGGGCGGCGGGGAGATAGCGATCGGTGCGCCCGATGATCGATTCCGGTGCATCCGGGCGCGGGGGTGCAGGTACGCCCCGGGCCGCCGCCCCCCGTAAATCAGTCAATTGTCGGGGACAATGCGGGGAGATTATGATAATCTGCCGCAGGCGAGGCCGCCCCGCGGAACGGGCTAAGTAATTCTCACGCCGCCCTTTGTGCGGCGGCGGGCCGGCCGGGGGAGGCGCACGCGCGGCCGCCCCCCCGGGAAAATCGGGGTTTCCGTGTTAATGGGGATTTCGGAGGGTATTACAATAATTGACTGTGCCACTCTGAGCCCTTGACTGTTTGACCAAATGCTTTTTCCCGAGGCCGAGGCGGGTTTTCTTGTTTTTAAACACCATTCGTTTGGGCCCCTTAGTCGGGGGATTATGAGTTTACCATTGAGTCCGGGCCGGCGATACCGATCTTTCTACTGACTTACATTGAACAAGTGGTCCCCGCGCTCCAGACAATATTATATCTCGGTGGTTTTTGGAGACGAAAAAGTTATCGACGACTTCTAAGCAGGATACGTATACTGCGCGTATATAATTGTATACGTGTACATTGGAGAAGAGCGGAGAGACGTCAAATATATCCGTTAATTACAGATATTCCCATGTTGAGCAGGAGGAGGAGGCGATATTCCTTGCGATGATTTTGTTGTGTGAATACAAAACGCTCATTTCTCATGCAATCGCGAGGTAGATCGCGCGGGGAGGGAAGCTCTTAATCGAGGGCATCGGCTAACGATTTGACAAGTTAAAAATAAACAGGCGCGCGGCCCAAGAGGCAGATCGCCCGGCGGAGATATTCTTTATCCCTACCTGCAGCCCGGCTCATCCGCGCAAGTCTGTTTGCCTGTCTATTTTTCCCTGTCAGCGCCGATTGGCTTAGCGATCGGTCGACGAGCCACCGATCAGGGGATGAGTCGCTAATTGTTGCTAAGGAATTGGATTTGGCCCCGACCGGTGGGATTTTCCTTAAGCCAATTTTCCCTGAAAGCCAGCCTCGGCCGAGGCCTGGCTCGCATTGTTTTTTGCGCTTCCGCGCCGGTGGCTCGACGCCCAGATAATCGCCCGGCAAGTGGATTAAGTATGCGAGGGCTGGGCCGCGGCCCCGCGAGCCGCCGCACTCGGGCTTTCGGCTGAGCGCGCGCCCCATTGTTCGGCCGATCGCGTCTTCAGAGAAGGCGAATTACCCCGGGCGAACGTGCAGCCTCGGGTTTCTCCCGCGACTGCCCCTGGCCTCTTTTTAATGCCCGCAGCCGCTTTTCACCCGGGGCCGGCCTTGACTCTGTGTCTCCGCGCGTCGGCCACTCGAGACGGCTGCGCGCGCGCGCGCGGCCAAATCGTAGCGACCGATCAATCCTGCCCGCATGGGCCCGATACCTTGCACGAGAGCGTGATTGAAGCCAGCAGCTGCATCGCCCCTCGGATTATCACTCATCGCGAACAATTAGCCGTGTACAAATCCACTTATCAGCGCGGAATCTGCCCCCAAAGACAGAACGCGGGACACATAAATTATGCCGTTACGCGCAGACCCGGATGATTGTCGCGAGCCACTCGGCCAACTTCTTTGCACCCGAGTGTAATTTTATTTACCAACTTTGTTTCGCGATCTTCGACTTCCTGCCCAATTAGTATGCGGCGAATATATGTAACGTCTAAACCGAGATGTAAGCTCGACACGCGCTCGGGCCAGCTGGTAATAAAATCATTGGGAAAACTGCGCTCGGAATTAATTGCGGTGATAGTAATAGGCGCCTTGCACAGGGCACTCAAGTGCCCATTTGAAATTCAAATTAGAAGGCTTTGAAACGTACACACGTCACGTAGAGACGCGGGCTTTTCTATCGGCCAACAGTCGGGCCAATTGAATAGTAAAAACGACGCGTCATACCGATCTTGACTATACGCACACACCTTGCTTTTCTAATCGCGTCCGATCGTTTCCTCCGGCCACCTTTCGCCGAGTCAGGCCCTAACAATTTCTTAATTGTTCCGCCGTGGCCGGAGCGCCCCGAGCCGGCCGTTCCGGAAATCGGCGCGCGTCCGCCTGGGTTCCGCGGAAGCCGCCTGGGCGTGCACCCCGGGCAATTAGACCAGCCCGCGCCGATCGTACCCCCGGCGCCTAATCCGGATAATCCGCGCGCGTCCACCGGTGCGGCGGCGCGCGAGCGGCCATCTTGTTGTGCGGTACTGCGCCCTGCGGAACCGGTCGGCCGCGCGCTCCCGGCGTTGCCGATGCGCGGCCCGCGCCCCGATAACCGCGCGCGTTCGATTAGCCGCGCCGAGTGTCAATTATCGCGGTTTAATCGCGAAAGCCCCTCCCCCCCCCAGTCTGCGCTAGTCCACTTCCGAGTGCGCGCTATATCCCGGGCGAGCGAGTGATCGATCGGGTGCGCGCGCGGCCCCGCAACCGTTGCGCAACGCGCCCCTTCGATACATTTCGCAGTAATTAATCCCGATGCGCCCGGCACGAGGGCTTTTTAATTAACTTGTAGGCTGCCGTTCGCCGATTGAGACGCCCCGGTCTTTTAGCTTCCTTTGCGGCCCGGCTGATACTTAGCCACGGGGGACCAACTATAACACAATTGCTAAAAAAATCCGGGCTGTAATCAACGCAAGGCGGGGCGGGGGGAGAAAAAAAGGCCCGCGCCCGGTTAACGCATCGTCTGTAATCGCGTTAATTTATTGAGAGCCGCGCCGTGGTACTAAAAAGGGCTCGAGCGCCAGGCCTCCGTAGAAAATCGGAATGCGCGCCGTCATTAAATCGGACGGACGAAACGGGCCCCGATCCGCCCGTTGAAATTAGAAGCGATTACCGGCTACCTGTGACACCCGTATTCTCGGCGTGCCTCCAATTATAACGTACCCGTCAGTATCCCCGCGAGCGTATCCTTCCACTATCTCGAAATCTCCCTGCTCGACTAATCGAACCGGTCGGGATTAGTCACGCTCGCGCTCGGCAATCACCCTCTAAATATTTTGGTGTTAACGGGGAATAAATATCGCTCGCGGGATGTAAATCGCGCGCTGAGATACGCATTATAATTGCCCGCGCGAATAGTTCCCTGCGTAATGAATACATCTTATATACCGGTTGATTGAGAAGAATCGCTATTGAAATTGCGACGGAAAAAGCCTCGTCGAACCAGTGTTATCGGCAGCTTATTAAATCGAGGCAAAAAGACTTGCTGCGCGCTCTCATTAGCTTTATCGGCGAGCGATCGGTTATTTATAAATAATTACCGATATCATTTATCCCTCTTTCGTTTCGGTTTGTATATAACTCGTGGTGATTGCTAATAGAAGTCGATGCTTTTAGGCGCGTAATTTTAATCGTCGAGTGAATGGTTATTATACCCGCGCGAGATATAAAAAAATTCAATATGTCTGTAATTAAGTAGGGAAGTGAAACTTGATTTGCTCGTTGATAGACAATCAATAATATCACAATAAAGCGCACCACCACTGCATTGTCTTGCGGTTGTTTAATCAAACGACTTTATAACTGCACCTTTAATGAAGGCGATGAAATTCACGCGGATATAATACCGATCGCTTGCATGAAACGCTAGAGTGCGTAATTAATATAATTTATTACACAATTCCACAACTAAAATTCAATTCGCGCGTCTTTAAATTCGAAAGTAATCGAGCGACAGCTACTCCGTACATAACCAACGAGTCAACGTCGATAATAATATTCGCGTTTAAATTTTTATCTACCCGCGTGGTAATTTTTAAGAGCGGGTTTCGCGCCGAAAACGATTCCCCAGGCGTTTATTCTCGCCTCAAACACTGTAGAACCGCTTTAACACGGCGAAAAAGAAAGACCCGCCCGACGGGAAAAATTAAGAAAGCGTCGCACATTTCCTACTCGTATATATAAAGCTTTTTAAGCGCGCCTCTCGATCTCGCGACTTGGAAGGCGTATCAATTTGCGCGGCGCTCGATAACGGCCGCAAAAAACCCGCAGGGGGAGGTGGCTCCTCCCGCGGCGCGCCAATGAAATCGATCTTGCGTCGAAGCGCGCGGACGAGTCAATTAACGCGGCCGCGGCTAATCGGTGCCTAACGAAGGGGGCCGAGCCGCCGCCGGACGCCGAGCGGACCAATTATATTGCGTTTAAAATTAATTACTATAGATCGGCCCGCGATAAATCCTCGGGCGACGCGCGTGCGCTGGGAGCCGCAAGCGGGCGGGGGTTCGGGGGAGGGTGGGTGGGGGGGGGAGGTAAATCAGGAGGGACGCGCTCGGAGAAAACGCCGAGCCGAGGATCGCTTATTATCGGCGGTGTAAATGAAAATTTATAGGCGGACTTTGTTGCCGCGCCCGGCCTCTGCCTAGTGGCGCTGCTGCCCTATTTTTTTGCGGAGATGGCGCTCGCGCCTCGACGCCCTTTTTCTCAATGGGTACACGCTTGTGCATAGGCAGCTTGATAGGTACCCGGATCGGGCCAAGTGCGCTTTTTCTTCGGTACCCGCAAGTTTATTTGGACCAATAATTATAATATCCATGGCGAAAGAACTGTATTATACTAGAATATTAACCAGTTTTTTATTATCGTTGCAATAATGAAATGGAGCCTGGATTAACTAAAATTTATACTCAGAAGCACAATAAAAGCAAGATTATCGCAGTGCCTTCAAGTTCGCTAATATTTGTCTTCGAGTTTTTATCCAACAAAAAAAGTCTTGATAAAACCAAAAAGTCTTATACGTATAAATCAAATTTCTATTTATATCCTTGAAGTAGTACATTAAAATTTTAATTTGATTGGAAAAGGAAGCCAAGAATCGATTTAATATCGATTTTTGCGCAAAAGTAACTAAAAACTCATTAAAATCCTTCGAGGATAATATCTTCAAATAGCGAAAAAGTCTTCTAGGCATTCCGCAGATAAAACTTTTTTGTCTCGATCATTTAGCAAATAATTTCGTAAGATAATTGCCTACGCAAATTTTTTGATAAAATTACCACAATCCATAAATCTCGGTAAATACAATAGTAATTAGAAGGAAAATTTTAAATTGATTGCACGACTACGCGAGAGAGGCTTTTTAAGCTTGGAATCATAAACTGATCCGAGAATAAGAGCGGCTGAAATACTGTTGCACTAAATCGAGCTGCGCAAACTAGTTTCACTCGATCTCAATTTCAGACAAGGTCAATCTCAAATTAACCGCGTCTGATTTCCCAAGCATGATATTCGCCCCGACGCCAAGAATTTCCTTCTGCCGTATCCTTTCAATTCCTGGCGGTCAATACCGGAAGAGGAGCATACACACATATATACATGTGTGTGTGTAAATATGTATACAAGCATAAAAATATAAATGGCGCGCACTTGCGTAACGCTGCTCTCGGTCTCGGGCGATAACTTTACACCCGAGTGTTTACGCGGATGCTAAGCGAAATCGATTAATTCTTGTCTCCCGCGCGCCCGTTTGGCGCATGCGCCTAATGAGTAACGAACGCTCGCGCCCACGCGAATCCCAGAGGGCCGCGCAACACGAACCCACACGCGTTGCGCGCGGGATTAACGTCGACACCTAAATGAAGGTCCGAGGCGCCCGAGGACTCCTTTATCCCCGGCGCGGACGGGCTGCCTCCGCTTTTCTGACACGTTTCCGAGTGATGAACTCGGCGCCCGAAAGTGCCTTGACGAGCTGCGCCCGAGGATTTACGCTGATTGAGAGGCGCGCACCGCTTTTTTCCGCAAAAGTTACGCGCGGCTAATTTGGGGGCCTTTTTTCCCCGGTGACGCGCGCGAGTGACTTAATTGTGCCCGGATTTAACGATATGCGCCGGGCGAAAAAATTAATTCTCGTTATTTACGACGCGGCCGAGTTCTATGCGCGCACCTCTTTAATCAAGGCGCGTTTTTCGGATACACGCCGGAAAAAAACCCCTGCTTAATTTGACTTGATATTTATTTTAGCGTCACGTCGGCGTTCGCCCGGATAACCATAATGATAGTTTATTAGTGTCGCGGAGGGAATTTTTTTAATTGAGTGTATATAGACGCGCGCGTTACGTGCTCATCGAAAGCCGAATATTACATTCTCCCGAAGAAATAAATTTTACAGATTGAAATTAATAAGCGTGAAAATATCAATTCTTTTTCAGTATTAATTCAAATTGAATGTTTGAGGTATACGCGCGGTAATTACGATTTATTACGCTCGCTAATGAGATATTGCGGAATAAATAATTATATTTGTACCTTTTTCCTTTATATATACCGAGCGCGCGATACATTATACAACGCTTTCCTGCGCCAGCTTAAAATCGAAATAAAATTACTCCATTATTGTGCAAAAGTGAGGCCAGATCACAAAGCGAAAGTCACGTATATTTTCAAAAAGCCGCGCTGAGTTACATTAGAACTCCACTCAAATGATACGACATGCTACAATTAGAAACTTTAATCTATTTCTTAATCCTTTGCGCTGGAAATAAAAACGTTGAAAATTATACGGCGATTGCACGAGCCGCAAGTGTTTAATGTGTCATTAAAATCGCGTGTTAACGGAGCTAAATACCCACCTCCTAGGCTGCACATGTGCTTAGAAAATAAACAGCTTTTTTCTCTAGAGTATGAAAGGATAAAATTAGTAGCTGATCTCGTTTTAATTCCCGCCAAAAAGTAGTAACTTTACAACACCTTTAGGCAACTTTATATGATCAGTTATATATTGTAAATTTAATATTATCAAAATATAGATACATCAAAGAAAATTAAAGTTTAATGACTTCAGCTGAAGATATGTATTGTGGATGGCAAATTTTTTACTCATACAATTTTTAACCATAATAGGTTTACCTATCGAGAGTAATACTTAGTTTTTTTCGGAAAATAAAAAATTGTAAAGAATTTAATTTTCCATTTTCACAAATTCAATTTTTCTATTTGAAAAAAAATTGAAATATTATAAAAATTACTGTTAGAAATATAAAAACGATATTATACAATATTAAAAAAATTTTCTTTAAAAATATAAATTTAAAAAACAATTTATGAAATATAAACTCTTATTTTTGTGACTAGTTTAACCATTTAATTTAAATAATAATTATAATTATAATAATAATTATAATTATATAATATAATTATTATAATAATTAATAATAATAATTATTATTAATAGATTTATTTACAAAAAAAAACTTTTACATTTTTAAAATTTTTAGATCATAATAAATAATGTTATGATATTGATATTTATTATCTGGTTTTTGTTACAACTCTTTTAACTGCAGACCAAAATTAAATATAAACCCTCTTAAGCAAAATTGTTTGACAAAATTGAGTATGATATTTAATAATACATTGCATGAATATTTTTGTATCTATAGATTATAACATGTAATACATAATAAGATCACTATATATGAATTTTTATATTGTAATTTTTGTATAAACTTTGTATAAACATTTAAAAATAGGTGTTATTATTTTAACTTTTAAACTTTAATATATTGCTCTCCATGTTAAAATTAATATAAAAATATCACTATTTTTAATTCTCACGATAAATCCGTTATATTTTCATAAAAATTTAAGATTATATCAATCTAATGATTAGTTAAGAGTTATTCTTTAAAATAACTACTGACAAAATAGGGACTTTGCCTTTATTTAGTTTTATAGCTTGAATTTTTTTGTACTCATAAAAGGTTATTGCTCGTTATCATCCTTTTTTGGAAAGATCATCTTTGCACCTTCACCTTCTGATAGTTTCTAAGAATGGATCGTTACTATTTCATTGCAAAGTTTCGACTCTTTCGATCTTTTTATATAGTCGAATTTGTCGAAATACTAATAGAAATAGTCATAAATTAGAAGTCTAAGCATGAAATATTTTCTAAAAAGACGATAATCATAAACATTAATAGTTCTAATTCTATTCTTCTTTTGAGCTTATCTTTATTCTATATATCTATTTCGTTGAAGAATAATGCATTTTTTTTCATTTTTTATATATAGTAGTATAATTTGGAAGAGTGTAGAAATAGCGCAATAGCAAGGATCCGCTCAAAATAAGTATTTTAGCTCATTTCATCAACCACTTGAGGGAAGAAGTCGAAAAGAAAACAATAGAAGCTCTTGAAGCAGTTACGTGCAAAGCCAAGCCGTAAAAATCAGAATTTCTGAAAGCTTACGAACAATTTAAAAAAATACGCGAACTTGTGCAGAACGAGGCAGCGAAACGTCAGAAGGAGGAATAATAGCGCGGAGGATCCTTTTTATAGGTTCGACGTGATCTCGCCCCTTAAGTAACAAAGCGCCATTAAGTGTCATTACCCGCGTCGGTTTTCCCCTTTGGGCGCGAGCGGCTTTCTAGCCGCGATTCGCGCTCGAGATTCCGGTTCCCTCGCGGCGCGGGGCAATAAAACCGATCCTTTGGAGGTCGAAGCGGGGGTCGGGCCGGCCGCGCGGGCAGAATCCCGAGGAGCGCGCAATTAAACTATTCGGCGGAGCCATATAGCGGGCTCATTGGTATGCCGGGGCGCTCGCGGCTCGGCCCGCGCGGCCCACATGCCAAGGAAAAAAAATCTCCCCGGCGAGCGGGCCAATTCGAGTTTAGCGGGTGTCGCCGCGCGGCCACGGGGCCCGACTGCAAAATGGCGCATTACCGGGGCCCTAGCGGTGCCTTGTTTACCCGGGCGGCTTAATCGCTCCTGTCGCCGCGCCAAGCGGACCTCCGACCCGCCGATCGAGCGCGGATGCGGCTCCCGCGCCCCGGAGTTACGGCGCCGCTGTGCTGAGGGATCGTTGGCCAAGGGAGCGCAGGGAGCCGCGGCGATCGCGGGCCCAGGGCAACGGACGGGCCGATCTCCTGCCAAGCGCTGCTCGGAAATTATGAAGAAATCGCGATCGCTGCACACCCACGGACCAAGTGCGCCCCCCTAATGTCCCGTCGCCCGCCCGGACTAGGATTTATTATGATTATTGCGACACCTCGGGATTAATGCGCGGGGCTGCTGCAGTCGAGGGCAGTCGTGAGGAGATGCGACGATAGTAGGGACCCGGGCCTTCAGGCCACAGGTTGGCTGGAGGACTGCTTCGAGAGCGCCCGTCGCTATCCGCTACACAGATCGCCACTCTCCCCCTTCAAACAATTGGCAACTAATTTTTTAATTAGTTTTTCGCTACGTTTATGCTAAGAATTACATCTATATTTGAACATTCTTAACGATTATACTAACTGAAATGGTACTAGTAGAACTGATAGTTTGTGAGTGTATTAAAATTATACATGATTGACACTATTAAGAATTAAATTCAAAGGATTCTACCTACAAATTATATTATTCTCGACTATGTGGTAGTAGTGAGCTCTGTATACTATGTACACGTAAGCATAAGTAGATATATTCACTCCACATAAAAATTAATTTCCGCAATACACCAGAATGCTAAAAATATAACAATATTTACAATTACTTATTACATTTACTTATTTGGCAATTTTTCGACTTGATGTGCTATATGCTTATATATGAGACAAGACCAGATGAGACTAGACACTACTAGACAAGACTAGACAATACTAGACAAGACTAGACAAGACTAGACACAACTAGACAAGACTAGACAAGACTAGAAAATACTAGACAAGACAAGGCAAGACTAGACAAGACTAGACAAGACTAGACGAGACGAGACGAGACAAGACAAGACAAGATCATATCAGTAAAGACAAGACAAGACATGACTACATCAGACAAGACAAGAAGGGACAAGACAAGGCAGGACGAGACGGGACAAGACAAGACAAGACAAGCAAGACAAGACAAGACAAGAGACAAGACAGACAAGACAAGACAAGACAAGACGAGACAAGACAAGACAAGACGACAAGACAAGACAAGACAAGACGAGACACGAGACGAGACGAGACGAGACGAGACAAGACAAGACAAGATCATATCAGTAAAGACAAGACAAGACATGACTACATCAGACAAGACAAGAAGGGACAAGACAAGGCAGGACGAGACGGGACAAGACAAGACAAGGACAAGACAAGGCAAGACGAGGACAGGCAAGACAAGACAAGACGAGACAAGACAAGACAAGACGAAACAAGACAAGACAAGACTAGACAAGACGAGACGAGACGAGACGAGACGAGACGAGACAAGACAAGACAAGACAAGACATATCAGTAAAGACAAGACAAGACATGACTACATCAGACAAGACAAGAAGGGACAAGACAAGGCAAGACGAGACGACAAGACAAGACAAGACAAGACAAGACAAGACAAGACAAGACGAGACGACAAGAGACAAGACAAGACAAGACGAGACAAGACAAGACAAGACAAGACAAGACAAGACAAGACAAGACAAGACAAGACAAGACAAGACAAGACAAGACAAGACAAGACAAGACAAGACAAGCAAGACATCAAGACAAGACAAGACAAGACAAGACAAAGACAAGACGAGACAAGACAAGACAAGACAAGACAAGACAAGACAAGACAAGACAAGACAAGACAAGACAAGACAAGACAAGACAAGACAAGACAAGACAAGACAAGACAAGACAAGACAAGACAAGACAAGACAAGACAAGACAAGACAAGACAAGACAAGACAAGACAATATCAGACAAGTCAAGACGAGAAGACAATAAAAGACCATATCAGAAAAGACAAGACAATACAAGACCATATCAGAAAAGACAATACAAGACAAGACCATATCAGAAATGACGAGACGAGACAAAACAAGGTTAGACAAGGCTAGAGAAGAGAAGACAAGACAAGATCACATCAGAAAAGTCAAGAGAAGACCATATCAGAAAAGACAAGACAAGACAAGACTAGGCGAGACAAGAAAAGGCGAGACAAGTCGAGACAAGACAAGACTAAACAAGAGAAGACCATATCAGAAAAGGCAAGATAAGGCAAGATAAGACCAAAGAAAACAAGAGAAGACCATGTCAGAATAGACAAGACGAAACAAGACAAGACTAGCCAATACCAAACAAGTCAAGACAAGACTAAACAAGACTAGACAAGACTAGATAAGGGAAGACAACATAAGGTACCTTATCAAGTATACCTTAGTATGTATATTTCTTGAATTAAATTTGAAAGATTCCTCTTAGTGCTTATATTAAATCAAGTCTTTATTGCCAAGTAGTTAAACGAAAGGTACATTTATAAACAGAGACCTAACTATATGCTATCGCATGTGTACGAGTAACGTTTGAAATTTCCATGTTGAAAGGTTACCTTTATCTTCTACGAAGGTTTGTCCAATACCTTCCTTTTTCTTCTTGGCAGTCTCTGACCAGGCGTTGCGGAAATTCCGTGAGGAGGACCACTATGTCGTCGGATCCTATAATAAGCTAGTATCTCGTCCTTGAAAAAAATGAGTAGAGTCGGAGCTGCTTTGCCGAGCAAACGAGCAAACACATACGGCCGCATCTAATATTCCCGGCCAAGTGCAAAAAGTGGATTTCCGCGGCTCATTATATCCGCCGGTCGGCGCGGGGGTTATAATACCGCGCGCGTCCCACGAGAAGAAGCGCGTCGGCGCAAAAAAAAAGCGTCGGGGGCTTTTTGGCGCTGCGCGGCGCGCGGAATCTCGCTCGGCGATCCCCTGCAAAAAGCCGCGCGGCTCCGGAATCCCCGTCGGCCGGTCCGTTTTCGCGTTTTTCTCCCGTAATAGCCGGCGGCTCGCGGTTTCTCGCCTCCTTCGGGACGCGCCTCGCTGCCGCGCCGCCTTTATACTTTATCCGACGATCAGCGGCGCGCGCCATTTTTCCCCCGCGGTGAGCGCGCGCGGGGAAACGCCGCCCGAATACGAAGGCCCGGACTCGCGGCCCGGCTCCATATTTAAGAGCGCGGGCTCGGGTAACGAGTCGCCGGCTCGGCTGCCCGCGCGCGTCCCACTTGGCATTCTATGCGCATTTTCGATATCCTACTTTGTTCAGGTCCAAAGAGACTGTATACCCCGGGGTTTATGGTCGCGGTGAATTATAGCTTCGCTCGAGCGACGAGTTGTCTTAGCCACTCGGAACCTTTTTTTCATTGCTCGAGCTACCTCAACGGCGAGACATTGCACAGTAATGCGCGCATTATACTTATTTCAGTGTCTCTATCAGAAGCTCGGTAATAATGACTGCTACTTTTAACCTACATATCCGCGCGGCTTCATTACGTAAGTAACACATTATGTGCTGAAAATAAACACAATATCTAACCGATGAATCTCTATGGGATATTTTTATCTCCTCCTGTCTACTCTTCCTCTTACACAGTGTGTCTTGAATATGCAATAATTTGCGTGTGCCGACGAGTAAATCATCTAAGCCCATACACATCTCGTAATCCGAGAGATAATCCAGCGTGAATTTTCCTACCGACGAACAGCCGTACAAGAGACGGGGGACGCCTAACTGTCGTGCGCGTCCCTTGTAAATACCAAAAATTGCGACAAGCGCGCGGGCGCTGACTCTTAAGGCGGACGTTAACAGGCGCATCACGAGCCGCGCATATAAGTTCGCGGCTGCGCCTGAATCACGCGGCGTCGTGCGGAGGCGCGAGCTAGCGCCTCATGCCTGTAACGAGAGATATACACGGGTGGGGCTAAACGCGTCGATCAATCATCAGCGCTCGGGTCCTCTAATTAGCTTATCAATTTTGGGCCAGAACTTCTTGCTCGGATGCCTGCGGGCCCGCGCCCCGGGGGGGCGGCGGACCCCGAGGGCCGCGGCGCCTTGTTTTTACCCCCGGCGAACGCCGCCGCCACATTAAAAATGTATCAATCTCCTGGAGCTGCCGCGCGGAATTCCCCCCGGGCGCGTCTAGCGCCGATTGAGGCGTCTCACGGGATAGAGGCGAGATTAGCGGCCGTCGGTAAGCCTGGCAGCTGACTCTTTCGTTTAGCAAGATTTCTTCCAAGGTAATATCGTTTTTATGAAACTTTTAGATAAGAATTCATAGAGGTAATACCAACCTTAGTGAATTACAGCGAAATTAACGACTTCGAACGACAGAATTTTTAATTTACACTAATTAGTACTGGCGGGCAGCTTTTAGCTTGCGTAATAGGCTTAGCTATGTAGAATAGATAAGATTCGTTTACCGGTACCCATACGCAAACTACATTTTAGAGTCACACTCTTGCATGAGATTAAATGCATGCACCACCTGCTTGATTAGTGGTTCCAACGGAAACCTATTATGGTAAATATTTACCTGGATTACAAAAATATTCATTATTTACGGGTATTATTACAATAATACGCGTAATACTATATGATAAGTGACGTCACTCTTCTCAACTATGTGCTTTCACCGTACGAAAAATGAATATTCACATCAACTATTTATATATATATATATAACATTAGCTGTTCATATATATATATATAGTTATCGTGTAATATTCTGTATTATTCGGTAAATCCTAGCTAAAATGTAGGTTAATGCGGGGGCAGGTACATACATAAATAGGCGTGTTGAACTGGAGTGTTCGTTGCAGATTGTTCGGGGCTTTGTCACTAGGTGAACTCGCAGGCTCGGGAGATAAATGGGCAGGTCGGCTCGATCCACCGAGGCGGCGGCCGCATATCCGAAAATGAACAATGGCCGCGAGCAATTCGCGCAGGCGCGTACACCTGTCGCGGCGGCACGGTAGAATTTCCGCGGGGTTGGACGGTCGGTTGGGGGAGGGGCGGAGGGATGGGGATCGGCGGGGACGGCTCGGTCTCCCCCGGCGAGTCCGGGCGACAGGCGCACATAAAGCTTGGCTCCCCCGGCGCGTTTGTGTCGCGCCGCTCGCGCCCGCTTTTTTGCCGGGCGCGGCCAGATACCGCTAACAAGCTCCTTTATTCCCCCGGCTCGCATCGGCAATTGTGATGCGCCGCTGACACTTTAGTGATCCGCTTTCGGGCCGCCTCCATATTCGGAGCCGAATTCGGATGCGCGGGCCGATAAGCCCCCGGCTTAGTTGGCCAAGCGCCGAGAAATGAGGCGGCCGGAATAAGGATGACGCGGCCCGAGTCGCCCGACCCTCCCCCTCGGCTGTTTATCCGCGCTTCCTCGCCGCCGGGACCGGGTAACAAAGATCGGGGGGCAAGCGGGGGCTCGATGGATCGGGCCGATCGGACCGAGCCCTTCAATTATCCGCCCAGGAGCATCCTTCTCAGTCCCCCGTGGACCCTGGACCGAGCCCTGGATCCGGGGCCGCCCTTCTTACCGATTCATCTCAAGCTTTATCTGGCGCGTTATAAACATTGCTTCGACCCTTATTTGCGACCCATTATTTTTTATTACTCTTTCATTGGCCCTCATAATGCGTGAACTCGACCTTTCCTTCACTCATTACACCTTACATCGAAGTTTACATCTGAATTATAATTTGGTACTTTAATTTGAATCGGCTTATAAGATGAATGAAGAATTTCACGAGCCCATTACATAACATATGCCATGCAAATAATGGACATATAGATACAATGGTTGCCTAGAAATTATGTCCCGCATTGTTGAAATGCAATATGAAGGTGGCACGATTGTACAATCGATTATTCAAATGTCCGCAACGAATTTTACATAAAACTGATGATTCCATTCTGTGTTAAATTATATTGTATTCGTTAAATTCCTAAATTTTGCATTTCCAATTTTTACATTTTTCTTTAGTTTAACATTTGTGAATTAATTGATAAATTCAGATTATAGAATAATCGTTTATAAATTTACCAATGACGATAAAAATTATATTTACCTGCTTTTCGAACCAATTCTCACAGATTATTTAGCATGCAATCTCATCTTCTGTTTCTACATATGTCTAAGTATTTCGAGAATTAATTAAAATTTAGTGAAAGTAAAATTCTAAGCAGTCGAAATCAAAAAATATCCACGATGAGAATAAATCAATATGCATATAGTTACAGATCTTACTTTGACTAATTTGTACTAATGCGTAGTAGATATTCAACTGAGAGGATTTCATATTAATGAATTAAGCGAGGAATTAAGAAAGTCTTGGACGTACATCATATTTTTAAAGATGTTTTATTTTTTGATGCACAAATTAAACTAAAATCCTATGAGATTTTTTACAAATTACAGTTCATATTAATTATAAAAAAAATTAATTTGCATTGATAAATCGATTTATAAACATATGTTGCTGAATTACTATTTTAAACACTCAATATTAAAATTGTTAAAAATCAAGTTATCAGCTTATCTACTCAAATAAGTTAATTTCATAATAAACAGAGAGTGTGAGTGACTCTTATATGAGGGTAGTTTATCGATCGTGAACGTAATTCATGCGTGGATAATGAGCCCGCTGAGGTCTGTCTTGAACTCATATCTCTTATCACCAACACTTAAAGCAGACGATAGAAAATATACACTATTGTATGAAATATATATACTTGTTTACGTGCCTTGTAATAATGTGTTATTTTCTACTAATTGTGTATAAATCGATTTATCGTATATTAGCTTCACGCATGCAGGAAGCAGTGAATTTACACAGCAAAGGCCTTCATATAGTACGTAAATAAACAACTTGTATCACTTAATTATCAACAAGATTTATGTGCAGCCTATTAAGCACTGATATACATATTCTACATATTTACTAATATAACATTTTTTTCGAAAACTTTTTGCCCTTCTACTTCTTATTTTCATAAAGTTTATAATCGAAACGATGAAGTGATGTATAGAATTTGCACTTTTATTTAATACATTAGATTTTTATTATATCCAATTTATACAACCACAAGTAGCATAATAAAATTATTTATACTACGACGGTCCGTCCTAATGTTGAGCTGCAGCGACACCCGGAGCGTCCAGCCATCTTCGTAATTCTGCGTAATGATCATGCACGCACTTTGTCCAGAACGAGGCCCAGAACAATAACCAGCAAGCGGTTTAGCTATATGCACAAGTCATGTTTGGGTTATGGAGATTCTGTTCCAAATAGTTAAGCATCCTACAACGTCTTTATTTTCCTCTATGGTATTCCTAGTAGTCGAGCCCCGAGAACTCGTCTGCACTCGGACCTCCGTCACAAATTATGCGAAGACCGAGAGAAAGCCAGCCGTACGACGGGGTATGCGTGTATAGGGATGCCGCGCCGGCGCAGTGACTGATGTTATCATCGAGCGGGCGATGCGGCTACTTTTTCGGCCCGCGGCACAGGGCCACTCCGCACGGGGGCAGTCATTAGCGACACCTGCGCACCGCGCCGAATATCTCCGGCCCTCGGGGGTGACGTGTATATATATATACGTCCCGGCGGAAAAAATTCTCGGGTGATTTAGGGGCGGCTGCGGCTCTCCCTCCCCGCCCGCAAAGTGCGAACTCGGCGTTTTCGGCCGAGTGCGTTTTTCCCCGGATTCTGCGGGTCGGCTGCGGGCCCGTTTTACGCGCCGATTCTTACACAAGCCGGAGCAACAATCTTTATGCGGCTGTTTGGCACGGCGGACGGCCAGTGGAAAGCTGCGACGGGTTTCCGCGAGGTATATAGCCAATAAGCGACAGGTATATCGGCGCGTAATTACGCAATTATGGTATCTCGTACAAATAAATCGCGCGGGCTACTTGATAAAAGTTTCACGAACCATTACGGCTCAAATGTATCGGAGGCGGGCGTTTGGCCTGCTTATATGCAGGAGGCACATTAGAAGAGAGAGAGAGAGAGAGAGAGAGAAAAAAGAACAGTGCGACGGTAATTAATCAAGAAAATTGAAATCCGAGCCGGGCGCACGGAGGCTTGTGCTGCACGGGCGTTTCCTCAATATAAACCGAACAAGACGTTAATTAAGACATTTAAGGCATTCCGAAACGCTTGTGTTATTAGGGGGGATTCATAGAAGCGCTGGTGCGCCCCATTAATTCGAGCGCCGGAATGCGAATGAACGGGCCGAAGGGAGGGGGGGTGCGCGGGCCGCGCGGGACCGGAATCGAGCCTATAGCTCAACACTATAAAGCGACTGTAAATAAAAGATAATGTGAATTAGAAAAAGTGGTAATTTACTCGATTTATGTCGCCGCGTAATTATCAGATTACCTTGGCTTTTTAACACATATACAAGCTGTTATTTAAACGATCTCGAAAAGTGAGCGCTCGATATCTCGGCGGCGCGCGGCGACTCGGGCCCCGCGCTTCGTGCGTGTGCGCCGCACACCTACACGCGTCCCCGGGACGCGGCGCATTCCGGGACAGTAATTTCGAGGCAGTAAAAGCGAAAACAGCCGTATAAAATTTAATTTTTCGAGCCCGCCGATAAAGAGATCAATGTAAGTCGAGCTCTTAACGGCTCTCGCGGGGCGAGATTAATAGATAAACGGTTAAAATATGCATAGGCGGCCGGCGACGGCGGCACAGGCGCGCAATAAAAGCCCAAACGCGATTGAGAGCTCAGGAGTGTCGTCTGCCCGGGCCCCCGAGAAATCCCGGGGCATTAAAAAGCCCGTCGCGGCCGGCTCGCCTATTATAGGCACGCAGTCGTAAAGTAATGGCCGCGCGCTCGCGTCAATATTTATTGTTTTACCCGAAATTTCCCGTAGAACGGCCCGGCAGGTGGCGCGACGGCTATCTCCGCTCCGCATCGGCGGCCCGCTCCTAATGCCCCTGCGCGCGGCGCCTCTATCGCAGCCGAACAACCCGAGGGCGCGCACGCGGTCCCGCGTGTTTGTCAACCACGGACGCTGCGCGTCGCACCGAGAGTCGCAGCTCAGTAGGAGATACGCGAGCCGCGGGCGCATTTGCATCGGGGCGAGGCGCGGCTAGGCGCCGGCGGTTGTTCGCCCCTCCCCCGGCGATTTCACCGCGGGCCGCGGCGGACTTTCGCGCCCGGCCCGATGCCGCGCGTCTCGTTCCGCGGAGGAAGTGGGTTTTTCGAGTCGGCGCTCGGGTCCGGCTCCCTTTCCCGCGTAATTGCTGCCTTGCCGCGGCGCCTATGCAGATTCGCGCGCGGATGCATGAGCGGGAGTTTAAGCCATTTGTTTTCGCGCGCGCGCCCGCCCGCCCGAGACACGCGGACGCGCCGCTACTTTTACGGGGGGTTTAACGGCTCCGATTCGCCGGGGAGCTTTTTCGGGGGGGCCGCGGTCGCCCGGTGTGCGCACGCGCCTGTGCGAGCGAGCCTCCAATTGAAATTTAAAGCGCGCCCGTTTATTCCGCGAGATGCATTATACAATGTTTGCTTGCGCGCGCTCGTATAATACGCGCGCTCGCATCGGGACTCGTGTGCTTTCTATTGTGCAAGAAAAAGAGATCAAAGCTGGCAACTCCTTTGTGTTGAAATCAATCACTCGCGATTCGTTACGAAACGGTTAACAGGTAGTATTTTAGTATACATTACACGTGTAATACAATATCGATAAATAATAATCGCAAGGAACGCGAGTTAGCCGGGCCGCTGCATTAACGCGTATAAATATCATTTTTAATCGTTAAAAAGGGTACACGCGCGACCGCGTACGTTAATCTTATTTATTATTAAGTAATGCGGCCGACTCGCGCATTCGTATTCCTTTATCTCCCTGTGTGATCAGCGGCGCGTACTTGCTATTTTTCGCTCAACCGTGCACACACTCGCCCCTATGTGTGTGTGTGTCTGTTTATGTATAAACGTACAAAACACCGCGCTGCAAATGTTTGTGAATGGAGGCGATTTTTAGATTTTTATAAGCGAGCGTTATGAAATGCTAAAAGTTTCATGCCGCCGATAAACGCAACAGATTTAATTAAGATTATACCCTTTTAACTAACGACAAATTACGGGCGTTTCACGACTGCGCGCCACGGCGTGTGTATAGAGTCGGAAAAACAACAAGTAATAATGAACGCCGCGGCCACTGCGCCCGAGCCGCGCACCAGAGGAAATACCCAACCGCCCAACTAGACTTCCTCGCCACTTTTATTTAATACTCTAGCCGATAATTACAATTAACGATCGATTAACTAAAGCGGCGAGTTAAACACAGTCGCAGATTACCAGCTAACAACGTAATGGCTCTGGCGCGTGTACGTAACAATTAGCTAGCGCGGCAACGTCATTGCGCCACGGCCCTGGTAGAAATGATAAAGCTGCTCTAGTATACTTTAAGGGCCTAAATAAGCTCTCGACAAAGGTTTAGTTGCACGCGGTACATGTAGCTGCGGTAGCTGTTTATAAAAGTATTTACTAAGGTATTGGAACTGTGACAATTACGTACACGAGAGTACTACAAAAAACTAAGCTTTAAACAGGTGAGAATCAAATTCAATTCACAATCAACTAAAGTGACTCCAACGTAGTGTTATCTCGAGCTTTATTTATTTTGTCAATAAATAGATTCATATAAATGCATCATTAGCAAGTTTTGAGATTAGATATAAACGTAAAAATTATACACATATGTACTACATTTATGTTAAAATATATGGCACTATAGGTATATTCTGCTTAATACATGTTTATACGTGCATTTTTGTTCAAGTTAGTTTACTTTACATATTGATGTACACCTCGGTTATACACACACCTCAACACAAACATAAAACAATTTATCACAATACTCCGACTGTGCAGTTTATTTTAAATTTTAAATATATCTCTAAAAGAATTAGGAAAAATGTAAATATATTAACATTAAATTAAAAGAACATTACATTCAAAACATATACTAATTAAGTCGAGAATTAAGTATGAGACGTGAAAAAAATCTATAATTCTTCTATAATTTTAAAGAGTTTTGTAAATTCGTCGCTAATGAAATAAAAGTTTTAAAAAAGTTAGGAACTTCGAAAATTAAAAACGCCAGTTAAGTTAAAGTTACTTTTTGAGTTTAATAGTTTTTAATGGTTTTAATTAAATTTTTGCGAATTAAAGATGCGCCAAGGCAAATACTAAAAAAAGGCACTATCAAAACTAGTCAAATTCCTAGCAGAGTACACAGATTAATTGTCAAAAATAAAGCTTAGGTATGCTCATCAATCAATATCCTTTCTACAAATTAGTAAATCAGTCGAATTAAATTAGTTAACGTAATAGATTTATTAGAACATTTGAAGATATAACGATCATAGTTACTATCACTTGAACTACTTATCACCTGTAAGTTAGATATTATACAATTACCCAGTTGAGCGTCTTAAATATTGTCAACGAAGGTAAATAGCAGATGGAGAATGACAGGAAGTTTCATAATTCCTTCGTCCAGAAGTTAATTATTTTCTTTGGTACCACTCTCAATAATGAATTAAAAAATAATATGGGCATTTTGTGCATAATATTCCGGTAGTCAATAATTTGATCCGCAGAGTATATATATTCTTTTTTGAAACCCATAGTCAAGAGATGGAGACGATTTTTTCAGAGGAAACGGTTTTCATGTATATTTCTAGAATGCTTATGTAGTTATTCACGGTTCACTAATTTACGTTAAAGAGAAAATTCAACATTGAGGCATGTGATGATTTTTGACAGGTCTTTTCACTAATTAATTTTTGGGAAGTAATTAGCGATAGAACCGTTTAATATTTCTGCTTGGGGATAATAAGAAAGTAAAAAAGCAACAATTACACCTTACCCAAAAATGGGCAACCCTACCGCACGGTTTCCCAATGGCGCCGAAGGAAAATCCCGCGGGCGGCCATCATTCCCATTGCAATCACGCGGTGCGCCTTTGTCATTCAGCGCACGATCCAGCTCTAGGACGGCCGCGGCCAAACAAACGGCCGGGATTCCTCGCGAGTTATTCGGCGCGCTCGACACGCGGGAATAAGTAATCGTCGCCGAGCGACGAGAGGCAACGACGGCGGAACAGGGGCGAGACCGTTCAATTACGCCGCACAAAAGGCGAGCGGCGCGGCGCTCGTCCGTACATAACCTATCAAGATTGCGCCATTGATTAGTGCGCGCGCACGCGCGGAGGATATAAGCTCGCGGTTTATGGAGGAAAACGCCCGGCGGCGGTTCTCGATTACGGAAGTGGGACGAAATGGTAAAATTGCCGGCGCGCAACGGAGGCGGCGGCGGCGGCGGCGGCGGCTCGGCTTCTGGGTCAAGGCGAGGCTCGCAATAAATCTCGAACAAATGGAAATTGTGCGTCGCGCGCGCCGCATCGAATTAGCGAGAGCTCGCGGGGTCGCCGCGGTGATTTACTTTGAGCGTTTACACGCGCTCGCCTGTACTTTGAGCGCTTTAATGACCTACTAATTACTATTCGACGGTTACAGGCTTGTAATACGCCGGGAATACACGATCTGCTGAATAAATTCTACGGGAATAATGTATGCAAATTGGGAAAAAATCGCCGACGCCGCGGTCGCGCATCTCGGGGAAAAATTTATCTTTTCGCAAATGCTCCTCTATGAATACTAATCTTTTCTAATAAAATGTTTCTTTTATGGTCGCGCGTTAAAATTGTTTTCAAATTTACAATGTCATCGAATTACATTGATTACGGATTCACGCTCACTGAGAAATACATAAAATTCCATTGTTTGCAATACGTAATGATGAACTAAATGTTGAGACTAAACAACTGTTGCACAGAATGGACACTTCGGTATATAAGTAGTGCGTTCTAAATCACTCACTTTTTTATGACATTTATTTGCATTTATTAATTGTATCCGATAACTAATTAATATATTATTGATAAGAAAATACAAATGCGAGACAAAATAAAAATTACCTTTGTTTTTTTTATTCTGATTCAATCATGTGGAAAACGAGCGATACCAGTCTATATTATTCGGTAATTGAATGCCTAATAATGCGTGCAAAACGACTGACATAGCTCAACGGACATGCAAGAATTTTAATCTGTACGTACGATGAATTATATATGATAAAGCAAAGGTTATAAAACTGAGCTTTATGGGTATAAATAAAAAGATTTGTACTTAGATTTACACATAATAATAAAAGACAGACACACGGTAAATGCGCAGTGCTATAAATAATCAAATACTTTTATAATATATTTTGATTAATATTCAATTATTTAATAATAAATTAATATTCATTTAATTTGTACCATATAGAATTCGAAGATCGATTCGAAGCAGGGACAAAATCGTACCTTAAAAATGAAGTCATCACTGCTCGACTTTTTTGTTTGACAATTCATACGGTTTATCAAGAGATAAATCGGCCGAGTGCAAGTGATTTCAGGAGTGATTTATAAAAAAGTGAAGTCATGGCGGAGAGCGCCGATGATCAAATGAAAGCTGCTGTGCGGCGCCCCGGCCTGCAGCTGCAAGCGAAATCGCACGTGCTGCTGTAGCGCATACTGAATTCGGCGCGGTAGTAATGAAGGCTAAACGGTGGCGGCACCTTGATATGCAAAGATTGGAATTTTCGCAGGGCGAGTTGGGGGGGGGGGAGAGGCGAGTGAGAGAAATAGAGATAAAGGAAGGGCTCCCGAAAGGGAGCTTGGCTGCCGAGTAGCCGCGTAACCAAGTGCAGGCTTGTTGGTATTCCGGTAATGGTGGTCATTTACATCGGCTCTTAAACGTCTCCCCCCATGCAAATCGTGAGCATTGTCCCTCTCTCTCTCTCGCCCGCTCGGTTAGCGCGACCTCCATCGACGATTGCACGCGAGGCCCTTTCATCCGATTCCGCCGTCGCTCCGCAGTCAAAAATTCCTGAGCCCGAGTCTTGTTTAGCGAAATCATTGCGGGCACATGGCCTTGTCGCAATATCGAGCGTACCTCGATTAACGACAAGTTGATGTGACATCGATTTAAAATAAATTATGATAATAATCTTTTTATATATACGAGATATATTAATTAATAAATTTATGCACACATTGTGGGCTATGCGAACATAGGCAATTTATTAACTATAACAATTTTTCAATATTACACAAATTATTTAAATTATATTAGCACATAATAACTAAAAAATTTATTCTTATTCATTATTTACCTTGGCACTTGTTTTTACTTGATTTTTTCATGCCATTTCGGCATTCATGTTCTTCATCTCTATTTGTGTCATTACTTTTCTCATTACAGTTAATATACATACACATATATTATTTACAATTACAAGTTATGTATTTATTCACATTTTTTCTCTAATCGGTATTCTTTTTTGTTATATATATTAAATATATTTTATAAATTATGTTTTGTATAAGTAATGTGCATACTACATATTACGTGACTAATTGGTTTATATTATGTTTATATGTTGTTTATAACAAATCACAAATTAATCTAAAAAACTTGTCTAATCTATCCTATACATAATTCTTATATACATTATATATATTTTACTTATGAAATAATACAAGATGATATAAATACAATTTAATTAGAATATATAGAACAAATAATAGTATATGTATTGTAGGTACATAAATTTACATTAAACAATAAAGTAATACAATTTTCAACTACAAATAACTATTTAATAATATAAAAATAATATAGTTTTAAATTAATTATTGATAAAGAATACATAAATATATTACATTATTATAGTTTACTATTCTTAATTATTTTGTTAACTAATAAAATATGTATATTTAATATTTACAAACATATTATTTAAATAGGTATCGTATAAGATCTATGTAAAAGAATCCTGTTCGTATCGATCTGATTTCCAATATTTAAAAGCACAAATTTTAAATCGGCATAGTCGTGGAGGCATTTGAATGTATATTGGTTCTAAAATTTTTTTGAAATGTTGTTTTTGTTATTATGTTATTTAGAATGAAAAATCTATAATATATATGATGAATGTATAATAATTAAAAATGTCTTACCTTGTCCATAATATTTAATAGGCATAGGAAATGCAGTTACAAATGTAGTTATTAAATAAATAATAAGAAATAAAGTAATACGTAGTTCCATTTCAGTATAAGGTATAATCAAGTATTAAAATATGCAATAACTATTTCGACGTCAATAGATTTACTAATTATTTTGTAGACGGAATACGTTGAACGTAGGCACTTGTGTAACTTTTAAACTTTACCAAGAATTTAATAAGGATGCGTTTATGAGTATAATCTTAAGAAAAATAATCACTTAAATATTAAAGATTGTATCAATGCAAAAATCTCATTAGGTTAATCTTGCAAACATACTCTTTTTTATATTATATTTATATTATCATCGGGTTTTAACAGCTGGTTAATGATTTGAAAGTCATTCTGAAGCTAGGTGTCATTATTTGCCGGCTCGTTACTGAATTTACACAATTATATTAAAATCATATGTTTTGCAAACAGCGATGAGTTTAAAAAACATTTTTGAATCTTTACAAATTAATTGCGAAATTGTGATATACAAAAAAATTTATCGCGCGTGAGTAATATTACCTCATTACTGAGAAATAACAAAGTTTGTTTATCATTCCTTAACGTTCAAAACGAAATTAATAAACCGAAACAGAAGTCCGTGTGAAATTATGAAACGTTTACATGTACAGCCTGATCATCGTCTGCCCGATCCGTATAGGGATACACACAATAGTTCAATGCTCAAATTTGTGTGTATTAATTACTCTGCAATTTTTCAAACGCACTACAGTGTATATAGCTTGTTAAATATGAAATGATATTTAAGTATTTCGAATGATTGCGCAATTTCTATATTGACACATCTGAGTTTGTACTCGAGTGTATAGGCAAACATTTACAAATGTTTGTGGCGTACTATTGTAAGACTGTATACTCGCTTGTATTCGGTCGTCACGATGACTCGAAAAACATAGAGCGAACATAAATATGGACGATCGAGTTAAGCGAGGAAAATAATAAAAAGAAACGAAGCGTGAAAGTAAGTAGGCTTGGCGAAAAGAATGTCTCGGCCTTGGGGGGAAACGGAGGCGCGGCAGGTCGGCCGGGCGCGTTTGGAGGAGACACCTCGTCAGGTGCATCGGAGGGCCGTTTGTCGGGCCCTGGTCGCCGGCTAGTCTGGCCGCGCGCCTAATTGTCCCGCGTGCCCGCGGGCCGCGCAAAAAGCGCCGCAGGAATTACCGGGGGAATAGGCGGAATGGCGGAAGGGGAGAGGAATGCGGAGCCGCGCATTCAAATCGGCCGGCGGGGCCCTTATTTGTTGGGGGCCGGGGCCCGTGTATCTGCTCGTCTCTATCTCGCCGCGTCGGCCGAGTGACGTTGAGGGATGACGCGCTTGCCCCTCGGAAAAAATCCCCGAGAAATCCGAGGGAATCGGGGATTCGGGGCCTTTTTAGGCCGCGGCGGGCGGCGCGGGCGACTTTATTAAAGGGCCGCGGAATGCGGGGAAAAGGCCGGGTTTTCGACAAGCAAAACAGCCGGGGCCCGTCCGGGAAATGGCGGCGCCGGGCGCGGCCATCGCAAGAAAGTGACAACGCCCGGGCGGTGGCGCACCTTGCGCGCGGGGAGGGGGCGAAGGCAGAAAAAAACAAAGAATTGTAGGCAAGCGGAGAAAGGGGCAAGAAGCCGATTCAAATGGCCCGAGCGGCCTCAACACTTTAAAGCGACTTCATTTGAAATTTAATGCCGGCGGCGGCGGCGGCGGCGGCCGGGACAAAGAGCCGGCAAAAAAAGCCGGCCGCCCCGGCCGATTAACCGCCGCCGAAAAGCTCGCGAGCCTCGGCCCGGGGATGCCGAAAGGAACAAAGGGGCGAGGAGGAGTGATGAAAGAGTGCAGCTTATGCATACCGTGTAAGTGACGCGGATGCATTATTCATTCTAATAAAATAATGCGCGGCGGCCGCGAATGCGCGAAAGCCGCAAGGAGGCGCGCCGCCCTCGGCCGCCCGGCCTTTTTTTGCCCCGGACCGGCCCGCGATCCCCGAGGCTCATACATAATACAATTAAACAATTCGAACCCCCGGAGGCATTTGCATCCTTGTTACACGCGCCCCGGCCGCGGCATTAAAGAGCCGCCGATGTAAAGAGGCCCGATTATCGCTGCGCCTGCGTGTTTTTGCCCCCTCCCCCCGAGGCAAATCGCCAATCGGCCCGCTTGTTATTCCGCCGAAAGCCAAAGAGGCCCGCGCCCGCCTTTCAATTGCATCTATTGCCGCGAGTTGCCTCCGACTATCGCCCTGCCCCGATCGACCTCGATGCATCGAGCAAAAACTACAGTGGCAGTCTATTGCACGGGTGCAGTTGCTTAAGGGCAATCCGAGCGATCACCGTTCAAATAATAATATGTTTCTATCAATTTTTAGACCAACTTATTTATGTCAATACTGCATACATGCTTTTCCGCGCCACTTGGCCAACCCGCGTAAAAGTGTTGTACTGACGATGCATTACTCATCGATATCACTATTGTAGCATCAGTACATGTATTAGCTTTGCTTATCTTGCAACATAGTTGCAAACATGCTTTAATGGATTGCATATATTTATTTTAAATTAAAAATCTTTAGTATATGCGTAGAATTTATGATCCCAATCCCTGTACAGTAGTTGCAAATGTATCGATTATTACGTTTATGAAGTTTTTTAAAAATTTAAATTATATTTATAGTAATGGATGTAGTTTTTCTACATACGCGTTATATTTAATTGTTGTTTATAGATTCAAACATTAAAAGCTTCGAGAAAGCCAAGTGCATACTTTAGATGCTTCTGGAAATGAGGAGATTGCGCAGACGTCAAATTTGCATGCTAAACTTTTCCTTTTTGTAGATTAACAAAAAAATACTAATGCAAATCAAGAATTTAAAGAAAAATCAGAAAAAAAGCAAGGAATAAGATTCAAGAGTGGAATAAAGGAGAATGCAAGGAAGCTAGAGAAAAGACAATGGCAATTTAAAAATAATGCATTAATTAAGAATATAAGTGAAATTGATCGTGATCAGATGAAGTGAAGGACAAAAACCAAAAAAAAATTATCAAAAAATTAATACATAAAAGAGCAAAAAAATACAAAGATCATGTAATTAAATCAAAGAAAATTCAGGAATTTTCGAAACGTTACACTATAAATAAAAAAAAATGTATCTGATAGCGAGTTAGGGGAATTGTTTCATTATTGTATGAATTAATATTATTGTTATTAACATTATAAAAAATATATTAAAGCTCCTATTGAATACAAAAAATTATTTTATCTAATAATTTAACCAATATTAATTGTTCCCTGGAAGAAAATTAACGGATTTTAGCAGTGAACGTATTAATCAAGCGGAGTTTTGAATTTTTATTTAATTAGAAATAGAAGGCCAAAAGCTAAAAGCTCGGCTAAAAGTATCCTCATTAGATTACCTAATTCAGCTAAAATTAGTTTAAAATTCATTTAAATTCAACCAGGGTTATAGCAAGTTTAATGTAACAAGATAAGCAATTCATTTGCTAATAAATTCAGTAAAATATTAAATGCGTTACAATACGTATTCTGTTTCTATAAGTAATTTATATTCTATTAAAATATACTTTCAAAAAAAGCCTAGAACAAATGACTAAGTAAGTGGCCGAGATAAGGGCTCGAGTGCAGGTCAACTGTGTTTATAATACAATATTCAGTACTTCAACAAGAGAATTTCTACTCAATGCTACAGCTATAAGTAAGAAGACGACATGTCGCTAGAAAGCCCGTTCATATTGAACATTGAGTTTAATTTACGCGGGGCGGAATCTGAAAGATAATCCAGCCATGACGATCATGTCGTCTGTTATAAATATATATATCTTTTTTGTTCAGAGAGATAAAGATAGCGCTTTGCACAACGTTGTTAGGTTTGATTGAAATTAAAAGGTAACATCACTTTAGTACGAGTTTAAAAATAAATCGACAAATAGATTGTTTCACAAAGTAAGTTTTTAAAATTGACTTAGCGCTGTACTTTTCAACACTGTACTCAAATTCGGAGAACTCAAAATAATTGAGTTCAATTCTATATTCAAATTGTATTCGATATTTGGTCATACACTAAGTATTTTTATTGTTTTTGGATTGTTTTCATAGCTATTTTTAGATAGCTGCAAAAGATGGAAATTTTATTATTGACCTGAAATTAGTTAATATTAAACATAATATTTATATAAAAGGAGCTTTAACTATATAGATTATTTGATGAATATACTAGTAAAACATCCATTCTTTAAACAAAATATTTTTTTGCATTAGCAATGTTGCATTTTCATAAGAAAGATTTATGCAATGATTTAATACATTTTTTAATGTAAATTTGAAAGGAAGAATAGATGATAAAAAGAATGTTACATAATATGCAATATCTTGTAAGTTTATTGAACCATATTTGTAAGAAAAAACTTAATGAAAGAAAAAATGAGCTTGTATGGTCCTTTAATAATTTCAATATTCAATTTCTTTGTTTTCTATATAAGTAAGTACACAGGAACCTCATCTTTAAAAACAATTTTTATTAGTATGATCACTGTATTTGTTATCTATGATTCAACATATTATTAGACAGTAAACGTCTTACTAAATAATTTATATGTTATTTAACTAATTAATTTATATTAAATATATTTATTTAAAATGACTAAATAAAATATTAATTATCTTACAATGAAAATTTATACAACTACTGTATGAAATACCATCACAATCATTTTTAATATGAAATAGGGTTCTTTAGTCATTACGTAATTTATCAAAAGTTGATTATTTCTTTAATTTTTTTACTATTCCCTTTGGAGTTATTATGAAAATTAAATTAGTTTCAATTTGATTAATTTTGAATTATCAAATTGCTACAATTTGGATATTCAAAATTATTGAATATATTTAATGAAGTATTATCTTGAGTATTGTGAAAATTGAAAAGCTTCTATACGGATATCTTTGAAATATAGAAATAAGATACTAATATATTTTTTGCATTTGTGAATTATTCAAACTATATGGTTTTGCAAATAAGTTTTGTTTAAATTTACAATGGTTTGTATCTACAATTTAATTATAAATTTATTAATCGAATTCGATAAGCTTCCGAGTCTCAAAGAGGATCAGATCTGTTCTTGGCTTCGAATAATGCAGCTATAACTTTTCCTGTTTCAATTGCAACGAATAATTTTTTTTGATTGAATTCTCGTAGATAGAATCTTATTTTGGACTTATATATTAGGAAAAATATAAAAACATTTATTCAATGCCAACTTCATCAAAATAAAAGAAATAATTAAAAAAAATTCAATGTCAGTATATTATATAGATGTCTTTAAAGATTAATTTTAGTTCAACATCATATTTATATAAATTTTTACACCAACTTATTCGTATTACATGAATATGTTAATGAAAAGTGCTATGTGTAATGTGCTCAGGATAAAGAGGAAAATCATTGAAACGAGTTTCCATAACGAGATACAGGAAATGCATCGATCAATCAAACTCGCAGATAAATTGTTTAATTAAACATTAGTATTTATTAATATTCATTAACTCTATTTTGTTGTAATTTAATTATTTAATAAACATCTTTTTGAAGTCAAACGTAAAACTGAATCAGAATTATCTAACGCGGTATTTAATATCTATAATCTCAAGAAAATACTATACATTATACTTATATATAATCTCCTAAATTGTTAGTATTTGGGAGAAGTTTTAGCATATTTCAAATTTTATATCAAAGGTGACTGATGTAGTTATGGTTCCATAAAACAAATATTCACATCATATTTAAACAGAGGTTGCAAGGGATTCAGAATTTCTAATAAATTTTAAGTTTTAATTAACTATTATTTGCTGACTATTTTATAAAGATATATTTTTAACAAATGCCTTGTTTTATTAGAGAGAAAAGGGAACTTAGATTCGCGTATGAATATGTTTAAAGATCTTATTGTGCGAAAACCTAAAGCCAATTAGGTGGCTACGTATTGAACCTGCTTTAGTAGTCTCTGCTAGATTGACGTTTTAGAAAATAGATAAAATATCCATAGTCACTTATTGATTTAACAAAACTTATAAAATATGAAGAATAAAATATTAAGAGTATTGAAATTTCAAAGAATCTAATACATTATATTAAAAGCTTTATAATGTTTAAGCTGCCCTATAAGAAAAAATAGCCATTAAAAACTAAAAAAAATAATTTTGCACATTTGTGTGCACGATTCTGCGGGAGCGCGAGGAGAGTTGCATCGCGTTAGAAATTTCTTCTTGTGTCAATCCTACTATCCTAGTATTGTACGCATACGCATAGACAGGCGATTAGGATGACATTTGACAAGAGATTGACACTGCAGCATAGCCGAGGAAGGAGGGGCGTCGGGGGCGTCGCGGCGAGAAGCCGAGCGGAGGTATAGCGGCTGATCCCCAGCGCGACGAGCGGGGATAGCCCCGGGGCCGCGGGGGATCGCCGCCGAAAAAGCAATCGGGCGGTCGGGCGAGCTTTTAAAATCGGCGAAACAGGCGGGTCCCCGGGGTGCGGGGTAATGCCGGGTGACCCCATAAACAGGGCCCGGGAAATAGAATGGCTCCGGGCGCGCAATCGAATTTCCCGGGCGCTTTCAATCGGCGCGCGCGCTCCGGGTCCCGGGGCGCCGGATCCGCGCCCGGGGAGACATTCGCGCGATCGAGCCGAGGCGGTCCGGTTAATCGGCTTCCGGGGATTTATGGATTCCTCGGGGCCGGCTCCTGCTTATAACGCCGGGGGTGGCTATGCGGGCCGCGCGGGAGAAAAAAAAAACAAGGAGGGACCGCGCGCGAGCCGCCGGAGCCGCTCTGCAGCCGGATTGATTCCGCCTCTTGCGCCGCGCGCCGCCTCGCTAAATCATTTCGCGCGGAGAGCGGATGGAGCCTGCCTCCGTCTGGAAGTCGTGCGGCCAGTAGCGATTCCCGGGGCGATTCCGCACTGATTGGACGGACCGGGCGTAATCAAGCCTAGCCGCAACAGCGTCAACTGTATCGTATTGCGACAATGCGTGCTTACGAAAGTACGTTTTTATTGTTCTACGGTCAATTTCCACACGACCCTGTCTCTCGTATGAGGTATTTTAACCATGTTACATGCAGTAAATAAATAATTAAATACGCCGAATCGCGATCATTTTTAATATAATTGTACACTCATTTTTTGAAAATATATATCATCTGCAAATATATGAATGTAGCAAAAACCTTTTAAATACAAGTTTGCGTAATTTTTGTACTAAACACATAAAAGTAAGCTAATATCAAAGATAATATTTTAAAATATTCTGTCGAGAGGAAATGAAACGTTTAAATCGATTTTTCAATTATTAACAAGTATGAATAACAGTAAAACAAATATATAAATCATTGCTGTTGAAATATTTGATTATTATTGAGATAGTCTAATTCATTTGAATCGATAATTTGACTAATGGATCTTATAAAACAACTCGCATTAAATATTCACGACATTTTTAGTATTGATTGATTTTGTCAAAGAATTCAAATTATATATAGGTATTTTAAGTACAATTCGGATGTAAGTTTGTTTTTAATTCAGTAAGTTTTTTTGCTTTTTATTCAAATGTAATTGCAAAAAGTATCAGAAATTCCTTATTGTTGTGCTATTTTTTGAAAATAAATTAACTTTTTTTCTGGTTCAATATATAATATTAGAATGGATAAAGTAAACGAAGCTTGATATTATGATAGAGCTATGTATTATATGATCAGAGGATTAAGAACTTTCAGCTACTAATTGATTCAATGCAGATTTTCTATATTTCATTATATATATTACAAGTGTTCATAGACAATATTTTACTCAAACATGTGTAACTGTAAAGGATTAAAAAATTGAACTTATTTTTGATAGCAAAATTATAAAATGACTGCTATTATATATACTAATGATTTAAAGTAAATTGCGACCGAACGTATAATGCTGTATCTGCAAGTCATAAATTATAATATTATCATGTGTTAGTCGATAGTGGATCGGTCGCTTAAGTAATGTACAATCGCGGTAACGAACCGTGCAAGTCTCGCACAGTGAATCTATAAAGAAAACCGAGGGGATAAGCTGTATTAAATGAAGAGAATGACACGGGGGTGAAATTAATCGTGGTGTCATATTTTCTGAGAAACGCGCGCACCCATCTGTATAGTACACTGGTGACTGGTTAGTACAATTTCCATGCGCGCCCTTGGCTGTATCTCGACAATGTCACCCCTTCCTCTTACTCATGTAGCGCGCGTGCAAGTTGCACAGTTCGTTCGCTGGGCGGAATAAATAACAATCATTAAAACAATAAATACAGTAAACCAGAAGTGTAAGTATATAAGTTTGACAGCGGCGATGACTCGGGGGGTTAAGAACATTAGTCCTGCAGACTTTGAAAGACGCTACTCGCAACGAACACTGAAAAGACAGATAAAAAGGTCCTCGCAATTTTCCGACGATCAGGGATAAACGTCGACGGGGGGGACGCGAGTGCGGCACACAAGAGGCCGCAGTAAGACATTTACGCCGCGCGGCTCTTTTTATTCGAGCTGTAAATTAAAGGCCGGGAAGTGTCGCCCGCGAGGGCTAATTTTCGCCAAGGGCCCGGGGCGAAATTGTAAAGTTCCGCGGGAGCGGAGAGGGAGGCAGTTACGCGGAGGACGGCTCGCCGGCAAAAAGGGGCAAAAATGGCGGCGTCGGCGCCGAGCGGCAAACATTATAATAAATCAGCCGGGGCTTCGACGTGAATGTGAAATTGGCGGAACCGATACGCTCGTGTACAACACGGCGTCACATAGTTGGCTGGCAAACGAGGGGATGACACGATCGACTGCGCCTCCCCTGTCCCGGCTCCCATGACCGACCCTGTCATATATATACATACGCGTATATACGGGCAAACAGGAGAAAAATTGAAGGGGGGTGGGGTCGCAAAGGAGGGAGGGCGAATGGGGCTTATCGTTGGGGTCGATCAAAGGAAATGGGCCATTGTGAGCGTTATTTGTCATGGTGCCTCGGCACCTATATATATATATCGGCCCGCGGCCCGGCCCGCCTCCCCGCGCACACGCCTGTGTGTGTATGTATACGCGCCTATTGGGATTTGCCGTGGCGATTCCACGGATTTAAAAAGTTTTACCGTCTCCGCGGTCGTTTTTCTCGCCCCCGAGCGTCATAAGGGCCCACTCGGAATCATAACCTCGAAAAACGTGGGAGGGGGGACCGCGGCACCTGCTACCCCGGAGCCGGCCGACCAAGACGTTAAATAAAACGACCGGCTCGTCGGCCCTTGCATTATCGCGATGTTCTGCCGGGTGCGCCCGATACATTCGGCGGGATCGTTATAAGCCGCTGGAATTACGGCGTCTCGGGAATACATATATATATCGATCGCTGCGCTGACGAGCCTACACACACACATACACACGTGACTCTGCACAAGGACTCGCTGGGGGGAGGGAGTCGGTCCTCGGCAGAGAGAGAGCGTGACCGCACGCGGCTGTGCTGCGGGGGCGTCCCGCCGCGGGCCTAAGTAGCGGCCCCGGGACTCGCCCCCGTAAGCGAGGCTGCGGCGGATATATACAGGCCCTTATAAGCGTCCCGGGGGGGAGGGAGGGACGTCGGGCCCTCGTCCCGCGGGCTCCGCGTGCAGTTGCGCCGACGGCGCTCTATACTCGCCGTGCAGGACGCGGGCACAATGGTTTGTTTGCCGACAAAGGTGAGTCGCGCGTGCTGGCCGCCTGCCAAAGCCGCCCGGCTTTCCCGCGCCGCGTCTAATTGCATTAGTGCGTGTCGCCTTTTTCATCCGCGCATCGGCGGTGTAACGCACCCTTAGCTTTTTCCCTCGTGAATATATTATAAACCGTGGATTAGGCTAATGCTAATTTGGTTGCTCTTCTCGAATATTTGAACGAGTCAACACGTGCAAAATGTTATAAACAAGTTGCGTAAGAGCTTAGCTGAAATGTTTGTAAAAAGTGCAACTCTAAGGTTATATTGCGATTTTCGTACATTCAACAGATTCATTGGGATAATTGGCGCAGCACACGCGCTTGATCGCGTATAGTTTAACAGCATGTGCGTATATCTTATTCACATTATACCCTATTACTCATAACAAATTATTGTTCTCTTTTAAACAATTTAAACGTGCTATTAAACCATTAAACATACGTATATATACCGTCATGACGCTATATATGTAATACAGAGTAATCATGAATAAAAGGAGAAAATCAGGCAGCGAGGGCTCAATCAAATCCTCGTGAAGCTTTCAACGGAACGCTCGCGGCATGTAGCCCCAAGCCGCGGCCGACGAGTATGCGTTATATATATACGTGATGTATTATCCGTACATATAATACCACGGGATTGGGTCGTTACGCTCAGCCGAGCCCGCATTGACATCATCCCTTAGGAGCAGCGGCCCGGCCGGCGAGTGGCCGCTCCGTTGAGCGATCGCCGCCGCGCGCCCGTCAATTTATATATATATATACTGCGCGCTCGGAAAATCCACAGCGATACAAAACTCCGGCCCCTCGGGCGCAGTTGGACAATTTCGCCGGGCGATTGCCCCGGCGATTAGAGGCCGCCGGCCCGATATTATCGCCGAGGCGCAAACTCGGCCGCGCGCCCACGCGCCCGCCCTTTTCTTTCCCTTTAATGTTATTCATAGTTTTAATGCATACGAATGCCGCCGATCTCGTTATACTTATATTTCATTAAAAGCCCGCCCGCCCGGAATGATAAACGCGCCGCGGGTCTCATTCTAATTGCGCTGCGGTGTAGCGCTTTTCCAAGGGGTGGGAAATGTTTTTCCTGTTTATGGGGGTTTAAAGCTGCACAACGCTATACTACAGTACTCTGCTGTTCTGTACGTAATTTAATTTACTAAAATTGGACAAAAGTTGTAGATTCTGTAAATAATATTATAATCCATCGATTACTTAATTAACAGTGTATGCTTTGAAGTGAGTCGTACAATGTAACAACACTGAGATACTATATCCTCTTTTGTAAAATTACCTAACATCATAACAATTTGAAGAAAGATAATTTCAATTTTTATTAAAAATATTTTTTATTATATTATCAATTTTTATTTGATAATTTTGACGGTTACTTAAGTCTGTGATTATTTTATACAAAGGAGCATATGGTAAAAATTACTGTATGACATTTCTCTCAAATATGATATATATACGCAGGTCGTCTAATTTGTGAGTAAAAACTGATTTGTTGTTATATAGCATAATAGTTTGACAATCAAAGAACAAATGTCAATCACGTCGTCAATTTCCGAAAGATATAACGTTGCACGGTAATACCAAGGCTGTAAAACAATTATTATTGAAAATGTTAGACGACGGTGCGTGCACAAAGCTTGATTGATAATTTTGAGATTTAATAAATATAATGGAAACATAATAGCCCGAGCGAGTGGGACTTGTTTTGATAAAGGAGACGAAGGGAAAGGCCGGGCGTTAAAAGTGAAAAGAGACGGGGGCCGCGAGTCGAGGCGGCTATTATCCGGGCGATCGCGTCCGTCCGGTACCCGGAGGCAGGAACATTGTGTTTGCAGAAACAACAGTAATGCCCGGGCGATACTCGGCCATTTGGGCGCATTAGAAATTCAAAAGAGCCGCCGGGTCGCGCGGCCTGAAAAATGAAAGTCCCTCCCTGGGAGCCCCGCACAAAGGGCTCGCCTACATATATACATATACACACGCGTATATATATATATATCGAGCGGGCCGCGAGGGAGCGGCTCGTCTCCCCTCGCGCGAAATCCTCGGCAAAATGGAGCCGGCCGTGGAGGTAACCCGAGACCCGGGCTCATTTACACTTGATTTTCCTCCTGAATTACGGCTCAATTTACCGGCGACAATGGGCGCATCGCCGGGTCCGATTGATTAACGCCCGGCGATGCCGTGGCCTTCGGCTTTGTCGCCCGGAGTCGTCGCTCGCGCCCATTTGTTCGCACAGCCACAAGACGCCTTGCGGATCCGATTACTCGCGCAGATGCTCAGGCGGCGCGACCTTTAGCCGCACCAGCTATATATATACACGCGTGTAAGTGCTCTAAACAAGACCGGAATACATACAGATCTATCTGTACATGTGTAGATGTGTGTGTGTGTGTGTATATATATATATCGCACGGCGGCATAATCCGCGGGGAGTGGCACGGGGCGGGCGCGCTATATCGATTGCGGGGGCGGCGGTCCCGGGTGCTAGGGGGGCGCGGCCAGGAGCCGGGGGCTGCGGTCGCCATGGCGACGGGGCCGCGGATCCCGCCGCCCCGGAGCCCGGCCTCGCAGCCGAGGGACGTTTTACCTTAATGCCCTGCGAATTACGGGACGTGATTTCGGCCGCCTCGCCGGAGGACGCTTTAGCGATAATGTAATTTTATCTGGCCTCCCCCGCCGTGGAGGACCGCCGCGTTAATCCGCCCCTCGGCCGCGCCTTTGGATACGTCTATCTCCCCCTCCCGCACTCCCGCCCCGTCGGCCCCCTCGCCCCGGGGATTATTATTGACGCTCGCGGACGGATCTCGGAGGCTCCTTTTTTTTTTTTATATCGGCTTCCATGGTGCCGCCGCGCAGCAGCCGCGGATAACGATACGGCCGAGATTTGTCTTGCTCGACTCTCCGGGGATTTTCAAAATGTTGGGGAGCCTCGTAAATCCGCGGGATACATACTGCGCCCAGCTTCGCTCCTCTAAGGGAGCCCAATCCCTCCCTTCATCCAACGAACTTCTCCAATTCTCGCGGAATTATCAAATGGATTTATTCTTGCGCGCTATGTGTGCATACGGAAAACGGTAAGAAAAATAACGGAATCCCGCATAAATATAATTATTACGATTACAAAGATATCGAAACGGCGAAGAAGATTAGTAAGCACTACTGTTATTATTTCTAAAGACCTCGTGTCGGAGAAAAAATTAATGCAACGATCAATTAATTTTTAACTGTGCTATTAGATCGTGACACTATACTTTATTCTTTATTGAAGTAATTGAGTTAGTGAGCGATCATTTCAGGCAGTATAATAGCTCTAGATAACGGTAATGTTATGTATATATAAGTATATGTTTTTCCAATCTTATTTTGTCACATATTAATTATATACATCAATATAGCTGCAAGATATTGGATCGTTAAATGAGCAATTTCAAGGTAAAATTGGTTCACAAAGTCAAAAAAATTGATTAAATTCATTCTAATTATATGTGTACGGAGAAAAATCCAGCAATAGAGATCTTTGATCCAGTCAGTGACGACCATTGCTGCAAACATGTTGACCTCTGTCAATGTGTTCAATTGATGTGCGTCAAAGTGGCTAGCTGTTGCGGGCCATAGTGTGGCTGTGATGCAAATAGCTGTTTCGCAGACACTCGTAACACAAGTGATACACGAAAAAATGTAGTCAATCGCAATTGGTACATGATAAGGAATTGGCAAATACCATATTTAAGATTCCTGGTAAGTTGATTTTATTATGATGAAAATAGTAAAGCACTAAAATATAACTGGCGAATACTAAAACAAGATAAACTGGTTGATTTCTTAAATTTTCATTTTGGTTTTTCGACGACTTAAAATGACAAAAAGTTTTTCGTCAGAACCTAAAAATGTGAAAGTTCAGTGTTAATAAAATTCGTAATAAAATATTAAAATATATATTAAAAATAAAAGCAACCAATTATTTTATTTTAGTATTCAATTGTTAATAAGTAAGCAATAGTATTCAATGCTTTTTAATGTTTTACTATTTATTATTGGTAGTAACTATCAAATACTAAAACAAGATAAGTTGATTGCTTTTGTTTTAATGTATGTTTGAATATTTAATTTTCTATTATAAATATCTTCGAAGTTTTTGTTATTTTAAGTTTAAACGAAATTATTTTAAACGAAAATTTAATAAATCAGCCAGATTATTTTGTTTTAGTATTCGCTACTTATATTTTAATGTTTTACTATTTTCGACACAATAAAATAAACTTACCAGGATCCTCGTACTCTTGACAGCTAACCTATAATACAGTTCAGTTTATCATCTGTTAACGGTTATGTAGGACATAACGAAATTTCATGCGAGGAACAACGTTTTGTAATTTACGGGTCTGATTTTAAGTTGTAGTCGATAGCTCAATATTTCTCAAAGGATTCAATAGAGGGATTTTTCCCCGTATATGTATACGTTTTTGTAATGAATGCTATTAAGAAACAGAGGAGAAAACATATAAACTTTTTGTAAAAATCTCTTGTTTTAAAAGTGCATGTAATTAATATTTATTAAATTAAATATAAAATGCATACCCATGTATCGATAAAATTTAATAATAATAATTATATTCAACACAATAATTTTCGAAAACTCTGCATCTATATTATTTGTATAATTGTTGAAGTAATATGTAGATGTTGGATATGGTAAATAATCATGGAATAGTTCTTTTAAACAACGGTTTTAAAACATTTTACAAAAGCATGCTCAAGTTAAACTCTTCGCACAACGTATAATATAGACAACAAGTTTAAGTAATTTTACGTTTTAGCTGCTCTTATATACTTTCTATTCTGTATTCAGGTTATACTTCCCCTTTATAATAAATGATGTCAAATTACGACCGTCGTTAAAATAGATACCTGCATAAATATTATTTATTAAAAAACAGGAAGTGCACAGTAATCGGTCGAATGAGATAATCTAATATCTAATGCTCCGACATAATTCTAATTAGGAAAAATCAAACAAACACGCTTGTTTGTTAGAAGCGTATTTTTCTTGTACATAATTACTACAATAATAACGCATAATTCGATTTAATTGACAAGTTGGTAAAAACTCTAATTGTGATAGAGCAGAACAATTAACACGAAAAAAAGAAAGAATTCGGAGGAAAGCAGTGGAAAAATGAGCTTAAGTATTAGTGTGAAAGAGAAAATGTGCAGAAACGGAGAAAAAAGTTAATCGAAGCGAAAGGTAGGAGCGAAAAAGCAATAAAAAGAAAGGAAGAAGGCGTAGAGGATAACGATTGCAGGTAGGTAATGGAGCCAGGTCTTGAGATAGGTTATCGTTATTTGAATAAATTCAATTAGAAGAGAGCGTTTCATTCTGCGCAATTACAATCTGCTGCCGCGGTCCGAGTATTTACAATCCACTTGCCGGGATATACCTTGGCGGGACTCGGGCCAACTCGGCCCGTCGCAGGACGGCCAGCACTGCTGGCGATCCCGCGGCCACGGATCCGCGCGCGAGACGACATCTCGCGGCGGCGGCCGCGCCAGGGGTGGGGGCGAGCGGCGTCGGGGTCGCCCCTCCACCGGGCGCGCCCCGCCCCCGGGGCGCCCGCCGGCCAATCGGTCCGCGGCGCCGGGGCGGGAAAAGCCCCCGGGGCGGCCGATCGAATCGCAGCGCCTCGGCTCGTTAGCGGCAAATTGCGCGACATTAACTCCGGGGGACGCTCTCGCGGGCTGCCCCCCCCCCCAACTTCCCCTCCCGCGCCGGCCGATGTCTTGATTATCGGCGCGGGCGCGCGCGCAATTTGCCGCGACGGCTAGGGCTCGGGATAATAAGGGCGCTTATTGGGTAATCGCCGGGCCGCCCGTAAAAAGACGCCGTAATCCCCGGTAATTGCGTGTGTGCACTGCGCCCGACTTATTGCGAGCGGGAAAATTTATTGCGCCTCGCGAGCGCCCGCAGCTCGCGCCTGCCGGGACGCCTGCGCCCTTGCCGACTCCTCGCGGAAAGCTCCATTTGCTAATCGGCCGGGGAAACGTCCGCGGCTTTTCACTCGCGGCCGCGTGTGTGTGTGTGTGTGTAACGTCTTCGGGCCCGACGCCCTTCGAGGCTCGAAAAGTCGACGCGGAGCGGCATACCGATAATTTAGTCAAGCTTGCGCTGCTTATTATATTCTCTATATTTACAACAAATACTCCTGTCATTATATCGTATTTGTTTCTCTTATTTGTATAGGCTGTCCGGCTGGCAGGCCTTGGACGATATTGTCCTCTGCCAGCTGCACAAAACTTATCCTCAATTTTCTCGACGATCCTGCGACTTGGCTCTGAAGAGATAAGAACCTCTAATTATATTCCCCATTGCAAACTCCAGCCCAGACGCCTATGAAATATTTTCATTTTTTAACGCGCTCCAGTTAGTCTAACTATATTCTTATAAATTATAGTTATTATTTTTAGAATTACGGCTCAAATCGCTCCACTACTCACTGCCTACGTGAGATCTTCAGTTATATATGTACACGTGAAACAAAACGCTCGCTCTTCGACGAGAATGTCTCTTCGAGCTCCTCTTTCTGATTTTATCACCATCATACTCGGAGTTAAAAATAAACGTTGCAACCCATTTAGTGTAACCCATATTTCATGGTCGTCCGATTAATTTATGCACAAACAAAATCCGTTGAACACAAGTACGAGGAAAATGGTTCAGCGTTTCTCAATCATGCACACGATAAATTTCAATTAAATCTTCCGTAGGATTGATACAATGCAACATTTATTTACACACGAAACACGTTTGCCTCGAATCCAATTTATTGCATTTTGTTATATATCCTCGATGAATAACGGATCTGCGCACTTGTACACATGAGAATTCAACGAAACTTATCCGCTTTCCTCGTGCAGTCCTCTTATTTAGGTTAGATTAATTAATAGAATCGTAAACTGGCTAGCTATCGCAAGATAGACGGCTCGGCTATCATCGGGGGCTAATCTCGAGCGGTGGCAAAGTTGCGCACGAGGCGCGGACCGACGGCACGCGGCAGTGGAACGCGAGCGCACTTTAACCACTTGACAAGATACATTCGCAAAGCCCTTGGGCTTCTCCGGTCCCCCGAGGCTCGTTCTTTACTTAGTCGGCATTAGCTAACGACGCTCTGATTCACAGTTGTTGAGGTCAGCACAGTGAGCTATATATATGTGAACGGTGAGTTTCTTCAACTGCTCTCTTGATGCTAGTTCCTCGGCACAAGGAAAACCGAACGATGCGCCCGCAGTGATGTACGAAATTTCATTGACTTGTGGATAGTCTTTTTTTCATGACGCTTAACGTCCCTTTTCGACTTAATTATGCTTCAGAATTTATGTTTGCAATAATTAATCGGTACACTTAACGCGACGTTGTGATATCTGTTATAATTTATGTGTATATGTTTATGCAAATTAATTCCTTGTAGAGAATGCGATGTAAATCTACATTAAAATGAACTTCATAATAATAATCTTGTAATTTACGACGTTTGCTATAGATCCTATATCAACGGACCTAACTTTATATTCTTCAAATTTCCGTCTTCAAAAGTAATCGTACAATTGAATGTCTTTTACCCAACGACATGCCAATTAAATTACGTACCTGTAAAAAATTTATAAACAACTTATGGGTACACCAATATATTGTAATTTATTAGTTTAAAATTTCTTCGGAAAAAGGTTTCAAATTTTATTCACGACAAGTTTGTATATCATGTACATCATCAAATTCTAACAAGTATAATTATCCCCATATAGTGAATATAAAAAATATCGCTAAAAGAAGATCGTTAAATTTTAATTCCCTTTTCAGGAAGTTTGTTTTGAAGACTTGTTTGTACAGTTATTGGACGTAGATGAGGTAGTTTAGAAATACTCGGAATAAGATCAAATATCAAAGTCAACGTCGACTTACTTCTCATAATTTCGAGAATTTCGATCCAAAAATGTGACGAGGCGCGTGTGAAAGTTAGAAGGATAGAATTACTCCGTTCTTGTTCGAATCGTATGCAAGACTTTAAAGCCTGAAAAGTGACTCCAAAGTACATACGAGCGTGTATAAAGGGAAGTGCGGGTAATAATATAAAAATATTATCCGTGGTTAGGTGAAAAACGAGCTGAAAAATCACATATGACCAAATTAATATCGCTCTCCCCTATTTGGCTTCTTGAGCCAACTTATATATACTGTATATAAAAGAGAAACTTCATGCGAGTCCCATTTATTTTGCCCAGTGCTTAAACGAGATGATTCGGCGCGTTCGCGTATCCGATCCGACATCCGTTTCATTTCACGAAAAACTCCGCCCACGAAGCCCGCGAAAAAGCTTATATAGAAAACACCGGGATCGTTCCGGGCTCGAGATTACGCGATATATTTTTGGTAAACTATATCGCGTTACGAGTCATTACGAGACGCTGTAAAGTTTAATTGCAAGCGTGCGCTGCCGGGCGCCCGACCCTTGGCCCATTAAGACCGCGGACAACGCAGTTTGAGAGAGCCACCCCTCGGACAACAAAACTTTGTAGGCGCGCGACTCGCGCAATCTCCGCGAGACATCTCCGGCGCGGCTGACGTCAACGCCCTCGATCGGCGCGTTATGTACAGTCGGTGGAGGAACGGGACCTCGGCGCAATTGGCCGATCGGCGCCGGCGACTCCTCGCGACGGGCGGTCCTAAAGTATCCGCTTAATTACTAGAATTAGTGACACAACAGACTTGCGCTTAAAGAGGGCCCACGCATGTGGCCGGCTCTCGGGTTACACGCGGGCTCCGCCCACTGGCTCCTTTCCCCGAAAGCGCGTAAACGGCCCGAGGCTGCCGCCGCGGCAGCCCCTTTATTTTCTCCCGCGGCCGAGTCAATACCACTCGGCTCCTTGGGAATCCCATGTCCCGGTCTCGTCCGCGGCCTCGCCACGTTTTTCGGGATATCGGGTTATAACGAGGCGCACTGTTCGCGCCGCCTGCCGAACGCCCCTTCGTGTAATTTTCGCCCCGTATTGAGCCACTTTGATCCTGGAAAGATTCATCAAGGAGCCAAGTCCTCGATGTTAAGTTGTACAAGCTTCTCTCGTTCGATCGCATTTTATATAGTTCTCAGCGTAGCCGTATTTATTCGCAAATCGATATTATTACTTACACGGGCAGCTCTGTTTATTGTATATTGTTCGTGATTAATTTTTATAACCTAAAATAACGAGTACTTTTTTAATCGGCTCGGCGATGGCGAAAACGGGATCATGTTATAATTGAAGCTTTCACGTAAGGCACTTAAACATAAATATTATATTAATTTCTTTAATGCGTTACGCAATTCGCATTGTATAATGCGGGGCGGGAGGGGGCAGCGAGCCGACCCGGTTCTCTCAATCATAATAATGAGGCGAGAAACGAGCGCCTGGAATTTTCGCATAAATCAGTCGCGAGAACTCGGAGCAATCTTCCAAATATTCCTCGGCAAAAGGAAAGGGAGGACGCGCGATTGAGAAAAAGCGCCGGGGCGGTAGCCGTATCGCGCAGAGTACAAAACGAGGGACGAGTATATAATCTTGAATTGAAAGCGACGGACAGTTAGACGCGGGTGACTGTTGTTTCAGGACCAACTGGCCGCCGGACTCGCTTACGTACAAAAGATCCTAATCTGCGCCGTGAAAAAGTGTTTGCGCGGTGGCAGAGCGGACCGAGCAATTATCCTTGTCGGCGGGCGGCGCGCGCGCCTTTATTAGTCGCTAAAATTAGCTCGGCCATTTTATTGCGCAACCTGCCGCGCGGCGGCGCTACAATACGGGAGTTAGTGACCGCAAACGACCCCCCGAACGACGCGACGCAGACTCACCGGGTCGCCCGGGTCGCCCGGCTACCGACTGGCTTATACAATTATCGATATGGACAATTTTAAAAATTGAAGAATAATTCAAAAAGATCGGTGATTAATTAGGATTCCTTACTTTGTAAAAGAGATTTAGATTAAGACCCCTATACAGTAAAAAATACAGGTGGTCCTTGAGGGATTAAGGAAACTTTATCTAAACTCTATCTATAGTATTAAATTTAATAACTAATACCCAGATATCGACGTTCTTCGGAGGGCTATTTCCAAATGTGCTGGAGTATACCGAAGGAAACTGTAGTCTCATGCACAATGGCCAGTGGCATCTTTCAAAGAAAGATGACTAAAGATCTTAAATTTACTGAGGTAAATTTACTTAGGTCTTGTACTACAAGGTACAAATTACTTAAATATCTCTTGATATTCTTATTATAGAGATGTGATTAATATTAAATTCGTTTTCAAACTTATATCAATAGAACATTTAACAAAACCACGTCATACAGCAATCTATGGTTACAATCAAATAAATATATTTGATATTTACAAAGATAATTTGTGATATGATTGAAATATTTGTTACTGATAAACATTTATTTGATTAAAAATTATTTATATAATGATATATAATCACAAATATAAATAAAATTCAATATTTATAAATATTCACTTTATTGATTGGAAAATGTTTGTCTTTCTGCACAAAAATTATTGAAATAATTATGAAAGTGATTACACTTCTAGATTCGAAGTCTTTTAAATATAATTTGTGAAATATATTTAGCATTAATCATTATAGACGAATAATATACATAATTCTACTTATGAAAGATTATAGACTGGTTCATATTAAGTTTAGATGCAGTTTAAAAAGTCACCAGGCGGCATTACCCGAGTCATTTACATTTGTCTCGATATCAATTGATATCAATCGGACTTGATGAAACGTCCTATCGACATCGTGTTATTGTTAAACAATTGAAACGAAAGACTAAGAAAGTAGATTGAAAGTTCTTAACCGGTTATTTCGTCCTGCTTCCGGGCACTAATTTGTTGGGTATAAGACTAAGGGCGTATCGAAGATCTATATAATTCCACGATAAATTAAGCCAGATAAAGCCGCTAATTACAGGCCCATTATCTCGTAATAACTTATTATAAAGCAATCTCGGACCCGTCGAAGCTTAAAGGCCGATCTCGCCTATAATATAATAGCCGCCGCTTGCAGGCCTACGCGTTTTAACCAAAGCGGCTGCTTCATGGCGCCTCTAATAATGACCAGGGACCAGTTCACTCCCCCTTGTCGGCCCTCATTTTGAGGAAAATTAAGCTGGTAGAATCTATACTTTTGATGAAGGAGAGAACGAGAGAGAGAAATATGTGCCCAGACGAAAAAGACGTTCACGCCCACGAAGCAACGCACGCGCAGGGCATCTATGGTTAGTAACGCTTGGAGTGTTTCCCGAGAGCGAGTATATATCCTAACATGATAGGGCTTGTATTCTCGCATTGCCTAATGGCAATCAATCATACGTCACAGAGCAAAAGTCATATTTAAAAAAGACCGACCAACTCTTATTTCCAAGTAGAAAGCTAATATTGTAATCGTATTAATTGACGTTTGTTAGCATTTTTTTAAAATTCATTAATAGTCGAAAGATGATTCAATATGAGTATTATAATCATTACAGGGTCACAAAAAATACAAATATATGTATCAACCTCTCAACCGATTTAATGTTATATATATAAAAAACTTATAAGTATATTTTATACTACATCTTATACTAGTTTTAATTATTATACTAATATAGGTTAGTTTACACTACAATGAGCGGTTTAGAGCTGAATATTAAAAACGTAACATATATAATTGGTCTTACGTATTAGTATAAGATTGTAATTGTATATTATTTACATTTTCAATGTAATCATGAATTAAAAAGAGAAGTACGAAAACATGCCTTGCATAAAGAACAACTTCAAATTTTCTATGCACAATCACTAAATGTACAATCCTTATGTGCATAGAATAAATCAAGAAGATCTAAAAATGCAATTAAATTTAATTTCTTTTTATTTCGTTTTATTTTATTTCAGCTTTGAGTTCTACGAAGGTTCAACTGTGAGAGGTACTCGCAGATGCTGGCGAGTTGTGACGATCCTCCTCTTGTCCTTCAACTTATTTCCCTCCTTTTATCACAGACCTCGTGATCAACGATTTTGCTTTCATGGGCTTGGACAGTCATTGACAACAGAAAACCGACTCTTCTGAAAATAATCATTAGCGTAGACAATTCTTGATAACTATAACTAGATGATTTTAACATACGCGTAAAAGTCTGTAAAGTCTGTAAATTAATTATTTACAATTTGGTTATTGATGCAAGTAGCAGGTGAGATGGCATAATAGAACGTATGTAAGAATAAGAAACTTCCATTCTGTGGGAAAAAGTTTAATTGACACGATCATTTGTTCTCAATTCAATAGATTTATAATTTTATGTTGACTCATATATAACTTATTTAAGAAAATTTCGTACATGGAGTCTTCCGACACTATTTTTTTAAGTACCTAGTAGATCATCACCCTGACCAATTGTTTTTTTGGCTTTAAATAAATGTTTTTAAACTCATATGAACTCTATGTACACCTCCTATAAACTATCATTTCTAGTAAAAGTTTTATACGAATTAATCGGAACTGATTTGAAATTCTTCAGGGTGCGTATATATTCCGAATTCTTTATTTTCTTCAACTTATATTAATAATATATTTTTCTAATATATAATTGAAGAAACTAAAAAGTATATTTTTAGTCGTAACCAGCTGTATAAAAAATTTACATTATCATCGCTATTTACATTATTACACAAAAAAGTAAACTTCAAATTTTTTATATTTATATTTATATTATTTTGGATTCGTTGTGCATACAAATTGTAACATTATTTAAATAGCAAGTCATAGAATATGTTATTATAAAAGCAAAGACGAATAGATTAAAATCTTATTAATAACAGTTATTTTAAAGTTATATTATTTTTCGACATATTCGTCAAAAGTTCCTATTTACAACTTAACATGAAGTTTAACCGTGTATTAATATCTTTTTTTAATTTAGTAGGCATCTTGTTTATTACGATTGGTTAGTATTTTTGACAGTAGGTATTTACAAAACTATATTAATGGCGACTTTAATTTATTAACAATTTATTAATACTATATTATTATAATATTAAACCACTGACTATCCTAGAAATAAACAAATTAATTTATACGTTTTCACTTATTAGAAAGCGTCGAGGGCATTATTGGCGGTCGACCAGTTGTTCGTCAAGGTTATTTTAAATACAATGTCGCCATTAAAATCAATAATGTAGAGGATATATGTAGTGGTGTTATTATTGGACCGCGACACATTCTCTCTGTAGCCAGTTGCTTTATTAATCAGCAGAATAGATTTAAAGATCTACATTATACAGTTATCGCTAATGCTTTAAGCCTTCACTATAAGTATTCAATCACAGTAACAGTGGACACAATATTTATATCTAAAGATTTTGATTCCTCAACTATTCATGGATATACATCACCTAGTATAGGAAATTTAGCTGTGCTAAAGGTATGCAAAATGTTCTATATTTAAGATTAAAATAGTATATCTGGTTTTAGAATTACTTTTCAAATATTATAAAATCAGCAATTACATTGTTCTTAATTATAATTATAGTTAAGTGAGCCATTAGAATTAGGAGTGAATTCTCCATTGGATAAAGTAATTTTACCAGATAATCCTACTACTTCGAACTATGAAAATGAATCTCCTTTAGTATCTGGATACGGAGTTACAGCGAAAAATAAACTAACAGTAGATTGGGTTGGAAATCTAATTGAATTATGTGATTTTCTACAAGCTGCACCAACAAAGGTCATTCCTAATCAGTTGTGCCAAGCTGGATTTCCGTTTCCCCTACAGGAACAGCATCTTTGTGCTAAGTTACTTCCAAACGGGCGAAAACCTGTAGGCACTTGCATTGTAAGATTTTTAATTAATATTTATAAAATCCATATTTTTAAATATTTCCTTTTAAATTAACAATAAGATATAATACCAAAGAATAACAGAATCAGTATTTTTGTTACAATTATTTTTAAAAGAAATAATAGAGTACTAACTTTTTCCGTTATTTGCAAATTCTATATCTTACTTTCACATTTCCTTTTTAAAGGGTGACAGCGGTAGTCCACTTGTAAGACAGGGAGATGTATTAATTGGTGTATTATCCGATTTTCGACTAGATTGTAACGAAAAAGAACACGGAGCTTTATATACAAGAATCACACCTTATTTAGATTTCATTCGAAAAGCTATGGATGAAATACCTTCGCCTTCTGATACACGTTATGCTGTATACAAAAATAGAGATACAGCACTTGGTGTAATAGGAGGGGGTATGGTATTAGAAGAATATTATTATCACATTTAAGCGCCGCATGAACAATTTCCAAAAATGGTATTATTTAACTTTATATGCATTTGGAGTATAAAGTCTTAAGCAAATACAAACCATTATTTGTATAAATAAAATTTGTATAAATAAAATTGATGTAAATATCACAAAAAATTTCTGGTTATAGAATAAAAATATAAATATAAGGAATCTTTTAATCCAAATATCGTAGAGTTAAGTTAATTACCTTTGAATGCACATCTAAGCACCAAAAATAGTTCGTATATATGTGAACTAGTATATTCATTTATCGTACAAGTACTGTCTTTTGTCTTTGTTAGAATGCAACTCTAATTATATACACACACACATATACACACATATACTCCCAACTGTATCTACAGAAGGAACCTCAGGAAAATGACCTGGAAGTTTATGACCCTGGCCCAGGAAAAGGGATCTGCTGTACTGAAGACAGTCGAGCAGTTTTTAGTACGAAAGTAGCCACCGAACATACAGTACACATTCATATAGCTTGTACCATTACATTAAGTAAATAAACAATACTTATTATATTTAATACAAAACTCCTTTTATTTCCCTAGCCTACTTTGCGTTATATCTCCAATAGGTTATGGGCCCAGGCTCTAGTGTAAATTAAAAGGATAAAGGTCAGTTTTGTTTATAAAAGATCTTTATAAAAGACTAAAGAAAAAGGTCAATCTTTTAAAAGGATTTTTTAAAGTGCAAAGTGTTGTTTAAAATGGCAGAAAGTGTAACACGTTATGGAATCCAAAAACTTAATAGTGAAAATTATCCAGTTTGGAGTTACAAATTAGAATTAACGTTGATTCGAGAAAACTTGTGGCAAATGATTAATGAAGACAAACCAGATCCAGAACCTAACGAGCATTAATCGGTCTTACAGTTGAAGACAACCAACTGCATCACATAAGGGGAGCTAAAACGGCTCGTGAGGCATGGCAGTCGCTCAAGGAATCACCATCAAAAATCAACGCTCACTAATCAAGTTCACTTACTAAAAGGTTTGTGTAATTTAGTACTCAAAGAAAGTGGCGATATGGAAGAACATATGCACAAGTTCTCACAGTTTATAAGCCAGACCTTAGTGGCAGCGCTATTGCTTCGAAGTCTACCGGATTCGTACAATACTCTCGTTACGGCTTTAGAGAGTAGGCCCGATAAGGACTTTACATTGCAGTTAGTAAAAAGTAAGCTCATCGATGAGCACAGAAAACGTAGAGAGGGCAAAGAATTTAAAGAAGACTCATGCGGTAATGAATCGACAATGAAAGCAGCGCATCTAGGTAAAAAAACAACTTGTTTTTTCTGCAAAAAGACAGGACACTTGAAGGCTGACTGTCGACAATATTTAAATTGGAAAAATAAAAAACAAGATAAAGCAAACAATGCGACGTACGGATATTCAAGCAGAGACGCATGTTTTGTAGCAACTTCGTCGGAGTCAACAATGGAGAAAGCTCTACTTGGCAAAATTAATAATAAACATTCGGATAGTTGGCTTGGAGATTCAGGCGTGACCAGCCACATGGTTAATAGTCGTGAATTTTTCAATAGCGTAGACTTAAACAGAAAAGGCTCCGTGAGCCTCGTAGACGAAGAAAAAATAGCTAAAGTTGAAGGCGTCGGAGAGGGAATAATAAAGTGCATTGTAGCAAATAAAGTGTCCGAAATGTGCCTTGCAGATGCGTTATTCGTGCCTAGCCATAGCTCAAGTTTACTGTCAGTGAAAAAACTGACGAGAAACGTCTTTAAAGTTCTCTTACGAAGATAATGACTGTATCATTAAAAAGAGGGACAATGGAAATATTACGGCAATAGCAAGTTTGTCTCCAGACCTTTATAAAGTAAAAACTGCCGAAAAGGTTTATACAGCAAGCGGAGTGATAAACCCGGGGCACACGCCGGATTGTCAACATACGTGGCACAGGCGCTTTGGGCATCGGGATATAGATGCCATAAAGGATTTAGCGCAGAAGGAACTAGCTGTAGGCATAATCATAAAGGACTGCGGATTAAGGGAAACTTGCGAGTGCTGCGTAAAACAAAAGATGAGGCGCCTTCCTATCCCTAAGCAGTCATTAAATAAATCGCAGGCCATTTTAGACCTTATTCATACAGACGTTTGCGGCCCTATGCAGACAGTTACACCTGGTTACAAAAGATACATAATGACAATTATTGACGATTACTCAAGATACTGTACAGTATTCTTTCTGCAGTACAAAAATGAAGCTCAATCGTGCATTAAAAATTTCATTGAAATGGTCAAAAATCAATATGGTAAAAAGCCGAAAATTATAAGGTCTGATCGAGGAAGGGAATATGTTAATGAAAATCTACAGAATTACCTTAAAGTCGAGGGAATCAAAATTCAATACACAGCTGCGTATTCTCCTCAACAAAACGGTGTTGCTGATAGGAAAAATCGCTCCTTAATAGAAATGGCTCGTCGTATGCTTTTAGATGCCAATTTAGAAAAGAAATTTCGGGCAGAAGCAGTAAATACAGCCAATTAGTTACAGAACATTCTTCCTACTAAAGGTACAAATAAAACACCGTACGAGATATGGACAACAAGAAAACCAGATGTGAAAGATTTGCACATATTTGGCTGTAAAGCATTTATTTATGTGCATAAAGAACAGCGAAGAAAATTAGACAATAAATCGAAAGAGATGATTTTTGTCGGTTATTCGGAAGAATCGAAGGCGTTTCGTTTTTTAGATATAAACACAAATAGCATAAAAATCAGTCGTGACGTCGCATTCTTCGATAAAGAAAGAAGTATAGACACAAGCATTGCTTATATGAATCACTCAATTCAGATAATTCGGAAGAATCGCAAGTAGAACCCGCATTAGACGAAGTATGCCGACGCTCACAAAGGACAAATAGAGGAGTCCCACCTAACAGGTATATGGCTACCATTAATTGTGCCATTAACGCAGAGAATGAAGAAGAACCATGCAGCGTAAATGAAGCACTATCAGGTCCACATAAAGATGAATGGAAGAAAGCCATGGATATGGAAATAGAGTCGCATACGAAGAATGGCACGTGGGAGATAGTACCAAGAACAAGCAGTAATAAGTTAATCTCCTCCAAATGGGTTTTTAAAATAAAAAGAAACTCAAGTGGTAATATTGTGCGACGCAAAGCTCGATTAGTCGCGAGAGGATTCTCACAAAAATACGGAGTCGACTATGACGAGGTTTTTGCACCTGTCGTACGACAATCAACATTCAGAACCCTTTTAGCCATTGCAGGTCAAAAGGGAATGATTGTAAAGCATCTGGATGCAAAGACCGCGTTCCTCAATGGCGATCTAGAGGAAACGCTATATATGCAACTACCTGCAGGTTACACCAACACAAATAAAAATAACATCTGCAAACTAAAAAAAGGCATTTATGGATTAAAACAATCAGCAAAAATTTGGAACGATAAACTTAACATCGTTCTCATAAAGTACAACTTTATTCAGAGCAAAGCCGATCCTTGTCTCTACGTAAAAAATGATGGGGGAGATATAGTATATCTCATTATTTACGTAGACGATTTTTTGATTGCTGCAAAAGGTGAGGATAATATCACGGATGTAATAAAGTATTTAAAAGGACACTTTGAATTGACAAACCTTGGCGAATTAAGTCATTATTTAGGCATCGAGATAAAGAAAAATCAAGATGGATTTTTTATGTTAAAGCAATCGAAATATATAGAAAAAATTCTTTTCAAATTCGGACTTCAAGAAGCAAAAGTATCAAATATACCGTTGGATACAGGATACGTAAAAACTAGAAATGAAGAATCATTAATGCCGGACAATGAAAATTACCAAAAATTAATTGGCGCTCTATTATATATTGAAGTTAATTCAAGGCCAGATATAAGCGCCAGTGTAAATATATTAAGTCAATATAATAAGCAACCTTCAAGTGCAGATTGGAACGAGGCGAAAAGGGTCGCCCGCTAGCTGAAGAAGACAAAGCACTACGAACTTTGTCTAGGCCAACAAAATGCACCTAAACATCTTATCGGTTATGCTGATGCAGATTGGGCTGAAAATAAAGCAGACCGAAAATCCAACAGCGGCTATTTATTTCAATACAATGGTGCATCGATCAGCTGGAGTTGTAAGAAGCAATCTTGCGTAGCCATGTCCTCCACAGAAGCAGAATATATAGCACTGGCAGAAGCATCTCAAGAAGCCATCTGGATTCAACGATTAATCGAAGAGTTAGAATGCAAAAAATTAGATAAACCGATAATATTTGAAGACAACCAAAGCTGTTTGCAATTATTAAATAATAAAAAATTCAGCAACAGAACAAAGCATATTGATACAAAATTACACTTTTTAAGAGATTTACAAGAAGAAAAAAGAATAACTTTTAAGTATTGCCCCACTGAAGAGATGGCAGCAGATATGCTAACAAAAGCATTAAATAAGGTAAAATTAAAAAGGATGACAATTATGTGCGGATTAGTCAATCACGATGCAAATATAATTAGATTTGAGGAAGGGTGTTAGAATGCAACTCTAATTATATACACACACACATATACACACATATACTCCCAACTGTATCTACGGAAGGAACCTCAGGAAAATGACCTGGAAGTTTATGACCCTGGCCCAGGAAAAGGGATCTGCTGTACTGAAGACAGTCGAGCAGTTTTTAGTACGAAAGTAGCCACCGAACATACAGTACACATTCATATAGCTTGTACCATTACATTAAGTAAATAAACAATACTTATTATATTTAATACAAAACTCCTTTTATTTCACTAGCCTACTTTGCGTTATATCTCCAATAGTCTTAAACATATATCCGGCTTCTTGAAACCATGAGTACTATAACCTTAACTATGCATTAACGTATTTTAAGCAATATAATCTTTATCACTACCAAATATCATCCAGAGCTGCTTAAACCTTCGGCACGGTGTGAGCTACACTCAGGTAGCGTAACCATCGAGGAAAAAGTACCCTCGTGGGCTGCAGCCCAATTTGCTGTCACCACATGCACATGGCTATTTATTACATAGTTTATAGTTGTTTCTACTAATACACGGAGAGAAATATTATACATTAAAAACGGTATATTAAAATATATAAATATAGTACATTTAATTTTATTTTTTTGTACCGTAAATATTACTCAACAGTACTGGAATTTGGTCACAAACTGTAGTTTGTGTAAAACTTACAGTCTAATACCTTCCCTAGGGACCACAGGATCTTGAAGCCGGTGGGGAGGCTTATCCACGGGTCCTATGAGTGCCCGTGAGTTTGGACGGCCTGACAGCATGAATAGTGAATAATGAATAAGGGTTTCCCTAGAAAAGGGATATCCCTTGAATGTAGGGTTTTCTATACACAAGCAATATCTCCAGAATAGTTGAATGAATGAGGCTGTTGGCGTCATCTTGTGAGTTCTTCAACCTTTACTGTGTGAGGCCGGCGCTTGGATGCGGAGATAGAGTTCTACTGTCGCACACAAGAATCAATCCAAGGTCTATTGTCTCGATTGATGCATAATACGGGGGGAGCTGTGTTGTAGCGACCTTCGGGATACCAGGTCGAATCCCGTCGTATGCAGACCTTACCCGGTAGAACGGGCAGTGCCGGGTGGACCCTTCTTTCCACACTACTCGTGGGATCTAAATTGAGATCACTAAAGAAAAATCTAATGAGGTGAATGAAGTTCGGAACTCACGACCGACTTCTGAAGCCCCAGAGACAACGGCAGAATGCCGCCGAACACGCAGGATCCGACATTAGGAACGGGCTCGAGCCGACGCATAAGTGGGGTTCAGAAAAGGAAACTGCTCAATAATATATATATGTACATATATAAATTATGTTTTATTTTCGATCAGATAACAAATTTAATAAATTAATGTTAGAGTGTATCTAGTTGTTAGATTATCATACAAAAAAGTAAACTTAGCTCGTATGATTTCCACATATGCAAATGTTTTACACATATTTATTTTAGGTTCTCGGCATACATAATTCTCAAAGTTACTTAAATAGTACATTGGTACAACTTATTTCAGTCTAAAAGCATATTATTTGTTTGTATGCTGTTCAAAAAATTTATTATAACATGAAGATTAATTCAGCATTAAAATCTTTTGTCAGTTTAATGACTATTTTATCCATAGCAATAGGTAAGTGTCCAAAAGTCGGTATTTGCAAAATTATTGTTATATATTATTATAAGAACTTCATTTATAATATTATACGAATACTATACCCTGATAAAATATAACAGAGCGCTAGATAAACATTAACTAATTTTTAGATACTTACTAGTAATTAAGTAGAAGATATCCAATGTATGTTAAATTCATTGAATGGTTGAATAACCCAATAATATTACATTTTGGTGGAGTAGTGCGTAATTATAAATATAATTTAAAAGTTTTCCCCATCTAATATATTTTTTCATTTTAATAATATAATCGTAATTATTTTCTAATTATTATTTATACAATTGGTTAATTTTCAAATATACGATTATATTATTTAGAAAGCTGCGAATTAAAATTAACCGTTTAAATTCAGTTTTCAAATTATTATATTAAGCTGTTCGAAAAAAATTGAGATACTGGAAGGTTTATGTATCGATTCATTTTAAAAATCCTTCTACAGGACTGAGCTATTATTTTATCTTATCTAAATTCTCGATTTAGTTAGAAATAAGATAACTTCAGCTGATTAAAAAAATAATTAGCTTAAAATTAACTAAGAATTCTACCAGGATATCATTATTATAAGATTTAACCGTTTTTGACCAAATAAGTACATTCTTATTAATTAACTAGAAACCGCCGAAGGTATCATTGGTGCTCCAAACTTCTATATTCGTCAAGGTGTACGTCAAAATAATTTTAAATACAATGTTGCTATTAAAATCAATGGTCCAAATGATGTATGTAGTGGTGTAATCATTGGACCGCGACACGTTCTCTCAGTAGCCAGTTGTTTCATGAATCAACAGAATAGTTTTAAAGATTTATATTACACAGTCATCGCCAATACTTTTAATCTTCACTCTACGGATTCAACTATATTAACGGTAGATGCAATATTTGTATCTAAAGATTTTGATTCCTCGACTATTCGTGGATATTCATCGCATAGTATAGGAAATTTGGCTGTATTAAAGGTACGTCCATTTTTCTACTTTTAAGTTTAAGAGAATATATTTAGTTTTAGGATTACTTTTCAGATATTGTAAAATCAGCTATTTAATTATCTTTAATTATAATTATAGTTAACTCAAACATTAGAATTAGGACCGAATTCTCGATTGGATAAAGTAAATTTACCACATAATCCTGCTACTTCAAACTATGAAAATGAACCTGCTTTAGTATCCGGTTACGGAGTTACAGCGAAAAATACACTAACAGTAGATCGGGTTGGAAATCTGTTTGAATTGTGCAATTTTCTACAACTTGCTCACACAAAGGTCATTTCTAATCAAATATGTCAAAGTGGATTTTCATTTCCTGTACAAGAAAAGCATCTTTGTGCTAAATTACTTCAAAATGCGCAAGAAGTTGGAGGCACTTGTAATGTAAGATTTTTATTAAATCATAATCTATTGTTACATATTAATTTTTTAAAAAGTAATATTTAAAACAGTTGACATTTATCAAATTAGTGTTTGAGCATATATTCTTTTCAATGATTAATTAGGTATAAATTTGTAAAATCGTCTTACAAAAATTATTATTAAAATTATTTCTAATCGTAGTTTTTTTGAACTTAAACATTATAAATCTTAGTTACATTTTTTTAACAGGGTGACACTGGCAGTCCACTTGTAGCAGGAGAAAATATCCTAATTGGTGTATTATCCGATTTTCAATCAGATTGTAATGAAAAGGATCACGGAGCTTTGTATACGAGAATCACACCTTACTTAGATTTTATTCGAAAGGCTATGGATGAAACACCTTCGCCTTCTGATACACGTTATGCTGTATACAAAAATAGAGATACAGTTTTTGGAATGATAGGAGGGGGTATGACATTACAAGAATATTACCACCATATTTAAGCGACAGAGTTATTTCGGAAATTAGTAATGTTTTACTTTTTCTACACTTTCGGGATATAAAGTCTTGAATAAACAAAAAATCTTTGTTTTGAAAAAAAGAATTATTCTTCAATATTTTATATATCTTATTACTTGTTTAACATGTGTAAAAATATAATAAAGCTTTCAATGCTCACTAATAAAAATATAAGCCTTAAATTCTGTGCTCATTTCTTTATTAGGTCTAAGCACGATCTAACGCTTTTAGTTATACCCATTATCAGTGCCAACAATAGTATTGTACCACCCTGCATACTTTATTATCATTTCATTTGTAAAATGCAATTGTACTCCAGCTAAACTTATCAATGTAATTTGGTACACCATACTGTCCAAATTACCATATATAATTTCTTGTTAATATTTTATATTAATCTCACTCTGTGTGCAATCTAGAGCCAGATAGGGCTATACCGCACGGTTTAAATAAATTTAAATTAAATTAAATCAAATTTCTTTTTTCTAGTAACTAGCTCAAGCACCTTTAGACTAGAAATTTATGAGAAATCAGTTTACAAAGTAGATAATCTCAATATTTTTAATATCTTAAAAGATCTAAATACGGGTATTCAGCGGTCGAATAATGTAACTACTTCTTATCCTTGCAATGCCTACACATTTAAAGCATCTATTCTTGCTTCTCATACTATTGATACTACTGTTGATTGTGGATGTGCTTGACTGCACAATAACAATAGTTGATCCTTGTAGTCTGTTTGGTTCCCGTGGTCGAACATGGAGATCCTTTTTGGCATTGTTCAAATCATACAAACCGAATTCGGTCTTTAGTCACCGATGGATGAGTTTGAGTTTGTTCTAATAGGGAGACCTCTCTGATTTTGGTAGAACATCTCCCCATTCCCTTAAGTAGAATACTATTTATCTGGACTGGTTGTCTGCCGATGTTTCGAGGAAAAATTATAAATGCTTTTGAACTTTATCGGAGAAAAGAGTTGCAGTAGTGAGATGCAGGTGTAATATAATACATAATCTGATGGAGATTGGTCATTTCGTTTTGGAGAAATGTTGATAAAAAGTTTAAAATTTTGTGTTATAGTATACACGTATACGTAAGATAGAAATTGTTGCACACGCTGGTCCTCAGGTATCTGCTGATCTTGGATAAAGACAGTTCGATCGCTATGTAGTGAACATATATATAGTTTATATAGAATGTACTTTATGAGGATATATCAGGAGGAGGCTTCCGTCCCAGATTTTGCTACCTTGATTCACCGTCACGACTGCTAAACTCATCAATAATAGTTATTTAGTTCCTCAACGTTATAAACGAAAACTAGGCTTTCTTGGCTATAGGGTCTACGTAGAACTATTTTTCTCCTACTCCTTATTTAATTCTATCTGAGAATCCAGCAATTCTATTCTTGTCCGTATTGTCTCGATAACATAATACACAGGATCCTTACATACTTTACGGTGTCGTAGATCTTTGGAACAAAGAAAGATAATTTTGAATGATCATCTTGACAATCTTTTTAAGACATTTTGTCATAAATCCTAAGCATCTTGTGTAGAAATACTACTTCATTGCGGCTCTGGATTGGCTTTGACTTGGATAAACATTTTTATTCTGATTCTACCTTTAGACCCTCTTTTTCTTAGAGAGAATCTTTCCGTAGGTCTTGTTAAAATTGATTTTGTATTCTTTCAGTTTTTTTCAACTGCATTTATCTTTCTTATTATACATGGTATCCCTTAATTATTCCTCTCCAACAAAATCACGCAAAATCTAGGGAAATTTCAAGCAGTTTTTTTCTTAGAAGCTAAGTTTTCCGATGCCTTCAAGCAGAAATACAGGCTTGTAAATAACAAAAAGAAAACGTTTTCTGCGTCTGAAAAATCAGGCCGAATAAAAGTTAGAGAACGAATCAATAGGGAGAATCGAATCTGCGGACCTCGTTTAATTTAGTTATTTTTATATTTAAAACATCAATATGTTTTTTATAAGTATCTTAATTTACTTTAAACAAGTAAAATACTCAGATTTTAGGTTAATTGCGTAGCCTATACTATTTAATTACAGTAATTTATACAGTTTTACAAAGTATTTGCTAATGTCTAATCTGAAAATACTTTATATTAGTACATAAATTTAGATATATCTTAGATGATTATTATCTACCGATAGATTTCTTTATAACTAATTCGATATTATTTTTAGCACTATTTAAAATTAAGGTTAGCTAAAAGTGAATTAAAACATTAGTTACATGGAAAAAATGTTTTTATAAAAATTACTATCTTGTCTAGTAATGTGGGGACAGACTCATTAAGTGAGAAAAAATATTCAAAGTATAGCCACGTACGTAAATTAAACAATTTTCAAATAAATGTTGATGAATATGCTACTTATTGACGTCTATCTTCAGATGGTGAACGCTTGGACAATCATAAGGTTCTAAGAAGACGCTTTAGAAAAAGGTGTATTAATTTGATAACGTAGTATATACTAAACTATTATTTAACGATAGATCAAGATATGCATAATATTATTTAAGATTGACAGTACTTTTAGATTACTTTCTGTTTTTACAGGTGATTTCTTTATATATTTATTGCGGTGTTGGTGATTAAATTGCATAGAAGACATACGCGCGCGCACACGCACACACACACATACACAAAATAAAAACTATGTAACTATTTAAAAAATTAAAAAAAAACTAGTTGAATATGTGGAGAAACTCAATCGAATTTGAATAATTGTAGCATGTACCATGTTTATGCTACGGTCTTGTATATGAAATTATACTGTCAAAAAAATTAATATTAAATTTTTAATTGTATATTATTCAATGTATATATTGTTAACAATATTTTTATGTTTTTAATGAGGTTTTTTATTATTCAATTCAATAAATTTTTAATCATTTTTAATAAGTAAATGTGCATTTGATAAGGTAAAAAATAAATAGTATTTTTTTTCATATTTATTTTGTTTAAATCCGAAATCGATTAGTACCTGTTTATTCCACTGCACTTCAAGGTCCGTTCGTATTCCGTCATACCATCTTTCGCTTCCGATCATCCGTTGAGGCAAGTACGATTTAACTAATGCCCTACAAAAAGGCCAATGCTTGAGATTAGCTTGCGAACGCATTGAAAACATATGTGATACGTGCCGGGTCGCAGGTTTTGTAATTTTTCCTTCGAGACGCATATGTTGCATTCTGTAAGTAAACAGGAAAAAAGAACAAAATATTAATCATTGTTTGTATTTATATATATTTACTTGATTATTATATTGATTTACTTGAATCAATATGATAAATAATGTTTGTAACAAACCTCTTCAAAATGAAATAATTGTTATATACCATTGTAATTTTTCTGTATTCAAAAAATAAATTAATATCTATGTATCTATCCTCACTTTCTTCTTTAACTTCCAGTTTTCGCTTCCTTTCTACTTGCCTTCAGATTCCTAAACTCTAATCCTACCGATAAGTGGTTTGATCATATCCTTACCCACACCTTTTCTTCGCTCACACTATCCGCTCCTGTTTCTTTCACCAATCCGTAGTCAATTACATATTTTCCTTTCCACCCTATATACGTAAAGCATCCCTCTTCGTTTCCCTCCCAATATTAATCTCCAATCTTTGTTCTTCAATTTTATTTAGCATATCCTCTCCATCCTTGTTTATTACTCTTACTCATAAGCACCTCTATTCTTGTTGTCATTCCTTCCTATCCTTGCATTAAATCCCCTCCAAATAAAATCTTTCTGTTTTTATTTCCATCGATATACCTTTTAATGGTTTTCCAATCATTTTCCCTTCCCTCTCTTATGTACACCACTCCGATTATTCATTCTTCTCTTCCTTTTCTACTTATTGTACTAATTTCATTATTATTGGTCGCTCTTTCCTTTTCCTCCTCCACCCATTTACCTACCCATTGTACGCTTTTTTTCATACTTCTGTTTTTGCCCTTCTTCTATTGCCTCCAATCTTTTAATAAAACGATTCTCCCATTTTTCCCATTTTTTCATTCATTGTATCATTTCCCCCCTCTTCCTCTTTCCTACCTTTATTCTCTGCACTTCTTTTATCCAATTTTTTCTCTTCACATTTATTTTCTTCAACTCTTCTTCTATCTTATATCCCGGGTTTTCCCTTTCCTTACTTTTCACTTCTCTCTCCTTTTCTTTTCTGTCAAATTTTTATTACTTTTCTATATTCTTCCTTTCCAAAAATTCTACTTTCCTCTCCACTCATCTCCTCCCTATCTTCAACCTTCTTTTCCATTTTTCTACTTTCCATGATCTACCCCTAACTTCACTTTCCTTTTTTCACCATTACTACATTTCTCACTTTCACCTCTCTACCTTTTCAAAATATCCTTCTATTCTCGTTCTGCTCTCTTTCTCATTTCTTTCGCTTTTTTCTGCTTTTTTCCCACCAATTCTCTATACTTCAGATTAACTCACTAGCCCGCTATTTATAATTTCTCTTTTAATAGTTATCCGCCATTTTTCTTTTCCTCTTCGAATTGAGGTACATATTTTTCAAATACATTTCGTATCTAGGTGGTGAAGATTCCGATAGATGAGGTCTACGTTAGCCTAAATCAAAAATTAAAAGATTTAGGATAAATATCATCAACTCTGATATTTGAAAATATTAGTCAATTCTAATGTATATTGCATAAGTATATTCTAAAGTATTACACATCAAGGTTTAAGTTTTATTATTGTACATAAGCTGTTAATTTAATAAATCGTTAAAAAAATATTAAAGCATTATTCGATATTACTTGATTATCTACTCATAATTAATCCAAAATTTAACTTTTTGGAATATTTCTTGCACACTATAATTTAACCTTAAATTTACGCCATGAGACACGCTACAAAAGTTTTTAGATCCGTTGAGTTTTCCCTCATTTCGAACTAGTTCTTTTTTAATTTTGTAAATAGTTGCATAATCTCAACTATGTCGAAATATTTTGCCGTTTTTAGCTAATGCGCGAGTCTATAGGAAGAAACAATTTAATTACCAATTTTATAATACTCCGATAACAATTCGCTAAAAATCTAATAAAATTTTTATCAACGTAACATATTTTTTTTATGTACTCATTTATTTTGGTCTTGTCTTTGCTCGACAAAATAGTGCGATATTAAAATTTTTTTTAGTTAATAATTTAACGAGTTTTTTTACCAAAAATAGATATCATAAAAATCTAAAATAAATTATTGAAAATCATTTTGGACGAAGCGAAAATAAAGAATGCTAGTAATTAGTATTTGTAAGTGCGAATATCTTTCGAGGAAATATCTTTTGTAGCTTTGTCTAAAAATTGTAAATAAGACGTGACCCTAGTATATATTGATGGCGTGTTTATTTCATTGCATCCTGCAGGACAATAGCTAACTACTCCAATTACGGTATCGCCATTGTAAACGAGTGGACCACCGCTGTCTCCCTAAAAAAATATATAAAAAGAATATTAAGGAGTTGTTATATATGACACATACTTTATTTTTAAACTTACTAGACAAACTCCCATTGCAATGTTACAAATGATTTGATTTATCTGAGCACATAAATGACTAGGATGAATGGCGTGTATATGCCTCCTACTACAAAATTCATTAGAAACAACCTTCGCCACTCCATATAGTAATTTGTAATCGCTTTCAATAGGTACTTCCATATCTTCATTAGTTATTGGATCATTTACAATCTTAACTTTTTTGTAGCCGTATCCAGCAACGATCGATAGCTCATCTTCGTAGGACATTTCTTTAGTTGGCAAGTTTAATATTTGTATTGCAAGGTTTTTACTACTGAATTCTTTGGCTAACTAAAATTAACAAATATCGTATAGCACATCAAATTTGTATTAAAAACAAACAAAATTATTAAGAATAAATTTACCAGTAATACAGCAATGTCACCAGTTTCACGGAAATTGCTGTTGTTTGGTTCAGGATTTGTGCGCGTGAATTCTTTTGGCACATAAACCTTCCGAACCTTGATCCTTAGCGCAGCATGACTTGTAGAGTCAGCATCGATGACTCCAGCGAGTATCGTAAATTTACTTGATTTAATAAATTTATTGTCTGAATCGATCAGACAATGAGCCGCACTGAGTACATGTTTCTCACTAATTATACAACCACCGCAAAAGTGGGAATCATTGTCTTGTAACGATACCATGTATTTAAAATCTGCGGCAACAGCAACCATCCCCCCGACTATCTTCTCGGCCACCAATTTTGATTCTAAAATATGAATATTAATATTAATATAAATATAATATTAATAAATATTTTCTTACATAAAAGAATACAATATGATATAAAGTAAATTTAATTGATATAAATACCATTTTTTAAACCAGAAATGGTCCAGATATTGATGATAAATATTAAAATATTATAATTCTTCATTTTTTTAATTTTATCAAATTAAGTTAATTAAATATCCGTATTATTAACAAGAGTTCAAGTAAAAGAATAAATAGGTTAGAAGTCGTACATCTACATTACGTCAGTATCTTATCTACAAATTAAATATGAAATCATGCTATTTAACATATTTTTACATATTAAAAGGTTTATAACAACTTAAGATCTGGCCCAAAAATTAAAGTATTTTATGCATAAATAAATGAAAATTGATTCATAATATATATATATATTGATAATATTGCAAATCCAAAGGTCATAAATATATAAATATAAATATATTAATAAAATTAATGCGTAATATAAACGTAAACAATGCATATTTTTGCAGTCATTGGTAGTTACGAACTGATAAATGATTCGTTCTAAAGATATACTTTCTATCAATGTAAGAGAACTAATAAGTCTATCCTACAACGGGGTTAGGATACATCCTTGCAATAGAGTTTCCGTTCTGGTGCTATGTGTAATTCTGCCCTTATTGCTTTGTCTGATACTTTTATATGCTATATTTGTTACATGTTCAAAAAAATAAAACACAGCATAAGGAATCCTTTGTCCATCTAATCCAACAAAAAGTAATTTGTTTATTCTTTCTAGAATATTTCGTGTATTAAATGTGGAAATTATCTATTGTCTTCATGCGAGTCTTCTAAACGTTGGATATATCTAAAATTAAATTGGGAAGTAGTGATTTTAATTTACCGAAACCAATCTGAAAAACTAATGATAATGTATAGGCTTAAGTGGGCATAATTGATGAATAACGCAAGTAGATTTCTCTTGAATACAAGAAAATCTAGGGTAATTCTGACTGTTTAATTAATTGCTATAAACTCTAACCATCTGTTCACTGACTAAAACTGTAAAAGACAATATTATCGATAATACTTTTAAAGTGTGTTCTATTTCAGAATCTGTTTGCAGTTTTTGTTTATATAGAGAGATTACTGCATGTGTTGATTGTTTATAATTGGAAGCTACTGTTGTTAAACTATCTTGATACTGATGCAAAACGTGATGACTGTACGATGGATATCCTTTTTAATTTAATTTCTTTTTAATTTTGTTGTGGACGTAGGATTTTCAAGAATATTACACGAAAAGGTGTAGTTGTGTGGTTCTATTAACTTCAATGTTTTCATTTTAGGAAGTTATTGCAAATGGTATTCCTCATCGTGATCATGAAAACACTTCCGGTTATTGGTCCTCACTTAATATGCCTATTTTATTGTTCTCGAAAGAATGGTATACCATTATGTGTCCGAGAGGTTATTGAGGCAACTCATATATGCATTTATGAGATAGAGAATAACTCGTTATTACAGACCAGATTAGTCGATCATCTTGTATTATTTTATTGTGCTTTAGTTTTTCTGAGTACAACCTCGAGACTGAAATCAAGAGTATAACAGCTGCGACGAAGATATTGTCGAATTAGGCTGCATCGTCAAGTTCAATGCGGATAAGATGATTGCAATACTTTTTGGAATTTTCAAATTTTTCTCTGACATTTAAATTGATGGGTACAGTTTTTTTGAACTACGTGAAGATGTCATTGTACTTTTATCTGAGCTGTTAAGAGCCTTAATGTTGTGTTGAATCATTGATCTTATCCAGAGACCACATGCTGAGTTAATATAAAGATTAACCATGGATGTTTTGCGTATCTTGTTAGTATGCTCTCTCTTATATTTCCACACCTAAAATATTTTTTTGTAGTTTATTTAGATTCATTCTTCAAGATTAGATCGAAACTTCAGTAATTACTGCTCATAATACTTCATTTATTGTACAGACATTGATTGGCTTGGTTAAGAATAGACAGTTGAGGAAATTTGCTGTATTCTACTATGCAATAAAAAATGCGTCATTGCTTCACACTTTAAAGTGGCAGATAATTGAAGCATTTGAGGGAATATATCTTATAATAATTAATTCTAGGCATGAATCCTGACCTTTGGAATTTTAAACATGCATACATATCATTTCATTGAATATTATCTACTGTACGTTTGTACAGTACACATTTGTACTGATTTTATAAATGTTTGATTAATTATCTTAATAATTTTTAATTATGTATTTTATTAAATATTGCTTTATTTCGAACGTTTTATCTGAGATTTTGTGTATTTTGATGAACCGTAATTAATATGATAAGTATAGTTTTTAAGTTTTAAGTTGACTTGTGAAGATAAAGATACCGAGAGAGACACAACTAAATTTCTGATGTTTTACTGAACAATAAAAATCACGCGCAGCGCTAATTTATGTAAATTTTTGTTTATTAATTTTAATAAGCGTTGTTTTGAGAAAAATCGAATACGTAAGTATTGGAAATAAATTAAATTATTTGTTTCATAGGTTTTCGCTATGTAACGTTTTTAAAATAATTCAGCTGTATTAAATCTATTATCGATTATCGGTAGAAACTTTATAGTAGTAAATAATCCTGATAGGAATGTGAGCTATTGTTGAGCATTAATTGTACGTTTTTAGCAATATCTAGACAATAAATATCAATGTTCCCATTATCGCAACGTATATTGGAACATTTTGAAGTATACATTATAAATAATCACATTTCAACTGCCGGGCGTTGATACACTTGAATGAATGCAATATAGCAATATGACGGATCAGTTTGTCAAGATTTCTTATTTACAAAACCAAATATTTGGAAAACAAAGTATAATGTATCGAACAGTTGTAGACGGCAAAGTCGATGGCGCCAGTAAACCTCTCAGTGCACACATATACTCGGGAACGGCTGCGGGCGCATAGCACCTGCGCGGGACAAAGGAATTTATACGCGATGGATATAATCGGCTGCAGGGAGACGCACTAATGCTCGGCCGTGCTCTCAAACGGGACATAAACTGGAACGAGCGCGTCCGAAAGATCGGGCGCGCATTTAGCGAAACGGAAGGTCTTCCACAATCATCGACGGGGCAATATAAATTCCCGGGGCGCTGTAAAAATCTCGGCCGGGCCTTAGAACAAGCTCGGGGCGCCCGTAAACAAAAATCGCGGAGCCGCAGGAGGATCGGACGACTCCAATTATATCATACAGTTGCGTCATCGAGTTGAGGTGCGCGCGTGCGCGCCTCCCTCGTAAAAGGATGCCTCGCTTTACGAGCGCGCTCGACATTATTTGAGAAAATGGAATCCTTTGCGGGATCGGGCGGCCCTCCGATTTTATATACGGCGCGCCGGATGCAAAACCCCTGGAAAACCGTAAAGCCGAGGCGAAGATCATTGCGCCGAGCTTTTACTGCGCATCGGGCGCCTGCGAGGAGAGCGCGAGAGCAACGAGCTCCCGCCAGATGTATCGGAATTTCAATTTGCCGATTTGCGCGCCTCCGCCGAGGCCCGTGAAACGATCCTCGCGAGCTTTTCGGGGACGGCCGTGCGCTGCACTCGCGCGTATATCAATTATCGGAGCAGTCGTTACGGGCTATACCGTTTAAGCGCTCCCCGGCTGCGGGGAAGCCGGGCCGCGGGCCGACGATCCGATTCCCCGCGATCGCCGAAGAAACGCACGTTTTTAACGCGATCGACGCAGAAGCGGGCCTTTTTAACGCGATCGCCCGGGGACGGGCCAATCGGGCTCCGACATTTTCCTCGCCTCCAATTTACTGGAAATCCACCAAAGAAATTGCGGGCGGGTTGAGGGAAGTGGATATCGAGGGGTGGAGTCGGCCGCTCCTCTCTGCCTCCCTCCGGGCGAACGACTACGGAGCCGCGATGGGGAATCCGGGAAACGATCGAGCCGCGCACGGGAGCTGATGCCGATCGATAAAATAAAGCCAGAACTGGCGTGCGCGGCTGCGATAAACGTACTTTGAGGGTCGGCCTTTGAATTCTCTCTTGGGTTGAATGGGCCGTTGCCGATTTATATTTTCCCCCCTTACGCCGTATTTCCGAACGACTCTACGCTGTTCAATTGCGCGCCAGGTTCAACTCATGCTTTTTAAGGGCGTGTTTTAAAGGCCCTGCCTTATTGAATTCGACGGTGAGAGATTCGATAAAGAAGTGCTGGGTAAGTACACATTAAAAACTTTTGGCAGAAAGTAAATCTATTCTACTTTTTATGAAAAAGAATATTATGTTGAACTGGATCCTTGTTTGATACATAGTCTGAAGGCATTCTACATTTACTTATAATAATTCATTTATTTAGTTCCAATTTTGAATTCAGAGTTGCAAATATTGCAGCTTTTTATTTCGTCATTATAATATTTTTAAATATTTTATATTGAGTTACTGTGATATATTGACAGTTTAGGATATGAATTTGCTTTAATGCTTGGAGTACTTATTAACAATATATAAGTTATAAAATTCTCACACATCTTATTATTTGTGTTAGATGTATGCCACATAAATTATTACTTTTCGTCTTTATTCTATTCTTTTATACAACTAATATTGTATCAGCTATGCAATCATGATCGTGAATTTTTAATATAAATTTCCGGGTTAAATTTTAAGTTTAAAGTAGAAAATGCTGCATGTGCAGACTAACTAAATCAATTGTTAAACTTTTATAAAAGAATACCAAGAAATATTTTATACGCGAAATATCTAATAATTATGAGAAAAAATATTATAATCTTTTTGAAAAGTCATAATAGAATCATTTCGTTTAAAAAAATGAAAAACGTGTATAAATAAAGTATTTCGTAATAATGGCGTTCATTGATTTGTAGTAGCAATCAAGAACCGTTGTTTTCAATTTTTTAAATATCTTCATAATAATTTATTTACATTCGTCAAAGTATCCACTAGCAGAATAGATAAAAATGAGTTATTTAAAAATTCTAATACTCAAATTCACTGCAAAAACTTTTTTCAAATTACATACTTTTAAAGTAATATTATATTAACATAATACTTATTATATAATTATATAATTTTAAATAAATATTTTGAAAAAATGGTACTTTCAAAAATCATCAATCTTAACCCGTGTATTATTTAATTTTATGACCTAGGGATCTTTGGCTTCCGTAGCCATGGATACAAGTACGGATAAAGATAATTCTCCACAAAGTATGAAAATACAATGTCCTACTTTTGAAAAAGAAAATGAATATTTATGTCTTTATATGCTGCTTCATTTAAAAACGAATACATTAACAGTTAATAAATTCTTCAGTACATGATCTCAGCAGTATGATTTGTATTTATACTCCTTTTGACCTATATTATTTAAAGATTTTTAGGTGTTTTCAATACTCAAAATTGTGGCATCCTCTTTACCTCTTTGATCATGTATACACTCTCTTTGCCAAGAGCACATTACTCCTGATTTTTTCCACATTTATGAAAAGATACCGTTCTCTTGTCGATTATGGATCCATGTTCGATTTTTTATGAATATATTTCAATATTATGATAATTTTTAATGATTTTTATTTGAGGTTAATTTGTAAAATTTAAGACTCTATTACACTGGCTAGCAAAATCAATGTATTTTTAGCAGTATGCAAGTTGTATTTAGCAATACAAAATGATAATAATTATTATGTAGTGAACCGAGAGTCTCCAATCTCCAAGTCATGAATTTTTCAAAAACTTATGTTAAAGACTCTTTTTAGCATGAAATTAACTATCCTGAAGCAATACAGGCTTACATTGAGTTATTTCTATGTTACGATGATTTAAAATACTAATTCGAGTTTAATATAAACTATAGCTTTTCAGAAAGAAGAAGTGCGCTATACATAGAATACCTCTTATGAATGTTTCTCATAAAAAAAGATAATGCATATGCATAATAATGCATATAAAACATTCTTACAATTATTATTATCAATAATTTATAATAAACACAAGAGAAAGTGATTCCAATCGGCAGAATTGTTCGGTATACTAAAATAGAATGCTTCTGAAACAAAAAAGCATGTATCGATATTGGCAAATGCATGATACTGTATCTTGGTAGAAATTCTAACATGATGAATATGTATTAAATACCAATAAAATATATCGTACGGTTCTGTAATTTATCAAACATTAACATTATATATTAACGTATATAATACAAATGATTTGATGCTTTAATGAATATTTAATGATTTATAGATTAAAATTAATAACATACAATTCATTAAATTCAAACAAATATTATTTTAGACAAAATCTGGCGTGTATTTCTAGGTATATCACTTTGCTTTTTATTAGAATAAGTATATCATGAGAATTTTCTTGTTTGAAGTAATGGGTGTTATAGAAAAAGCTTTGAGAATATTGTGCATAACTATTCAACGCTAAATTTTAATAAAAAATAATACATTGTAATTACAAAATAGGAGTATGCATATACTCGTACATATCAATTTATTAGGCAAACAAAATGCATTATTTCCTAATAGAATTTTTAACAAATTTTTATTTAATTTTTAGCTTATTATGCTTATCGAATGGAGTTACATTAGTTCTTGACTTCCTGTTTCTAATAAAATTATAATTCAATACGTTAAGAGACATATACATGTATTAGTTGCCGACATATTTTCAACGATTTTCGGTGATTCTCATTTTGCATTTGAATGTTCATTTTATTAATTAACTGGATCTATTTAATAACCTTCAAAATCTGTTAAGATTCTACTAGTGATTTAAATATTGAAAATTTATTCACAATAATTAATATTATTTACATGTCTAATACACCTATTCAGTATTTACTATACACGTAGTTTTTTTAAATGCAGAGAAAGTTGGTTTAAAATACGATAATAGAAGCATTTTTGTAGATAATTTTACACCTGATCATTTGACTAACCAAAAAGATATTAGAAACACTTTCATCGACCAATAGTTGGTCACCACGGAATTTATTAGAAAGTGTATTTATACATGTGTATGTATAGTTGCTTTAAAAAGCGAGTACTATAATAAACATACATTTTAAATACAAAATTATTTTTACTAAATGATTTGATATACTTTCACAAAAGTTTTACCCATAAAGACAAGAAAAAAATGTTTATACTCAAAGTCAGCACAATATTGTGCTGCATTAAAAAGTGCTAAAAAATCATGCGTTTTGTTTTGAATGCATTTTTTTTAACTTTGAAATGCCAATCACCGTGAAATATTTAACAAATTTACGCTACATTTTAATGTATGAATGTAGCCAAGCTAAAAAAATATTCGGAGATGGAACGAAGGTGAGGGCAAAAGCGTGGGCGTATAGGAGAGAAAAAGAAATGCGCGAAGAGCGCGGGATAAGGAGGAGAGTGAAAAGGGGGTGACGTGAGGCACATACGTATGAGGGTTCCACGTAGCCGCCACCGCAGTCCGCCTTTTTGCTCCAAATCAATTTGTAGGGCGCAGTCGATTAATTTTAAGGGCCGACGGTGGCCGGCGAACTCGACCTGACGCGCGTAAAATGTGCCGTCAATTGGATGTGTGACACGGCCGATCAGCCGAAAGAAATGAGCGCTCGCCTTTATTATAGCTGGGGATATGCGAAATTTGATGGATTATGATTCGAACCGCGCGGGCTGTTCCAGGCTGCGGGGAGATGCGGCTAATCAAATGCTAGTGTGCAATTCATTAAGCAATTGCTAAATAGTAAAAAATATCCGCTGCATATTCTTTCTTCAAGAGCATTTCTGCGTAAGCAAGATCGCATGCGACGTATATACAGGCATTCGAATATGTCCGTTTGTTTGACAAAGGCCGACGTAGGAATCAAAGCTCGGCTCGTTCATTTCACTCGGATCCTTTTATTGCGCGGGGATTTTAATAGACCGCTTCTCAATCTGCAACTCGATATGTTTCCGCGGGCCTCAGGCGCGTAATGGCGGCAATCGATCCCCGAGACCATCTCTTTTCCCCCCCTCAAGGCAGTAGGGCTCGGCCGTGCGCGCAATCGGCATTACACAAGGTATTTAAATTCATTTGCGGCGATTATACCGTTTCCCCGGCGATGCTCGCGCGTAACCTGCCGGCGCTTGGCGCGCGCGAGCCTCCATCAATCTTGCCAACACAATAAGATGGCGCGCCGGGGAAAAGAACATGGCCGGTTATTGATAAAGAACCGCGAGGCAGGAATATCCCGTTCGCTCTCCGCGCGCCTTTGTTCGCGGAGGCTCGGGCGGTCGTCCTCCTTCGGGCAGGCCTCGAACGACCGGTAGCTCAGCGGCCGAGCGCCGCGCGCCCCGCCATAAACGGCCGGCCGATTCCCCCGCTGAATGATAGGTTCTCCCGCGGGCTTCCGGCGCTGCGGAGAAAGAGAACGAGACGAGGTGCCACTTTGATCGACGGCGTCTGGGGCTATTTTTTTGCCCCGCCAGGATGCCGGGCCATCCCCCGCGCGCTTCTTGTGCGGCGGAGCGCCCGGCTTTTTTTAAGGGCGCTTCCGCGAAGGGCCCCTTTGTCGAGTTTTCGCGCAACGCGGAAAGGCGCGGGCGAGTCGGCCCTGTCCGCGTGGCCGATTGCTCTATTAATCGCCGAGGCTCGCTAATGGCGCGCGTGTACAAACAGCGCGAGTGCGCCTGCGCGAAAAAATCCCGAGAGATAATAAAACGGTAAAGAGTTTACGCGAGCGCGCGCCAATTAGGCGCGGTTGCTCTAAGTCCCTATGTATTTACAGAAAGTTAATATTTTTTGCCCGCTCGGCCCGGCGATAATCGCGGCCGGGGGAAATTAAAAGAATCGAAGGATAAGCCGCGCGCGAGTCGCTCGTAAAGTTTTTCCCCTGATTCTCCGAATCAATGCATTATACTCGGGGCCCCGACTTGCAACCACAAGTTATTTGCGTGAAACCATTCATTTGGCGGGCTGGCGCGCGCGCGCGCGCTCGCACTCGCGCACATATACATACACGTGCATTCATGCGCGTACACGCAGGTTAGGCTGGGCGCGGAATAGCGCGCGAATTCCTCGGCGGCGCGGGCAGGAAAATAATCGCCTCATCTCTTGCGGGGGCAAAAAAGTAGCGCGCTAACGCGTCGTCGCGCCTATGGTGGCGCGGGGGTTGTGCAATTTGCGAATCGAAGCCGCGGCGGGGGGGCGGCGAGGCGAAGGCGCACCGGCCACGGGGTATATAATTAAACGGGGCATAATGGGATTTGGGGCCGAGCGATGTGCGCACCTTCGGCAAATCCGCGCGAGCGTTGCGGAATGCAGCCGCGGAGAAATGCGCGGCTAAACCAACAAGCTTATAAATGTGGCATTATTCAAAGCAGCCGTCGGCGGCTCGGCAAAAATACAGAGATACCCGGAGATAAAAGGCCGGGTGCGAGGCGCGCGGCAAAGTGCGCCGCGCGGCCTCGCGCAAATGGACATATTTCGGAGCGGGGCCGCGAGGGGGGGCCGCGGGCCGCCATTCATAAATTCCTGCCCCGGCCGCCGGGGAAATTGGCGCGTAAGAAGCGGACTTCCAGAAGCCCTGTTTGTTTTTACACGCGATTAAACGAGGCGGCCGCGAGGCCCTCCCCGCCCGTAAAAAACCGACTAGGGCTGCGAGGGCCGCGGTTCCGGCCAATTGCGCCCGATAAAACGCGGCCGAGGGCCGGCGAGCCCGGCAATTTTCGCCCGCGCGCGCGGGAGGGACGGCCGATTACCCGGCGCGAGCGCGCGGGCAAACGGCCGAAACGGGCCCCGGCCCCCGAGCGCCAAAGCCTCCCGGCAATTGCTATTTGTTTAGCGCTCTCTCCGCCGGACGCGTTATACTGCCGGCGCCGCCACTAGCCGGCTCTCCGTTTGCACTTCCTTCCCTCCGCGCCGCCTCCCGCGCCCTCGCACCTTTTTTTCTCCCGCTCGGGGGGTTACGCTGCCTTCACACTTGTCGCTCCCGCCGCGTCTTTCCTTCCCACCTGCCGCGTCCAAGCGCTAATCTTTTGCCAATTTTTTCCCTGTGACATCCGACTGTGCCGTAAAGGGGGGCCTCATTTTTCTAGCGAGTCTCATTCTGCATTGATTCGCTCTATTGAAATCTTCTCCTCGTGTAACCTCCTTTAAAACGTGTAATTATAAGAAGATTTATTCATAGGACTGTCAAACAAAAAAAAATTAATACAGTGTATTTCTGTACTTCCGTTCGAAACCGTTGTTACCGTACAAAAGAACTTATCTCTTCTTCTCGGATAATAATTTTCATACAATTCTTTATATTCTCTTGATGAAGCACTTGTTTGATAAATACATTTGAAATTATAAACAAATATGAATAAGAATCTCTTTAAAATACAGCATAATTTATTTTCAAAATCAATAAAAGTACTTCCACGGGTTTTAATTTTCCTCGCATGTCAAGGTCTTTTTTAAAAATTTCTTTCTTTTTCTTTTGTACAATTATTATTAATAAAAAATTTGCTGTGAGAAGTATTTTAATGACATTCTACCTCACAAAAGTTAATATATTTTAATATGATAGTTCTAAATCTATTCTTTACTTTATTATAACTAAAATTTATAAAAATCTCGATAAAAACTAAAATATTTTGACATGAAGTTCAAAAATACTGTAGTTTTGAAGTAGTTTTTACGATTTAGTGTTTGTTATTATAGACTGATATGGCTTAGCTTAAGAAGACAGAAATCTTTAATAAATTTGGACTCAACTTTTAGATTTAAAAACAATTTTAAAACGCTCCGTACCATACTTTCATATTTATGAAGTCAGGATTCGTCATAAATTTATCCATAAGTCGCTCGATTGAATCCCAAAAAAATATACAATACGAGGCGTTAATATACAAGAAGAAATAAGATAGAAACACAACAAATACACCTATTATTTTCATAGTTTATTCTGGAAAATACGTTTTTCAACAAAACCTTTATCATGTAAGTAATTAATTTGTCAAAGATTAAAAACAAAAAATAACGTAACATGGTGTAAAGGATTTTATCATTATATGTGAAATATTTAGAATGAAAAAACAATACAGTTTTAGGTAAGAAAGTATAGCCTTACTTAATGAATAGTATGAAAGCGAAATAAATTAACCGATCTTTCACGTGAAATTGCACGAATGTAAATATCAGGACAATATAAAATACCGGTAAACATAAATTGTAAGGATGCACAGGAGACCAAGCAGGAGACGTTTAACGGAAGCGTCGATAAAATTCCACAGCTGCTTTATGACGCCCATTCCTATACTGTATACGGTGCGCGCGTGCAACGAGATAATGCAAGCACGATTTTCGGGAAAAATGTCATCGCTTAATTAATTGTAGCCGTATATCGCGTTTAATAATCGGTATATGCACACGCATTGAGTAATCCGTAACCGACCCACGAAATTATGCAACGGCGTCATCGCGCGCTCGACTTGCCGAAAACACAGGCATGTATTATGTAGGGGCTGTCGAGCGACGGAAAATTCAAAATATTCATAAGCGCAGTGGCAGATGCGCGTAAATAAACAACGGACGCATTGATAGTGATGGATTATTGGAATTTACGGGACAATATGTATGAATAATAATCGCGCTTGCACGCGTACAAAGCTTAATGAGCGAGCCGAGTTCACGATGTGCAATTCCGCGAAAATTGTCCTGTAAGGCGAAACGACGTTAAAGCCTTATTGGGCGACAATAATTATTCTTAAAAACGATTCGAAGCTCGTGCTTTGTACACGTGTAATGTAATATTTTCGAAATAAATAACTTGAATATTATATCGATTGTGATTATCATAGGTAATCAAATAGAACTCCGATTTGCATGAATCATCACAAAGATCTACTTGCAGTTTAAAGTCTGTAGCATAGTAATATATTTTTGCTCTTATATTTATATTAAATTCATATTATTATTCATTAATACGTATCATTTTTCAAGAAATATAAATTGCCTTTTTCGTTCACTAATAAACAAGATTTGTAGGTAGTATAAACGATTAACCTTTATATATATGGTGTAAAATAAAAATTCATGTACATTATATATGTATATGAGTCAGTTGATATATTTATATAAGATACATAATTATGACCTATATTTTTATTTGTTTCATAATTCAAAGAAATTTTAAAACTATATTGAAGCACAATGCATGTAAGAATTTGCAATTGATAATATCTAAATATAATATTTAAATCATATAAGTAGTATGTGCATTTTTATTCAATTTTTGAAATTATTCAACTATCAGCTGTTATTTTGTATTTAAAAACAACGTATAATTAAAGATACATAATACTTTACTGAAAGAACTTAAATTGTATATTATTTCTTTGTTTTTAAATGAAGATGTATTTGACATACATTATTTTTACATTAAGTAATTAAAAATAATACACATATACAGATGTTATGTTGAGTTTTGTGATTGTAAATTTTCAGACACATTAAAAATAAAGCGAGGGAACCGGTTTGGTGTCTACACGGGATGATCAGGCCAACACATAACACACTTAGTATTCAGCAAAATGATATACCGTGTTATTTTATGTAGTTAAATTTTTTTTTAACTATACCTACCTGCCGCTTATCAGTATATTAAACTCTATTGGCCTAGGCGATCGACAACTCCTGTCTCCACCCGACAATCTGTGTAAAGTACACGCAGCCGCACTGAAAAATCATAATAACTCTATCCGCCAGTTGGCCTAGAATTACCATTTTGATTAAATAGGGAGTGACGCGCACGAGGCACGAGCGCGGGCCGGAGCCAAGGGAGCACATCGGCGCCGCTTTATAATTCGGCCGATGCGCGCGGTCCTTTCGCCCCGCAAATGAACACGTTTATTGCTAATAAAGTCTCTCCCGCAAAACCAACAAAATCGCGAGTCAATCAATCACGCGTTAACAACATGTAAATTGCCCGGGTTTCGTCCGCGGAGCGACGCGTAACGACGCCTCGCCATGCATATACATGGGCCGCGCGTACCGTAATTATCCGAAAATTACCGAAAGTCCGTACGCAAGCGAAGCGTAAATTATGCGCGGGGCAGGAGTTTTCAGCGCTCGCGTATACACACACACACACACGGCGGACGGGCGCGCGCGCAGCGAGCAAAAAGGCGAGGGTAATAAACACCGAAACGCGGGGCATTATTTTTAAAGCGCCTGCCACTTAAAGATGTATTAGGGTGGCGAGCCTCGTGGGGGAAAAAAAAGGGCGTGCAGGAGAAAACGCGGGTGTGCGCGGCGGAAAAAACGCCCGGCGAAAAGCGGGGAGCGCGCGCACGCGGAGCCAGGGCCCGGCGCGAAAGTCCGCTCGCGCCGCGGGTTCGGCCGAAAAGAAATTTCGAAACGCCTTATTACGTGCAGGGGAGCGCGTAAAGTGTGTTTTAAAATTATGTTTGTTAATTAAATTTATCTTAATTATATCGACGTTAATTGCTCGGTGAAGGCGCCCCTGCGCTTAAGGCCACTCCAACCTCCTCTCACAAGTATGAATTCTAATGAATTTTCGTATTTTGTAAAAAATTATTACTTTTATGCCAGTGAAATTGAATCAAAAGCCGTTTGCGTCGAATAATAAACACTGTACGAAAAAGCAGTTTTAATTCAATAAAAATGAACGAGTTGAAAATTGTATTTAATGTTTACGTTGATTTCTCAAAAATATGTGTAATTCTTTTTAAATAATATATTCGTTTTTATTATAATCTAACGTGTGAATAACAGATTTTCATTTATCTATATGCCAAGATTAGCACGCGATAATTCACTGACAATATATTAATGTTATACACATTATATATAAATTCATTTAGTGTTCTGAGAAAAGGCGCTATTAAATCCTTTTATCTTGTATACGCATGTACGAGATATATTTTATTTTATACAATTTTAAAATAATTATGACGAAGTGAAAATGAAGTGTAAAAACTATAAAAATTAATGTACAAACATGAAGAATGCAATTAAACGAGAGCATAAAATTAACGCAAAGTGACTGACTCATCAAGGTATAGGAATTCAGTTATTTTTTGAGCGCGTCGTAAACATAAATTTTTAAAAAGTGTACAGCGCATCGACTCTCGATCTGGATCATCAGAATTGATGGGGATTTTGTTATGGTCGATCCTGAAAAAAATATTTAATTACGAAAAATTATGAGATTTGAGAAAAAAACGTATATTAAACTGAAATCAATAAATCGCAATTTCTAAAATTAATACAAGTTTAAAACACGAACCTGCTGACTCCCTTCAATATTAATATTTTTTACAGGGTATTTTACGTAATGAATTTAAATTATACAGTATGGTTTTAATCAAATGTAATAAAAACATCTATTACAATGATATTTACATCAATCGCTGCGCAGAAAACCACCGTGTAATAACCCTTACTTTATTTATGAATATACTGCAGCCCCATGCGTTTGCGTTGCCGATAGCTTCCCAAACAAGCGATAATAGTCAGCCCAGTGTAAATGTTGTAGAAACTCATTTATCACGAGTTTACGCGACTAATAAAGTACTTAGTAGTTCGTGCTTTCCAAACCTTGGGTGCGCGAGAGGAGAATATCGGTAAAAAACCTATCTCCCGCGCATTAATGGGGAACTGTGTGTCTGTTGCGGGAGGGTTAAGAAATCCTTATCACTATCTTAAGTTTGCTTTAATTCTCTCAAATGAGTCTCGGGCGGCAACTGACGCGGTCAGAGGTAATCTACCGCCGCGAGATAAGGCGTGAATGTATTTTCAAAAAAACAGTCGGACCAGGGGCGATTATAATATTAAGTACCCTCAATTACCGCAGTCGACTCCATACTTCATCGCTATCGCGATGACCTTTGAGTCACGTTTGACATAATCTGCCCATGTTTTTTTCTCCGAGCCGCGCACGCTGTAATATCTTTGTCGTTGTAGTGAATTGTCGGGTAATTCTTATGAATAAAGGCGATACAGAGTCCTAAACGACGTCTTAAGAAACATTAAAATAATAAAAAAAAAATGGCAATATAATATCAATTGCTTATAACGCTCGCGATAAATCTCGAAAGTTATAGATAGTCCCCTACAGAATTCCAAATGGAATAATAAACGGCCGAGTTTAAGCCGTTGACTTGTCCCCAGTGCCTATATCTACATAATATAAGCAGATAATTAAGCCGGCGATACGTGGGAAAGACTCGGTATCTCCCGGGAGACTTTTAACAGCTCAAAGAGGGAAAGAGACACTTTTTTTTTTCTCTCCGCAATCTTACAATGTTGCAAGAAAAATTAATATTTTCCTTATCTCTTCGATAGCTCCTTTTTATCCCGAGTCGCGCACACTGTAGAGCGTATCTATCCCGATAAGGCGCCGCGGCTAGGCCGGGCCCCGATTAATGCAAAGCGCCCGTTTATCCAAATCTCGAGCGATAAACTAAGCGGGCAGACGGGGTTGCGTAAGCTTATTACCGGACGCCGGGCCATGGGCTTCTGGGTGGAAGCTGGGCATGCAACCGCGGCCCTTTTGTTCCCCCGGACCCGCAAGACGCGGGGGACAAAGGCATTGTGGGAGGGCTCGGCGGGGCGCGTCGGCCATCGTCCGGAGGGGCGCTTTGTAATGGCGCTCGCGATACTATTTGTTTAATAGGGCTCGGCCGCCCCGGGGATTGAAATGAAATGACGCGCGACGGGGCGGATTACGCCCGGAGCCCTCGCCGCCCCCGTCTGATTGGCCCCGTCCCCGCGGATTATTTCCACGCTCGGGGATGCGTGTGCTCGAGTCACGTTTAGCTGATTCCATTACGCCCGGATTATGGTGGAGCTGCTTCGCGATCGCCCGCGCGCTCCTCCTATATACACCCCGGCATTCGTTTGTGCAGCGCCGGCCTCCGTGTAAGGCCTTCTTCCTCGAGGCTTTTTGTCTAGCGGTGCGACAATATTGTGATTTGGCTGTCAATGCGCCCGGGAAGACCCGAGGAACAATCCATCGTGAATTGAAAAAAACAGGCTGCAGGCTGTACGTGGATAGCCAAAAAAAAAACATTTTTTTTTATGGTGCTTCGAATGAGGCTTATATTCGGCCAGTTCGGACATTGTTGCAGACCTTGTAAATAAAACTTTATGTGATAACTTATAAATGCAACTGAAACGCGGCTAAGTACATCAAAAGCAGTTTTCATATTTTCTAGTGAATATTCTCGGTGTAGTTATGTATTGGTTATAAATAAATTTAAAAATTAAGGAACTAATTTTGTTCACTGGTGACTCATAAAAATAATGATTAAGTGCACATGTTACTAATTAAATTTTACTTGTTGTGCTGAAGTATGGTAAGTATCATTAAGTGAAGTATCATTTCACACATAAATATCAAGTAAAGTATTTTGTAAAAATACATACTTAATGATCATTAAATTAGCAGTAGTATAAACTTTTATTTAAAACTAATAAACAAATGTTTTAATGTATCAAAAGATAATCCCAATATGTAATTACAAAAGAAATAAAATGCTGTTAGAATTCATGTTGAAAGGTACAGTCATGTCTCGCATACGCTTGCGAGCAAGTATAATTTTGCACCCAAAACAATGATGCAATTTTACAAGTTGTAAGCATCATATGCGTATCCTCCTATCGAACTCCATTTCGAACTTTTCATCGCGCTTGTAAAAGAGGGAATCTCGGAGGGAATGAGACGTGGACGAAAATAGAGTAGATTCACTTGTGGCACTCAACAGTCTTATATTGAATACTTTCTTTTGAACTTTCCTTGTCGGGACCTCGGTCGGGATATACAAGTTTGTAGCAAATAAATATCTTGCAAATATTATTTTGCAGCCTCTTGTATGTAATGTGATAACAAAAAATAAAAAAAGATTTAATTTGAATACTTGTGTTGAGAGTATCTATAAAAAGGATATTTAGATCTTGGCGCTATAATTTCTGGATTTATCTCGTATAGTACAGTAATGTATATAAACCTAATTTTATAATTCATTTAACAAATTCATCTAGTTTGCAATTTGGTTATTCATAATCTAATTTAAAGCTAAATATAATACGTTTAAATGACTTTTAAATACTGCGAATATCAAAAAAAATTATATGTATCATCTTATCATACTTTGCTAATGAAATAATAAACATATATAAGCATAAGTTGTAATAAACAAAATATAATTATTTATGAGATCCAGATACTTATTCCGTAACATGAAATATACAGCGCTAATTTTAATCGCATTTTATCGTTTTTTTAAAGATATGTAGAGCAAATAATGAAATGTCTTCATAAAGAAGGCATGATCTACTTTTAATAAAAACAAGAAGCTGTTATAATATCATCACACATAAAAAAACAGTAAAATCAAATAAAATTAAAATCAAATCAGTGTTCATATTTATCATCATAATTGGAACAATTAATGGCCCATTATAATATGTAGAGGAAGTGTCATTTGGATCAACTATGTAACTTAATAAGAAGTCGCGTAGACCATTGGTACAACATAGATAAAGATATTGTGCCGATTCCGAAGATGATCGGATTGCAAATTTGTCGAGTAGGTGGCGCGGCATTAGATTATAGCGGTATAAAAGTGGATCGACAGAAGGCGCGCGGAGAGCAGCAGTCGGTAGATTACAAGCGACTGCGGGAACCCTCGTAAAGGGGAGAAAAATGGGCCGCGGCAAATCTGGGGAAATAAAGTCGTCGGCGCGGGCCTCGCGCTCCTCCGCCGCCATAAAAAGTTAGCTGGCGGTCGGGAGGCGGCGGCGGGAAGCCGGCGGTGAATCACGGAGCAAACGGTATGTAAATCCGCGTAACGGACCCTTTTATTCCCGCCGTAAAAAGATCGATGAAGCGTCGGCGGGCGGCCGGGCCGTCCTTTGCACTCCGTCATCTTCCCCGTGGACCTCCTCGGGCCGGGGGATCAGCCCCCGGGAAAATGACGGGGCACGTGCGTCCTTGTCGTCGGCGGAGGAGACGCGGGCCGCGCCTTCGGGGGGACGTCGTGGCCGCGGGACCTTTCCGAGAAGCCGGAGATCCTTATCGCGCGGCCCCCTCGCTCCCCGCCTCGCGGAGAAATATGACGCCCGAAAAATTATTCATAAGAAGCCACGTTCCCGCGATATTGTTCAATATTAATTGCATGGCCGCAAGACTTTTGGCGCCTCCTTTCCTGCCCCCTATATATTTAACACGGGGATCGAACCTCGCGAAGCTGCAGTCTATATGGGTGGAGGGATCAAGGATCGCTCTTTTATCGAGATATAATATCATAGGACGCGCGGACGGGATCGCTTATATCGGATCGCTTATGTGCGAATTAGACTATATTAACATTAAATTAGAGCTGGCCACACAAAAGATAGGTTACATCCGCACACGTGTAATCTTTGTATAAATAAATACATAATTATATATGACGTATATACGTCCATTTACACATGTGTATAGGTGTGTGCGGATAAACAGAAAGCTCTCGCTTCGGGTACGTATCTGCATCTAACATCTCGTTTCGAACCACGCACTAATTATTTTTAAATCAGGCTCAAAATTGTTAAGCCCGTAAAGTGCCGCAATAATTTTAATAACGCCGAGCCCGAAAAGTTGTGCTGATAGCATCTCACGCGCGCGAAATCATATATGTATATAGTTTTAATTAGCCTCTTTATTGCAGTTTAAAAAATCGTTTTAAAAATAAAATTTATGCCAGTCCGTTCATTTTCGCGCGACTCTTATCTTCAAGCGAATTTATTTTAATCATCAATTAAATTCTCGACTTTATATTGATACACTTGGTGTTCGCTTGTGCAAAAACTCAAGTTTTCGTGCTCCCCATGGAGATTCATTACCGTGATATTCGCAGATATAGTTGGGAAGAGAGAAGCGAATATTTTATGTAAATTCGAAAATGTGATCAATTTTCGAGCATATAAAGTACAATAGTATATTAAATTTTAAAATTGATCGTGTAGCAAGAAGACAGGCGTGAAGTCTTAATTTTAATCTGCAAGAATAACACGACAACAGGCAATAAAAATAATGAAGATAATTGGAAAATATTTTACGGTCTTTTCTCAACGGTGCAAAGGATGTTGACTTCGAACTGTATATTAACCTTAGCAATTTTATTACTTCATAAGCGAGACGATTGATTACTGTAAGCGTGATACATAATCATACATTATTTCTTGAGAGTGAAAATCATCCATGAAATCATACAAATTTCGCTTTTTCAATACTAAGGTAATTCTATGGCTGAACCTTTAACGATACTGCAACGTGTACCGCGCATTGTTCGGTTACATTTTTACGAGAAATTCCCAGGAGACGCGATACCTAGTGCTTTCCTATAATATTAGAAAACAGTTATTCAGCTATAAAAGAATGGCTCTTTTTCCTTTACTTTTAACTTGACTCACGGCCTGAAATTATAAGCACTAGAATAAAACTATCTGGTTTTCCGTGGGGAGAAGTATAAGAGTAATCGCTCTAATTATTAAAGCAGAGAAGCTCGCATTTTCTTTCAATGCCATGTCCTTCGGGTAGATATTCCCTCATCTTTTGTGGACCATGACTGCATCTGCACGAACACGCAACATTTGTTGATGAATGCGTTTCAAGATGGCCTAAATATCTGCAAAAAAGATAATAAGGGTCTTGAAAATGTGAGAAATGACAGCCGCTGACGAAGCAAAGTAAAAACCGAGGTAAAAACATTTACTGCATTCAGGAAGCGGTCATTTAATGCTAGGAAATTTTTATGCATTACAGTATTATTGTCTCGGTTTTGCTGATTTATAATTGTGCAATAATTTTATTAAAACCCGTATATATGTAGTTCTGATGCGCGGTCTCATGGATAGACTAAACATTAATTTATAAACTATGAAGTAAACGCAAGGTTTTTTTAAATCTTCTAAACAATCATCTAAACTATTCATTGAAAATAAAATTTTTATACTATATTATATACTTAATATTATGTAATTCTTTTAATATGCTTTATGTATTAACTATGTATAAAGCCTCTTAAACTCTACCCTGCTGGAAATTTAAACCAGTTTGTCGACAGTTAGTGGTTAGTTTTTAAACCACTGGCCAGTATATCCTGAAAAAACTTGCCAGATACTTCATTACCTCTTGACACTTACTGGCAGGGTACTGGCCACAAACTGGTGAAAACTGGACCTTATATATCTAGATATATCACATACATAGATATAGATTAAGTATTAGATATCATATGCAATAATGACGATTAAGGTGACAGTGTTTAAATGTTTAATAGTTGAACCTTGCAGTAATAATAATACTAAAAATCCTTTGAATAGTAAAAAAGTTCAAAGTATCTTTAAATAACTTTATAATTAAAATTAAAATTACCATAGTATTAAATTAAATGTTCATAAATTCTATTAAAAATTTAGAAGGGTAAAATGGTTAAAAAAGATACAGATATGCTTTCCTGAAAAGTTCTGATTTTTATTTCAGTTTATTATATTACAGCCCTGTTGTACAATAATCATTATTTTTATATTTTAATTTTTTATTATAGTTTAAATTTTATTTATTTTAATTAGTTTTAGTAAAAGAATTCATGTAAAAATTATGTATAAATAAGGAACAACTAATGTTTCGCCGGTTTTATGTTTTGACAAAACACTAGTTTTAAACCAGTTCTATGCCAGTTAAAACTGGCCAGTGAAAACTCGTCAGCTACTGGTGTTTCGTCCAGTTTTATTGGTGATATTTTTGCCATAATATAGTAAAAGTTTTTATCAATTTTCTAAATTTAGTGGTATATCGCAATACTACAAATACGGAGATAAATGTACAAATATAGATCACCTAAATTTATAAAATAACAAATCATGTGCTTATATACATCTCTATATAGGGTATAATAATAGGTACTTTTATAACATAATCAAAATATGTACAAATATAATTAAACTATCTAAAAATAATCTGTTTATATCGGGGTTTATACGAATCTTTTACATTTTATGTATTATCCTAGTCTTTATAATGTATACACTTATATATTGAACTATATATATATTTCTATTAGCTATCAGGCATACGAATAATACATGTTCACATCTGCAATATAAATATTACTTAAATGTATTTATAATAAATTACTATTGTGTATTAACCTGATGTAATAAAAAACATTTATAACATTTCTTGTACTTTCTTGATTAATTTATTTATTAGTTTATTTCATTTTATTTTTGTATAATGAGCTTTAAATATCATCAAAAAGATAAAACGCGAGTATCTTTTTATTTTTCTCTCAATTTTTCCTCTGTACAAATTATTTTTAATTTTTATTAAGTGAATACAATAAACTAAATGCGTTGAAAAGTAACACGTAAAAAATAAACTGTAACGGGAAAGAGGGTGTCCCACTAGACCAAAAAAGCCCGTTCAAGTGTAAGTCTCTATACCTTGACCTCTATTTAGCTTTAAGATTTCACAGGTGATACGCAGTGGCCTCGACAGTGGCTGCAGTTCTAGTTGAGGCAGCGGTACTTGGCTGCTATCGGGTGCGGATCAGTTTTGCGATCGAGGAATCCGTGCACTTCTTGACCGATGGTTGTGCCCGCGTCGCGAATGTCCAGCTTGATGATCCGACTCGACTCTCGCATCGCATGATGAGGATCGAATGCTGATACCATCCGCATAAGAGAGAATGAGACGCACGTTCGCACCGCGTACATTCGTCGTAGTAGTGATGCCGAGAGTGATGCTGCCCATGGCCGTGAGAGAAATCGGTCCGCCGTGCTCTTTGCTCATCTCGTTATCGTGACCACTGTCTCTCCAGATGCTACACTTGCCTGGAAGACTATATATATTGGTGAAGTCGAGGCGCGATTAATTATGCTGTCACTGCAAAGTACAAAAGGATCAACAAGATGGCTTATATCCTCTTTGTTTTGCATGGGATAACTGCACCTGTTTCCACAAATTTTGAACTTATGTTTTTTATCAAAATCATGTCTCTATTTTTTGTTAGTTAAGTAAACTCTACAATTATAGTCAAAGCATATTTTATATTTAAATTAATTACTTTTTTGTGTTTAAAAATATTGTTTTAATTTTTTATAATGCTTAAAGTACATTTTAATTTTATTTAATGAATTATAGCTCACTTATAATATCTACATACACACATTCGTATACAATGAAATAACATTTTTTAAAAAGAAACGTTATTATTATTAATCTCCTATTTATTTCATCATTTTATTTATATCGAATTTTATGTAAATGAATTGAGGCAACACTGAAAGAATATTTAGATTTTTTATTAGAGCTGGAATAATAAGGTCTAGCAGATCGCAGTGTCCATAAATAGAAAAAATTAAAAATACATCGAATTTCATTCTTGTTTGCAAAAAGAACCTGATGGCCTACAAGTTAGCATCAAAATGCATATAAAAAATGAGCAGTCAAAAATTATCACAACCGCGTCCTCGTTTTCTCAACCGTTTCTCTCCTCCGAAATCAGATCGACCCTCCGTCTTGTTACATTCAGACTAATTATGTACAAAATCAGAACTCACGATCCGCGGCTTGGACCCATTACTGCCTGAAACTCAAAAAAATGTCACACACATTTAGCAGAGCAGCAAAGTTATTAAACATGAGAGATATTCACCAGAAGTCCCCTATACCAAGGGCGTTCTGTAGGGCGCTCTTTCATATCACATATTCAAAGCATTCTAAATGTATTTTTTCAGTACAAATTTTGTCACATAGTTGATACATATTAAACTAAAAATCGTTGAAGATTTAATTAAAAAATTTACGTTTTGACCGCTATTTAGAAGCGACCATCCTTAATTTTTCAATTTGGAATGCGAATCTTTAGACAAACCAGTTCATTCATACACTGATGCTAATACTATAAGTGTTCGCTATTAAACTAAAAATAATTTCAATTTTTTTAGCTTATTGGTGCAATCTTTAATTTCCTCGTATAGTCAAAATTAAATTTTCTGGGTAGCATTCGAATAAGCACCCTTCAAAACCCTTTCTATAGGCGACCTCAGGTTATAATAAATTTCTTCCATCTTTAATAATTTTGCTGTTCCGCTAAAAGTGAGTGACGATTTTTTGAATTTCAGCCATTAATGGGTTAAAATGGCCACCGTGGTGACCTCCGGGCGTTTGCGAGCTCGTGTCAGTCGCGTTTCGTTTTTTATGATAAAAAACTTGATGACAACTTCGCTGCGATATCCCTGTCGACTCTCCTTCCCTGGCTCTCATTCCTTCCCTCGGCACGCGGTACACAATTTAAATATACAAATTCTCGGAGTCGAGATAACGAGCTGCGCCTTTCTGACCTTGTCATTTACAATATTTCAATTCTATGCATAAATAATTAACCTACATTAACTGTTGTTATTACAGTCGATTATGTAATTAATATATTTTATGAAATTAAAAAAAATTAAATATATTTTAATTTCGTGACTGAATCATTAATGATATTTACACAATCATTGAATTTCTTATGAATAATAATAGTATATATTTTGCACCGTGAATAATAAAGTGTTACTAAGTAAGTGAATTATCGTATTCATCTTTAAATCTCAATATTCCGATAATCATAGGTAGCAATATATACAACTGTTGTATTGTACCAACCGACATAAGCCTTACTGCGTAAAGTAACTTGTGTTTGCCATCCGATTGAGGTAATTTATTTATCGTTCAAGAAATCATATTCATAACTCGGTATTTACGTTACTTTATATCTATTCTCGAAATCAATTTCTGCAATTATGCAGTCATTTAATTAATGTGATACATAATTTATAGTGTTACCAAGAGATTTTAATGTCACATTATTGATCAGCTGAATTATATAATATGCATCATAAATATGTATTCATAAAATAGATATATTTTATACTTACGTGTGCTTATGATTTATGAAGTATAACTCTAGAAGTAAAGTTAAAGCAAATCTTCAAGTTTTTATAAAACATATAAACATTAAAATTTCTTAATTTGGCAATCATTACTAAAATGACAATAAGCCATATTAAACTATAGGTATATAGATATATTAAACTTTCTTAGTGTAAATATTAAGTATATATATATCACTTATACCCATCCAGGGATTGCAACTTTTAATAAATTAATGAAAAAAAAATTAGAGATATTAGATGTTGTACAGTGTCTCATATAATGTAGAATAAGACTTGATACGTATTGTACATACGTGTAATACAAAAACAAACACAATATTTAAATGGTAGCCGTTGAAATGTGAGATAAATCGAATACATATCCCATGAAAAAGAATCGTGCTACCGCGCACAGTTGTAGGCTCGTGGCAAAGCCGAGAGCAATGCTGAGAAAGCACAGAGCAATTGAACCCCCGGTAGAAAAAAAAAAGATGAAAGACGGCTGGTGGGGTGGCCGGGTAGAGGCAACAGCTGGGCCCTATCGAGTTTTACAACATTATATGGAAAGCGGCCCGGGCGTCGGGGAGAGCGCGAGGGCCGGCGCGGCGTATTTCATTATCGGGCGCAAAGCACACGGAGCGCGAGCTTGCGCGGGCTTTACGAGGGCTGGCGCGGGGGAGGCGCGGCCGATTTATGCCTCGTTACGCGGGCGATTCCGCGCGAGGGCCCGGGTTTACGGGCCGTTCCCCCCGGCGGACCCTGGAACGCGGGCCTGCCGGGAAATGTTGTTGCAAGGCCGGGCCGTTGAGGTGGGAAGCCGCGCGGATAGGGTTGCGCCCTTGATCCCGGCTCGTGCGCCCTCTGGAGCCCCGACCTCCCACGGGGGCCTCGCGCCGTCTCGCCGTGGAATAATATTTTTTCGGGCGCCGCTAGCCGACTGTTTGTCGGCCCCGTGTAATTGATTTGCCCGCTGTTTATTTTTCCGATTAGGGCCTGTTTAGTGATACGCGCACAGTTGATGCCGTCGCTGTCGCTCGGGGCGGCTTACTTTTTATTCTTTAATTGACATGCCGTCTCGCAGGTTTAGCACACTTTTTATCAGAACACTGCAATTATTTAATTAATGACAATCATCTTTGCATACAAAATCGCTTGATCGAGACCTTGAAGAAGATACTATAAATGTATTAATGCGATAAAAATTTGATACAAATCTGCTCAGAATCTACAAAAAAATTTCTAATCTAGAGCTAACCTATAAATTAATACCAATTTTAAAATTAGTATTTAATTGCGAAAACGTTCTTCGTAATACAAAAATGTTTGACTACATCATTGCTTAAGATGTATCAAGATTGATAGTCAATTGAAACCATGATAGCATACGTCTGCATGTGGATATAATAAAGGTATACATATACATTTTTTATTTTATTTCTGCTTACTCAAACTTCGTTCAGATGTATATATACAGCAATGTATAGAGTAGATAATAAGGACACTTAAATGAGTGCCGACGGACAGGGAGTAATTTTCTAATTTTGAAATGCCTTTGTACAAGTGTAAAGGAGTAGAGACGCAAAAAGATTTGTACAAGGGAAGGCATGTTTTATAAAGCTCGTTAAAAATGGAACGTAAGCGATGAAATTGTTCTGGCTCCAGATTCTAAATTTAAACAAAGTTGCCTCCAATTTGGCGAGCACGCTAGAGTGTTGTCCAGACTATAAAGGGAGATTGGATACTAATTCAACGTAAAAAGAGTCGAAGAAGGAGCTTTGTGTGGATAAAGTGGATCGACGTGTTTGGCGCGGACTAGCGCTAACCCAGAATTTCTGGGAAAAAGCAGCCGGGGATAAAGAGGTGGGTAAGCAGCGGCTTAGCGGCGGCCCTCGCGGAGGGTTGCCCGCGAAGAGGCGACAGTATCAACAGGGGGCTAAAAGCTCCGGTAAAAGCGGCGGCGCGTCTGAAATTAATAAAGTTTGAGCGGGGAAGCCGTGCAGCTGGCGACTAGAGAGCGTCAGTCATCGGGAGCGATGGGCTCGGCGGTTTACGAGGCGCCGCGCGTATATACCTCGGGGCTTTTACGGGCGGCCGGGCGGAATGCGGACTATCCCCTGGACGCCCGCGGCCCTCCATTATTCATCTTGGCGAGGCGCGTTTACATTGGCGCGGGCCCCGCGAGATGTCGCGGCCGGGCGGGAGGCCTAGACGCAGCACGTGGCGGGGGTTCGCGCGCGCATGGAAAGCGTAACCCCGGGCGGAAAAGGCGACTTTTACGAGGAGGCGGGCCCGGGGCCAAAGGAGCCGGCGGATACTCTGTTTCTGGCCGCGCGTGGGAAGGCCTCGGGTTTCACGGGCGTTTAGCGCGGCGCCTCTGCGTGTCGCGGACAAAGCGAGAGGGCCGAAAAGCGCGGGCCGCGCATCACGCGACGCGGGCCTGAATGGGCCGCCTCGCACATTCCCATTGAGCATAATCTCGGGGCGTCGGGGGCTCGCGGCGACTGGCCGCGACTCGCCGAGTGCGAGGCTTAACAAGGGTCTGACAGGCTCGTTGCCGTTGTTATTTATCGGTTATGTCGGCACATCGGCCCATCTCTCCCGCGGGACGCCGGCCCCTCCCGCCAGACCCTGGAAATTAGAGTGAGACCGAGGCAGCCCGCGGTCTTTTTCTTCTCGCGCCCCCGGCCCGGCCCGCCTTCCTCCTTTTGCTTCTCCCGGAGTCCCGGCCCGCTCCTCCTTCCTCCGCTCCTTTCTCGCCACCCGCCCCCTTTTACTCCGCTCATTTTCGGCGCTTCTCCCCCGGTTCTCTTCCACCTTGCCCGGCTCCGCACGAAGCCACCTCTTCCTCTATGGTTTCCCACTTTCTCCGACGGCTCCGAACGCCAGAGTAAACCTCTACCTCGTTATATGCTTCCGATGCCATTCCAAAAGCTCCTCCTTCTATACCTACACCGCGAAATTGCTTTTACGCGAATTCCTTCGAATCCAAGCGAACGCCATCCACGGGGCATCCTTCACTCCTCGCGGCTTTGAAACCTTGCTCCGCGACACAAATTCGTCTTACGACCATGTTCTAATATTTTAGCCTTTTTTTTTTGCTCCCCGCTCTTTCAAATTGAACAAACTTTTGCGGCCTGCATTCGATGCCTACAGGTTTTATTTCAAAACCCGTATTTAAAGAAAAACGCACGTTTTAAACTCGGATTTTACATTTAGATTCATGTAAATTTTTTTCCTTTAACCTGATGTTACTTTGTTTCTTTTTACAGTGCTTTAGAATCAGCAAGGGTCGTAAAATCTTTTTCTGATTGCAAGCAATTAAGTGAACGAAATAAAAACTATATTTACTGCACCTAATCTAATCTTTATACATGTAAATTATGAATCGCTACTGCGTGTTTTACGCATTAAAGAATAGCCACCTTGTATACCAAGATACCACAGTTTCCTTATGCAAGAAAATAAACAATTCATTTTTTAAAACATTTTTCATGTTAAAGGATAGTGTCTTAAATCTTCCAAAAATTGTGTTTTTATAATTATAACTATACGTATAATGCAACAATATTTACAATCCTCATGGTTACTAATAAATAATAATACAACGTTTCGAATGCATTTCAGAATATTCATAATTGTACGATGTCTTTTCTGCTGATATCTGTAATATAAGAATACTACACGCATCTATCAGCAGACAGTTAAATCCTTAAATCTTTTCCACACATGAAGGATGCGGGCCAAACTTGACGCCTATATACTGGCCTATACCCATGAGGCAGGACCTCGAACAGGATTTAACCTCTGCAGCTCGATGCTTCCCTTAAATCTTAAGTATCTCGCTTCTTTTTGCAGCAATTTTAAAACCACAACCTTGTATATAAATTATTGTTTCAAAACACATTCTAATCATAATAAATTGTACCCAGTAAACAAGCTCATTTAGACATCGCGAACCAATGCAAATAAACCGAGAAATAAAGTTTATCTTTATGCCATTAGTTATTAAACCCACCCAATTCTTCATCGTGGTAACATTATGAGGTAGCTCGTGTAGATGATCTTGATTACCTTTTTCAGACTCATTAAAATCGATTTTTTGCAAATTATTTCAAAATTTCAGATAGTTTGCTACACGGTTTGATGGTTATTAAAGACTTACTACAGTTGCACTCTTTACAATTATTATCTTCAAAATGTTAATTACATTTACACTAATAAAAGTCACGAAAGAACATAAATTAGTACAAGAATAAGTTAACAAGCTATAGATAATAGTATATAAAACGAATCTACTGAATACCAGTTACTAGGTACAAAAAGAATTTAACCAAATAAAAAATGAAAATTATTGTTGTTGTTTTACTTGTAATAATAACGATAGTCACTTGTGAAATAGGTAAGTCTTACTATATAATATGCGTACATATGTATATATACGTACAATTTTTAAAAATATTTATTATCCAAATACGCTTTTAGAACAATGTTTTAATGTTATATTGTGATGTAAAATTCATACGTAACGTAAAAGATATTTGAAACAATATTATTCTTCAAGGGCAAAGCGAATACATTGGACGAAATATATAGAACAGAATGATTATATTGAATAACATTTGTTTATTTTTATAACTCAGTTGTTTATAGTATTATGCAGTGATAAATCCCTGGTAGAAATTTGACGTCAAAACGCTAGAAATTGTCGGGTTATTTATGTCGAGTTTTACAGCGAAAAACTCGCTAAAAAGTCGTCAACATATTTAGTTATTTTATATTTGATTTTGTGCTTGATTATTATTTATTTTTTTATTTGAAACCTTTTCTGTGTTTATGTGTTTATACTGACTGAAGATTGTTGAAAATAATTAAAAAAGATAAATAATATTTTGAATTTGTTTAAATTTTTTTTTAATAATTGTTTTAATTGATTTTTAACAAAAGATATTTAAAATAATTTAAATTATAAATGATAAAATTATTTTTTTTTCATTAATCGTGTATGTATTTAAATTACTTTTAACTATACTTTTAATTCTAAAGTTACATTATTCTATAATACACATTATATCCTTCACTATACACTACATATCACTAACTTTACACTACTCACAAATCACAATGAAAATAATTGCATTATACACAAAATACTTTAAGAAATCCATCTCTTCTTCAGTATCCACACTTTTCATTGCATATTTAAAGATTTTTTAGGTTATATCAATGGTTTAGTTGTAACTTGCTTTAATACACTGCTTTATAATATGTATAGACAATCCTGTACATTGTTTAAATTTGTTGCTATCGCTTTTTCAAATTTTTGAAGGGTAAAATAATTTTGACTTAGCTTTATTTAATTTAATTAAATTAATAATTTAATTTCAATTTAAGATTTTTTCGTGAGTTAGTCGCTATAAATCGTTAGCATAGAACCAGGTTTATGCTGTGTTTTTCAGGAAATTTTAGCGAATTTTTAAAAAACTCGATAATAACTCTCAAAATGCTGGTGAAAATTTCTACTCGAGATTAAAATATCAGTAATGACAAAATATGTACAGGTAATTGACAATATGTTAACATCATTTAATTAGCGTTACATAGAAAATATTAGTTGAAATAAGATTCGCTTGAAGTTAGAAGATGTATGAAACGCTGCAAAAAAATAAAAAATACTTCGACATTCAACAGACGAGCATCTTCAATGTAAATGCGACCCGGGAGGCTAACCACATTTCTCGGAGCATGCTTAGAAAAAGAAATTGACAAAGTAAATTACACAAAATATAAAAAAAATCAAATTTATTCCAAGCATCATTAAAAACTACTTAAGTATTGTATTATTATTGTATTATTAACTTTTCATGTGATGGTTGAATATATATAATACCATAAGGAGAATTATCTAGTCTTATTGTTAATATTTAACCGAATTTATAAAATTTTTTATAAAACTTTTATTAATGCAAAATCTTTTTATTTTTGTTTAATTAATTTATTATTATACTATTATACTATTAAAAAGTAAATAATATATAAATATATTAATATATTTTTGAATTAATATACTATTTTTTAAAATAAATTAATTTTTTTACTTTGTAATATTGGAATTTATAAAAACAAAGCAATATCCAAATCATAAAAAGTAAATACTTTCAACCAGATCCAGAGCATTTATTTTTGCCAAAACAGATTATAATAACTGATATTTCAAAAAACATTCCCAGCTCTTAATTATTTATTATAAAAATGATAAGAATTGTGTTGTAATGGTGTGCAGTCGAACGGTTCGTGATGAGCTTAACCGAATGTCCCATACCGAAGTTAACGCTCGAGGAATGGGACGCACGCGAGTGAAACATAAAATTTCTACTAAATGGGCCTCCTTACTGACGTAATCACAATCAGGTCGTGGCAGGCTGGACGAGTGCACGGGCGTCGATCTCTGGCTTCCTCGCAATTGCAACCGGCTGGGAATCATTCCGGGGGCCGATGCGAGGCCGGTGGCACAGGGCGCGCGTCGCTCCGAGGAGGGGCCAGCGCCGAGGGCGGGCGGCCCGTCTAATTGAGTGGAAGGACCCGGGGGAGCCTGGAGACAAATCCGCGACCGGGGAGGGGCGAGTTATACGAGGGGAAGGGCGGGCCAGTCGGAAAAGTTGAGCGGGTGGCAAGCGTTAAGTGCTCGCGACCACTCGGGACGAGCGCGCCCCGATATTTATTGCCGGGCCGCCGTGTAATGCCGCCCGCGTGCTTCTCTCGCCCCTGCGAGGCCCATGATCCGCTTCACAAGTACGCTTCCTCGCTCGATCTATTTTCGTTCCCGGGATAATCTTTCACGCGGCGGCCCGGATTTTCCAACCCTCGCGCCTCCCGCTCAATTGTATGCCCAGCGATGCGCAAACAAAGAACTTCTCGGATCATTATGCCCGAGGCACGTCGCTTATTTCTTCCCTCGAATATTTCCTTCCTCGGCAATTTCAATTCGTGTACGCGTATACATTGTAATAAGCCACTTTCCAATATCGATTTCTGCAGATTTAAGCGAAAAATGCCAAGCCTTACCATAAATATCCAACGAAATATATACTAACTATTATATTATTTTCCCTCAATGGTGAACTTGCTATACTCCTTCTGAATTGTAATTTTGCTGCAACCTCGACTGCAAAAGACTAAAAGTTACCACTGAGCTTTGAATCAATTACGTGTGGTTTTCTTAATTGAAGGTCTACCGATAAGGACGGGATAAAACACTTTTGGACATTTCGAAAAAAGTAAAGATTGTAATGTATCTAGTTTTCAAATTAGGAAATCGTGTACTTTATAGTTAATGTATATACGTAAAAACTGATATATGTACAATAAATTGCTATGAAATTAGTCAAAAAAGCATAAAATTAGATTTAAAAAAATTACTAATTATAATTTATGTTACAAATACGTATTCAATAATTCCCTTTTTGAAAATTCAATTCAAGAATTATTTCCATTGTGAAACAGTAAGTACTTAATGAATAGTCTATTTCCGTCTTCTCTATTGCATATATGGAATCCTCAATTTAACTTGCGAGTTTTTTGCTCATACTTCACTCTTAATCGCACTCTCGACAGTCGGGAAATAATATGTGGAGACTTGATTACACTAATGGGAGAAGTTGTTGTATTATTTCCCACTGGAAAGTTCTGTGACAGCCTCTTTCCTCCCTCGCAGCGACATCTCACCTTCTAACTGTATACTACAAAAGCTTTACATACTCAAACAATTTGAGAAGGAGCAGGAGAAGCTGTTAAAATCGTAAATTCGTCGCATGATTAACCTTGAAGGCATCCCTCAGCGACGCGCGACGACGTCGATCGAGATTGAGCGCAGTGCGACAATATTGGCGAGGGCGGGCGGCCCCCCCGCGGAAAGGGCAGGTGCGATCCGACCCCCGCCCATAAAACCGGGGAAAAGTTGGGCGGGCCGCCCTAAATCAGGGGATGGCGCCCCCGCAGTTAGCGCGCCTCCCGCGGCAGATTTACTCGGGCCCCGGGGGGCTCGTCGCGGGCTGAGCGAGCGGTCCCCCGTGGCCGCGGCCTCGCCCGGCGCTTTTAATCGCCCGGGAAAAAAAGATAACGCGACATCTCGCGGTTGTTGTAGCGCGGGCGAACGGCGCCTGGGGGACCGATCCGCGGGGCCCGATTACCCGCGCCTGTTTTCCATTACGGGAGAGGTGGCGGTAATGCGCGGGCATATGTGCACGCCGGGCCGGCCGGCAGGGAGCGCGGCAATCGCCCGGGCTGATAAGCGCGGACCCGCGGCGAGCGCCCAACAACTCGGGCATGAATAATAAGCGCGCGCGGCGGATTACACTTTTGATGGGAGCGGCCGCCGCGTCGGGACGATTACGCCCCTGCGTGTGAAAAGAAAAAAAAAAAAAAAACAAGGGGGAAGGGCAAAAAGGAGCGGCGCTACGTGCGCCGCGAGCGACGAATGATTTCGTCTGCACTGGCGATTAGTGTAATGTAATCGCGGGCCCGCTTTTCATCACTTGGACGCGCAATCTACTTTTTCCCGGGAAAAACCGAGGGGAAAGGGCGTGTAAAAAAAATTGGATTTTTGGTTTTCGTTTAAAATTGCAATGTACGCGTTTGCCCAAGATTTATGTGGCTCAACGAAAGCAGATCGTATATTTCCAGTATCTCACCGGCAATTTACAGGCTCTTTCGAATTATCCGGATACGCTATATAGCGTATATATGGGTATACTCGCTGGGTGCGCGCAGCCTCGAGAATTATTATTCTATCTACATAGTTATATCTTGTTAAAGTGATGATATTTGTCAGGCGCGCGCTGAAATCATTAAATCACATTAAAGCCTTTTTTCAGCCCGGCCTCGGCGTCCCTTCGCGCGCAGCCTCGTAATTACTATATCGCATTCCTGCTCGAGCGAACGCCATTACGCCCGTGAGGCATTAGGTTGATAAATTCATCAGCTGGGCGGCCGCGAGAAAAACCGGGGAGAAAACCTGGAAGCGATCCATTCGCTTGTTTCGTGAACACGCTCGCCCCGCCGCGAGAGAGAAGCCTGCCCGCGCGCGCGCGCTCACACACACAAACGCGCGAGCGAGCGAGCGAGACAAAAAAAAAAAGAGGATCCCGCACACGTGCAGCGCGTTAGACGGCGGCGCGACAAGCGCAGATAACAACCCCTTAAAAAATCGCCCCTCGTTACCGGTAATATGAGCGCGGCGTCCCGAGATGGAGCGTCGCCGCGCCTGTGTGCACCGCGCGGACAAACGCCCACGAGGCCGGGAAGATTTAGGACGCCGAGGGGCCGGCGCGTGCCTCGACTCGCGATCCGCGCTTAAGGAAAAAAAAACCCACCCCGGGGGATTTCTATCGGCCGCGGGAATTATGTCTTTATTAAGACACGGCCGAGGCGGCCGGCCTTCCGCGGTAATAACGCAGGCGGCACGGGCGTCCGCGCAGGTGTCCCGCCGGCGTGCGAAACCGAGCGGCCGCTCGGGGGATATAATTCTCGTAATAAGGCGCGAACAAGCCGAGCGCGCGTTAGGCCCGACGAGGAAGTTGCCCGGGCCCCTCGAGTGCAGGCCGCCTTACACAGCGCGGCCCTGTAAAAATTTATGGCGTACGCCGCCTGTTTGCTCGGGCAATATAATCGAATTACCGCATTTGATTTGAATTGATTGGGGCCCCTTTACGGACCGCTCGCGCTTCAATCTTCGCGCGCGACGTAACACTCCTTCTCTGTTACGAAAGATGTGATTTTCTGTCTGTATTCATTTCACAAAAACTCATCTCGTAATATTTTGAAATTTCTTTGCATTTTTTTATCCTGTATTTATAATATCGAAGCATGGGGAAAGATCCCGGAGAAATTGTTACTATTTACAAATCTACTTTTACACTTACTGATAAATAGTACAAGTGACTATTTTATCTGAATATTATTGATCAAAATATAAAATCTAGTATAAATTCGACGATCAATAGGTCTTTATAAATAATGACTGATGAATAAAGGATATATGTTTACAAGGAGAGAAAACATTCAATTACTATATATAGAAATGGTATAAAAACAGAAAACAATAGACGAGAGAGTTACCGAACAACTATACTTTTATTTCTTAAAATTCATGCTTTATAGACTAACAAATTATAAATGTCTGCACATAGCATATGCAATGACTAAAAGATATTATTATACTACGACACTATATATGTATTGTATAATGATTTTGAAGTATCCACGGTATTTCAAAATACCCTGAGATTTGCAATGTACCGATTCGTAGGCAAGCTTACAGATCCATTATGGTCCATTCTATAAGCGCTCAATCATAAATCGAACCGATCTTATCCCCACCACGATGCGACCGCAGCTAATAGTGGCGCGTAAAGTTCGCAAGGATCACGACCGTGTTTGTAGCGTACAATTGATTGAGAATAATAAAGTTAACATTTCCTCCGCAGATTAAAAAAATTGAACAATTATATATTAACAACCGATTCAACTCTTAATATGCCTTGACTTATTGAAAACCATTTCGAGGATCGTTCAATTCGTTTGTGATACTTGTGCATTACGATACGCACTTATAACATTGCCTTTTACAATTGTCTAAAGTATCACTCTTGCACAATGGAAAAGAACGTATTTATTCAATAGTATAGCGTTTGTTCAATAGTAGATTTGATCTTTATTGTGTACGTGCGTAGAGGTTATGAGTTTTGACTTGAATGAATGGCATAAAAAATGATCTTTATGGCTCCATTTTCCGGAAAAGATTATTACCGAACAAGTCACGTTTACAGAAATTAACTGCTTCACAAGAACAAACCTATTTACAAGAGCGGCCGCTTCCTTTTCCAATAAACAGAGTGATAATCTGCGTGAAGAAAGACCGTAGAAAAATCATAAAAGGCAAGCATCGACGCGAGTCGTCAGATCTGAAATCAGGAAAAACGTGAAGAAGTGAGCTTTTTTTGTTTGTCATTAAACCTAGTGACTATATTGTACTCCGAACACGTCCACGCCCGGCCAGTCGACCGCAGCATACGCACAATACAGATCGGCCGCGATAGCATCTCCGAAATCTCGCTTATATATACACACACTCGGATACGTATAAATCCAAAGGTCCTTTCTCTCCAGCGAAATCGCCCTTGCATCGTTTCTTTTTTTTTTTTTTCCCTTTTTTTTTTTCACGTAATCTAACATTCGATCCTCGGGCTTTTTGTCCCGGTCTCCCTGCGGGGGTAAAAAACGGCCGGGCGGCAGGGAGCGGGGGAAAAAGGTGCGGCCGGGAGGGGGGGGCGGCCGGGATGAAGACGAAACGGCGCGATCTTCGGGGACAGCGCGAGAGGGAAGAGAGAGAAAAAAAAAGGAGGCGAGGCCGAGGGAGGGGCGCGTAACGCGCGCGCGCGCAGGCGGGGGGCAAAAAGGCGCCCGGCAGATTTACGGGGGCCGCGCGCGCGCGCGGGTGCCAATCAGGATCCCACCGGGCGCACGGCTCGCGCACCGTCCGCGGGATACCCGCGCACCCGATCATTTCCCCCGATTTACAGCGCCTCCGCCTCTCGGCGCGCGCTTCTTTCGGCGGGTAGGGGGGGGGGTTTCTTTTTTGCCCCGCGGGAGCCGCGCCCGAGACAGAGTCGTCGTGGATCCCGCGATTGTGGGAATTGCCGGGGACAAGGCCCGCGTTGCGGCTTCCCTCGCCGCCCGCGTGATTAAATGCAGGCTCGGCTTTCTGACCAACTCGACCACTCCTCCGTGTAATGAGAAGGATCTGTAAATGACCACGTTGTATCGCCCCGAAGAAATTTATTTGTAAACGTTCAATTGGAGTTGTATAAGACAAAGCCGTACCATTTTTTTATTGTTTATTTCAGGTTATTTACTGTAATTTTACCTACACAGTCGTGGGATTCCTAGCTATACTTATATCAGAGTAATTTGAAAATCTTTTTTACGTTTTTACGCATGCTTCTTAGTTCTTTGTTATGACGATTTATAGTTTTTCCTACAAATATTATATGCTTATATTAAACTAAGATTATTATTAAGTAAAACCATTTTAATTCATTAATGCGTGGATCAAAATGGTAAAAAACTACAATTAAACATTCGTAGCCCGAATTAAACGAATAAGCCATATTTATGTTTAAAAAAAGAAAAAATCACTATTTATAGTTGTCAATTTTAAAAAAACTGAACCAGTAACAGTTTTTCCAGTGTAAAATCTAATACTCCGCCCAATGTAGTAAAAGATTTTTTACCAAATTATTGCATTTCATACATACTTATATTGACTTATTATATTATCATCTAGTGTAACAACTTTTGTATTACAAAACAAAGTGAATATAATATTGTCTAAAGTAAATTGTAGAAATTTATATACACAGATAGATCAATAAAAAGCTAATATGTGAATATCAATGAATTATAATTCGAAGCTTACATTTAAAGGTAGCGAAAGCTCTGAAGAGCAAAGGGAAAGTCAATGAAAGTACAATAAATGCACAACTGTATAGAGCGCAGGGGAGCAATTAAAGGAGTATCGAAACCTAAGCGCTCGGCTCAGCTACAAGCTACGGAGAGGAGCATAAATCCGAGGCGGTCGTAGGATCGAGGGGCCAATAGTGGGCGACAAAGCAATCGCGGCGATCGGGGCTCTGATTCCCAGGATAAATGGGGAAAAGCGTAGAGGAGCGCACGCGCCCCCGGAAGAGCTGCGCGCGCGCGCGGCCACTTGACAAACGAGGGCCGTCCCCGTCGATTATCTCCTCGCGGGCCGGCGCCCCGGCGGGAGCAGCTGGCCCCGGCCAAGTGCCATTGTCGCCGGCCGGCCCATTGTCTTCCCGCGCGGCTCCATTACGCGGCTTGGGGCCGCCGCTAAACGGCTCGCCCCCGCACCTGGGCTGCCTCTCCAAGCCCCGTCGCAGCCGGGGATCGCGGGCGGCCAGCCTCGTTACGCCGCAGCCGGGAGACGTCTTTATATAGGAGTCGGGCCCCCGCGGCTATATAGCCTCCCGCGGCCCCAAGCATTGTGCCGGGGGCCCTGCGGCTCTTTCGAGTTATCGCCTCGGGCCCGGGCCAAGCTGCGCCGACCCACTCGATGCCCGCGATCGTACCTGCCCTCCTACCTGGTCAAACGGTCAGTTTATCAAGCAGTCACTGGTTCACTGCCCGTTAAGTTATTCAAAAGCTTGCGGAACATTGTACACATAGAGAGAGAGAGAGAGACGTTACTCAAATTTTCAGTAGAGGACTGATCAGAGACTAATCAATTCAATAAAAACTTATACACAGAGAACGTTGACTTTTCCGTAAAATTTCTACTCGTATATTCTAGACGAGTTTTCGACCGACATATATATCACGCCTACACACTTGAATGGCCGAGACTTGAATTACACACTAGTATGTTGTACATAGCACCCCTCTATTCACCAACCAATACAGTTCGCCAGTTTATACAAGTATTATATATACCGAATCGCAGGGATGACGGGGACGAGAACAAGAAGTCATCTCGCGAGTCATCTGCGCTCGCGGCAGCCGCGCGCGACATTGTTTCGCGACGGACAACGGCTAAACCGAGCGAGACGTAATAACGTCCGCGGCTTTACTGTCGAGCCGTTCGCCAACGGGGGATGCGGTATACGGTACACACGTCGCTCGTCAGCCGTTCGTCTTGCGCGCGCGCGCCTCAAATCATTATCGGGGCAAATATAGCGCTGACTGCTTACCTAGAAAGATCGCGAGGAGGGAAACGACCCGCAAACGACCGCGTGCTTTGCTCGGACGAGTTGCGCCCGAGGAAACACTTTCGACGCGCGAGGCTATACAGTCAATTTCGACAAGAATATCGTGCCGCGTATATAGTCTTCCGCTTGGAAAATCATCTAAATGTTGATCCGATTTATTGGACAAACGCGTTATCTGCAAGTGAGATAAATTATTTGGCTTACCTTGGCTTCTACTTAAGTCTGTATAATATTGAAATAGTAATTAAGTAGTCATTTCTTTATATCGCATGTATAGTTACACGTGATAACATGTACAGTATTATAGTAATAACAAACTCAATATTTTGTTTAACTTATTTCGTCAAGTAAAATAACAGTGAGCTTCGTAAAGTTTCACAATATTCGTTTAAAATACTTCTCCATTCATTCTCTGTTTATGTTTAGTCATTGTTTTTAACATTGCTCCAAGCTTTTATACTTTATTCTAAAATTCAAGTGTGTATAATTAATTAAGGAAATATCCAATTTATCAACTTCTTATTTGTAACCTAGTTAGATTACATATATACACAAATATAAAGAACATTTGTAGTGAATATTGACATTTTCTGATGCTTTTGAGTTTACGAACAATAATGTAGTATGACAAGAAATATGAAGGTTACGCTGATATGATTTTCATTCAGAAATTATAAACATGTTATTCTTAAAAGAAGTTCAGAACAATCATTTTACAAATCGTCGGAACAAAAGTTTGATCTTTATGAAACGATCTGAAAGAAATGTCGTCAATGCATTCAACAAATCGATTCAGAGTATAAAGAGAGATAAAAATGTCGGATAGAAAGCAAAGAGCTGATTTTGTTCAAAAGGAGCGCAAAAAGGAGTTTAAATCCTGGACTAACTTATTTCGGTAAGTGCATGTGACGTTATTTTCAAGGGATCGCAAGAGATGATGGGGAAGAAAGGAGAAGACGGAAGTGATCCACGAGGGAGGAAAACCGCAGCACGTAACTGCGACCCTGGTAAAACGGAAAAGGGGAGAGATCAAGCAGTGTAGAGCGGAGTTGGCCGTCGGTCGCGATCACAACCATGTATTGTATGACGTGTATTATGGTTTCGGAAGTTCTTACCTTCGTATGTGCGAATGGAATTACGAGTTTTTGACTCTTATTCTTCTATATTGGTATCTCACAATCATAGCTAAGCCATCGAAATCGTTGCCGAATTACACGAAACGTAATAGTAAATGAAATCCCCTTTTATAGAATCGTCATCGTCATTTTATTTATCGGCACTGCCATATTGCAGTCCAGTAACTTTTTACAAGGAACTCAAACATCTGTGCTCCAAAAATTGTATGCATTGATTATTTCAATAATTAATGAACTGACATTTTGTGTAACATACGTTTTTCAAGCAGTATTATAAAATCATGCTTAAAATAATGTCCTTAAGTTATGTGCGTCATTACTAAAAGAGCTTCAGTTTAGAATAATCCAATTAACTTGTTATATCTGGCACTTATATCGCCTGGAATAAATGGCACGATAATAGGCAAGCGAATGCTAAGCAGGAGCCCCGATATATATATATATATATACGTTGAAAACCGTTGAAAGTGACATACAGTGGCGCCCGGAGTGACTGCCGCGCTCTCAATAGACCTCAATGCAATCTTTCGCTTAGCGATTATTGTGCAAGCGGTCGATTATTAATCTCGGCACACATAACGCCGCTCTAACCAATCTGACTGCTCGCGACTCGCGGCGACGTAACCTCCCCCCGCGGCGGCTTTTAATTATCGGCTGTTTGTTTTAATTAACGGCGGCGGGTAACCCGAGGCGCCGTACAATCGGCCTCTCGGCTCGCCTCGGCCATTGCCGGCGGATCAATCGGCCGCGCGATAGGAGGCGATCGCCTAGCCGAGCACACACATGCGCCCGGTAACACAAGTTTAATGAGGGCTATGCGGGATGCGCGGGGCGAGGCCCCGGCGCGTCCGCCTCCCCGATGATCGGCCCCCTCGCCGAGCTTTATTGGTCGCAGCTTTGGCCCATTGTGCGCCGAGTGAGCGATGGGGAGGGCGAACCCCTCGGCCATAGGCTCCCCCCGTCGCGCATTATCATGCCTGGTAGCGCGGCCGCCGGTTTTAAGTGCCGAGGCCGAGTTAGTTTTACTCATCGGCCGGGCTAATGGAAGCCTCCGCTTGCATGTGGCCCGGTGTACGCGCGTGTATCCCCGGGCAAATTGAAATTCCCCGAGCGTCGCTCAAAGTATACGTTACAAAGCATTTTCTAATGCGCCCGCTCCAAGCACGATTCCTTACCAAAGGATCCTCGATGTGTTTGTACACGCGGGTTTTTGTGCGACCCTTTCGTTTCGCCCGAGCCGCTCGAGTGTGCCTCTATACGCACACCTAGAATGTATGTACACATCCGCGCTGCGTGCACTTGCGTTGTATAAGCGCGTCGTTACACGAAGAAACGTTTTCCACTTGCGCAAGAATTAATCCCGAAGGCATGAGCCGAGATATTTGTAATGCTTATCCCGAGTATTTATTCTTTTAATAATATAATTGTTTCGTTGAGCATAACTAGTTTGTTCATTTCTATCCTAATTACGGAATATATTCAATAACTTGTTATTCCAGATTAAAATAACTGCCCGGGACGATGAAAAACTTTTTAGACTTTTGCTCGAATAACTCATGTATAACGCTATAATTATTTTATTGGATAATTATCAATACTTGTTTTTTTTTTAAACCTGCAGGATAATATACTCAAATCTTTTATACGCCAGTGAAGTACGAAGCACGAAAAAAAATTTAAAAGTATAACGTTACAAGCATTCGTTCAAATGGAAAAGAATAATGCTTAAAACGAAAAAAGGAAAGGAAACCAATGTTTCTTGTAATAATTGTCTGAAACTGTTATTAACATACTTCACATTTAAGAATACATATTATGCACATATGTCTATATATGTGTATATTTCATTGTACACGGAGAGAAAAGTATAGTAATCATTACCTGCCAGGATTAGTAAAGTGAAAACAACAAAATGCGATAGGACTCATTCTAACTTTTTAAGCATTGATTACCCGAAATATAATATTATTCATACATCGAGAGAAAGTGTTTAGTACGAGGTTTAGTAATTTTTACAATACTCTTTAGTGAATTGATCATAGTCGGTGATTGGACTGATCCAATTCAAAAAATGATCAAACTTTCTAATAAAAATGTCTATTATTCTATTACCATTTACTGACACATTGTCGGATGCTTTTTAATAGAAGATTTGGTAATTTCTTGAATTTGACCAGCTTGCGATTATTTACCAGAGTATGGTAACAATTACCATAACATTTCTCTGGGTGTAAACGGTAGGAAATCTTATTGAATCTTACCGTTTTCACTTTGCTGATTCCAACTGATTATTACGACAATTTTGTATCCATGTACTTAATAATAACTTGTTACATTATAACAATGACCAATATAAACTACTAATGTTCTACAGGTTTCTGGAAAAAGCAAACCTGGTAAAATGCATTTAATAACGAATAACTAATCAGATAAAAAATCGTTTTCTAGGATCATTACATATATTATCTTGATAATGTTACCTGTAGAGTGTACACATTGAATTTATTATCTGACAAGACGTTGAAATACCTGTACTAGGAAAAGCGAGGAGCAAGTCTGATTTAAATTTGAAATTAATAGAATTTCGACCGAGTCCCCTTGTGCAACTGTCTCGGCAACTGTTGGTCCTTTCAAAGTGAAAAGCCATCTGATCCGATACAGAAAGTAACGATGTCCTAAAGTAGCCGCACAAAAGAAGGTAGTTTCGAAGCGCGCATTGTGGCCTCACGGCCTGTACATCGACTGCTTAAATGGACGCCACTCTATAAATCCACATGCAGGAGTGAGGCCCCGTGTCTTGAAAGCGGCGGACGCACGCGGGGTGCGATCCATCCTCGATCGTCACCTACCACCGGCCTGATTTCCCCCGAGGGCCGATCGTACGCGCGTACAGGCGGCGCATCTGCGAGCGCGGCGGGCATATATGTATATATAGGAGGCGCGACGCCCGGCTTCGTTAGCTCGCGCGGCTCTTAGGCGCGTTTAACGCGGGCGTAAATCACGCGGGCCTTCGCGCCGACGCCAAGGAGGACTGCCTTGCAATCCATACCGAGTGGCGACGCGCGAGAAAAGTTCGGGATATATCCTCTATTGATATTTTGTATCGATTTGATTTATCGCCCTGCGCATCTCCCCTTTCTCTCCCTCCTTGCAAATGTAAATTCGGAATAATGCCTTACCTGCGAATGAGAAATTCGCCTCTTCCTTTGCCGAGTATCGGCCGGGGACTCCAACCTGTCAGCCTTCTTTCTATTATGTTATTATCGTTATATTAATGCCAATATAATTTATGTACACAAATACATTTTTCAATGCATAATAATATTCCTGCTTGTCATTTTTAATCATTTTTATAATAACAAATGCTTTTTCTGTACGGCGCGGGTCTTGCGTTATGCTTTCCATTTTTTTAAATTTAAAAACATGTCCAATGTAGAAACAAATATATTATATTAATCAGTAATTTTTACATAATTATAATCATGTGCAAAATTCATACATCAAATTAACTGCATATATTATTCTATACGGTAAAAATTGCGATTATAATTTTGGAAATTTTGCTCGTTCTCCATAAAAATATTAGCATAAAGATAATACGCTACATTATAAAAAATTAATTTTTTCTGTTCCATTTTTCTCACAGTATATAGAAATGCATACGTCATGTACATGTTATGGATTAAATATTGAATAAATTACTATATGTGCGTGTTTATGCGCTTATAAACATACTTCATAACCATTTTATGCCTGCATTCGAAGATATGCATTTCTTTCAATGCTGTATTTGTACATCTCAAAAGCTACACTTGGAAATTTAGAATACATTTTGTGTATAGAATGAATTCCCAACTTTGCACTGCACGTATTCCTATGACATGCGCATATACTGAAAGAGCGGTAGACCACCGTGAAGATACTACTTAAGTGTGCGGGATGGATGCAAGCAAGGATCTGCTGTATGCATCGGTTAAATATGTCTGACGAGTGTCAGTCGAGTGCATATTGCTTCAACATGGGGCAGATGCGGTCGTATATGCTTCGAAGGTACTCTATCGAGTTCCATTGCTAGCGCACTGAATATATAGAGGTGAGGGAACAGACGTCGAACATTTCCAAATAATGGAGAGCGTTAATGCTGGAGAAGCTAGTAAAGCTGCCATGTATAGGGTTTTACGAATAAGAGCTTTTCAAGTAACAAGATGGCATATTACAACTATATTTAGCTTCGTCCGTATAATTTAGTATGTATATTCTACGCATTTAGTAGGAGTATATACGCATGAACTAAGTCTTGTTATAAATTTATACTAAACGCTTATAATTTACGCTTATACTAAACCAGTATTGCAGGCTTAATTATTAAGCTTATAATAAATATGAATACAGTTACGTACGGTATTATATCTGCGAATCAAGATTCGAATACTTTTGTCGCTGTGTCTGGCGCGATAGGGGCTGAATCTTGAGGATCTCAATGGCTGCAACGTGAGAGGCGAGATGTACGACTTTAACGCGCTGTGCCTCGGGAAGACAGAGGGGATGTAGTAGAAGTCGCGACCCTTGCGGGAAAGGAGTAGCTATGGCGAGAGACGCCGAGAGACAAGTGGACCGGAAAATATCCAATCTTTGCGGAAGTGCTAGCAGTCTGCGAGGAAAGAGAGTTAAGGAACCTCAACCGTGGCGGTATATCTGGAATGAAAGCAATCGAGGTCCCCTGCAAAGAAGGTGTAACATTCGAAATTTATCTGTCCGAATTATTTTGAAAGCATGCATGTATAAACGGTAAAGTTTACTTATCTTCCAAACTATATATTTTATTTACACCTTGATTGAGGATCGCATTCTTCTATCTTTAAAAATTGTGATATTATATTATATTATATTATAAAATAGTATATTAATTAATAAGAACATTATCCATGCAAAAACCAAAAAATTATCGATAAAATGCGTCTATACGAGAAAAATTATTTCCTTGATCAATGTATTTCATTCGAGCGGTTTTATCAATAGTTATAATTAATGAAGGGTACGCAGTAATGGCATCAATTATCTTGCCAGAAACAAATATAAAAATATTGAAATTATTATCCGTTGATACGAGAATATATTTTAAATTAAATCAAACTATCAAGATTACTAGATGACATCTTTAGCAATGTCCTTGTGTATAGAAGACAAATTGGATCTGCTCGTATAACATAATAGGAACATTTATAACAAAGGAATAAAAACTTGAATTTTCTACAGTGAGAAGCGTTCGGAGGAAAACATGCGGGCGTCCCGTAAGTGTGAAAAGGGGTGTCATAGAAAGCATAGAGTATTCGAGTTGCATTCAGAAGGTAGACAATTACTTTACTCTATTTTCGAATCGGATTTTTGTCGAGAATACGCCATGAAAAGGTACATTTCTAAGAGGCTTCATTTATATAACATAAGCAGAATATAAATAAAGAGATGGTACTTGAAAGTGCAGTGAATAAATCAAGTGATTAAAATAAGAGCCGTATAATTTAGCGATGTAAGAGTAAAGGAAGAAGCAAGTCAGGAAATTGGCTGTCTTATCTTGAAGGGGGCACGAAATTAGTTGAATTTAAATAAACAACGCAGAAGCCAGAGCTGGAGCGATGACGTTTTCAATTACTAGCCCTTTTAATTTATCGGAAATGAGGCGATCTTATCCGGTGCATATCTCCGGGGCCTAAACTGCGGCATAAAAAATTCAGTGGCGGCTCTTACGGCGATAAACGCGCGGCCGTGCGCCGCCATATGAATAAACGCGGGAAGCAATTACACGCAAAACACGCGTCCTCTACAATGCTCCCAACTCCCTGCTTTCGCTCGGCGAATAAAAACGCACCTTTTATATATATATATACGCGCGTATCGCTTTCCGGGCGAGCCGCAGCGATCGGAGCGCACCCCTCGGCCGGCGGAAAACGAGGCGCTCGATCCAGCAAACACTCGCCGCGCGTCGGTTTTGTTTACAGCCGCGCTCGCGGAAGTATCGATCGCCTCCCCCAGTGCAAATATTAAGAGGAACGAGAGCGTACGTATCGCGAGCGCAATCACAGGCGACAAAAAAAAAAAAGAACAATAACGAAAAAAATTGGCCGTCGCGCGCCGAACGATTTCGAGCGAGCTATATGTGCCCTTCTTTTTTTTTTCTCTCCTTCCGCGCCGGGAAATCGCGCCAATCTGCCGGGCGGATTAGGGGGCGACCGGCGGAGACCCGACACGCGCCCGGGAAAATAATAACGGGGCGATGTCCCTTAATGGCCGGGCAGATAAGATCGAGTGCGCCGCGCGTCCTACGCCCGCAGGGACTAATCGGCCGATAAGCTAAGATTCCGGCACCTACGACGTCTACCGGATGGATCAGTCGTTTTTCGATCCGGTGCTTTTGAAGGCATAACTATGTAATGGTAGGCGGGTAGGATCATCACGTGGTTGTATATTGTAGCAAGAAAAATCAGGAGTAATACGTAGACGTAGAATGTCATCGTCGGAATTCTGCCAATTATGCCCTGACTATATGTACAGTGCAGACGTATATATACGCGTCAGCCGCAGCCGAGAAGTGAGCATGCAGGGACCAGTATAATGATGTAACCTCGGGTGTTATGTACACACAAGGATTTTTTCGCCATATTATTTCGCCAGGCGCTGGCTTGAGCGTGGCTAGACAGTCCGGCCAGTTGCGGAATATCACTCGCGCACCGCTTAAAAGGCAAAAAAGTACAGCAAAGTTAATCTCAATATACGCGACACGTATAATGGGCGCATAATACGCGGAGGGAGAGGCGGCTGCGGGGATAATCGTCGAAAGGTCACCCCGGGCGAAAGAGTGCGAGGACAGGGCGTCGCCTCCCCTCTGAATCCCGATCCACATATATATATATACACCTCCGTGGCGCAAGGGGACATCTGCTTATACGTACGTATGTATATATCCCGCGCTCCGGCGGCTCGTCTCTTTACAACATAATACGTACAATCTCACGCAGCGAGCGCACGCGCGTCGTCAGCGCCGCGCCCCAACAATGGCGCGGCTCCGCTCATAACCAACGACTATTAATGCGCGCCGCCGGGGAGGAGCCATTGTTACGAATTAGGTAGCATTGAGGGGGCCATTGTCGGCGGCCGGCGGGGGATCGATGCGCGCGAGCGCACAGCCATCGCGGCTGCCGCGCGCGAGGGGAGGGGCACTGCCGACGCCCGCGAGATGCACTTACATATATATGTGTACGCGCGACGGGGGCCATGAGCGAGGCGGGCGGAGCGACCGAAGCGCCCGATCGGAAAATCACGAAATTCCAGCTTGACTCGGCGCCCCAAGAGCTCCATTGGAAATTGTGTATTTGTGGTTGATCCCAGCGCTGTAATAGCGATCATCTCTTCAGTCATTGATGATGCTGGAGTAAACGCCCGGAAGCTATATACGGACGAATACGAATTTGATTTATACTACTTGTTTTTGTAATTGTTGTATGACGCCGAAATCCTCTGAGCTATAGTCATTTTACGTTTATAAGTACAATCAGACCGTATAAATTATTATACAATATACCTATAGGATTCAACATTTTATATTTGTAATAATATTTTGAAGACATAATACTAAGCAATTATCTTATACTTTTATTTTTTTTTGAATATCTTGTATTTGAATATCTTTTTTGAATTCAACGATTGGTTCTCGAAATTCTGTCATTCTCATCTTCTATAAAATATTAAAGTGCAGATTATGCTTTTTAATAATGGAACTTTCAAATATTATGCAATTATTACGATTTTTCTCCATTGATTATTTCTAAAATCTATGCTTATACAGACTAAAAAGCATGTATCTTTATCACACAATCTAGACTATGAATATATACCAATATACAAGACTACTGGCGACATCTTTTATTACAGTAAAATTTGTTTTAAATAGAAATCTAAGAAAGAATGACATTTACCTACCGTCGGTTACAGAGATTTACACGTATTTGTTCGCTCCTTCAGTTGGACAGGTAAATAACGCTTTTATCGACTTACACTCATCATTGAACGGTAATACAGATGCTGATACAATTTACAAAATCGTAATGCTAATAAAATTCTTTACAAATATAATTGCGTAATCCAAAGTTCCGATATTACTTCAGTTATTCATTATTCGAAATGAACTTTAAATTAATCCAAAATATGAAAGTAAGGCCAAGAATAGTTAAGATAACTCTATCAAGTGTCAAAATGCAAAAAATATATAAAAAAAATAAAACTATTTCTTATTAATTTAACAAAATTTCTTTACAAATTCTTACGAATTTAAAAAGTAATATTTTAGCCAATAAATTAACAGAGAAAAATTATATAAAATGTTATATTATTAAAATTCATTTTATGAAGCTGTTAATGCTTTTCAATAACAGTTTACCAATGGTCATCTCAATAGTAAAAAAGCAGTTTAAAAAAAATTCGACGATTATAAATTTATTTGTGCTTAATAAATTAAAATTGTAAATTTAATTGGCTCCCCTAGGTGCTCCAGCATTCATAGGATGCCCTCTCTATATTAGAGTCACCTTAATTGTATAAAAAATGCATATTAAGAATATAACATCAAAGGCGATATATTGAAAAGCAATTTAATAAACAATTGTAACGATTGACATAAAGTTAAATAATTGGTACGAAAATTAATTCAAAATCATTACAATAAATTAATAAGGTGTACAAAAATTCTTAAAAATCGATTTAACATTTTATTTTAGAATATATAAAATAAAATGCGTAAAATACCAATAACATACAATTATAGCATAATAATGTCTCCTATACAATACTTTTATTACAAAATATTCACTTGGTTATATCATTGACATTATCATGTATGTCATGTACTGCATAAATGCATTTTTTAATTTATTTTTAAATGATAAATTTAATTAATAAAGATAATGCATATAAATTTATTTAGCGATAACGATATTTTCATTGTTAAAGAAAAACAATAAAGCTGCAATTATTTCTATTTTGTAACTGCCGTTAATATGGATGTTAGCATAAATTGTAGAAATTACGTATTTAAAAGCAGTAGGCATTTAAAAATACTTCGATATATTAATTTCTTGTTTTTTTTTCAACTAACTTCAATTTAGACAAGAATTTTCAATTAGCATAGTCCAACTGAGTTGTGATCTCTTGCTTGTAGAAACTCGTTCCTTGACGAATCATAGAAAATTTTCTAAGTTTCAAACGCAAGTGTTCTTCAAACGACCAAGACACTCGATTTCCGTTTCCAGAACATCACATTTCTGTAAATACATATTTAAATATATTAAATATTGTAGAACAACTTTTTTATTTTTTACAACATAATATAAGGGATTAAATATGGCAAGCATGAAATATTAAAAATGTATATATAACAACCTTGAGATATTCTGGCGGTTTACGAGCAAATCCAACACCAGCTGGAGTACCTGTTAGAATTAAATCACCTGGTAGTAGCGTGAAAAACCTGAAAGGTACATAGTATTTAGAAACAATACATTAATAAATACACGGCGCCAAAATTAAAACAAAATTACCATTACTATATATTAACAGGGATATAAACCCAATGGTTAAAATTTAACATACTATTATCACTGATCCTATTGATATCAAAGCATTTTCTGATCAGCATGCTCACAATTTGATCAGCTGACCAGCAAGTGCTTGAATTCTCAGCATTCAAATAATTAAGAGGCCCCGACGCCCAAGAAAAATAACCTACTGCGAAACGTAGGCGACGATGTCGTTCGTTTTGAAGATAAGCTCGCCGGTGTTGCCCTCCTGTTTGAGAACCCCGTTCACCCACGTGCGCACCGCAAGGTTATTGACATCAGCGATTGATTCTTTGGTGACGACTGCTGGCCCAAGTGGGCAAAAGTTATCCATAGCCTTGCCCAAGAGAAACTGACCTCCGTTTCTGGTTCCTTTTTGCCAATCACGGGCAGATAAGTCTTGCGCCACCGTGTAACCGAATATGTGTTCGTCGGCTTCGCACTTGCTCACGTTCTTACATTTCTTGCCGATTACGATTACCAACTCCGCCTCCCAATCGACTTTCTATGTTCACTCAATAATATCCAATAAGCAATGGCAGATGTTATTTTATCGTTATGAATAGTTAAAAAACTTGACATTACATTACACTTAAATATTCAATTATAGGATTTTAGATAACTGAGATCAATGTTAAATAGCTGAAATAGCTTCTGAAGATACAGACAAAATTTTGTAATACTGTGAATTATAAATTTCAAATAATAAAAGAAAAATCAGTTACATAAGTATTTGACCATTAGCTTTTTTAATCTATTACTGTGATATAAGTAAGCCGTTTCTAAATTTACAATTTCTAAAAATAGTATTTGCTTTAAACTAGGTTTCACAGTCACGTTGCTTGTATTGAATAGAAGGTTCTTATTTCTCTTTCAATTAGACATTATTTTGAAAGCATAAATCTTAATCATGATTGTAGTTTGCTCTTACAAATGATATAACAGAAATGTTTTATCAATGGAGCATAAATAGAAAATGAGTTGCTGGTTTTCAAATTAAAAGGTTTTCATAAATTTTAGAGCAAATCAAATCGTGATTTCTATTTGTTCTTTTGTTATTTAATAAGTAACACCTACATCTGATATCTTTGGAAGATGAATGTCATCGTATGGCCCAGTAATATTGCTAGGGAATTTGCAGAAAATTACAGGATTCTTGGGCGGCTCGAGATTTTGCTCCTTGCAGTGTCCACTATAATTTAAACCTACGCATGCAAGTTTATCCATTTGTGTGATTGGTGGCAAGAATTTAACATCCTTCTCAGATATACAGCTTCGACCTTCGGCGACTATCCTGTAAAGAATTTCAAATGATATATTAGCTACATATATTTTTGTTTTGTTTTTACTCACAAATTGTTCGATGTTAGTACTATATAGTTAGTCAAAAGTAATTTATAGTAATTCAAAACTTCACATTATCAGAAATTAAATTATTAAAAATGCAATTACTTCACACAGGATAAAATACAAGTACAATTATAATATCAATTAAATAAAAAAAATTTTAGAATGATATTATAATGATAAAAATTCTTTCGATTTAAAATATAAATTCACTCTAAATAATAATAATAAAGTAAAAATCTTAAATAACTATTAAATAACTTGTTATTTAATAATAAACACAGTAACAAGTTATTTTGTAATTTACATAATAATTTATTCTTAATCTGACTTATTTTAATTATACAATAAGAACATACACACATAAAATTCTTTAAATATTTCATTTTTCTCATCAATTTATACTGTAAAGGAAATTGTTAGCAATGTTTTAATGAATTTCATACAATAGTTTATAGACACATTGGAAAAAGTTTGCTTGATAAACTGCTTTTCTATAATTATATCTGTTTTCGTTATATTGCATAATAAACATACTTTCGTTATGAAGCTATTGTATTTTTTACCCTTGGCTTAATTGATAATGTTTTTTAAAGAAAAATTATGGAAATAGATAATTTAAAAAATAAAATAATAAAGTGCGTATATTCAATAATTTAATTCAGCTTCTACAAACTGTTTACTAACTAAAAGCAAAAAAAATCGTAAAATTGAAAACTCAAATTTAAACATACACACACTAACTGCGTGCAGGATTCTTTAATAATTTTATCGCCTTTGTTTTTTTCAAGGTTTCATAGGTTTAAATAAAAGGTTGGAACAAATAGTTTAAACATTTGTTATTTAATTCCTACAATTTATTTTCAGATTTAACTGACCTCTCAACTTCAGCCTTTAAATCGAAGTTTTCATTTCTGTAGCAAAAACAATTAGAAGAATCATTTTCTTTGTACAGGTAAGAATATATACTACGTATGAATCTAACAATTATGTAATTAATTGTTAAAATTAGTTAAATACTTGAAATAACAAAAATAATACATTGTCATTTCAAGTTTTTTTGTCTCTCTCGTTGTGTCTTGTTATAATTGATTTATTACGTATAAAAAGGCATAAAAAGTATTCTTTGTGAATGCCTTGCATTGTTCTTATGCAACAGAGCAAATCTGATGTATCAATGTATGTATACTAAGTATATTATTACAAATAGTATTTACGAAAAATATTTGTATAAGATAATATAATAATCTAATATTTTTACAATACAGTGGCACAATTTTAATTATTTCAATTAATGAAAAGATTGCATAATTCTTTTACGAAACATAATTAAATTCATCTAATTTGAAAAATACCTTTTTGTAACTTTAAATAAAAACATTTTACAATTCACAATCATTATACTTTATTTTTATTATTGAATTAACTTGAATCAATAATTTTGTTGATAATTTTCCGACTTTATAATAAATCAAATTGCACACAATGATTTTTTAATAATTGTTATTATATCATATATCATATAATAACTAAAACCATTGACAATACTAAAATTAATAATAATAAACTAAAACCTATAATAAATAATAGTAAATATTAATAAAAATAATAAAATAATGATAAAAACTGCTATCTATCTTATTTATACACAAAATTATACATTACAACCTATATTAAATATATTATAAAAAATTATCCTTCTTAATTATTTATAAAATCAAAATTGAAAAGATTTGATCCTTACCTTTTAGCTTTCTTTAAAAATTCTTCTCCGCCTTCAAGGAACTTTTTTAATGTATTAGGTACTCGTGAATTAAGGGCAGATATTGCAACTATATCACCGCCCTGCTCTAACTGCACTCCTAACTGTTGAGGACCGCCGTTCTTGCTTTGAAATTGTACGAATCTGTAATAAAAATGGGATTAATACAAGGATTTTACCAAAAAAGACATGTCTTATATTTCTAATTTATTTATATATGATCATTAGATTTTCTTATTACTCCGCTTTGTAGAATTAAACCATTGCGACAAATTCATCTATACAATTAGGAAGTTTTTGCCACATTATTATTGTTTACTTTATTTCAATCTTTCTAATGTTATATAACAGTCTTATTTTTTTAAATCATATACCAGCAAAAAGGGGAAAGAAGAAAAAAGGAAATTTTTTCCAAAAATTTCAATTTGCGTCAATTTTTACTTTAACGCTCAAATCTAAATATATACATATTTAAGTAGACTATACATATATAGTACGTAAATTTCGCATTTATGCTAATTATTCACCAAGTAATTAAATATTTAAAAAATAATTCACATTTTTTATATAACTTTTTTTGTACAAATTAGTTTGGATTTAACTTAAGCTGGATCGCAATTGAATTTTTACAATTATATCTTATCGGGTGTGTAGATTGGGGCTATATAAAGAATAATAAATTTACCTTAATTGCTTGACATAGCAATCAATCATATTAAAAAATTAAAAAATTTAAAAAAGCAGAGATTCTAGTATAATAATTTATCGTCTATGATACATTAATAAAAATTTATGTATTAAAATTATAAATGATATCTAAAATTATTTTAGTTTTTTAATAAGAAAAAGTAAAGAATGATGTATATACAGGGTCTATACGACGAATCAAACCTGATTTTGCTGTAACTATCGATTTTTTGTATTCTATATGACCATTATACAGTTTATAATCGTAAGTTTACATATATTGTAGAAATATGTATTTCAATTTTGTACTCTAATTCGTGGTTTTTCTTGTAAAAATCGAAGTTGGATTTCTGCCAAGATTTTACCCACAATAATATTATTTAAATGAGCGAGAATTTTTTTAGCTTTTTATCGATAAATAAATAAAATTTTCATCGAATGAAGATGCACGCACGAGCTTGATTACGTATACTTGTATGAATGTATTGTTGGTACGTAATTGAAAATATGTCAAACGATACAGCAAATTGAGGATTAAATATTAAGAGCAACTTGTTACATCATCAACCTTTAAACATTTTTTTGTTGATTTACCGTAACTTTAACATTTGATAAGTACGAAGACAGTATTTTAATACATACTTATTTATTATAGAATTTATTCTAGATAGAAATGTAGAATATATATATAGATATAAGTATGTATAAAGATACAAACAGAAAAAAACTTACATAATAATGCATACTTATGTGTTATTAATCGTATGAATCCTATATTTCTATCATCTTACTCTGAAGTTACAACTTTAATAAGAGAATCGTTAAGAAATATCGATGACTGTACATGTATGTTCATAACTTTTTTACTCTGTATATTCAGAAAAGACTGCAGTGATGTGAATAAGGCTAAATATATTTACTATAATTAGGTTATTTTCAGAATAATTTTTAAAAATAATATACGTTTCTCTTACAATTTACAGGCCTATATAAAATCAAGATAATATGCGGTAATAATTATTCAGTAATAATACGAATGATTTAAGTGCAGGAATATATCTATTTTACGTGCATTATTTCAAATCCTATTTCAAATTTGTCTCTCGAATTAAAATTTTTTTGCGTTTGTAGAAATTATCGGAATGCTATTTAAGGTATGATGATATATGTATATCTCTTGCCTAATATATAGTTTGATTTGTTTTAACTGGTCTATAATCTCTTTGTCTCTAATAACATTTAGACGTATTATCCAGATAAAAACTAATGATCCTAAAATAAGAATTATTATTGACTTATCTCTAAACATATATAACTGTATTCAAAATATAATGTAAGAACCTGTCAATATCATTTCATAAGACCATTAATATAACATGAGCATGATAAATCTTGACATGAATAATAAAAAAATCATTTGGTGAATAAAACGATTCCACATAAATTGCAATAATTATACATTTTTGTCATAATTTATATACGTCTTCTGTACATTCATTTTAAACCTTGATGAGTTTCAATAATTATACTTGATTATACTTTGAGGAAATGCAAAAAATTGAGTATTTTTTACAAACTAGGAAATTTACGTAATCTATTAAATACGTAATAAATTCATCTTTTATTTATCATATTTATGTAATTTTAAAAATTTAAATTGCTTTTTTATATTTTATATGGTTCACAACACTTCATATCCAAAGATTATATGGTAGGTGTTAATCAGTTTTGTTAAAAGGTTATATAAAACAGATATGCCTGTATTAAATTTAAATATATATTATTAGTCAAAATATCGATCACGAACTTATCCATAACTATTATTTCGTTAATGCTAATAATATTTTAAAATTAAAAAAATTAAACAATAATTCTTGGAATATTTATTTAATTTGTAATTAATAAAATTACCTATGAGATACTATTTGAACAATTTGAAAAGAAACAAAACATACATTTGAAAGCTAAAATTGAATAACGCAATATAAATTATAATAAAAAGATTAAAAATAAGTTAACATATATTAAGAAAGATAAGTAATACTTCATATAAAATTAAGTTGTAGATATATAAAAACATATATATCTTTATTATACGTTAATATATTATATGTTATTATTGTTTCATTTAATCTTAAAAAAAGGTTGTTTTAAGAAATTTTTTTTTAATTTTAGACGTATTTGCAATTATTTTACCACGGCAATCTTAGAATATCATCTCGAGTATAATACTCTATATACGTACGATTAAATCATAAACCGATACGAACGTTTTATTTTAATGATCTTTTATATATAAGTACTTGGTATATGTTATATTCCTCAATACCTGTCTAATTGGTTTCAACTTTTTATATCTCAGGTTTTTCGGTTTATTTCCGTGAATGAGTCCGAGAATTCCAGTTAGTTCTTACTTTCAATTGCAAATGAAGTTATACGCCTACTTCTCTTAAACTCCGTTATTTGTACTTTTGCTCGCTATAGATCGAAAATAAAAGGCTATTTTGTTAAAAAAAGTCATTTTGTTCCAAGTAACATAAAATAAATATTATCCTAACCATACTATTGAAATTTATAATAATATGACAATGCTGACTTAGTGTAAAAAATATTCTAAAGATACATGGAAATAATTGATTAAGTAAATAACATATGTATATATATATTTTCATATGAAGTAACATGCCGATTGTTCGTGTAATTGTTGTACTTTAGATATGGAAAGAATTTTGGTTAGGAATAGTACGCAATGGTACCAAACGACCTTGTTCCTAGCCTAGTACTAGAACCTAGTTCGTTGTTGTGCCCTTTCCCTTCAATCGTGAAAGAGCCCTAAGGATGCGAATCAAATTGACAAGATTCAAAAGTACGATAATTAAACGATTAATTTCTACAGGTAAATAGAAGAATCGACGTAATGTAACAATATCACGGTGCGCGAAGTAAGAGTAGAATGCTTTGCTACCGACGTCGAAGAATCTTCGTAAACAAAAGAACAAACAAACAAACGGTCATCTGATCAGTTTTGAATCGGGTCAGGGCATAGTAGTAACAGACACTTCGATAAGACACTGCTCGACTCTCGCTCCGAAAAGCCGCGTGCACGCAACACGTCGCGAAGGTTGCAGGCGATCAAAGCAGCAAAGGACCTGGAATCGCCCGCGGGCCTCCGCGTCCCGACTCGCTTATACGCGCGGCGGCTCACGTACGCCGGCGGGGATTAAGTAACAGGCCGGCGGCCCCGGGGAATCTCACCTCATCCTGGCCGCGGAGCTCACTGAGAAGTCCCGGGCGAGGCAGCGGAGGGCGAGGCTCCCGTCGGCGAGGAGCCGGCACGAGCGGCCGATAACCCGCAGCGGCATCTTGCGCGTGCTCTCCGGGGCTGGATAAGGGGTCGGCGCGATGCGACGGGGACAGCGCTCGTCGCGAGGGTCGGGGCCGAACTAAGCGGCGCTCGCGGGGCCGGTGCGCGGGCCTCCGGTGCAGGAGCCTCGGTGGGGAAGGGGGGAGGAGGGGCGCCGCGCCGATGCATCGCGGCTTCGAGGTTCCCGCGGCCGGCGTCGACCGCGGAGGATGTACCGCGTGGCCCGAGCCCCTCGCTCTTCCTAGGCCGCGTATATAGTGACTTTTCGCGCCGGGAAAACAATAATATATATATATAGCGCCGGCCGCGGGATTCGCCAGCCTGTGCCCCGTGTTCGCCCGTTCGTGGCTCGGCTGTGCTTCGTTTCAGTAAGCACCACTGGCTCGGCCGATCAAACCTCGTGCTAGGAAGAACGTGCTCGCATGATTAATAGTTATCGTAGCTACTACTGTATTCAGAGATATAAAAATCTAAAAGTTCAAACGAGTCATGACTTATATTGTTAATTTTATGATGCGATAAAAATTATGAATGCTCCTCTGCTCAACAGTATTATCTAAAGATGCGTTTTATTCCGTCTTCTGAAAACATTTTACGGACTAAAGAATATCAACCCATTAAGCGTTTAATAAGCCATTATTTTTACCATTAAATTTTTAACAAAATTTACCGAAAAAAGTAATAAACTCTAATAGCAGCACAGCTACCTACATTTATTCATTGCAAATCCCTATTCAGGTGGATATTTTGTAAAGACTTAAAGCTTTTATTTTATAATTTTGTCAAAAATAGATTTGTTACTTATAAGTCACACAACTCATTCACTGTTCTTTTGCCAAGTCAATTTTCTGTAGGTTTCTTGTTTAACTGATTTCTGAATCTGATATAATAAATATATTATACGGCAGTATTTAATTAGATTGTGTACTGTTTAACGCTATCAAAGATTAAATGATTTAATACCGAGTTTGATATTAGATTAACATTATGAATGTACTAAAAATTTCATTAAATATTGTAAATGTTACTTCCACTTATATTCACACATTATAGATAAGCAGGCATACATCTGCTTAAAAAAAATAAAACCTAAAAAATTAACAATTTAAAGAATTTTAACTTCTAATGGCAATATTAAATAATTAATTTTATCTGTACAATTAAAAAATATTTATAATTTTAAAATGTAGAATTAAATACACTATATTAGTATAGGTATAAAAACGTAAAACTATAATGATTCAAAGTTAATCCATGTATAGTACATTCGTATATTGCATATTTATATTAATATACAATCAATTATTCATCATGTTCATACACGATTATGCTCATTGTTTATTGCACACGTATATGGGATTGTGTATTTAACTAAGCGTTTTGAGCCACTGAGTCTAGATAAATGTTGGTAATAAAGGAATCTGTCCAGAATTCAGACTTGAAATTGGAATATCTAGTTTTTTTAGCGCAGCTGTAAACTCCTATATTCCAGTATACATACAGCATACTCCAGTTATACTCAAGTATCATTATTATGTCAAGATTAACATTGAGCAGCAGCATTTGCAGCAAGTACAAAATATGACTATCAGTTACTGTAACAAAGTTAGTTTTCTAATTTTGTGATTCGGTTTATTTATTGTCTGTGTTTATATATCACACGATAATTATATTTATATTTTACACTAACTTTGACAGTATCTAAGTCAGAATCAGTCAGTTATTTATGATTTAACTTCATTTATAAAAACAGGATATGTTTCAGTTTTGTGTGTGGAAACATGCAAAACATTATTAAATCCGAAACTGATATTTTAAAAACATACATTCATTATTGACAATAGTTTAAAATAAATATAACCAAAATGGATTTAAATCCATCGTCATCAAGTGACAATAATCAGCTATGCAAATTGTAAGAATAAACTTTTACTTTACTATTACCTTTGTACAGTATTTTACAAACAACAATATGCTATATGAAAATCAATTTTTTATTGTAGATGTAATGAAAATGATCAACGTTATGTTTGTCCAAAATGTTCTATACCATATTGCTCTATCGAATGCTACAAGTCAACAGCACACTCAGAATGTTCTGAATCTTTTTACAAAAAATGTATAGAAGAAGAATTGCATATGCAACAATGTGATCCACAAATGAAACAAAAGACATTAGACATGCTTCAAAGGATATATAACAATGATGCAGAAGATGATATATTAAACGAAATTTTACAAGAAGATATTGAAAATTTTGATGACGAGGTGGAACTTGATTCAGATGATGAAGATGTAAAAGAATACAAATTATTGTGTAATTTAATAGTACATAATAAGTTTTATACAAATAAGTATTTTATAGGTACCATCTTTAAGCAAGCGAATAGAAAATATAAATTTGGACAATGCAGATGAATTGTGGACTGCTTTAACAGAAAGTGAAAGACAAACATTTGAAGCAATGATTAATAATGGGGATGCTTCAAAATTATTACCCATATGGAGTCCTTGGTGGATCCCTATAGAGAAAAAACTTATTAAAGAAATTGACAATATTGAAGATCAATCATATAAAAAAAATTGTCCAATTATTTTAGATTACCCAGCAATGAATTCAATAAATGTTAGTGATTTCATTATAAATTCATATATGTAAAGAATTTAATTAAATACTTATACTTATTGTTTCAGAAAGTTTCTCCATATATTAAATTCAATATTATCAATGTTGTTTATGCATATGCATACACAGTTTTGTATTTTAATGGTGACCATCAGACTTCCCCAATTGATGCCATACATGTATTTTTACGAATTTGTGAAACTACTAGAGTAAATAAAATATTCAAAAATAGTATTTCAGCCATTGAAAGTGTTCTACTTGAAATTACAAATGTACACAATTTTGTTTTTTTTAATTATAATGCAATATTCTTTATAAATATATATTAATTGTCATTTTTAAATATGTATATTAAAATATTTTTTTTATTTAATTATAGTGTGATGCATTATCTGGAGATCAGGAATCTATATTAGGAACTAAGGAAGCTGGAGATGCAATTATAAATGGACCAGATGAAAATAATAAAACATTTTATATTCTAGCTGCATTATCAGATCTTCATGAATTAATTCATAAAAGCAAAAAAAATATATCTTTAAATAAATTTCAGTCAACAAATGCAGAATTTCAAAGTAAATTCCAATCTAAAATTGAATTGGAACCATTGCAAATATCGAAAAAGAATCTAGCATTACTATTAAAAAAAATTGAATTTTATGTATCATGGTTGAAATCTCAAAGTGAAAACTATATGATTGACGGTGAAAATATAAGTTAGAATCTGTAAAATAAATTATTTTATAAATTGTATTTTAAGAGAAGATTAAAGATATTATTTACACAAATTTTTTGTGACTTTTAATTATTAAATGAAATAAATTGTTTGTAATATATTAACGACACCGAAATTTTTAGTAGAATGCAAGTTTAAATTGAATACAATTAAGTTTTGAGTTATCAAAGGTAGTAATAAAAATAAGGATTGAAATTCCATTATACTCAATCAATTTATTTACAACATTCTTACATCAGTATATTGCGCTACTTTAAGCCAATAATAATTTAGTGGGAGCTTGGATCATATATGTACATATTTTTTAATACAGTACTTTATTATTTTGATTAATTATTCGATTGAAAAACAATCCATCCACAAACGATAAATTTTTTGATTAAAATAATGTGTAACTAAATAAGTAATTACACATGCACCAGCTTTTTATGCATCAACTTTTTTATTTAAATAAAAATACGTTTATGTACATATTTGTACAAAATAAGAAATGTTGAGCAGGTGAGAAAATATTTTTATAATAAAGTTTTTAAATAATTATTTTAATTAAACTATTTACGGTACTATTTAAAATTATTGTTATCGATTACATAGACAATTACAATTTATACGAGTGTTGAAGTAGTATTTGATTCTAGAAAAAAATTTTTAAATTATCCAGACAAAATTATATTAAAAATGTGTGAAATCTAATAAATTTAAATAAAAAAGTGTGAAGATATGAAGAGTTAAAGGTTTCTACAAAGTGTATTTACAGTTATTTTAATGGTACTTAAAATTTGATAAATTTTTGTAATTTTTACAATTACATAAAGAAATTTTGAATTTGCAAAGGTTAACACAAATTGTGATTTAACTATATGTAATACATACAATTATATTTAATTCTCTTCATTAAATTTCATAAAAATATACAAGAACAATTGATTATCGATGGATGGTAGACCTTGACATTAAAGGAATGGCCAGCACTTTTTTCACGATTAAATGAAAATGGAGACTGAAATGTTTAAAGTGTTTATGGCGTGAACAAAAGAGTTTTCACATGATATTACTCCCTCTTAAAGTCAACATCATTTGTGTATGACTCAGTAATCACAGCCATAGGAAGCAATACAATGAAATACATATGGCTACAGGCCAATACAAATTAAAACAATGTCGATGTAGCAAAAAGAATTCTAGTAATGAGTATTTTTGATTATTTTTAAAATATATACTTCACAAATTTATATTTCATGTATATAGTGTATAATATGGACACATAATCGTACTCTTCTAATCACATTATATAGTACAGATTGTTAATTTTAAATAATTTAAATATTATTCAAAACTATAATTTCTTTGTATATGGAAAATAATCAAATACACTCAAGACTAGATTAAATTTAACAAATTATTTTAAAAATACATTAACGTAGCATATAAAATTTTCCTCATAACAAAATCTCTACAATATGCACTTTAGGTTTTTCAAATTAATATCGTTGTGGCTTGTGTTCCAATATCGGATTTATCCAGGCTTAAAATTATTTTACAGTTTTCACATTTTTTTAATTATTTATCGTTCGTCTATGTAGTTGTTGGATATTATCTTTTTTGTGCATAATTTAATTTTACATCTTTTTTAGCTGTCCAAAAATTGAATTGTAAGTGTAAATTAGACTGTAAACAATATCTAAACTATCCACAAACTGAAAATCAGTTAAAGTATGTTACATAGTCTTTCATTGACATTTTGATGTTTAAATCTTGATGTTAACATTAGTACGATGTTTACTTTTTCATGCATATTATACGTATATATGTAAGTATATAAAGGTGTAATTAAATATTTAAATAGTTTTACTGCTTTGCAAAAAAATACGTTTCCCATCCTATATAAATTTTTGATTAAAAGATTCAAATTATTTTTAAGATTTCTAGAATTTTGAAGGGAAATGTAAATTATATGTTCTTCTTCTGCAAATGTTTAAATCTTATTATTTAAATATTTTCATATTTCTTAGAAGATTGTTAGAATATTGTTGATCAGTAGTTCTAAGCCATATGTATTTTCAATATCTATTGCATGCGATTAACTGAAAATAATACCAAAAAGAGTTCAAATAAGATTTAAAAACTTGCAGCTGTGTTTTAAAAGCGAATGGCTTACTTTTTTTATTTAACAAAAGTGATTATTCATAACAGAAAGAAATCCATTGATCTATCCATTTTAGTATAACAGTTCCAAGTACAGAGATTTTCTATTATTGTTATTATTCTGTACAATGAAACTTTCTTTACTTCTACAAAATAAATGCCCATGAAAACTTTATAACAAGTCTTGGCATTTATATGTACATGAAACCAAATTAAATAACAATTATATTTTTATTACCGAAATTGCAATAATTACAATATAAATCGAGGGCTACTGATCAAGATTTTTGGTTAATTTTTTAATCATAATGACTTTTCAACCAGATTTGAACAAAATTTAGCAACAGAATATTTCTTTGATTTATTTTGTGTAATTTCGTTTTAAACACTATTACCGATAAACAGTCCAATAATTTCGGTACGTAGCGTGTACAAATGTTAATTATCAATTCGATTTCTATTGTTCATCTGATGTTATTTGAATTTTGGCAATGAACTCTAACTTTTGATTCTCTACGTTAAATTTGTATCATTCAAATCATGAATTTTTTAAAAAATTACATTCATCAAGATTTTAAAAGAATATTTAAAATCTTCTAAACTTCGATTCGCGACAAAAAGAAAAATTATTATAAATCAAATTCTAACAGCGTTTAAATAAAAATAATATTATCTTAGACCATCAAGAAAAACTTCTATTTCAGATTTGACGCGTTTATTTCTTTCTCAATCTATTCTCTCTTTTATCTTAAACTATGTATAAACAACAGTATCTTTGTTTTTCGTGAATTTAGTCGAATAGCAGCAGCACTTAGGAGGCAAATATCATATATACACGTATTCTTCTTCACTGTTTTAACTTTGTGTCACCTCGAATAAAACAGGTGTTGAGGGTTTATTTTTAAAGTAGAGTCCTGCTCCTTGAAAATTACTGCTAGGGTTGCAGTTGCTACTACTACTATTAGCGATATTTCGCTGATTTGAGATAGCTGTAGACTGTCCATCATCAATAGATTCTAACATCTGCTTTGAATCATCATGTACCCTATATAAAAAATATTTGAAAAATTCGTAGCTGAAATAGAAAAAAAATTTTTATTATTAGATATTAATTAAATTTTTCATATTTTCCAATTATTATTCTTATAACTAAAAAATAGATTAAATATTCAAATAAGATTACTCTACACTTAATGAATTTAAACCTTAACGATATATTACTAAATTTTTATTATATAAATTTATCTTTAATTGACTTATTACAGACACAAATAAAATTCAAGGTGCTGAATTGATTTTAGTTCGTTTTAAAAATTCTATTTTTAAACTAAACTTTTATTAAATCATTTTTTAATTATGTTACTTGAAGACTGTTCAACAATTTCAGAATATTCTAATACTTTTAATAATATTAATGAACTATGATAAACTTATATTTTGATAAAGTTAATTAGTTTAAATTTAATGAATAATAAAAATTTATTATTAATTAAATCAAGTACTTACGTTGACCAACATATGGCAGTTGCTGGCATTTGATAAACAATTCGGGCACTGAGGCCTCGGAAAAATCCTGCAAATCCCCAATACCTGTACACTAATCCAAGAGCATCGCGCATGCCTGCAGCACGAATTTCACCAGCTTGTGTGTTTAATAGCGTTTTACAAACATCAAGTGGCATGGAAGCTGTGGCAGCAACTGCACCTGCCATGGCACCTTAAAAATAAATTTATAAGACAAGTAATGTTATTTTGTAACTATTGTAACTTTTTGATTCTTGTACTAATATTGAATATCAAAAATTTAGTACAAACCAGAAGTTACATGTGCTGTTGGATTATAAGTGCGTTGTGGATTTGTTATTGACTGCATAAATTCGTAAGTGACAAAGTGAATGCTCTGAAAAGGCACGTTCATCAATAGTGTTGTTCGATAACTTCTGTAAAATGCTGCTAAACCTTCTGTAGCATAAACGTGTTTAATACAACTTAGTACAGATCTGTATGGTGAATTCACCATTTGCATACGTTGCTTCACCACTGAAAGAATAAAAATTTTAATTAAAATTATTTAATTAGGAATATTATTTAATTTATTTTTTATAAATTCTATCAATATTTTATACAAAAATTAACTTAAAAATTAAAGAATAAACAAATTAACCTTCGGCTGGATTCATAATGCCATCATGAAGAAGTGTGGATACAATTCCTGCATATGCATATACAAGATGACTATTCTGAGGAAATATCTTTGTAGTCATCATTTTTTCTTTAAGGTACTCATAGCATGAAAAATATAATGCATGGGCTGGCCCAGCTCCAATAATCATTATACTGATACCTCTGAAAGGCCTAGTGATTCCTTCATGCCTCATCATGTTACTGATTTCTGAGAATATTCCTCCACCTCCACCAGGTCCTGGTGTTAAAATTTGTCTTCTTGTCTGTTAAATGTAACAATAAATCAATCAATAAAAAAAACTTCAAGAAGATGTATTTTTTAATATGTTATGGTATAAAATAATTTATTTTAAAATTATTCAGATTCAACTTTGTACTTGTATACAGTAATCATTATAAATACATTTAAACATTTTGTAATATGATATGTATGATGTTGTATCTAATAATGTAGAATTACAAGTACATTAAAAACTATAAATATGGATTTATGGTACAATTAAATTTCAATACTCAAAATGTTATACAAATTTGTACATCAGTAATAAATATGCAGCATACATACAAATACAGATTAGTTAGAAAAACGTTAATATATTCACATAGATAATGAACTTATTGCACAAATTTTTTGTTTGTTACTGTAAATGCTAAAAAAAAACCTATTGATTTTTTTAAAATTTTATTAAAAATTTTGAAGATTGAATCACATTTTTGAATACCCAAATAACTATCATTATTGTCACTTTAAGTTGTGGTTAGTCAAGATTCTAAAATAGAATTTGCAATTCTAATACTTAAGAGTTACATAATCTTTTTAATTTGAGCAAATATTTTAATCACTTGATTTTATATAAATATATAAATTGTTATTTGGTATTTGATAAAAATGATTTTATTTTTAAAGCAAAATAATTTTTTAATTAAGTTTAATAATGTTCTTATTCAATGTAAAATAACTAAGGTTATAAATACCTACAAAATATTAATAAAATGATTAAGAATGATTGTGTCATAATATGTATTATATTTTCATAGCTTTATAATCAATAATTAACATACTTAAATTTGGTTAGATGGCTAATTTTTATACTTGGTTTATAATTAAAAGCTTAAATGACCAACTTATTATTATCATTACAGCATTAAAAACACCAGTCATAGGTCAAGTTGATTGAATAAAATATTTTGTACTTTAATGTTTTTGGAATGTAATAAAATTACATTGAAAGTAATCACAGTTTTCCTTACACTTGGTTAATCTAGAGATAAAGTATGATTTTCTGTTACAAAGGTATGGAAAGTCTAACCTTAAATTTTAATTTCATGATTTATCATTTACTATGTTAAAATATAAAATTGTATATGCATATAGCATTAGCAGTCAAACTTCTTGAAATATTAACTATTTTGTGCTTGAAGAGCATAGTTATAATAATTTTAAAAGTAATATTAAATTGCTCCTTTTAAAAATGGATTTAAAGATGTAGTAATGTAGGTGTAGTAAGATGTTTAATATAATATAGATGTTGAATCCTTGAAAAGAATGATTATTACAGTGTATCAGTTTGCATATCCATTTAGAATCTATTAATGAAGCACTTTTGATTTGATTACAAGAATCAATTTCAAAGAAAAAAGCAATCCTTTACAACAGAAAATGATAACATATGACAAGTTGAAATGAACAGCATTTGAATGTACATTTGGTAGGCTTCTGTCAATGAAATATCTGCTGAAAATATTGATGGCTATTACAAAAGAGTTGATAAAAAGCTGCCTGTTGTTTTTCTTTCTAATTTAATCTAACAGTGAATCAATAGTTTAAAGAAAATTGATAATTATACGTTATTAGGTAACTTTTATTTTTAGATTACTTTCCCAGCATTCAGATTCATTGAATGGTATGGAATATTAAAGAAAGAAGTGGATTCAAAAACAGAAGTAACCTGATGTCCATTACCTTAACACAATCAACGGAATACATTAGACAGTGTTCCATAATTCCTGCGAATGCTCCTGCCAACATATGTACACCCACCGACTTGGTCGGTAGGGTTTCATAATCATCTGCATTCATCTTGACACTGTGTTTTTCTTTGCCTCCAGTTTAACTGATGTCTCTTCACCTTCTTGCTGAGTTTTAAAGGACTCTCTCAGGACCTAGAACTAGCAATTGAATCAGTTAGCTTGTTTTTCAATGTGCACTGTTCTGAGATTACACAACAGCAGCGAGAGCAGACGAAGTCTCACGTTGCACCTATTTCAGTAGTACCGTGAAGCAACAACAAAATAATTGTAGCACGATCGCGAGTGCAACTGGAGGTCCAGTTGTAAAGCAAGGCAGCAGTTGTTCTAGAGACGGAGAAAGCGGCCGGCTCTAAGGGCTAGACTAGGGCGAGTGCGAAAAACATGATAATTGACTAACAACAGCGGTGCGAAAGTCGGAGGATCGGAAGGCGGCGCAGCGCGCGAGGCGTGAGGCGAGGCTGGCTGGTCTAGCAGCGGTCTCGGGAGTCGGCACGGGGCCGCTACGCTGCGCTCGCCAGGCTAAGCACCGCTGCGGTCGGCCGAGCCGGCGGCAGCTCAAGCGACGACTGCCTCGATCGGCACGCTCGACGAGACTCGCGGGCGCAGGAACATGTGATCGGGGGGTCCGCGGAGCGCAGGTACATTACGTCGGCCCCTCGGCCCGTCTCTCTCGCTCCCGCGGGGCCAGGCGGCACGCGGAGCAGGACGGCTCGCGGTCGGCAAGAGGGAGAACACTCGCCCCTCTTCCTCGGGGAGCGGGCGGCGAGGACTTACGGGAGACTTTCACCCGCGCGAGAGGCCGGGCGGGGCGCCGAGGGCGGACTGCTCCGCGCTGCTCCGCTGCAGGGGACGAGTCGCAGGCAGCGCGTGCCTAGGCCAGGTGGACAGGTTAGGAAAAGGCCGAGGAGGCGGACGGGCGGCCGCGAGGGCGCAGGCGCGGCGCCGCCGAACTCGCTCTCGGCAGTCGGCCGGGTGGACAGACCACGTGGTCCCAGGCGTGCACTCCTCTCGCCAGCAGCTGCACTGTGCGCTGCCCAACATGATCCCCAGGCCCGAACGCCGCCGACGAGTCCGCCGCCCTTCCTCATTTTGCCCCCCTTCAACTTCTTTTCCCGCTTGTTTTTGTTTTGATAAGGGCGTTGCACGCGCGGTCCAGCCCGGCCCACATTAGAGTAATGCCCGCGATTGCCAGCGGCCTGTCGGCCGCTTTCGTTTTCCCGGCTCGCTCATTTGGCCCCCTTGGACAGGCAGCATCGTCTCTTTTTTGTCGCTGATAAGGCGACTGATTTATTTTTACCAGTTGCATTGGAGAAGAAGCGCACCTTTTTATTAATTACACGTCATTCTAGGTACGTGAGCAAGAAGTGTAAACAAGTCATAGGCATTATCTATTTTTTTTGCATACAATGCAACTTGATAAGTAATACGCAAAGTGAAGCTGATTGTAGAACTATTTTCAGCAGAGTTCGTTAAGTGTCAGCAAATGCTTCTTTCTAACGAACAAAATAGAATTATAAAAATCTTCTATTGCAAATGAACTAATTATCTTTTAATCGTAAGTTTAATCGTCTTTATAATTCTAACGAGCACTGTACTATTCAACATGGTAAGCAATGGTAAGTAGCAACAGACGCGCTTTAAAACTTCCGTTATTTGGATGTGAGAGGTTTTTTTGTGTCACTCTAGTTACAGAGGACCTTCAAATGTCATTAAAAGTTATTATCTTGTTTTTTAAATAAGAAGTTAAAAAGCTCGTAAACTGAAATGTTAGTTTAAGAATTGCCAACAAGATTACCGATGTAATAGTACCGAACATGAATTTTTGCGAATAACTTGTTAAGTAGAAGAATAGTTTCAATTTTTATAATAAACTGTATACACCCATGTACACGATATTGCATATAATAAACGAAAAGGATTTGTTATCTAATAATGGTAATAATACTTTCTTTAATTTTGATTACTCACATAACGATAACTACAACCAATATTGCTATCGAACAAAAATGTCCTTATTTATATTGTTTTCAGGAAAATGACTTCGTCGATTGAAGAATGAGGTCAGGATCTATTATAACTGTAGTTGTATATCAAGTGCATCGCATTGAATTGATAATATCTTTTTAAATTTAAAACGTGTCTCAGATGCGTTTTACAATGTATAATGAACCCTGTACATTTCCTTCGATATTTCCAGAAATTAGCACATGGATTTTGATAAAAATTTTTTTTTTACCTTACTAATGAGTTAAGTAATTCCACGAGGAAATAGGCTTGTTGCAGGATCAAAATGCACTGACATTTTCCTCTTTTTCTACGTACTCAAACGATTAAATAATATTAATTGATCTGCGTGAAAAATTGTTTCCAATTTATTCAGTTTATTGATGAAACTAGGATTGTTTAAAATGTTATGAAAACAACATTGGCAATTACAATATTGTAATATTATATGTTTACAAAAACACTATCGCAATTACTATGCAGCTCATACATATATAATAAAAAGTAAGAATTCTTTCACTTTCTAATTATAGATAAAAAATTTATGACTTAATAGATAGAGCAATATTTTTTTTCTTTTTCATAGATCCAAAAGCAAAATTATAGGAAATCTAAGATTCCAACAGTTATAATGACCTTGAAAATTTCTGCATAGTCTTACAACGTAAAAAGTTTAGTAGGGAATTAAGCGATGATTTTTTGGAAAATATAAATTCCAAAGTATTAGTGCAAAAAATTAGTACGGCGTATTCCAGTCTTTACTGAAAAAACTCATAATCACAAATGACGAATAATATGTTTCTATAAAAATAGGTACCAAGTGTTTTAATAGTAAACTAGATTATTGGCAACGTTTCGAAGTTAACGCCCAAGTTACCGAGAACTATATAGTTGCCAACTCTATGCAAAAACGCTGGACCCGTTAAAATTATTCAGTTCCACGCGTCGCTCGCATATCCCTGAGATCGTAGAATATAAATCTATTCGTTCAGTTGATAATCCGTTGGCAAACGTAATAACAAATTGCAACCTGGCAAACGATGAATCAAGCGCCGATCGAGGAAAAGAATACTCATTACGCGTAACAGGGGAATCATACGTGATGTATGGATTCGCTCGCGTAATACACCCGCGTCCATTGCAATCAGGTAAACGAACCGCGACTAGTCGGGCGGTCTGACCGAGGCGACGCATCGATCGCCACATCAAATAAACACGAGCGCATTTTTCCGCGCGATCACAATATATCCGTGACCGCTAAGGAAAACAATGCCAGCTGTGGGGAACGAGTGGCGTGAAGGGAAAGCTCGTTGGCTGCTTGCGGCGACCGCTGGCCGAAATATACAATCATTACAAAGCTCGAGCGCCGTAATTGTCGCGCAGAAGCTCGTCATGAGAAGGTTGCGCGCCGCTGTGCTTCTTCGTGTTCGTGCACAAACACGCGCGCGCTTTTTTTTCCCCTCGTAGGAAGTTAGCGTCCGGCTCCCAGTTGCAAACTGAAGATTAGTCGTTATCGGGCTTTGAGCGCAAAATACAGAGATATCGGGTATAAACTCTGCGGGCATGGTTTTCGAGGCGATACATATGTATATATACAGTGCTACGTCACGGGCGAGGGACGGACTACGCGGAGCGCGATCTATATACGCGCGCGCCGAGTCGTCGATCTTTGCACAATTCCTAGACTCGCTGCTTTTGCCCGAAAATGCAAAGCTCTGCGTTTATCTGTACAACTATGTCCGAAAGCTTTCGGCTTTTTATGTCGCGCGATATCGTACGTGGTTAGATAAATCCATTCGCTCTTACATATCTTTCCTCCGAGTAATACAGAACGTCTGTTATATTCTTTGCCGTTTAAATAAAGTGTATATAAGAACGCCAACGTTGCGGTACTCTTAATTATAGATTGACGCAATATTAACTCATGGCAGGTATTCTGTATCGGGTCAATATATGTATATATAGGCAGCTGCTGTAGCGTAGTATATAAAGTGCAATGTTACAGCGAAATTATTAAGACGGAGCACATATATGTACGCAGAGTACATACATCCGTTCTTCTTTTAAGCCCGTCAACTCGGAGAAACTGTATTTTCTTCATTATATTTCCCAGCTCGGTCCGAGGCTCACTATAATGCAGATAAGGAGAAGCCGGAGCAAAAGCGAAACAAGTGATTATGAGCGATGGCCGTTGATTATCATCGGTCGCGGCATGTGCACAAGTATGACTCGGTGAAGCACGAAGAGCGATGCTAGATGTATACGTTAGATTGTATATTTATCGTCAATTCTCGAGAAGCTAACGAAGAATCAAACTAAACAGCTGCGGCTCCGTATTTACGTGTAGGATCATTTCAATAGCGGTCACGTGAGCGCGCACTGAATCACCATTTTCCGATCGGCCGGACGACCGTCGCGTCGCTCTTCTGAATCGGCGCTCGGGCGCATACAGGTGCAGGGCACCTCCGAGCCATGCCTATATGTATCGCGCCGACGCGCGCGGCATTCGCTCGTTACAGCCCTGCCCCCTCGCCTTTTTCGCCGACTTTCCTCCGCGGGCCGAGCGCCCGATGTCACTTATCTCCAATTCGAGATCGTACGATGTATATATATATATATATATATATATAACACGTGGAGGACCGGCCGCCACTCGCAGGATTCGGCGAGGAGGCCCCGGGAGAGAACCGCGGCGCTGTCGCCACTTCCGCGCGCCAGATATCGATCCAGGATCGCGGGAGTCAAGGTCGCGTAACATGGCGCAATCTCGGCCGCGATATATGCATATGAATGCACGCGCAGGCCGCCTTTTTTTTGTGCATTATATCCTTTGGGCCTATCTACATCGGGGGCGCCGGCGGACAAGGTCGCGGGCAGCCTTTTCAACCTCCCGCGCTCACCGATAACGCGCGCATGTGTACGTGGATTTGGCGGGGAGCGCGTGTCGCCGAGCCGATAATTGTGCGCTCGTTATACTTTTACGTCGATCTATCGAGCGGCTCGTGCGCCACCGCTGGAGAAACGGCTCGAAGGGCGCGCCGACTTTCCCGGCCGAATCTTCCGAATAAGATTCCTAGGCAGTTGCATGTGCATTGCGGCCATGCATCTTTAAATAGTCGGCCGCAAGTATACACGCGCGTAGGCATTGGTGGCGTATTCGAGAGCGAAACCGATGTGGATTTTTTTGCCCCATTTTTTATTTTAAAGGTTTGGCTCGAATCGTTATATTTCTACGTCGTCAAAACTACAAGCTACGCAACTACGAAATTCATTAAATTTAATTTCAGATTATTGCTACGACGCTTATAGAGTGCGCGAAGTACACGCTTGCACAGCCCGTGACTCTGCAAAAGTACAATCATCGTGACTTTAACATTTTTTGTTGAAACGTATTTTTCTAACTCGCAAACTTTTTCTTTTATTGGATGGACTTTGTCTTGAATATTTTCATCGTGTCTCTTTTATAACAAGACTGTTTCTTCTAAACGTATTAGTATCATTTTATTGTTTCAGATTTGTTTATTGCAAACGAAGGTACCGTCGACTAGCGGATGCCAATGTAACAACGGACTTTTTAAACGCCACTAATTCTAGCAATCATTTTTAATAATATCATTCAAACTTCAGAAAATAAAACTTGAGTTTGTGGTGAAGTTTGTGCAATCGCTATAGCATGTGTATTGACCAAGTACATAATCTACGTTCGCAATTCGTATGCGATCCCAAAAGACTTATCTGTTGTACGCTACGTTTTTAATTGTTTGTTTGCTTTGACATGAACTGAAACAAAATGCCTGGATGACACACCGTGCGAGTGCATAACGTATCGATGCGTGCAGTTGATCTACACGTGTGATGGCATTAACGCCAATTCTGTAATCTTAACATTGTTTACTGATTTCACTTGGAACGTTCTGCGATGAGGAAACCTATTAAACAATATTTAACACAATTCAGTCAATGATATTACGATTACCAACTTTATTTTGAAAGCTGAAGAAATTATTTATCCAAATTATATTGGGTATCTCAATCAACTGCTTGTAAAACAAGGAAATATATTTTGAAGGAAATGAAAGGGGCCGAATAAGTTTTAATGTAAAACCAGTATATAACTACACAAAGTTTTTTCCGGGACCATTCTAGTGAAATATGCAAGAAACTATACGCGTGGAGTATGAAAGTGAGTGAGAGCGGGAAAGTAAAGTAGCGGGGAGGGCACACGGATTATTATTAGCGTAAGCGTTACTTCTAAATATCATTACGTTCCGATGCAAGTGGATATGATGAATATGTTGTAAAACATTTAACTGTGGTGATTTTTAACGATTTTTGCAAAATTTATTAATAATATAGTTACGACAATTTCATTCTTGTTTTCAAAAATTATACATTTCTATAAATAATTATTTAAAGATATTTAAGGTGTCATTAACAAATAGTGAATATTAAGAATTTCAGTGACTAATTGCTTGTTGAAAGTTTTTAAATGTTAAATTTGAATGGATAGGATAATTGGTTCTAATAAAAGGATTTTAAAAGACAAACTCAAAATTTTTTTCATTAAATTTTTTTAAATTATTTCTTTATTATTTCTTATAAATATTATTGAAGACATAATAGGTACATATTCTTATGCAAATAATGGTTGTTTAAAAAATTTTCCTTATCTTTAAATTGTAATGAAATTGACTAATCGAATGAAAGACTTGTAACGACCATTTAACAGTGATACTGCAGTGAAATTCCATTTAAATTGCATAGGCACTGCCATGTATATTCTATTTAATTGTACTAAATTAATTAATTCAACAAAAAATTAAAGTACATTGTATATTATTACAAATGTATAGAAACGAACAATCTATGTTTATATTTAACATAGTTTTTCTCTGAATGCATATCATAAGTATACAAAATATTTAAGTTATATACAGTTTATGTGCACATATATTTCTTTCTACATTCCAATAATAAATATTTATACCAAAATACTCGTAAGATGGCAAGAGAGCAATTTACAAAACAATTTTTTTACAATTCCTTTATACTACCTATCTATGTACCTTGAGTAATATAATGTGAGTTTAACTAGTGTCTTCCTTTAAGAATTTGTGCATGAATTTATAAGTGATATAAATCCAAAATGGATTTGTGTCTTTGAATAGTTATAATACAATTTCAATTTGTTTCGTCCTATAATATAAATGATAGGCGGTGAATAGTTGACAAATGCAATTAGAAGTTGTATTTGTAAATAAACAAAATGACAAGGAGATTTTACTTATTGATTATAAAAATTTACTTTTTAATATATAAAATCTATTTTTAATTCATAAAACATGCAAGTGATACTGCAGGTTTATTTTAACCTTTTATTAAACATAATTTATGTCAATTAAAAGAAGATTAAGATTTTATATTTTTAATAACAATTAGTTTCAAAAACCAAATACTTTGTTGTTTCTAACTTTTTCATATTTTATATGTATACATTTAAAATATTTTTTGATGAAGTGTTATGCATATAGTTTTCATGAAAATGACTTTTACAATTTTTCTAACACATTGTTTGTATATAAGTATTTTACATTATCAGATACACTATAATTTTTATTTTAAGGAAAGTCAATATTAGTTACATTATATACATCTAACAAAATTCTTATACAAACTATTTTATGAATAAAAATATTTTCATGCTATTGCAAACCACTTAGTAATTTTATCATAATAATTTTTTATATAAACTAATTTTTTTCCTTTTAGCGTTTCAAAAAACGATAGTTTCTTTTATAATTTTACATTTCTCTTTCTTGCATATTAAAATGCTTTTAATTTACATATAAAATATTTATCATAGAATTTTTCAATTTAATATATTAATTATAAATTATGATATATTAATTTATTTTTATCTACTACATTCAATTAAACGGGAGTTGGTAACTTTGGTTGTGCAAAACCATATTCTTCGTTGTATCAAAATTCATACAAATTTAAATATGACTACAAAAAGAATGGGTCGTTGTCACTTGAGAGAAAATGAGAGAGAGAATGAGCGAGCGAGTAAAAGAGAAGCGTGAGTGCGAGAGAGACGGCAGTGTTAACGCGTAAGCGCCGACCGACCTCCTAGCGTTTACGCGAAACGCGTTTGGGACAAACGGGAGGGCAACGGGCCGAAATACGACAAGCGCGCGGAGAGCCGCCGCGGCCATCTTGATAAGGCACCGGTCGGCGGCAAACACCGTCGCTGTCGCGCCGCAGCATAGAAGAGCTACGCGATGCCAGCATGACGCGACATGCCGTGCTCGGGCCAATCGACGCCGTAGCCGTCAACACGTTAAAAAAGGCGAAGCCAAGGAGACGATGACGAGAAGTAGCCGAAGATGGGAGTTGTCCTACCGGCCATCCAGGAGAGGCCGGGGCAATACACGACGTGAGACTGAGGCATATCGAGAGACGGGATTCGGCTGTCGTCGACGGCAGTAGCATGAAGATGGGATTCGGCTGTCGTCGCGTGCAGACGCACAAGGGATAGTGTTAGGCGGTCGTAGCGGACAGACGTCAAGACGTAGTAGAGTCGAGTCAAGTCGAGATGAGATGTAGAAGAGTCGTATAGCGAAGTCGTGTCATGATGGAATAGGAGAAAAGAAGTCGAAAAGAGACGGTGACGGTCGTGACGTAGAGTGCAGTGAAGACGTTGCGAGAGCTACCACGAAGGAGCTCTGGGCGACACCGCCAGCCTCCAGTGGAATCTTGGGCCTCTGACGAGAGTGAGCAAAAGCTGTCTGTGACCTCGTTCACTCTTCCAGGATCCAGCGACAAGTGATGTAACCAACGCCACTATAGTGATGCTAATGTTGAAATTGTAGCTTCACTATGTGCAACCAGGAATGCACTTAAGCTGATCTTAAGGAAGCCATTGTAACCAAAACAGCCAAACAATATTTTAAAGCGGGAACGAAATTTAAAGAATTATTTGCGACGATGGGTGATGGAGGACGGTGATGAACTATGGCAGTGACGAGGTAAAGAAGCCCGCATGCACTAGTCGCAGGGATCCCGAACCGAGAGAGAACGGCCAGCAGGTTCGCGGTAGTTGCACGGCAGAGCTGGAGAGGCGAGCGCTCGCCACAGCGACGACGCCCTTCGAAGACGTTAAATGAAGTCGTCAATGAATTTATATGGGAGCGAGGCCAGATTGGCGCGAGATCTGAAGCCCGAAAACCCGTAAACAATTTGGTCGAAGTAGCGACACTTCCTCAGTCCCAATTTGGGGGGGGGGGGGGGGCGAAAGAAGTGCAGGTGTCGGCTGCCAGAGAGGACCGACGGAAATCACCTTGGTAGGGTCAGAGATCGCGCAACAGCTCGAGGCGAGGTTGCAGCCGATGGAGACGGTAATGCGCTCCGTGCTCGGTAACACCAACGAGCCGCTCGGGATGCCGTTGAACCGTCGTGAGGCAGAAGGGCCTCTTCTGCAGCGTGCAGGAAAGCGACGCGTTACAAGAACATACATATGTTAGAAAAATATTAACATTTCAAATATCTAATATTTATTAGTATATATTATTTCAGTTAAAACAGATTAGACTAAATATGTAAATAAATTTTAATTTTTTATCTTACGAATAGATTTTATCGCATTATGTACCTATATGAATAAATTGAAGAATATAGTTTTAATAAAGGTTAAAATTCATATTTCATATAATGTATTTTAAGGTTCTAAAGAAAATGAAGAAATTTATTTGCATTACATACAAATACAAAAATATCGTAATATCTTTGATATATATATACAATAATAGTCAATAAAATTTAACACTTTTATATTGAGTCTTGGTAGACATTTAATTTTAATAAACCTCTAAAGAATGTTATACTTGTTTATAGTTAAATCTAATTAAAAATATATATTATTTTTCTAACCGTTTTAAATTTTGTATGAATTTGTACAAGTACTGTAAACTTTCCGTTTAATTGAATCAAATTAAATAATTCTATCTAAGTAGATTTTGAAATACAGAAATAATCCTATGTATAGTTAACTTATTTTTTTTAGCTTTTTAAGGAAGTGAAAAAATGCTGCTGTAAAATACGTTTTATATCTATATATATATAATAGAAATTAGTTTCTAAAATATACGAGATTAATGTACATTTTATTCATTATAGATACATTTTTATATACAAATTACGTCATGTTTACTTTTGCATTTGCATATATAAATACGTTTTCATTAAATCAGGGAAATCCAGAATCAGATGCTTTCAATAGAATATTTTTACGTGTACAATATTTATTAGTAAAAAGAGTAAAAATGTGGACGCATTGTGATTGTACAATCGCGAATCGTTAAGACAGCAATTGAATCTGGGCTTCGAATAATTTTGTTTTTATTGATAAGTAAGCAATGAACAAATTTACAGAGTATTCACTTCCTTAAGAAGCTAAAGTTTTGGTCTAAGCACGAACTCGTAAACCATATAAACTAGTCAACTGTTAATTTCATAAGAAAAAAAAGATGAAAACGAAATCCTATTAAAAAACAACCATGTCATTTGTAGCTCTCGTCCAGTGTGTATACATTGCTATTGTTAAGTCTAGAATTGATGCTTACGAATACGATCTCTCATAATTCAATTTTTATCATTGAAACGCATCTCAAAAAGCCAGAATCCTCGTTAAAATAAAATCGTCCAAGTATATGTTGGTTGTCGACATCAGCAAGTAGCATCAAAGAATAAACGGATCACTTGCTATTGGATATCGACGTGAAACTTACGGTCGATTCGAGGAGAACATCATGTAATATGACAAAGGCTTCTTTCATAGGTGGGAGATGATCGTACCGGTCCAGCTGGCCCGGGGCCATAGGCTATGCCTGATTGAAACGTCGATTACGCCTTGATGAGCTGGAGATTAATGGACGAGGCTTGTACAAGTCGTCACTTGAATAACGTTGACTGCTTCTTTGACGGCTATCAAATCATAGTAAAATGTTATTTTATAACAATAAAGGTATTCCTAAACCATTTTTTCTAATTGAAGTTTGTCTTAGAAAAAATTATAAAAATAAAAAGAAATAAAAAATTCATTTAGTTAAGTTTGAAGTATTTGCCATTGATAATAGTCTGAGATTAGTATCATCAAATTAAAAACAATATGCCAAGTTACAAAAATTTACCCTCTTTCATCTCTTAAAGCATTTCCAGGATTCTTGTCACTTGTTGCAGAGACATCACTATCAGGACTTAAAGGCATCACAAACGTTTCCCCGTTAACAATGGCAGCTGGTGGTTGAGGTTGTAATTGTTGTGGTTGTAGTGGTTGTGGATTTATCACATTTGAACTACTGGTAGTACTTGTTTTTTTTATTCTTCCTACTTTTCGCTTTTTAATCATGATAGAATTATCTTGATATGCTTCATCGGCAGTGACATCTTTTACTAGTCTATTATTGTTGTTATTAGAATGTGTTACCAGTAAATCAGATATTGGACTTGCAGAAAGTTTACGCTTAGGTAGTGGTGGTATTGCGGGAGCTATCATAGATTTAGCTGGCACAACTACACCACCCAAGCATTCTATCATGTCTTCAAGACTTTGACTTGGATTAGCTTCTAATTTATCTAAAAATCTTTTAAGTGATAAATACTCTTCTTTATTGTATTCTAAGTAATAACAATCTTCTTCAACAGGAGAGATTGCTCTATTGCCTTGTTTGGCTTTTAACGAATTATCAATTTTTTCTGTAGAAATGATACGTTTTTTTGGAATTTGATTACTTATAAATTTTGAACTATTTTTTTTATCTTTTAAAGAAACAGAATCTTGTTCTTCTAAATTTGGTGTTTTATAACTTTTGATTGATTGATTTGAATCTTCATTTGATGTTAGTTCTTCTTCAGTATCTACTTCAGCTTCTCCACAGTCAATAACTAATTCACTTGCTTTGTCTTCTTCATTACCATCACCATCATCATCATCATCATCGTCGTCGTCGTCATCATTATCATTATCATCATCATCATCATCATCATCATCATCATCATCATCATTATGATCAACCTCATCATCATAATCATCAACATCACCATCATCATCATCAAAAGTATCGCTATTTTTCTTTAATTCTAAAACTTTTTTATTAATATTATCATTTGATTCTTTTATCTTTATGCTAGATTCATTTAATGTTTCTGTTTTTATTGCTACTTCTCTGAAGTTACTACATTCAGCTGATTCAACAGTATCATTTTTTATCAAACTATTTTCTTCAATAAATTTTTCACCTTTACTTTTAACCTCTGTGTTTACTATATAATCATTATCAGATTTCTCATAATTTTGTTTATGAATATCATTAATATTTTCATAAATCTTTTCATCCACTAAACTTTTTCCTTTGATTTCTTCACTGCAATTCTCACTATTTTTATTTTGTTTAAATTCAGTTAATATTTCATCATTATATTTTTTCTCATTTAATTTAACTGATCTCTCAATTTCTCTGTCATATTTTTCTTTTGCTTCATACAATTGATCTTTGACTTTTTTATTCGATTTTGCATCGATAACTAATTTATTATCTGCATGTAATTCATAAGTACTCTCATCTATATTTCCATTTTTATTATTATAGGTTTTATGTATATTTTCTAAGCTTTCTTTAACTTCTTCAAGTGTACTTCTACATTCTTCACTATTTTGTGCAGATTCATTAAAATCTGTGGTTGCTTTGTCTGTAATTTGACCAACATTAACTTCTGTGGCTTCTGTGTCTTCTGTTTTCTTCAAATCTATTTTATCTTCATTAATACAGACTTGCATAGATTTTGCTTGTTTAGAATTATCTGTACATTCTGTTTCCGTATTATTATTTTTATTTTCCACAGCATTAATATCTTGTTCTAAATTCATAAAATCTATTTTTATGTTTGCATTTTTTTCTTGGGAATCTTTAATATCAGATTCTATAATTTCATTGATTTCATCCTTTTTTAGAATTTCAGTTTCATTTATCTTTGTATCCTTTATCATTTCTTCAACTTTTTCAATGATAGGTTCTTCCACTTTTGGTTTTACGATATTCATATTTTCAATAGTTAATAAATTTTCTGAAACATTATTAGAATCATCTGTTAGTGTTTCTAATAAAGTATTAGAATCCATAGGAGTTGACTTAATAGGCATATATGTCTCATCTATTTCATGAACTCCATGATCAGACATCATTTCATTTAAAGATTGCCTTATGGACTGTTCCATTTCTGATAATTTAGATTGTACTGGCTCTATTGGTTCAACATCTAAAATTATTTTTTGTGTTTCTTCTAAAGATAAAATAGGTTCTTCATCTTGATAGGGTTGCTCATATTCTTCATCTGGAATTTCTATAATCTGCACTCTTTCTTCGTCTGGTACACTTGTTACATCTGTATCAATTTTAAAAATATCTTTTTCAACCTTTTTCTTTGACAACTTTTTTTCTTCTATTTTTTGTTTCTTTAATTGATTATCATTAACTGATTCATCACTATGGAGAGGTCTTTTCTTCAATGGTAGACATATTTCAGCAGAACCTGGATCCATTCTTTTTGGTACAGTGCTTGGGTTATTACAAGAACTTGAACTTTTCACGTATTCATTACCTTCAAACATTATTTGCAGCGAATCATGAATGTTGTCTGTTGTTTCAGTGTTTGAATGATGATCCTTATTGCTATCTTTTGTTAAACTTGTTGAAGGACCCAGCTTATTAGAAGAATTAGCTGTACTATAAGAACTCTTACTTGAATATTTACTGCTGGAACCATTGGAACCATCTCTGTCTGTGGATCTACGATCATTAGAATTTTTTCTAAGACTGGGATGATCATCAATAGGCTTGGATTTTTTTTCTTCTCTTCGTTTTTTGTCCTTTAATGACCTTTCGTTACTTCTATTCTCAAATTTTGAATCTAATTTTGAATCTCTTTTATTTTTAGTACTTGATTTTACATCATTTTTTCCATTTGAATGGCGACGTTCATCACGCTTGCTACTGCTTTTATCTTTAGAATCTTTTGAATCGGAACTTCTGGAAGTTTTGCTGTTATGATAACTTGAGTTTCGAGGTAATGATGATGAAGATGATTTATAGTTCTTTTTATATTCTTCTTTCTCTTTTGAAGAAGATTCTTTTCTTTCTTTAGAATCTTTGTATATCTTACTCGAATCCTTTTCTTTGCCTAATTTTTCTTTTTCAGTTAATTCTTTTTTCTCTCTTAACTCTCTTATTTTTTCTTTATAAAGATCTTTCAAATCTTTTACTTCCTTAGAAGAATCATCTTTCTTCTCAACTTCTTTAATTTTGTTTTCTTTATACTTATTTGAATTATCTTTACTTTCATGAGATTCAGATTCACTTCTTTCTTTACTTTTACTTCTATAATACTTATTATATTTACTACTGTGTTGTCTTTTAGAATCTTTATCTTTGTCTCTACTGTTTCTAGATTCATGCCGATCCTTTGAATGCTTTAATTTTGAGTTTGATTCTTCTTTAGTTTTGCTTCTTTTGTACTCTAAAGCATCATGAGAATTTTCTTTAGAAGAATTACTTACTTTATCCTTACCTTTCATAACCTCAAAGTTAAATTTATCTTTATTTGCATCAAATTCTCGCACATATTTAAAATTATCTTTAGAGTATTTTGAGTCTTCTTTAGAATCTGGTACAGGAGTAAAAGCATGATTAGAGGATCCAAAATCTGTAACAATTGATAATCGAGAATTTGAAGATACTTTGCTTAATTGAGAATCTTGATTACTACAGTCAAAATTGTCACGAGAAAATTCTGTTGTAAAGTCAGGACTACGAGATCTATGACTTGTTAGTTCAGAAATACCAGATAAATGAGAATCATTTGACATATTTGATTCATTTAAGTTCATTATATCAATAGGTTCAAAAACAGGGCTTTCTTCTTCTTCTTCCTCTGTTTTGTTTGTTTCATCAGATTTATATGAACTATTTAAAGCTGATTTTATTGGTGAATTAAATGATACTTGTATATTCTCTCCATTTTCAATGCTATTTTCCTCATTTTTAATATCATTTTTTGTATCTTGTATATTTTCTTCAGAAATATTATTATTTATTTTTTGATCATCTCCATTTACTGCTTGAGCTCCATTTTCATCCATAGATTCCAAAGAAATATCTTTTAAGCTGTTTCTATCAGATTCTGGTGAGACAGGATCTAAATCTTTGGGAAGCAAATCTTTTAAGTCACATGCTCCGTTTCTTTGAGGTTTTGGTCTTTCAATCCCTAAAAATTTATAAACTACATCTTCGATTTGAGGCATAAAGACTGAATAGATCTTTGGGTTTACTACTTGATCTACAATTCTTTCCACACCAACTTCTAAATAAGGAGCATCATGTATATGTTTGCGCAATGTTTCACGAAGTTGGTTTTTATTTAAATCTGTTTTCCAAGTTTGTTTATTTAAAAAAGAATTAACTGAACTTTCAACTCTTGTTCTTAAATTTTGATATGCTGGCTGAAATAAAAAAAAGCTTCAATTAAAATTTTGTAAAATCAAAATGTAGTTCAATGCATTTATTAGTTAATTTAATGAAATTATGCATTAATTAAAAAGTTTTAAGTCAATTTTGTATGTAATAATACTTATATTGATGAAATTTATTTTTGATTCAAATAAAAATGAAAAAAATAAAGTAAAAACGTTATTCGATAGTATTTTTATTATAAATAAGAAAAACAGTTTTTAGTATTTACAAAAGTTTATATTTCATAATGGGCCTATTATAATTACTTATATGTGCAATGATACTTTTTATATATAACTACATTAAGTGTAAAATCTTTAATCCTAACCAAAAAGCATTCATTTTTAAAAAAGCACTATTTACAATATTAGAATTTTTAATTTCTTTTTGTAAATAGTGCAAAATGTTATAATTAAATTATATAATCTGAATTCTAGATATTTTATTCTTTAACTTACTTAATTTATTCAATTTTTTCATACATATATAATGAAATTGAATACAGCTGCATAACACAAAATCTATTAATAGATAAATCCAAAGGAAAAACTCAGATTCAAAGTAAGTATGAGCATAGAGTAATGTAAAAGCATAAGTTAAAATAATGAAGAAGTTATGGTTTAAAATAAAAGTAATCAACGAGTAATAAAATTTAACTTCAACAAATAAATCGCATTATAGTAATATCATAAATAAAACTAGTTTATTTAGTATAAAATAAAAACACGCTGTAGATAATTTTTCTTAAAATCAAAATTAAACGTTTTATTAGATTTTTAAAAATCCCGTCAATAAATATAAAATTACAAGAATAAAAATAAGATAACTTCAATTTGTAGAATACAAGGCTACTGGAAATAATCACGCATTATTAATATTCTACGAATTTCACCTTGGTGTCGACATCAGCGATGCACTCCTTCCGGAACTGATCAAATATTCCCTGCGACTTGACTTCGCCTACTATGTGGTCAATTAACCGTGGATCACCAGCCAAGAGCGAATTATTCATGCCTAATTCCATTTTCTCTCATGGATGTACAAACAATCAGTAAACAACGAACCAGTTCTCATTACCCGTTTCCGGAAAAAAATTTAAGTCCTCCTATCGCAATCCACCAAAAACAAACACTATTTTCTTTCTTTACCGTGGTAGAGCACTGGAATTGACAGTGCATTCCCGAATTTCAAATTTTAATTTTGATTTTCCGTAACATGGTGAATTTCAACGATGGAAACAAAACCCTTTATTTTACAAAATTTACACTCACAAACACATTCGAAAATAAAAGTCAAACTATATTATGAGCTGCAACATGCAACCTGCAAGAGACATGCGAAACTGACTTAGGCACATAAACAAACACCAACACTAATACATCAGGCGGAAAAATTCAATTGGTGATTGGCGTCTCTGCATGCGGGCGCATTGGTCGCCATCTCTTGCTCTGCTATTTCACGATCCCTTTGGTTGCATTCATATATATATATATACACATAGATATTATGACGTCACGTTGATAGGACTTCACCCGAGTTTCGTGCAGGTAACAGATGTAGTGAACTGCTGTACTAAAATATAACTATAGTTTCTAGTAACATTTTTCGACAGTAATATAGTTACTTTTCTTCTAGTTTCCTTTTTCTGTACAAGTGTCGTTTAAGCCTGGTAAATCTATATTTATTCAATTTTTTAATCGTAGCAATCCTTGTTCTTGTTATTGTTTATTTATTAAACCTGTAAAACATTTAAAAAATAATTTTGTTGGCTAAGGTTACTTACTAAACGTTTCGAAAATAATATAAGATTAGTTCCATTATTGTGTTTGAGGAATATTCTAACCTCTTTGATAATTACAATGCTGCTTAAAACATCTGTATTTACTAATAAAATTAAATAATATTGATGAAATAACAATTTATTATATTATATTTTTCAGATATACAGACTTTACTAAAATGGCCAAGTCCAAGAATCACACAAATCATAATCAGAGTAAGATACTACTTGTTTTCGTACATAAACTTTTATCTGTTGATATTATTAGAATGTAGCATAATTAAAAGAAAATTATAATTTCTATTTTAGGCAGAAAAGCTCATCGTAATGGAATCAAAAAACCAAAACGATACAGACACGAATCAACTTTGGGTGTAAGTAATCATTCAGAGTAATAGTATTAATAGTGCCTAAAATCATTGAAATAAGTTAAATTAAATATGCATGTTTTTTGTGCTTATTTTTTAAAATCTTTGTGTAAACTATTTTGCAGCAAACAAACCAATATTTGATTACTAAATTATACTAAATTATTGTAAAACTCATGTTATAGATGGATTTGAAGTTTTTGCGTAATCAACGATTTGCAAAGAAGATGAATTTGAAACCCAAGGCACAACTCAAAAAGGCAGAAGCAAGGAAAGCAGCTAGAGAATCTAAAAAATAGATTATATCAATGATTTTATTATAATAAAACAAAAAAAATTTATATACAATGTGTTTTGATACATGAGTTTTACCTTTAAAAAAATTTTCCTAAATGTTTTACTAAAAGTAAAAAAAAGTAAATTGAATGACATTCAATAATAATTATTAAAATTCAATTAAAAATTTGTTATTTGAACTTAATACATGATTTATGTCTGTTACAAAATATTAGTGACAGCAAAATTAACTAATAATAAAATACAATAGTATACAAAGTGCTGCAAATGAAAATAGTAACTGAATAGGTTTTGTAGTTTCAAATTATCAGTGTATATCTTAATGTAAGTGTTCATTTGAATGAGTGTAAAGTACAGTATGAGTCAAGATGGCGGAATCAAACAGGTCAAATATCTCAGATGACAGTAAAAATCTTCGTTTTTTACCGAATCCGGAAAAGATTTTAATATTCAGTGGGAAACGAAAATCGGGAAAGGATTTTATCACAGATGAATTATATAAAAGGTTTGTTTTTTATTTAAAAATATTGTCGTAGTTTGAAACAAAACTTATTGCATTTAAAATTTGATGCGATTGAAAATTAACTGACTGTATATCCTAGTAAATTATGAAATTAAGCTGAAATTAAGCTAAGTAATCATAAACTAGTCATTATAAAATGTTAAAAATATGACTACTGATATTGATAATGAAATTCAATTTGTTAAATTTTTATGGAATATTTATTTATATTTGTTATAATTTATAACTACTTTACCGATATTGATTTTTTATGTTAATATTAGTAGATATATGTGAAATATTCTTTTGAATTTTTCATATTTTTTAAAATTTAAAACGTAGTGTATATTTCCATAGCTTATACCGTTATATTCTTTTTCCGTTATATTTACACTTAGCTATCATTATGTCCGTATAATAAGTAACGAAACAATGTATTGACTTCATCTAGAGATATAATATTAATTAAAAAAAATTAAATTTTCCTTTATAATTATTATTCTCATTTAAATGTATAATCATTAAATATTTAAAATTGTATGAGTTGACTTGATTTATTGTAAAAGAAATTGTTGTTCTCATCAATTTGTTTATTTGTATTCTAAGGCAATAATTCTAAACTATCTTTAAAATGTAAACTATTTATTATTATGCGTAAAAAGAAAATTTTGTACATTGACTTCTATCTATTTTGTATTTTACAATAAAATACAGAAATGTATAAGGTTTATAAAAGCAGGCATAATATTATATTACTATACAATATTTATGGAATAAAAGAATATATATTGTATAGGATCAGTCGTCGTCAAAAAACATTTATAGAAAATCAGATAATTTTTTGGGACAAAATATTTGTACATATAATTTTTATCATAAGAATCGTTTTAAGAATAAATACTGATTTGGTCTCAATTAATTTCCTTATTTTCCAGATATATTTTGTCCCGAAATATTAGCTGATTTTTCTTAACAGGGTATGTTATTTGAAAAAGTATTTTACTCATATAATATAATATAAATGATATTGAAGTTTAATAAGCATGTGCAATTATTCATATTTAATTGTAAAAATGTCTATACTACGAAAATGTTTGCATCTGCGCAATTTTTGTAATTTATAAGTTGCATCTGCATGGATTAAATAATAAATTAATAATAAATTATTGAGTATAAACATTACATAACTTAAAATTAAATTATCAGTATCAATCATTTTAATTAAGTACCATTAAATGAATTTATTTTTTTATTAATATTTAATAATATTCTTGTTTCAGATTAGATGATAAACAAGCAATTATTGTAAAGTTATCGGGTCCTATCAAAACTCAGTGGGCAAAATCAAAAAATCTTGACGTAACTCAGTTATTTAGCGATGGGGAGTATAAAGAAACTTACCGCTTGGAAATGGCAAAATGGGGTGAAAGTGTAAGATGTAAAGACTATGGCTATTTTTGCAGAGCTGCTATTCTTATGTATAATGGTAATATTTTAAACTGAATCTGTTTATTATAAGTCCTAATTGTAATTTTACTAGATTAATACTGTTATTAACTGAAGAATCGAAAAATAAGTGCAAAATAAAAAAATTTATTACTGCATAATTCAGCGATTAGATGAGTAATTAAAATTTTGTTTCATTGTAGCTATTGATAAATCAATTTGGATTGTAAGTGATGCTCGAAGAAAAACAGATATTAAATGGTTTAAGGAAAATTATGGTGATAAATGTAAAACTATAAGGATCTCATGCAGTGATGAAATTAGGAAAAGCCGGGGGTGGAAATTTTGTAATGGTATATGAATTTAATTATGCATAATTTTATTTCTGAAAAGAGGTCAAGAATTTTAAAACATTTGAATTATTTATACATTTAAGGTATCGATGACTCTGAAACCGAATGCAACCTAGATGATGTGTACGATTGGGATTTAGAAGTTGATAATGATAGCGAGAATATAGAAACAATTATTCAAAAAATATTAAATATTTTAAAATGAATTAATTTTTACATCGAGTAAATCATACTATTTTTTTAATTTAATAATTTGTCGGAGTATAGAGTGGTATTTGGAGTAGTATTTGGAATTGTGCTGAGCAAAAATATAAATTAAGAACTGATTAATTCCAATGTGCTAACATAAAAATTTGTTATCAACAATTTTGTAAACCCTATAATTTAAAAAATCTTTTATTATAATTTAATGTATCATTTTTGGAACTGTGGTGATATTATCCCGTATGTTACTGCAATGCTGCAGGTGTGAGAGTATATGTGGCGCGGTGGCAGTCGAACGCGTGTTGGGCACTGAAGTTGGTATGGTACAGAGGTTCCGTGCGGTACGGTGTGAAGTGCTGTTGAAGATTCAACTGATCTTGAAGGAGTCTAGGAAATTTAAGGTAAGGCAGGTTCGTATTCAGTCTGCTGCGCTGTCAAAGTCGGCGCGAGGTTGAAGATACTGCAGTTTTCTGAAGCTTCGTCGTTGACTCCTCTAACTCGGAGTCCCTTGTTCGAAAATGAACCCTCCCGATGCTCCAACAACTACCGGCGTGCTGTTTGTCAGAGAGCGGTGGCCTCGACTCCTGGATCTTGTAAACGGAAAGTGAATTCTTCTCAGGTCGTCCTTAGTTTCTCTGGATTATTTTCCGATTTGGCAATTCTCTTACTTACGTCGGCAGTTCGGGGATGAGTGAGTCAGTCGCGGGCCGCGGCTTCAGAAAAAGGGCGAGATCGCCGCGGTAGCGATAGCCCCAGCCAAACGTTCACCCGTACCGAAACAATCTCCAAAGAAGAGGGACGGGATAAAGGAGACGATGGCATGCGTACGCGATCTGATTGAAGACTTCAGATGGACGCGTACGCGTAGCCCTGCGCAGAAGTGCAGAAGGCACAGCTAAAACGTGAGTGATTTGTCTCCACGCAGCAGCCCAAGTAAGTCACCCTCTCCGAACTCTCAAATCGAAAGAGTCCGAGGATTCAGGGTAACTGCTGAGGCTGCAGGGCGATTACCGAGTCGATCCTGACGCGCTTCCCCCTGCACAGTCGCAAATCTCGACTGGAAAAAGGACCGTAAGGTCGAGTTTCAGCGAGCCTGGAAGGACCAAGCAGGGAGAGGAGCTCTCTGCCAAAGTTCGTCGATTGCAACGTTCGACGATGCACAAGCAGATGCGTAGTTGTGCCGAACAATTTTTGAATAAGGCAGAGGCTCCGACGACAGCTTCCACGCAGCTGCGTAACACAGCTGTGCTGAGCTGCCCCGTTAAGTCAATGCATAAAGCTGTAGATCAGGTGAGCGGCAAGCGAATCGCTGACTGATCCAGCTGTATTGAGTAGCTGATAAGGGACAGTCCCCGATTTCCCCATTACAGTGCATATAAATATCGCTGTATAGACCTATTCTAGAGTCTATTTTAGCTCAAATTTAATATTATATACATCTTTAACATGTGCTACACTTGTGTTGTAATCCATCCTTAAAATCCTCTCAGTTTGTATCTTTGGGTTTTCTCCTTGGATCCAATTTCAAAGAGAGTCTGCCAGCCTTTGCCGTCCGTTGAGGGTGAGAGACTCGCAGGGGTACCCCCCGAGTTCGATTCGACAACGTCGAATTTGGCAGCCAGGTAAGTAGCTTTTCTCCTATAGAAGTGAGTACAGCATGCACCACTCCCACGGTAAGCGAATAGAAGCGGGCGCGGGAGCCCGGCAGAGCTCGCAGCAGTGCACATTTCGCGCACGCGAAATCCGTACGGCAGAAAAAGAGCACGACGGCTCATCTTCCCGAATTTTGCCCTTCGTGATGGATAGGTTCTTGAAGACAGCCCTTAGAAATTCCCGCGTAATGGGAGCGAGATTAAATTGCGCGTCGTCGCGAATTGAGCACAAGCGGGCGGACTTGAGGCCATAAAATAATTTTGGTGGTAAATTTGGCCGAGCTGGCGACGCTTAATATAAAATAATAATAGCTTTCGTGTAATATTAATATTATTAATAAAAAAAGCCTATAATTAATAATAGGAAGTGGTAATATTAACCGCATAATTAATCTGCGTGAGTTATTGATGCTTCGGTGTCGGTCTCTTCGCCCCTTCCTTAGGTTGTCGGTAGCGGTCGGTCAATCCAAACCACCCCTGCGGGAGCAAGCATTCAGGTGCCGCTCGTGGTAAGTTACGTGGCCGCGTGGTCGGTATACTGAGCACCGTCCCATTGCACGTTCTCAATGGGCAACTATTGAAAGTCGCCGGTATTGTATACAGCTGGATTAGAGCAGTTGCGTGCATCATATCTCCCGTTACAGTGTGTGATATTACATTAAACTATATTCATAGTATAGTTTATCGTTCGAATTACTTTATATTATTTAGATCTTTTAAATTCTTTCTATAAAACTTAAGTTTTTGATTCGTTTTTTCATTTTACAAACGTTATAACTAGGAAAAACTTTTTTCTTAATTTGACTTGCAGATGTCATACATAAGATTAAAATAGGATTAGAGTAAGACTTTTATATTGAAATTTTAGACAATTAGATAATTTTTAATTTAATAGATAGTAAATAATATTTTGGTAAAAGTGATCTAAATTGATACTGACGGTTAATTCTAATTTACTCATTTATTTTGTTAGTGCTCAAACAAGGATGAATGGCCATAAGACATAAGTTTCATGATATCGTTGATATTATTAACATTCTCTATTATTATAATAACAAACAATTTTTTTAATGTACAACTGTCAAATGAACAACCATTACATTATATATTATTGCAAAGTTGTTGTTTATAGATTATCAATATTGACATGATTACTAACATTAATTTCATATCTCTACTAGTTTGCATTAATTATAATTATTACTTAATAGTAATTTCATATCGAAAATAATGTAGTATTGATAAATTTAATAACTGTTCATGGAAAATAATAAAGGAAAAGTGATAATCATACTTTGTAAAGGCAAGGAACTAAATTAGTAATTAGAAATTAAGATATTTAAATACTACTATTTATTATTTTCTTTATATAAAAAATATAGCTGTCAAATTGAATTAATTACTACTGTTACTATACTACATTATTCATTACATCTTTACTAGTTTTAAAAATAAATATTTTTGACTATTATTAAAAATTAATTGTTTAAAAATTAATATTTCAAAATAGATTTTACTTTTTTATTATAAATTCTAAAGTGTTATTAAAATCAGTTAAAAATTTATGGTTGGTAACAAAGTTGATTATTTATTGTTTTTTATTAGCTTTAGCTATTTTATTCGTGTGAGAAATGATATTATAAATTATACTTAGTAAAATTTTGTTAGATAACAAAAACTGTCATATACGTTCTTTGGATTCGTATCATATGAAGGCGATGACAAATAAGCCGAAATAGGAGCCTGAAAATGATAAACATTATTATAAAGGATTTTATATTTATACTAATTTTTAAAAACATATTAAGGAATCACTGATTTGATACAGTAAGACGAATTTGTTCTTATAAATGATTACCCTAGATAAAACAATCCATTGCTAGCATGTTACGACTTGACTGTCGGTCTCAGCTCCAATTTTTATTGTAAAAACCGAGAGTACTGAACCTTTTTTAACGAATACTTATTTTTCGGCAATGCGGTGTTACCATCAGAAAATGTAAGCTACATGTTTGTTTATATCTTCTGTTTCAAAATGAAATTTGCAAATTCGAAAATGCTTTTACAACGACTATCATTTTCTAGAATAGCTCTTTTTAATAGATAGAATATATCGTTCTGTAATAAATGCAAATAAGCTTAATTAAATATGTACAATATTATATAGTTTCTTAAATAGTATTTATATTTTTCGAATTTATTTTTATAAAAATATTTATTATGTAAGATTAAAAGACAAATTTTCATTCCTTGACGCACTAACTGTAGCCGCTTATACCGTTTCTCCCCATATCATATGCCGGAAAAGCATTTATGGGTAAAAAATAAAAAAAATATTTTATAAAGTATTTTTAAAAAAGTAAACCAACACTCATGTTTAAAAAGTTAAAAACCTTAAATCTGACATATTTTTATAGCATATACTTACCACGAATTTGATTTTGCATGATAAGTATCGGCATGTATATCGCATTCAGAAAATTGTTTTTTTTTAGGGGAATCAATATTCCGATTTTGAGACTTTGCCCCTTTCCTCGCAGCGAGTGAGACTCGACAATTATTTCTTTTAGCACTAGAAATATTGATCATAAGCTTTCTTATAAACGTCCTTAAAAGCGTATCGTCTAATAGCAGTTTGGTAAACAAGTTTGTGCAACCGATTTTTCACATGAAAGTAGTTTACAAAATTTATTGGCCGATTACAGGTATATTTTAAAAAGATTTAACTAAAATTTACGTGTAACTTGTATAATGATACAGTGTACTGTTTCATTTATAAATAAATGTTAATCAATATAAAATAATTAAATTATTTTCACCAGTTCAACAGCGTACAGAGCGTTTATTTACGTCTTTATTGCTGACAATCACAGTATTGCGAATGGACTGTTCTTTAGTTTTTATAAATATATTTTGTAAATTAAATAATCTAAAAATATTATTATTAAAAACTGTTTCTATTCTAAATGTTTAAAAATTAATGTTATAACGCTTTGATTGAATGAAATATTACCTTTTGATGATTTATAAGTTTTTAAGATTTAAAGAATATTTCCTTTAGCATAATAATATTTAACCGACTTTCAATATTAACACGGTTTTTTTATTTCAATAGTTTTTTAAAAATAAAGAAGTTTTTTTTGTTAATTGTTAATAAACTTATTAATTACATTTTCCTTGTCTTACACGAAATATTCAAACACGCCTCTTTGAAAATAAATAATAATTAAATAATAGTTTGCAATATCAATTTATTCATAACAACTTTAATGTAAAATTGAGACTTATAAATTTTGAAAAACTTACTCTATTTTGATAAAACTGTAATTAAAAAAGAAGACTCCCGTCAGTACTAAAGATCCTTACACATCTTGTTTTCAATATACTTGTATTTCATCTTATACTTAAAATAATCTTTGATGAGTGTACTCTTTTAATAATTGAACGATTTAGTAATGTACCCTCCCTTGTTGATGGTTGTAAAGCTTATAATTATATTCTGCAAAAAACTGCAATGTGACAGCGCCTGTATTTCTTGAAACTGTCGCCTACCGTCTTATTAGCAACTTTTAATTAATACTTGAGTCGCTGAGCAGAAAGCGAATGATCTGTAGAATAAAATATAAAGACAGTACGAAGATACTGCGTGTGCGGATTCTATTAAAAGCCAGCCTATAATTCTTATGAACATAGTCTCGTTGATTGTACGTTAGAATATATTGTATAATATAATGTTTTGCAGGATGCCTTTATTAGCTTATCAGTGACTTCCTCTTTTACCTAGAGCTGGGAGAGCAGCTCTTGCAATTCGCTACATTGGCCCGTATTCCGTAACCGAACGCTGACGCGGGGCCTCCTCGAGTACGACCTGGGCTATGCTGAGGTTGTGCTTGATGGTTTTTTCGGCCTTGACGACTAAGGCCCGGGAGCATCATCTGAGTGCATTTGGTAGCGAGGTCGTCCAAATCGACTTCCTGCTTCTTGATTTCCTTTTCGAGTTCGTGCTTGCCCTTCTTTAACTGTGTCACCCCCTCTTGGTTTTTTTTAAGAAATGAAATGAAACCAAGATTTACTCTTACGTACGTGGGTGGAAGGAAGGGGAAGGAAGTCGAACGATCAACAAGGTGGGAGACTGGTGAAGTAACGCGGCTTATGGATCAGCTTCTTACACAGTGACAGAAAAGTCACCTCTCTAACACTTTCCACCCTTTCATTCTATCGCGGGTCCGCTTCTTTCTACCCGCGAATTCCCTTAATTGTTAACCCAACGGCCAACAACGTAGGCCTCGCCTGATCGCGGGGAGCCGTGAATTATCTTCGATTGACGGATATTCGAGCTACGGTTCCGTCGCATATGGCGCCGAAGGTGTATACGTGATACTTTATAAAAGATATAAACAAATCTCTTAAATTCTAGCAAGTTTTTTTTTCTTTAAGACTTAAAGCGTGAAACTTAAAATATAATTATATTGAGTAAGAAATAATATGTGTTGTATAAAAATTTTATTTATTCAAAAAATTAAAATAATAAGACATTCCATTATAATAAACTTGTTTTAATTATTGATTAAATCTTTATAAAGCTTTATGTACATATTTGATTTAAAAAAAGCAAAAATATATAAAAATTTTGTTTTTAATATTTAAATATTATAAATGTTTTAATTTAATTTATTTAATCGATTACCAATTAATCAATCTGTTATAATAATAAAAGTGTAATCAGATTTTACTTATTTTTTACTGCAAGAAGCATTGATAAGTAACCAGCAGATGTTTTAAGAATCTAAAATAGACATATTATATAAAATAAGCTAAACAATGATAATATTTTCTTTATACATACACTACAATACATTTGAAGTGAAAAGGCAGCAAATTTTCCAGCAGTCAATTGAAATGGGTTTTGAGAACGAATGATAATGAGAACTAAAAGTTTTGCATTATTAGCTGACAATGATGTCCAATCACAAATATAAGCGGCAGAACTTATTTGCATACTCTAAAAATGTTTTATATTTGCCATTAGTATAATTTTATAACAGTTTCAATATAAATATTAAACTAATTTAAAAATATATACCTCGATTCGTAATCTATCTGCTACATAACAGTACATGAATACAGAAAATAAAAACAATACCAAGAAATTTAAATTAAAAATCATATCCAGCACAGAAATATTATCAGCACCAGCAGTCTGGAAAAATGTTTCATCGCAAAAAATTTTTATAATAATTAAATACCTTAATTGATAGAACATACATAATTTTAATGGGGTATTCCAATGTGTGGGATTAGAAAAGTCGATCTTTTTGTATTTTTCAATAGTTTTTATCTTTAGAATTATTATGCTGTAGTTGGTTTGGATAATTTCTATCTTATTGATAAGTTATAATGCTATTACGTAGAGCTTCGAACTACGCATTTCAGGTTTCGGAGCAGATATGTAAACTTTATATTTGAGTAACTTTTCGTATTTATATCGGCGTCTATACGTATAGATATACAATAAAGCTAAAAGACAGCTCTCTTAACTTAACAGTGCACGTCAAGAGATTAAGAATCAAGGCCAAAAAGTAATTCTGAAAATAAAGGGAAAATGCAAAGCGAAACTAAAAATTGCTACTGTACTAACCATTTCTGAATTACACGTCGGGTACTTAGCTACCATGGATGACAAACCCTAGAGAGGAAATCCGAAAGGTAGTCAAATACTATTCTGACGAAAAACTGTTGAGATGACTATTCTCACCACAAGGTACTGGTAGCATCGATACAAACGAGAGGTGCTAAGTTATTAGATTATCTCGCGGGTATAGCTCTAGAGACAATGAATATGATTAATACGTTTACATTCAGAAATTCATCCATAGTGGCTACACAATATCTTAGCATCGTATATCTTAACCATATGAGAAATGATATTCTAATCAACATCAAATAAGTTAGGAAATATGATATAGAAACCTTATGGATCCTAAAATAGGAAAATGTTATATAAGTACAGTGATAGTTTAAGAGCTGCTCAAGGAGGACATAGGATGCTCTTATAGGATACCTAGAGAAAGTTCAACCGTTTGACCTCTTTTTTGTTTTGAAGGCGATGGAGAAAATGATCAACAGGTACACGCGAAACCTTATCTCGAACGAGCATGAACTCTATGTGGAATAGCACACTTACAGAGCAGAGCGATCTACGCTGACTGCCAGTTTATATCCGTTTTCAGGATCGAAATGCAATTGAAAACTAAAGGGTTTATAATCGAACTCTTATATGTATAGAGGGAACTATAAGTATACTTAGATAAGTACCATACGCATTTTCGTAAGATTGCGTCCTGTTACTCTTTCTATGGTACCTAGTTATGGATGAACTCCTGCAAGTACTTAAGTGGGCTATATGGCTATAGCATATGCGGATAATTTCTTAATAATAACTATAGATTTGTTCCACGATTACCTCATGGAAATCATGCAAAGGGCCCTTACATTGATAGAAAAATGGTGCAATAAAACGAAGCAACAAATATAAATGGGAAAGAAAATATAATCTGATATTATGGGGTTAGATATTACTATTGAATGATCAGATCAAATATCATGGATTCATTCTGTAGTGAAAATATCTTAGAAGCAGCTTCTAGAATACATGAATGGTAAAATTATGGCAAACCTATGCAAACTGAAGAGAACTGCGGGTAAAAATTGCACTGAAACCGAAGACAATGAACTGGATGTATAATTGACAGTACTAAAGTCAAGACTAACCTACGAGTTAGTAGTATAGTAGCCAAATATAGCCTTCTCCACAATTAACACATTTTTTGAAAATCTAAGAAACGTGATTTTTAGAAGCATTTTAGATGCAATTAGCACTAGACTTACTGTGACTCTGCTACTAGACATAGAACCTTTTAAGTTAACTCTAATTTCAGTTGATGTAAAAGTCTTGTGCAGAGTTACAAACTCCTTAAATGAAGGAAGGATGGAAGCGCTATACAAGCTTGGCAGAAGATTTAACGAAAAGGTAACTTTTCGGATATACTCAGATACCATGCATAAAAAATCTCTTTTTAATAAAAAATATAGAATTAGTATCACACTCCGGGAGGAATGATATGCAGTAAATCGTCAAATTCTTAAATATATCTGGTATACGAATGGATTTAAAAAGAGGAATCAGTCAAAGGATTCTATACATGCATATACGTATTGTGTCGTGTCCGTGCATGCTTGCTTAGTTCTTCCTCCACCACCCGAAAAATTTCGCGCGCGAGACCACAAACTGTCAACTTCGGAAACATTTTTGACGGAATTTCGGAGCATTAAAATGAAAAAACGGAATCTTCAATTATAGTAGGAAACTTGAATTTTCTAAATCTGTTTTCAAAATTGTAATTGGATAATCTCACAATGAGAGAAGCATTTCGAAGCAGCTAAAATTCGAAATATGTTTGTTATAATTAATCGTTATAATTAACAATGATATGAATTTTTTATAAAAAACTAAGAGTTTCCTATACAAAATATTTTCTATGTAGCACTTTGTAATGTTTTGAGTTGTTACTAATAACAAATAGTATCGGTCAAATGGACTGTTACATTTTTTATTTTAATAATGTATAACTGTTCAGAACATTGTTGAATATTCAGCGTTTAAATTTTTACAAAAAAAGTCTACAATGCTTGGCCTATTACTATACTCGTATATGAGCTTTCTGAGCAAGAGGAAGGTATCGTTCATGAGTCCGGTAGTAGGCAAGATATGTTTTCCATGATTTTTTATTTCGAAAAACGTTATACGCGTTCTTCAAAAAGGGACACTTTTGCACTATTAATTTCTCCGAGTTCTCAAAAATGACTGGGACGTATAAATTTCAAATTTAAACTTGATATTTAGCACTGTTATGGACAGCGTTTAAGTCTCGAAGTTGTTGACATTTTGATTACAATTTTTAATTGTGCGAGGCTTATAGTGCAAAAAGTAATTTTGTTCTTTTTTCCAAAAAGAAACATCACTACTGTATTAATTTTTGATTAAATAAAAAAGTAATGGTACAAACCATGTAGCGATCACATAGATTAATAAACCTTTTCTATTTTCTGTTACAGATCATCATAAGAGCTAAAATCACTTGACTATAAAAATTTTTTTGCACAATTGAATTTTATTATATAAATGATTAAAAATTCATTCATTTGTTCACATTGGAATACCCGTTTATTAAGAAATAAAAGAAATCTTTATAAACTTGCCATTAGTAACTGATAAGCTTGTGTGCACAACGCAACAATGCAAGGTATCAATTGCATCAGAAACATTACATTAAAGCATTCTTCAATGATTCCAGAAAATCTGTTATTAAAAATATTAATAAATATGATGCATAGAACATAAACGATAATTTAGAAAAATATCAAGACAAATAATAGTTTACCCCCATAAATGATTATGATACTTGTGTATCGCTAAAAAGGCTTCCCTTGCATCCGTGTTTTGAAGTGTTTTTGGTAAGTTGATTATCATCATCTTGAGTAGGGACAACTGACCAATCAAGTGATATACAAGAGCAACAAAGAAAGCATCGCTGCTCGCAAAAGAAGTTGAAGCAAAAACCATGGACATCAATTGGGCAAACACGGATAATTCATATTTTGGAGTTGCTTGGGCATTATACGGAAATGAAGCCACTACGTACGTTGGCCACTCAACAGTCATGTTTGAATTCGCGTGTTCCATAGCAAAAGCTATAATATTGTAAAAGGAAAGGGCGGTTTGTCCAACGGGTACTGCTAATGTTAAGTAAATGCACACAAGAGAATAAATTCTACTAATCCTTGCAGTACTCCACATTATTTTCAAATCGTAGTCTTCATGAAATGTTTCCCAATCATGCATTATTTGCCGTAGTAAACCGCCTAATTCTTTAAAAATAATCATTAAGAATTTATTGTTGATATTACTTTCTTATAAAAAAGTTTAAAATAATTCATCAAAATTCAATTGTCATTTGGTAATAGTACCGTATCTGTGGTACCAGATGTTGACTACTTTAATGATGGCAAGGCCCGTTGGTAAATTGCAGTTGGTTAAAATCGTTATAACAAGGTTTATATCCCTCCATACAAAGAATAATTTCACTGTCTGAGATAGGACTACGACGAAAAACATTACCGTAGTTGCTATCAAAATCCGAATGTTTGATATCCACAGATTCTTTGGAGGATATGGATATGGCCAAGCACCTAAAATACGCAGTATAAATCGACTTGGGCCTATTACGTAAGTGTAACCTAAAACATATTGAATTTTAAATACATACATTTATTTAGCAATAATTTAATAACATAAAGATGCATTAAATCTGGCACTAATAACACATAAATTTTAGAAAAAATCTACATAATGCTTAAATAAACAGTAATCTATAACAACCTAGGTATAATAGTAATAAATACTAGGTATAATAGTAATTACACCTAGTTTATAAGTAAATTGTGCGATGAAGAACAAATATAAACAAGCTATATGTACACGGAAAAAAATAAACACCTTATGTAGCATTCATGCATGTTCTTTTAGATGTATTAAAGCAAGGAGTAAATGCAGTTCTATACACACGCTAGTTTATTAAATTAGGTCTCCTAAATTAAGAATATTTTAACAGTACATCCGTCAAACTTGCGAGAACGAATCAGCACGCCGTAGTCTTTAGTGTAAAAGTATATAGTTTATTTCTGCTAGCTGTCGGGTGTTCGGAGTACCTGGGTATGAGGTCCAGGTAGTGCGTACTGTAGCTTTTCATAATGTAGTTGATCATAGTTTTTCGTATTCAGGTATACAATGAGTCCTTGTAAGATGTCTAGGTATTTGTGGTGTTCAGAGACAAGATTTAGGTAGTGCGCACTGTAGTTTTTCTTATCCAGATGTACAAGCTGTCCCTGCCAGATGTCTAAGTGTTCAAGATATTTGGAGATGAAGTTTGCGTAATGCGAACTGTAGTTTTTCATGTACAGGTGTATAATCTGTCTTTGTTAGACGTCTCGGTGTTGGTAATACCCGGAGGAGAGATCTAAGTAGTATACTACATAACGTTTCGTATTTAAAGGTAAAATTTGTATTGTTTACCAGGTGTATCAGTATAAACTGCGCGTTTTTTAAAAAAATAAAACACTACTTTTAATGGGAAAGTACTGGCCATTTTTTTGAGCACATTTTGACCACCTTTGTGGATACTACGTCAATAGGATCATTTTCTTTTAAAGCAAACCAATTAGACACCAAATTTTTGACTTCCTTGTAGGAATAGAAGTGCTGCTCAGCCAATACATGTATTAACTGTTTCGCCAGTTATTAAGAACTAATCATACACCATGCCACTTTAGTCGCACCTAACATACAGCATTGTTTTCTTGCCGAATCGATCTGGTTTTGCTGTCGATGTTGAAGGTTGATTTTTTTCATTTAGAATTCTTTTTTTAGATCCATTTTTCATTGCCAGTAACTATTCGAAGCAAAACAGAATTTTTTTCTTGTCTTTGAAGAAAAATTTCATAAGTGTTTTGTTGGTTGTCCATCTACCTTTCATTCATTTCATATGGCACTCATTTTTCACATTTTTGGATTTTTCTCATAGCTTTTAAATGGTCAGAAATCGTTTGTCATGCAACGCATAATATTTTTACCATTTGCTTTTTACTCATAGACTCATCTTCATCCAATATCATGACTTTTTTGTTGGTCTTCCACGTTTTTCGATCTTCAAATCAAATTATTATTTATAAACCTTTCAAACCATCTTTTACATGTTGCTTCTGATAGAGCATGATCACAATATGCCTCAATAAGAATTCGATACGATTTTGCTGCATTTTTCTTTAAATAGAAACAAAAATTAATGCTTTTCGCAAATTATCATTTTTTGGTACAAAATTCGACGTTTCTATTACGATAAAAGTATAATGATGTTTGTTCAATGACATGACGCATACTAAATATGCTTGACAGTTGTCTCAGTAACCAAACAAAAAAATTAAGGCTCATTCACAACATATGTTTCCTATCGAGACATGTATATCTTGACGCTCACTTCATACTAGTATACCTGGTAAGCGTCTATAGATATTCGAAGTATCGCTCTTATAGGTAATGAGATTCAGGTAGGGTTTATGTAGCTTTTGTTATTTATGTCTTTATTTTATTATGTTACTTAAATAACGAAATAGTACTTTAGATTACGTTATATTACGTTTATTATATTACTTAAATAACTGTAAGTAAACTTTTTGTGACCAACGGAGCGGTGCAGGTATCAGCGAGCCATAGTGACTGCGCCGATAGACGACCCGCGTGTGGTGCACATAGCGCACTGCCTTAGCAGCTAAGCTACAGACAATGCGCATGCCTCGCGTCCTAGTGACGTTACAAAGAGTACCCGTCAGCAGATGTCTTTGGCCAGATAAAGTAAAAGTGCTGCGTTCGGTAACCGCGCGCCATATACCCGTACATCGAACGGCTGAGAGGAACCGAGCTGCGAACACCGCCACTATGAGAAAACCCCGCTGACCCGCCCTGCATTATTTCCGACACAAGAAACGACCAGAGAACCGAAACGTGGTATTTAACTCGAGCGAGCGCGAGCAGATGAAAGCGTTAGTGGATGCAAGTTTGTAAAAAACAGGTTCAATAAATTGATTTATTATTGCAGCATTTAATCATTATTAGTTTATAGTTATTTTCCCATCCGCTGTATCAAATATTGAAGGTAGTGCAACAGGGAGCACAGTGAGTTAACCTACTGCACGTTTAAAAGCGAGTTCTTGCATAACGCGAAACCTGACTAGCGTCAATTCATGTTACTGAATAAGATCCCCGCTCTGAACACTACCACGTGCGGTATTGTGGTAATTTTTATTTCATACATAGCAATAAAATTAAGTTCCATCATCTTCATCAATTGCTGCAATTATTGTAGTAGATTTTAATCGACGCCATTTCTAGAATACTAATAATATAATAAATAATACAATAAATATATTTTGAAATAACATAAAATACTCTTAAATTTAAAAAATAGTTACCAAAACATCAAATATATTGTGTAAATAATTTATGTTAAACACAAATTTTGAAATAATAAATGATAACAATCTGTCTTTTAATTTCTTATCTCCAGCTATACCACGAGATAGCTGAGGCAATTCTAAACATTTTTTTTTGTGGTCGCAATACTGTCAGATGCACCCTCGCGAAGATACAGGTGTTTAAAAAATGGTAAAAATCCAGCCCCCGCAGTCGAAAAGTGCGGCCTACTCGCCACAGCGCAGCCAATGAGAGTAGCGGAAATAGTCAATGAGAGAGAGAAGGAGGGAGCTATCAGGGCCGCAGGATGAGCAGGAGGTCTGGTCCCGCCCTCCAGTCTGAGACGCGTGCCTATTCGTCGACTGCCGAAATTGTCAACAATAGAACATCGGGCCTCAGCCCAACACCTATATCTTCGCGAAGGTGCATCTGACAGTTTCGTGACCCCAAGAAAATGTTTAGAATTGCCTCTGCTACCTCGTGGTATAGCTGGAGATAAGAAATTAAAAGACAGGTTGTACGTAAGCATATTTTTCTGAACAATCTATTTATTTCTAAGAAATACATACATAATAAATAATTGTAGGAATAACATACTTTTATTGGATTTACATTGAAATTAAAATTGAAGTGGTATTTGACTTATTGAGTTAGGAAACGTAAAAGTAAACAGTTCATTAGAGCATTGGAGTAAATAAATTTTTAGATTAATGTCGTACAAATCTTTTTTAGTAATTATATATATACAGATGAGTTCCATTCGTTAAATAATCATTATTTCTGTAGAAGAAAATGTGTATTATTTATGGCTATATGTGTATTATTAAACATGGCTATTGCTTATTATTTATTTTTTAAATTATTTCATTAAGTAATTACGAGTACTCCTACAAAAAAGGTAAGTAACACTTGCTGTAACTATTATGTTTTATTATTTTAATTTACTTTTTTCACGTGATACTTATTTAATTATATTTCAATTAAATCATCCCTGCAAGAAATAGAACCTGGTTTCTACTGGGATTCTGGACAGAAATTTTTGTTCTGTCCGAGGTTCTGTCTGAATCAGTTTTGAATTCTGGCTGGAAACCATACCACTATGCGACATATTCTGTCTGAATTCTGGGAGGAAACGTAACTTCAGGGTAGATTTGATAACCTGCATATGTACATATTTACTGCCCTGCAGATATTTTAGATAGATATTTAACTGTAGAGATATAGAGAGAATTCAAAACATGTATACATATTCTTTTAAAGAAAGAGATTTGATTAATTTTATTCAAATTTGGAATAAAATTAAATTTGTATGTCAAATTTTTTTACATCGAACATTGAAATCCTGTAAACGGATCATTTAAAGAGTGCCTTTCTAAATTTGAAACCAACATTTTTCATTTCTGATTATGAACCATGAATCGCATTCCTGAATCGCAACATTGAAGTTGGATGGTGAATTCACTATAATTAAGTCAGTTTTACATTACAGTTCTTTATCGATCATTGATTATTAATTATTGAAATTATTTATTAGATTATATAAAATAATAATTCATATTCGCTTAATATAAATTATTAATTTATTATTAATATTTTAGACAGTAATGAAAAATAGAGTGAAATAAAATATTGCGAGTAATACACATGTAGTAAATGAAATAATCCCAAAGCAACTGAATGCAAGTTCAATGGAGAATGCTTCAATTTTTTAGTAAAGGAAAGTTATAAAAATATAAGTTACTCAAATATGCTTTATAACTACAAAATAGCATAATAATAAAAAATAATTCAATGGAAATAATACTAATAAAATAACTGCATCCCAGAAGCATATATATATATATATACTATAGAAAAGTATAGGATGAAAGTACATAAGATTTAAAATTTAATGAACAATAATATTGGCCCAAAATCTAAAATGTAATCCCTATAAAATAATAAATTAACCAATCGTAGAATTTCATTCATCAAATAATTGGAATTTCAGCAGAGGGAATAGTGATCTAAAAACTTTTTGGACTATATAAATTAGCGTTTTTAACAAAATAAGCTTAACATTCAAATTATATTTCATTTAATTAATTCTATTTAAGCTTTTACATTCTAATTCTGGGTAGTCGAAAGAATTTGGTACATTTTTTATCATTTTTAAAAATTCATATTGTACATTGAATAACGATTTCTTGATACTTTTCAGAACTAATATTGATGCAAAAGATGAATATAGAAAAAGGTGCAGAGTTTAAGAAATCGAATCAAAACTTAAGTAAATTTTAAAATTTGTTTTTAGTTAATGCGCATATGATAATTGATTTAAGTTTTATCTGAAGAAATTCTTAAAGCCCCTATAATTTTTGTGAGCAACATACAAGATCAGTTGCCAAGTAATCACATTAAAAATTGAGCTATGTAAGATTCCGTAGCTTTTACTACTATATTAGCAAAAACTTATTTATTACATTAATTTTCAAATACATTTATTGTTTCAATTTTTTCGTTTTGTAGTACAATTATATGATTCACATGATTTTTTATATTTTTCCTGTAAGTATTTTAAATAACTAAAGATACATCTTTTACGGATTAAATCTCTTTCATGTCACAAGATTGCAATGGTGACAGTCTTTATAAGCTTGACCGATACTTTTTTGTTGAGACAAATGTGTATGATCTTAGGTGATACCAGTGTTACGTTATTTGTTTATATAATTATCATAATCTAAAATTCTGATACTAAATTCGTTGTCATTCATCATTATGTATAAATGATTAATTAATTGACTTACCTTTAAATGTTAATACAAATCCCTCTAAATTTAAATCTATCAATATAGTTGTTTAACAAATTTATTCATGCCTACTTACTTTTGCAATCGCTACTGTTCGCGTAAATAGCAGCTTTTTGAAGTAGAAATAGCTCGCAAAAAATGGAACAATACGCAGTTTAATAAAATGCGAGATAAAATTCTTAACGTAATCGAATTGAACGCTATAACATCTGTCAAAAATAGGGAATATGGTAGTTTCTTAAAAAAAGTTTCAGCGTGTGAGTAGAAATACGGATTCCTTATTCCAAAAACTTAACTTCTATTTCAATATTGACTATTTCATTTTTTTCCGTGCAGTAATGTGGATGTAATAAAATACGAGAAAAAATTAAATTATTGGCTACCATCCTTTCCCTTTTTGCTGTTTAAATCAAACTTGTTTATCGAATCAAAGTCCATTGTTTGAGCTCTTCATTAGCTACTACAATGAAATGAAGATTTTTTTTCTTGTTTCTACGAATGACGCACACTTACAAGAAGAAACTGTAAAACGTGCTTTCTCAATCTTTCATGTACCCGCTTTCTTCGTAATTATACATCGGTTTGAAGTAGGGATGATTATTTTTAATTGGCTAAGGTACATCTACATATAATTACGTCAGTCTCGAGAGTCACGAGCTAATGAAAAATTGAAACTTCCATCAAAAGAAAGACTGCTCTTTTCTGTTTGCCAGGGCATACGTTTTAACATTTGTTGACGGCTTCATCCCTTGTAAACTTGTAAGTATCAACAGTTCTTGATAAAATAAAGCTTCCAAAATTTCTGTTTTATTTCGTGTTAAGTATTATTTCCAATGTGCTCTGCAATTTTAACGAATGGGTCGTGGGGGAATTTTCATAAATTTATTCTCATAAAATCAAAAAATATAATTAATAAATATTCTTGATTTACAATAAATACAGAAATAAATAATTTACAATCTTTTTTATTTTCATAAATGAAATACTAGATATTTATTTGTAATTGGTTTATGAAATAAATTTATGCTTATCGTTAGAAAAACACAAGAGATTCGAATAATTAATTTTCATACATGACCTGTTGAATTATATTTTTAACTTATTTTTATGTATCGATATATTATGGCAACTAATAAATATAATTATAATATAAATTATTGTATTGTATATATATATTGTAATTATTGTATTGAATGTGACCAGTACTTAAGTAGCAGTTAGCAGATATATATGTAAACAATTACAGCGTTATTATAATCTTGTATAAAAAACCTTTCACAAAATAGAATGTTGGCAAGGATAAATTTTTCTATTTTTTATAATTATTAATTAGATTATAATATACTGATACTGATAATTCTATACTTACGTTTATTTGATAATGATATAATGATAATAGTATTAGCAATAAAACGCTTGTATCGATTTGTAATATCTTAAAAAAATTGTTCAAATTTTAATTATATATCGTCAAATATAGCACTGTTAATAGTGTGTATAATAAATTTAATGAAAGTATTTATATCAAAATAAAATTTTACAAGTCATTTGTTTTATTTCTTTAAATATAAATATAAGCAATATTTATAGCTTAATATATTTTATAAAATAGCATAAATACATTTTTATTTTCTTGTAAAAAAATTACAAAAATTTAATTGTTACAAAATTTAATTTTAAGTATTACAGTATTAAAAATTGTAGGTACTAAATTTAGAGTAATGAAAGTTATCAAAATCGACTTGAAATTAATTGCATTTCTTTAAGAATAAGCAAAGATATTAAAATCTTTAAGAGATAGAAAGTATATAAAAATTAATAAACTGAAAAGTTGCTTTTAAAAAAAAGAAAAAAATAAATATATATCTAAATATATTATAGTAACATACTTTATAATATACAGATCAGTATATTATAATATACTGACGATAGTAGCTCAATAAATGTCGCCCAATAATTTATTTGTTGTTTGTTAAAAATAAAGTTTTTTTATTACCTTTAATATTCAGAGAGTTGGTCAGGATTGCTAGCATTAAGTCGGCTCAATCAATTAATGCTGTAATAATGTAAATTTTATATTAAATTTTTTAATGCCTATTTTTTTTAATAACATTTTTAAAATACTTTTTTTCAACATTTTGTTTATGATTTATCAAAAAAACTCTAATGACTTTATAACTTTTTTTTGATACGATAATGCTACATCAATTATAGAAGATTGTAAAATTTGATACATAAAATGGAAATAAAAAGCAATATTCGAAATCTGTACATGTGCATCATTGACATAACTGAAAATTACCAAGAACTTTTTTCTTCTCTTACTTCATCTCCGGCCTAGAACCCCACGCTGGTTTTGTAGCCCCAGACCGACTGATTCTCACTAACTTCTTCTGCTTGTATTCAGCATAACGCGACTGAAAAGCTCGGTTATTCTTCTGGAGAAGTCATTTTATCTAGTTTGTAATTGCTCACATCTTTGCTGAAAGGCATCGGAGAGCTCAGCTCTTTGGAAGAGAAATAGTAAAAATTTATCAAACTTTCGCGTAAGTAAGAGACTAATAATTATGAGACACTGTGTGTACATGTACAGTAAATGCATAATTTTTTCTTCTCAGGGCTCGGTGCGGCAACAATACTAATCCAACACCATATTTACTGCCCTTTGCTTCCCATTGTGATAATACACCATTGACTGTTAAATAAAAATTATCAAAACACGATGGGTCATTCCTATTATCAAGGATTTTCCGCGATTTTATTCATGTTAAACTATCTTTTATAACATTTATTACGGCACCATTTAAATCGGATAATGGTTTACGGCAAAGATTAGAATCAGAAGAATGTTTACTATTTAAGCAATCGAATAAATCATTAATTTTTTTAATAAAGTTTGCCGTCGCGATACCATCCAAATGAATTAAAGGCTCTTTTGGAGTTTATAAAGCAGCGATTAAAGCAACTGAAACCGTGTGACTGAATATTTGAACGGTTATTGGAACGTTCATTTTCGGAAATGGATTAGGATCAAAATGTTTATTTGTTAATTTCGATGCAAATTTTGTTTCAGAATTCTTATCTCGGTTATATAATTCTCGAATAGCTGCCCAAGAGAGATTAGTTCCGTTTATTGACAATAGTCGAGTTCGAAAAGTATTTCGTAAATATTTAATTATATGAGGAGCGTCAAAATTAAAAAAGATTTTAGATCCGTGTAGTTCTATGTACGACGTTTTCTTATCGATATTCAGTAATTTTACAGCACTATGATTGAGAGATCCTGAGTCACACCATAGATTTTATTTTAAATCCGGTACTTTTAGCATAATTTATAACATCTATCATTATTGAACTTAATTGTTTACCAGAAATGCTGTTATGCGTTGCATAATAAACAATAGGTTGTCACCAATTGTGCTGCCTTCCTCTTAACATAAAGACAAGGATATGATTACATTGCAATTACGAACAACCATGTTCTCCAAGATCAGCGAAACCTACGACAATATTAGCTTTTAAATTATAATCTAACCACAATTTAATGCTGATTTCATCCCACATTAATACGCACTCGTCTACTTTTTCGGACATTAACTTAGTTTTAGATTAATAATAGATTATTTGATTTGTCAGAAGTTAAACCTAGTTGGTTAACTGACTGGTGTAAGGTAACCCAAAATTCTCTTTGCCGTCAAGATACCGATAAGCTTTAGGCGAAGTGTGAAATAGGAACAAAGCGAACTGTGTTTTTTTGTATTTCTTTTAATTTTAATTTATAATAATTTTAACAATTTATTCTCATATTTTACAATTTCTATTATTTCTTTATATTTTTTGTTAATTTTCTTCTATGCGATTACAGCACGTTTAACCATGTTTTGAACTATTTTAATCGCTTTTTCTTTTTCGGCTAATTGTTGCAATTTAAAAATTTTAATTTTTATTGGAATTGTAAGATTAGAATCCTTATTATCCGTATTTGGTGGGTCGCTAAATTCATTATTTCCGGAAAAATCAATATTATTAAAATTTGATTCTGGTAACTGTAAATCTATCTATTATGTGCTATAATTTAAAAAAGGTGCATCTACTTCTACTTTAATCTCTGATGAATCTGTATTTTCATAATTAAATGGACAAACATTACTTTTTAATTAAATCTTACCTGAAAAGCCTGCTGGCTTAAAGTCTGCGGCTCTGAAATGTGCTGAACAAACCCGTTTTTTAGCTATTTCTTTCTCGACTATATTATACAATTTTGTAATTCCTGTTCTAAGTACCCAAGTCGCTTGTCTAAATTGGTTATAAATTGTAATCATTAACAAAATTGTATTTATCTATTTTTTAATTACCTTTCGCTATTTACCATTAAAAAAGAATTTATAACGTGATATGTATAATTTTTAATAATCCTAATTTAATTTAAATCTAAGCATTAATCTTAAAGACTAATTTTTTGACCGATAGCAGTTACCAAAAATTAACATTTTAAAAGATACCTCAATAAGGCAAATGAATATTATTGCTTTTTATATCGACAATTACAAGTTACTTAACTAAAAAGCCAAAATTTAACTGCACAATATTAGAAAGTTATATTATCAAAGTATGTTATTTTAATCAGATAATAATCAGTTATACATTAATTACTGAATGGAGTGCAAAAATATTGAATAAACAATAATTATTGCTAATGCAGGTAAGAACCAACTTTAATTTCCAAGATTTTAAATAAGACTTTAAAGAAAGAATTTTAAAAATAAGACTTATTGACTGAATACAAACAAACACTTGGTTGATTTTTACATTTATTTGACGCAAAAAAAACCTTCTGGACTGAATGAACATCTACGATATGCTGCTGTAACGGAACGAACTCAAATGGATCACATACGACAATATCAAGCGAAAACGGTCGTGGTCGAAGGCCGGTGAATCGTCCTATACAGTGGCTAAGCCGGGATTGACGGCCAGGAAGGTTTCGCTGTGTGTTTGGTGGGATTGGAAGGGAATCATCCACTATGAGCTCTTCCCATATGGTCAGACGCTTAATTTTACCATCTACTGCGAACAAATGAACCGTTTGAACCAGGTGATCGACCAGAAACGTCCAGAATTGAAATCACAATCTTCGTTGATGACTAGTCGTAAGTTAAGGGAACTTGGAAGGGAGGTTTTATCGCATCCACCATATAGCCCGGACATAGCGCCACCTGTTCCTGTCCATGGTGAACGCCCTTGTTGATGTAAAGTTGAACTCAAAAGAGGCTTGTGAACAGTGGCTGTCCGAGTTCTTCGCAAATAAGGAGGGGGCCTTCTACTAGGAGGCTATTATGAAGTTGCCATCTAGATGGAAACAGATTATCGAACAAAACGGCGCATATTTGAACTAAATCCCATCACTATAACACTTTTTATAAAGCATTGAATACAAAGCAAAAAAGGGGAAGGGAGATATTTACAAACCTTATATATACTGTCTAATTCTAGATTTTGTATCATTTATTTTGAATTTTATAAAAGAACAAATATGATCATATTTTACGTTTTGCAATATTTACGAAATTTCACCCAAAAAATTATAATTTTACACAAATAAACATTTTTTAAACAAAACGCTATAATATAAACGCTATAAATAGTTTCGTCTATGCAGCTTGTACATATGAACGCACACACGCATGCTAGGTAACCTACGGTGGCTCCACCGCACCACGTGTGTAAATAACTACACTTTAAGTTACCCTCGCATCGGTTATATTGGCTATAACCTCCCACTGCCACAATCTAATTTCCTTAACCTTCGAGCCCTTTCAACCTTGAAGACCCTCAACGCTTTCAACCTAGAATATTTTTTTATACGTGAACTCCGTAAATCTATGAAGTGTCAACCAACTTTTTTATGTATTATATAACCACGATTATATCTCAATGAGTTAAGCATAGTTCAAGAATTTTATAACAATAAAGTAATACTCAATCCATCAGAGAGAGAGTTCAAGCAGTTGTTGGTCAGGTTCGCAAGTTACGCTCGATTGCTGGCTAATTGATGAATATCAAGATCAGAAAATTCACATTCTTTTTTTCATTTGTCTTAATAAGCGTTGGCATTCGAGCTTCGTTTAATATGTAAAACTTTCTGGGCAACTAAAACTAAAAATTGTTCTTTTCTGATTTTTCCTGTTAGGTGTGCATTTGAAACAGAAATAGTTTATTTTGTATGTACGTGTGAAAAAATCTTGTTTTTTTTTCAATGTCTTTCCGTGTTTATGTTTGAGTGATAAACTCATGGTTGGATGCAGGGTCCAAGATATCTATTCTGGATCGAAATTGAATCTATACATTTTTTGAAATCCTTCCCAGTCGTGTATACTTTTATAGCAAATGAATTCATGTGTGCACAATTGATAAAATATATCTTTTTGAACTAATCCTTCCATGTTAAAGATCACACTTGAGTGACGTGCTAACAGTTGGTGTATAGGTAAAGATCAGTATCAACTTTATTTCTCTCGTTTTTACAATCATGTTTTACAATCATTCTTAATATTTTATAGTTATAATTATAGTTTGAAAGTAAGATTTGAATGCATCTTCTCTATTTATTACAACATCATCATTTAAATCATTATTATGATTTACATTATTATTATTATAAGTTACATAAAAAATGAATAATCAAAATAAGATAGGTTAAAAAACAAATTCTAGGCTTCTTTGTGCTAATAAGGTCGATTCATTCTGTACAATCTGTCTTTTAATTTCTTATCTCCAGCTATACCACGAGGTAGCTGAGGCAATTCTAAACATTTTTTTTGTGATCGCAAAACTGTCAGATGCACCCTCACGAAGATACAGGTGTTTAATAAATGGTAAAAATCCAGCCCCGGCGGCCTACTCGCCGCAGCGCAGCCAATGAGAATAGCGGAAATAGTCGATGAGAGAGAGTAGGGCGGAGCTATTGTAAACGCAAGGCAAGCAGCGAGCCTGGCCCTCAAGGCTTACACGCATGCCGATTTGTCGACTGCCGAAATTGTCAACAAAAAACGTTGAGTCCCAGCGGCCCCGATAGCTCCATCCTATTCACTCCCATTGACTATTTCCGTTACTCTCATTGGCTGCGCTGCAGCGAGTAGTATTTTTTAAACATCGGTATCTTCACGGGGGTGCATCTGACAGTTTCGCGACCGCGAAAGAAATGTTTAGAGTTGCCTCAGCTATCCCGTGGCATAGTTCTAAACAAGTAATTATAAGACAGTTTGTATATGTGAGAAGTGCGATACGGAGAGTTATCGAAGATCAATCAATAAATCAATTGAAGCTTTATTGAGTGATTTGAGAATGACAAACCTCATTGTTTTTTTACAAAAAGGATATAGCTCATATTCAGATTTTCTTTGTCTTTGGAATAGTCGGGCAAAGACAAAGTATTGGGAAAGTAAAAAGTATCCGGAAAGGTTAAACTATATATAGTAAATATTCATTTCTTTTTGGTTCTCCTTCTAGCATCTCTTCCAAAAATGTTTTCGCATCGTTTGGATATGTGATAATCAATAGTGAGATAATCAACAGTGCTGGCATGTAAACGTAATTTTCTTCTGATAAGTTAGTTAAATGTTCATCGATAAGGAAATGATTGAAAAAGTTCATTTAGCTCTTTTAATTCATTATTCGCATCTACAAAATTAGTGCCAGTGTTTGAATAGATATTTATAGGTTTTCCACAGTGCGCAACGAATCTTTTAAGAGCCGTAAGAAAACCTTTGCTAGTTAAATCACTGACTACTCCAAGATGTATTGCACGTGATTAATGCATTCTGGAAAAAAGGTATGATGTGTCGATCGTTGTGGGACTTGCATGTTATGCGGTTTTTAATTATTCCACGTACTTGGTTACATCCGTCTGTAATCCAAAATTTTAGCCGTAATGTACATAACATAGATTGGTTGCCCGCGTGAAGATTCGTTATATATGATAGTAGTAAATTATAATCTCCGTTACATATTAAATTTTGTGTTACTTAGCTTCCCCTCTACTCTTAGTAAGCCTTTCTTTCTTCTTTTTGTTCTTCTTTTTGTTCAGAAGATCGTGGATTTCTTTATCAAAATAGGCTTTTTGGATGCATTTTATTATAACGTTCTCGACTTCGCGCAGATCTGGGATCATTAATTTTCCATGAAATTCTTTTTTTTTTATGTAACTAACAATAGCTACAAATCATTTTAGTCTCGTATGAGATGAGAATCTTTCGAGAATTTCGAGGAATTTATTTGGATGGCAGGCTGATTTGTGCTTTCGCATTGAGGAAACATGCATTTTTTCTAACTTCGAGAGGATAATCTGCTAGTTCCGGAGTCCTATTTTCTGGTCAATAGATCTCTTCTTGACTCATGCAATCACGTCCACTCATTTATAGTTTATTTTTGCACAATTTAGCTGGAGTTTCATCGCGTGATAATGCGTTTGTGAGATTGTTTAGTAATCGTATATGTTGCCGTTGAGAGCTTTTAGTTGCATTTGGAATTTCCCTAACACGATTCACTACAAATATCTTTAAGAGATAGGGATCTATTTTAATCCCATGTAGAACTATATTTTAATCTGACCAAAACGTTATTTTTTCGAAATTGTTGTTAATGTTATTGGAGATTCAATTTTGTCAGTAACATTGCCACGCACAGTTCTAATCTTGGAATTGACACGATCATTAGAGGTACTACACGCGATTTCACTCCATATAAGTAGCACGGATCTAATAAAGACACGTGCTCTGCATCCCTTTTGATTAGCGTCGGCGAAATCATGAAGTTCAAATCTTTCTGCAATTTTTATTATGACCTTCCTATTGCTTTATGCCGTTAATATGTGGAAGCTGATCGCAAAATTCCATCCTCGTTTTATTTATACTTGCAGGAACGGATTTAACCCAATGCAGCTTTAATTCCTTAATCTCCTACATAATATTATTCGCGTATAAAATATTGGGTCCAAGTAACCCTAATGGATCAATTAGTTTTGACCGTTTGATCGCGAGCTAGTTCGGAATCGGTCTCCACTTGATCATTTCTCAATTTGAATAAGACTTACTCATCGTTTGAGGCTTAATGTCACAAATTAAATCCGCCTAATTTTAACAATTTTATCATTTCATGTCTAATGCCGCTAGCTTTTTCTACTGTGTTGGTCTGTATTAATAAATTATTGTCGTAAAATCAGCAGAAAGCATAGCTAAAGTGGGATTTGAGATGAGAAGCTATCTTAAAAAAGTTGGATCCGTGAGCTTCATATTTATGGGCAGCTTGATAATTTCTCAACAATATAGTATTAACAAACGTTGTCATTTGAACGGATGATTTAAGTATTATTAAAGTGTAACGGAGGCCTCGGGTTATCTGTAACACGGCGGCGTGTTGATTAACAGGTGATTGAGGCTCCGTCGGCGCGGCGCGGCGCGCGCGGGAATCAGCCGGTGGTTCGGCTCAAAAGAAAAGCGCTGATCGCCGGGTGATCGACCGTGCGAACAGTTTTCGCGCGGATCCGAGCGCTCTCGGGCCGTTTCTATCCCGGAGCCCGCGATCCGACGAGCCTCTGTGCACGGGCAGTATACAGAGGCAGATCGCCTCTGCCCTTAGATGATCCCACCGCCAGCCACTACCAACACCAGGTGACCACCAAAGCGAGCACCCCATACCACCAAGGGGCCGGCTGCCAGAAGCGAGGGCGCACGAAGTGTCCAGGTGGGCAAAGAGCGGCTCGGTTACGCCTCGCGGGCGGTGTCGACCGCCAGTGTGTAGTGGGCGCCGTGCGCCCATCGGGAGCAAGTGTTCGGGCGGGGAGTGGCCGCCTGGGCGCAAATAAACATGTATTCCTCTAGAGCCCCGAGTTGTCTTTTGAGTGTCCTCCCTCCCTCCGCGATCCCAACCGCGTCGACCGCCGCGAGGCTAGCCGGCCGGGTCCCGTCCGGGGCGACCACGAACCTGCGCGACGGGCAGGCGGGCGCGATCAGAGAGTGGCTGGTGCTCCGGGCCACTCCGAGGCCGAAGTGCCTTCAATGATGTGGCATACAATTAATATAATAAATTCGTAAAACATAATTTATAGAAACATTAATTATTATTTGCAATTTGGTTGAATACATTATAAATTAAATCGATTCATGTGAATGAAATTGTATGTGTCATCAAAAAAATGCATCGGTAGTCAGTAATATTTAATAGTAAAATAATAAAATAAATAAAATAGTAAGTATACAGTAATTATATAAACGAAAACTACGTACTTTAAATCTTTGTTGTATACTTTATTAATTTTAAAGAATCTTAAAATCTTTAATCTTATCAAAATTTTACATACATAATTTTTTACATGCATTACAGAAATTGAAGGCTAACCACAATCTTTTTATAATTTATAATTTCTGCAAAAATGTCGCCAATTGAAAAGCAAATGTTGCAATTGATAACATTCTACACGTTGCCAATATTTTCCAACTGTAATTTGCACTCCAGCTCATTTTGATGTTCTCACGATTTTCATGATTGGAACTCTGCCAGTCATTTATTATTTGTAACATAAGTCGTTGTAGAGCTAAATGTAAAAAGTATTTATTTAATGATAGATATATTGCATGATACTAAATTGTAATGACCTTTATTAGGCTTGCTGTTGGCTCGATGCAAGCAGTTAAAACATTGACAATAGTTTTCAGATCTCTCCATAACTTGGCTAATTTTGCAGTTTGAGAATCAGTCCTAAAAAATATCATCGAAAAGATAATTTAGCATGCATATGTGTAAAAACGACAATATCCTTGACTGAAGACCAAACATCTATAGATAAAACCGACGTGCACTAACAGCTGTTTATGAATATCTTTGAAAAATTATGGTGAATAACTTGTTTCTATCTTTTTTTAATGGAAATATAATAATATAATTGAAGTTTGATGTTTTAAACTAAGATTCGAATAGTTTAGTTTGAAATGTATAAGTTAATGACTATAATTTGCAATATAAATATCGTCTTGTTTTATTTTTAGTTTCTTAAAATATTTTCAAATAAATTTGCTTAAATTTATTTAACATATTTCATGCGTTTCATTTGTAACACTTGATCTCGTGTTTTCGTTTTTAACTTTAAATTGTCGTTCTCTACTCTTAACATCCTTTCTTTTTTATTTTTCTTCTTTCCCTGTTTCTGATATTCTACTGCCTCTAGCTTCTTTACTACCTACGTGCTAATTTTTGGCTCTTTTTTCAGTCGTCCACTGTCACATAAGGAGTGACTCTACTCGCTGCTGGTCTGTCTTCTCCAGGAAGGGAATCTACAGCTTCTGGAGCTGCAGCAGAGCACAAGAGTTGGGTGAACTCTATTATTGCGGTCCTTACTCGACTCCACTTCATTCATGTGACCAGTTTCTCATCTTTTATTTTAACTAGATACCTCCCTTACCTCACCTTACTCATGGGGCTTCCCTATGTGCAAACTACCTACTAAAGTATTTCTTTTGCAAATATTGCAGGTAATCTTGCTGAACTCCACGTAATGTCTGAATCACCCGTTCTCTACCGTCCCTAATTTATTCAATTGTTTTATATATAATGCGCTCCTTATTATGCTGGTTTTTATGTTTTAAAATTAAGACAGCGTACGGACAGGCCTGTGTAACTGTCACATACTTGAAAAAGTAGACAAATTACATTGCGGGAAAGAGAGGTTTTTGCTAAGCCTCACATCCCATGACGGGACGGGGAGGTAGAGAACTCGGACTCCAAAATCGGAAGCTCCAAAATATCCTAGAAAGAGTGACATCGATTTCCGCTTAATTTCATTATAACTCTGTTCCTTCCCGACCGGAAACGAAGTTTGACATAGCACAAGAAAAATACTTTTAAACTTTACTTTTACTTTTACTTTAACTTAGCACTAGAAAAATTAATCATAAACTCTGTTGTAGGAATCCTTCTACGTGCCTATTTCTATTTGCAATTTCGTATAAAAGTAATTTGAGCAGTATGTTTTTCGAAAAAGAGCTGCAAGTATTATTTACATTCACTAAATTTTTCTATATAGTTTGTTTTATTATTAAATTTAAAGATATATTTTACTAATTAGTAATGCAGATTTATTACAGAAAGAAAAACTGAAAAGCAAATTAAGAAATTTTAAAAGAAAACAAGAATTTCATAAAAAATCATAAAGTTCAAATAAAAACTAAAACTATTATTGTAGACATAGCATTAATTCAATAATTATAAATAAAAAATTAATATTCAATAATTCTGAAACATATGAAAATAAAAAAATGTAAATATTAATGTAATTTTTTGCAAGACAGAAATAAAATTGATTGATAAGTTAAATTCTTAATATGATAGTTTCGATATTATTTTGAAATATTAATCTATTTAACAACTTTATGTAAAATTAAGACTGATAAATTTTAAAGAACGTGTCTATGTTTATAAAACTGTAATGAAAAAACAAGACTCTCGGATACACTAAAGATTCTCGCACATCTTAGTCGATTTGGTCTCGCGTTTCATTTTATACTTAAAATAATCTTCGATGAATATAGTCTTTTAATAAATGAACGATTTAAAATGTACCCTCCCTTGTTGATGGTTGTAAGGTTTGTAATTATACTCCGGAAAAAACTGCAAAGCGGCAGTGCCTGTATTTCATGAGACGATTATCTACCGTTTCATTAGTATAACTTTTAATTAATACTTGTGTTCATGAGTCGCTGAACAGAAAGTGTATGATCCGTGGAATAAAATATAAAGAAAGTACGAAGATAGATCGAGGCTTTAGGTTGTATTACGCATACTGCTTGTGCGAATTCTATTAAAAGCCAGACTATAATTCTTACGAGCATAGTCTCGTTAATTGTACGTTGTAATAAATTGTAAATTGTATGTTATAATGATTTGCATGATACTCTTGTTAGCGTCCAGAATATTAAGGCAGCAAACTAATGACTTCTCTCTAGCTTTTATTTATATCAAGTACTTTTAATTGCAAGATCTTGTATTTATTAAAAACTTGAATTTTCAGAATTTCTACTTTTTAATGTACAACATGCATTTTTTATGTATTTAATATCTTTTGAAACTTTTTAACAATACTACTTTTATAATTTCATTTTAAAAATATAAAACGCAAATTAATATAATACGACATGATACTGAATGACAATTTTAAATAAAAAATGAAAACTGTATATTTCATTTTTCAACGTAAATAAGCCAACATTATTGAACTGTACTTAAGCATGCTGTAATATAACAGTAACAGGATTCTCTTTCATTGAAATTTAATTTGCAGAAATCTTAACAGACTACAATAAAAGAAATGATCAGAATTTTACGTAATTGGTTTCTGATTAGAAATCTACTGGAAAGCCGAGTCCTGGCTTCGTAATATGATCAAAATCTGTTAAAAAATCTAGCTACGAATCTTAACTAACATGAATGCAAATAGAGAGATAGATAATAATATATAAGTAAATGACAGCCGTCGACTGTATATATGCGTGTAAAAATATAAAAATTTTGGTTTTAATTCGTAAAATATTATAATTTATTTATTTTGGTTAATTTAATTGATTACCAATTAATCAATCTGTTATAATAATACAAATTTAATCAGATTTTACTTATTTTTTACTGCGAGAAGCATTGATAAATAGCCAGCAGATGTTTTGAGAATCTAAAATAGACATATTATTTAAAATATATTGACAATTTTAAAAATTAAAAAAAATAATTTATTTATACATACACTGCAATACATTTGAAGAGAAAAGGCGGCAAATTTTCCAGCAGTCAATTCAAATGGATTTTGAGAACGAATGATAATGAGAACTAAAAGTTTTGCTTCTTTGGCTGGCAATGATGGCCAATCACAAATATAAGCAGCAGAGCTTATATCCATACTCTAAAAAGTATTGTGCTTATTGTTGAATTTTTACTATATTTTTAGTATAAATTTAAATTAGTATAAAAATAAATACCTCGATTCGTAATCTATCTGCTACATAACAGTACATAAACACAGAGAATAAAAATAAAGCCAAAAAATTTAAAGTAAAAATTATTTCTAATATAGAAATATTATCAGCACCAGCAGTCTGTAAAAAAATTTCATTGTAAAAGATTTTAAGCTATAACTAGATATCATTTTTAAAATATAATTTTAAGGGGGCATTCCAATGTGTCGGATTAGAAAAATGGACTTTTTTGCATTTTTCGATATTTTTTATCTTTAGAATTGATAGCCTAAAGTCGGTTTGAATAATTCCTACTTTGCTAATAAATTATAATGCTCCTACGGAGACAGTCTCCAACTGCGCGCATTCGGGTTTCGTAGCATTACCAAGTAAGCATTCGAACAGCTGTCTTTATTTATACCGGCGTCTACACAAACAGATATACAAAAAAGCTGAAATACAGCTCATGCAGTCATAAAAGCACGTAAGGTGGTTGAAAATTAAGGTCAAAATGAAGTTAAAAATATAAAGGCAAAATCCAAAACTGAATCAAAAATTGCTACTCTAATGAATAAAGATATGCAACATTTTTTCGATTTAAAACAAGATTTGTCAAACATTTTGATCAAAGATAAGATTTATCCTTATACTATAGTTAAGCTATAGTATATTTATATATGTAAGCAATATCATGATTTAGTAGAAAATATGAAGAGAGAAACATGACCTTAACATGATTTTTGTCTCAAAGGTGAAAACTCCTCATGTACATGGGGAACAGGTAAACTTTAATGACCTGTAAAAATATATTAATTAAAAAATTTCTAAAAACACAGTTTTAGAAACTACATATTATTTTGAATACAATGAGATCTTTTACCTTAAGATTTAATTTAATACTAAAATATGAGTATTTTACCAGTTTTATTCTTGCATAGAATTTCATTTGAAGTGATTGATAGATTTGTATTTAGAAGCGCTCTTTGTACTGTTTAGTGAGATCGCTTTTTGAATTTTTATTTCATATTAAAATTCAATTATCAATCAAATTAACCACAATTTTATTATCTATTTAGTATCTATTATTTGAGCCTTTCAAATTGAAAATCCATCAACTGATTCAAAAAATTTCATTATAGTGCAAGAAAACGCAATTTTTCAGGAAATCTTAAAAAATTATGTATGTGATATCCTCTACCACTCTTAATATTTGTCAGCTCAGATCCACAATTTTATGCCTATAATAAATTGGAAAACTGAATTATCACCGATTCAATTCAATTCTTAAAATGTTTATCTATAAAATTCGTTTCAAATTAAAAATATTTAAATTGATTATATTTATACGTATATAATTAATAAATTTTGTTTTTTTATAAATTTAATACACACATACGCGCGCGCGCGCGCGCACACATATATTCATAAATTATAAAACTATGTATCTCAAAAAAAGTATAAGTAAACAATTAGTTTTAATACGTTATAATCATAAATTAGTTTTTTGTATTTAAAATATATATGAAAGGGAATATATATAAAGTGTGAGAATAATTGTTGAATAATTAATAAAGATTTACATAATCATTTAAGAAAATGGGGGAAAAATAGAAAAAGATATGAATTAAATAAGGAAAAAATTCAAGAAGTATTAACAGTAAGTGAAAAAAAATTAAATAAATAAAAATATCCTGTGGAAACTGTGTTTCGCATCTGCATTTTTTTATGTGGGGTATTGTAAGCGTCACTTTGAATCCATTATATTGTTGCTTCAAGAAAAAATAATAAACAGAGATCATATTTCTATGATGAATCTAATGATCAAGCTTCTAAAGGTTTTATCAAGAAGAGAAAAATCTTTAAAGAATTAAAAAACGACTTACACGAAAACTATATCGACTAGAAAGAAAAGCAAAAGGATGCAGGTATCGAGGCAGGTACTTATTAAAATGTATGATGAACACCAAAATGATTAAAATTATTAAATTCAAACAAAATAATAATATTGGTAGGTCTAGTTTTGACATACGATGAAGTGTTCATTTTAAGTAGAAGATATTATTATTTTAAATGACCTAATAATAATTACGTCTACATCAATAATAATAATATTTTTACAATGAAACAAAATTTTAACTTTGTTATAATTATTAATTATTTTAATAAAATTAAATTTTTTCCAACAATCAATTAATAAATAATAATAGATTATTATTATTAGTTATTATTAATTAATTATTTTTTTTTACATATTTTCTTACAAAATTTCGAATAATTATTTTTAGGTAAAATATGATATCTATCATTAAAAAAAAACAAATAGTTTTTTGAAAAGTTTTTAGTATATTGCCCCCACTAAATAATATACAATAGTTAATGAAAAAAAAATGTTAGAATATATTCTTATTTATGCATTGACATTGGAATGCCCTCTTATTAAACAATAAAAAATCTATATAGACTTGCCATGAGTAACTGATAAGTTTGTGTGCACAACGCAAACATGCAAGGTATCAGTTGCATAAGAAACATTGTGTTAAAACAATCTTCAATGATTCCTGAAAATCTGATATTAAAAACAATAATATGTTGAACAAAATATAAACGATAATTTTGGAAAATATGATAGAAAATAATAGATTTACCCCCATAAATTATTATGACATTTGTGTATCGCTAAAAAGGCCTCCCTCGTATTTGTATCTTTGATTTTATTTGGTAAGCTGATTATCGTCATCTTGAGTAGTGATAATTGCCCAATCAGATGAAATACAAGAGCAACGAAGAAGGCATCGCTGCACGCAAAAGAAGTTGACGCAAAAATCATGGAAATAAATTGGGCAAATACGGATAATTCATATTTTGGAGTTACTTGGACATTATAGGGAAACGAACCCACTAAGTACGTTGGCCACTCAGTAGTGACATTTGAATTCGCGTGTTCCAAAGCAAATGCTATAAGATTGTAAAAGGAAACAGCACCTTGTCCAACAGGCACTCCTAAAGTTAAGTAAATACACGCAAGAGAGTATATTCTACTGATCCTTGCAATATTCCACATTATCTTCAAATCACAGTCTTCATGAAATGTTTTCCAATCTTGCATCATTTGTCGTAGTAAACCGCCTAACTCTTTAAGAACAATCATTAAGAATTTATTGTTGTTAATACTTTCATATAAAGTAGTTCATCGAAATTCAATTGTGATTTGGTCATAGTACCGTATCTGTGGTACCAGATGTTGACAACTTTAATGATGGCCACACCCGTTGGTATATTACAGTTGGTGAAAAGCGTTATGACTAGATTTATATCTCTCCACGATAAGATTATTTTTATAGTCTGGGATACGATCACAACGAAGAACATTACCGTAGTTGCTGTCAAAATCCGAATGTTTGACATCCACAGATTCTTTGGAGGATATGGATCTGGCCAAGCACCCAAAAAATTCAATAAAACCCGACTGGGACCTATCACGTAAGCATATCCTAAAACATATTGAATTTTACTTGCATATATTTCTTTAGCATTAATTAATAACAAAAAGGTTCATCAAGTTAAGAAATAATAAGAAATTAACTTTAACTAAAATATATTACACTTAATTAACAATGATTGACAACAGCCAACAGAAATAAATCCACGTATACTAAAACGTATAATAATAATTATACGCAGTTTTACATATAAATAATACAATGAAGAATAAATATAAACAATTTAAATGCACGCGGGAAAAACACATTATGTTGAGTTCACACGCACCCTTTCAGACATTCGAAAGCAAGAGATATACCCAGTTCTATACGCCAGTCTGTTGTTCAAAACTCCTAAATTAGGAGTTTGTTTGAAAGAACATTCGGTCATTTTGCTATAATAAATATGTAGCTCGAAATAACGTCTGTTTTCTCTGTTTATCTTTCGTAAGTCTGGACCGTAGTTTTTCGTGCCAAAGTGTACAGTCGATTTCTAATAGGTGTGTGGGTGTTCGTGGTTTTGAAAGATGAGTCCCAGGTACTGCGCATCGTAATTTTTCATACAATCTTCTCCTGTTATGTGTTTTGGTATTTGGGGTATCCGGGAACGAGATTCAGTCAGTGACATCCTAGTTTTTTGTTTCGAGGTGTACAATTTGTCCCTGTTAGATGTCTAGGTCTTCGCAGCACCCAGAGACAAGGTCCAAGTCGTACTATCCGTAATATTGGATATATAGGTGTATGTTAAGATGTCTATCCCTTTTTGGTCCAGGAAAGACAGATAAATTTTATTGTTTAGCTATTTGAGCGTTTATCATTTTATCTAAATAAGCTGTATATAATCTTTAGAACTTTACAGTATTTCAAATAAACTTAAGCTTTTTTGAAGTTAATATACTTTGAAGTTAAATTAACGAAGAAAATTATTAAATGAAATCTATATATAAAAATTATATATATTATAAATTAATGCTCAACATCTGTTCAAATCTTTTTAATTATATTATTATTGTAAATATTTTATTGTTCTATAATAAAATAAGAAAATGTTACTAAAATACACTTTTGTTTTTCGGATTAAGGTTAATATTAATAGTAGTAATTATCAAGTTAAAAAGTTATTATTTATATAAGAAATTTATGACTATATGACTAAATGAAGCAAATATAGAAAAAATACACGAATATACATATTTAAATATATTTATTTATTGATAGCTTTATGTATACATACATTGTGATAATTGAAATCGGATACATGACAATAAATTGAAATCTATCATCGTAATCAATTACTTTAATTATTGTAGTAGTTTTTCCTTCGGCCCATTCCTATAATTATAAACGTACGAAAATTATAATTAATAGTATAAAAGTAATTTTAAAAAAGTAACCTTAAATAAAGAATATTATTTAATAAAGAATGATATTTTATTTCTCCAATACTTATTATATCAAAACTGGTTATCTTTTAAGTTTTTTGATCCGTCCAATTACCATCCCCTAGCGTACAGTTTCTGGCAAAAAAATTTATTAATATATATAGAATATACAATTATGTAATAATTTTTTTATATTAGTTTAATAATATATATTTTTTAAATAAAGTAATTTATACAAAATATGTTTATAATCTATTTTTGTTACAGGAATATATTTTTCCATGTTAAAATTTTAATAAGTTTTCAGAATTATAGAAACCCTAGTATCGCTGCTGGAGCCAAGTTTAGTATGTCCAAAATTTAATTAGCCGTCGCAAAACTAAAAGAATAAATTTAATTTCAAATAAAATTACTTCTTCCAAACAGAATTCAGAAAGTTTAGTGTACAATTATCATGTTTTTAGAGGAATAAATTATGAATGGCGAAATACACCATACGTAATCAAAAAGGTTCATATTTGTGCTGGTGATTGTCACAATTTTCTAACCATTTCATAAATTTTATTTAACAATTTGATGGTTTAGAATCGCCAAATTTAGATGATAAATTTAAATCATGTCCTTGTATTAAATGATGTAATCACTTGTATATAATCATGATTATAAAAAGTAACAAGGTACATTAAATTCATTAATCGATATTCACGATAAATGATTTTACTTATATGTCAAATTTAATATTAAATACATTACACATTTATAGGGTATTCCTATACAGCTTGATCATTAATGTCAAACAGAATAACGTAATATCCTACGAGGGAGGTCCGATAAGTACTTAGTTTACAAAAGCAAAACGAAAATTTTGGAAACGTGGCGATTTATAGTCTTCCTTTAGTTTGATATATTTCACCGGATGCTTTAACTTCTTTAATCCGACTGGAAAATACGCTTTTCTAAAGTCTGTAAACTAGGCTTCTGCGGCGGCGATAATCACTTCATTCGATTAAAATTTCTGCCACGCGAGCGCATTTTTCAAGTGTAGAAACAAAAAGAAGTTACATAGGGCCAAATTTTGAGAATATCGAACCGTTTTTTCTGCAATTCAGTATTGAATTCACCGAATAAGTTTGTACAGTACAGCCCTGTGATCGTTTTAATGAAAATGGTGGTCATCTTTCTGGCCAATTTTTACAGATCGACATATAAATTGTATGCAGCATCTATTAGTGTTTTTTTATTTCAGTGTGCGATTTACTTTCAAAAACAAGAATCGAACAACCGACCGATATCACTCTACTTCCATTTATTTAAAATCCTCGGACACGCCCGTTTTTACACAGAGTCATAACAAAACTACAAATCGGATCGTTCTTGTATACAGCAATATGAGACCGTTTAACAAGTACTTTACAAATTCGCAACGAACATTTTTCTTGTATGATTATGAACTGGCTTTACAGAATTCAATGCAAAATGGATTCTCAAAAAGAAAAATGTATGATTGCTGGAATCTCCATAATTAGGTTAGTTTAAAATTCTTGTTGCCTACCAGAAATTAATTATTAATTATTACAACTATTTATTAAATTACATAAAATAATAATTAACTTTTAATTAGTTTAAATTATTAATTTACTAATTAATATTACAGACAATAATGAAAAATATATTGAAATTAAATAGTTCTGACGAAACATTCGATAAATTGTATAATCCTAAAACTTATAAACAGTTAAATTATAAGTTCAATGGTTACCATCTGATTAATGAATTATTTAAGTAATTAGTGAAAGAAAGTCATGCAATGCACTCATAAAATGAAAATTTCGAAAACCTTTTTTAGCATAACAAAAATCAATACTAATATTGAGAAAAACTACAACATATCGTCTATTCATGCGCTCTCCGATACAACCAACCTCGTTACTAATAAAATTATCGAGATTTATCATAGAGAAATAATGTTCTCGAAATTTTATTGACAATACCTCAATATTTAGTAAAAAAGACACTGATTTTAGAAATTGAAACAAAAATTAAGTATATTTTGAAATTTATTTCTCCTTAATTTGTATTTGTATGTGACTAAAGCTTCAGCTGAAAAAAGATTTAAAACCTCTATAAATTTTGTCAGCAATATGCAAAACCAACTGCGAACAATTCATGTTGAAAATTTAACTGCACAATTTTAAGAAGATATTTTGTGTTAATTTTTTAATATATTTTATTGTTTCAATTTTTCATTTTGTAGTGCTTATATTTTTTTATATTTTCTCTACAATTATTTTTAATAACTAATATATGAATATTTTATAACTTTGATCGATACTTTTTTGTGAAAATATATGCGTATGGTCTTAGATAATACCAGTCTTGCATAGATGCATTATAATCTAAAATCCTATTACTAAATTTGTTATTTATCATCATGTATGAAGAATTAATAAATCAATTAACTTACCTGAAAATGTTGATGTCAATTCATCTGAATTCCAACCTGTCAATGGTTGTTTAACAGATTCGTCCATGTCTACTTAACACTTGTAATCGATATTGCTCGCGTAAATGACAGTTTCCTCGAGTAGAAATAGTTCGCAAAAATTTGACAATACGCAGCTTAACAAAATGTTTAACCTAACCGCATTGAACAATATAGCATCTGTAAAAACTGGGAGTACGGCAGTTTTTTTAAAGAAGCTTCAGCGTGCGAACAAAAATGCGTGTTCCACGTTCTAAAAACCACTAAAATAAATATTCTACTTTTTTTGTGCAGTAGTAAAAAATGTAAAAAGGCAAACTAAATTATTAGCTACCATCCTTTCCCTTTTTGCTGTTTATATCAATCTTGTTTATCGAATCAGTGTCCATTGTTTCAGCTCTTCATTAGTCACAATAATGAATTGAAGATTATTTTTCTTGTTTCCACGAATGATGCACACTCATAAAAAGAAATTATAAAGCTCGCTTCCTCAATTTTTTATGTACGCGCTTTCTGCGTAATTATACATCGGTTTCAAGTAGGCATGATTATTTTTAATTGGCCATAGTACATATATATATAATTATGTCAGTCTCGAGAGTCATGAGCTAATGAAAAATTGAAACTACCATCAAAAGAAAGACTGTTCTATTGTGTTAGCAAAGGCATACGTATTAACATTTGTTGTCGATATCATTCCTTATAAACTTGAAGAATCAACAGTTTTTGATAAAATAAAGTATCAAACTTTCTATTTTATTTCTTATTAATTGCTATATCTAATACGATTTACAATTTTAAGGAATGCATCGGGGATCATATTCATAAATTTGTTAATATAAAATTTGGAATATAATTAATAAATATCGTTGATTTATAATAAAGATAATAGAAACTAATAACAATTGGTAACATAGCAATGCTTATTTATGATTTTGATAAATAAGATACTAGAAATTATAAGTGTTTTATAAAATAAATTTATTTAAACATTAAAGAAATACAAGAAATCTGAATACATCATATTTGATATGAAGATACATTAGTAATAAAAATATTAGTAATAGAATGCTTGTAATCTTTTGTAATATCTTTAAAAATTGTTTAAATTTTAATTATGTACTGTCAAATATTGTACTATTTAATATTATATATAATAAACTTAATCACAACATTCATATCAAAAGTAAATTATGTAAGTAATTTGTTTTATTTCTTTAAAGATATTAATTATATAAAAATTAATAAATTAAAAAGATTATATATATAATAGTAATATATTTCATAATAGATAGAACACCACAATAAACGTTATATCGCTCAATATTTCTTGTTTGTTATAAAAAATAAAGCTTTTCGTATTAACTTTAATTTTCAGTACTAGTGTAGCTATACGCAATCAAGGGTCTGAATTGCTAATGTTACGTCCTGTATAATGCGCCCGCCCGAAAAAAATACAGCGCGCCTCCGACTGACCTATAAACGTTCTCTTATTTTTTTACTTTTTCGAAAAATAAAAAGTGGCTTTAGAAAACTCAACTGCCGCATTTCGAAAGCACATTCTAAATCCTTTCGAAAAATATCAGACCTAATTCAGTGCGAACAAATAATTAAAAATTATTAATTTAAGAACTAAATTTTTTTATGATGAAATGAGGAGTATCTCCCCCTTTTGCTGCATCCATAACTATATTACGTATCGTTTTCAAATGCAGCAATAAAATATAATAATTTAAAAGATAATACAAAAACGAGTCAATAATTAAGTCGTCAAAAAGAGAAATAACCCCAAAATAATTAGTTTTATTTTTATAAATAAATATCTGTACTAGTACCTAGGATGCCAATAAGTATTCTACTATTAAATACTATGTTTTTAAAACAAATAAATAAATAAATTGCTTTCACAAAAGTAAATAATACATACAAATAACATAATTTTTACAGTAAACGTTACACTGTACAGTAGTACAAAACGACTTAATGTAATAATAGTTTAACAGTAGAATAAGCATTTGTAATTAATAGTTTAACCAAATAATAACATAATCTAAGAAACTATTCATAAAATTACTGCATTGTAAGATTTATATTATCATCTAAAAATTTAAAAAATATAAAATATAAAATATCCTACTAATTAACACCTTGTTTTAATAATTATTGAATAAGAATTACAAATTTAAAACAATAACAAATATAATTTGAACTATAATTAAATTAGAAATAAACTATCACAGTTTAACCTGTAGCTTAAGTAATATTACATATATAACAATATCTAAATTATACTTTTAGATGCAATAAATACTATAAATAATCTTATAAACATAGATTTCAAGTTGTCCCTTTTACTTCTTTTGGGGACTCACTTGCTAGTATGGGAAGACTTTCGGTTTTCCCGACAAGTTGATTCACGCGATTTTGTGGCGAATCAACCCTTAAAAGGCGTAGCGCAACCCGTCTGCGTCATAGAGCTCGTGAACCCACGTAGTGACCAAACTTCTCTGTCTGATGTACCTTATGGCGAAAAGGTTTTTTCCAAAATAAAAACAGAGGCTTCAGGCGCGTAGAGTTGAAGCCTCTAGCCAAAACAAGATTTTAAAAGATTTAAAATTATTTAAATTTATTGTAGGTTCGAACCGCAATCCGCTTTATTTTAATCCAAACAATTAGTAAAGACATCGATCGTAAAAGAAATGTTGATATATCCCGCCATCAGCCCTTAGTAAGATGTCGATCGAGGTGCAGGGTATCGATTTAGGAAAAAAATTTGTTCATTTCCAGAGGGACGTTGATCAATCTATCCTTTGTATTGGGGGTAAATAATCAAAGTCTATACAGTAGGTTGTTTAATTAATTTCATTCCTTTTGTGAGCATATAGTTCATAACATTCTGACCATAACTGTTCTTTCGACTTCTCTCGGAAAAATTTATTTATACGCCGGAAGAAGAAATTTTCTGCTTACTTATAAGTAACGATATGCACGTACGTATGTGATATAAACAGAACACTAATATCGCACATATAAATGCATTACTAATAAAATTATAACGACACAATTATCTATATAATTATTAGAATATATTAATAAATCATACCAGGCATTTATAAAAAAACACTTAAATGAGACTTTTTTTTTGTAATTCGAAAATCCATTCCTACAGTTATCATTAAAAGTTAGGGGTTTGTCCGCAGTATCTACATTAATTTAGTAGTGTCCTTGTATATCTGTAGGTGGTACTATTGGGTGGGTGGTAATATATCAAATTTTTAAAAATTTATATATTAAAGTTAAATGAATCTACTAAATTCTAGTTTACCGCATTTAACTATAAATTTACGAATACTTTACTAAAAATATTTTATTACATATTTATATATTTTTTATGTATTATATATTTTTTGTTACAGCTATTTCAACTACAAACCAAGGATAAGTGTAAACATCCCTTAAGAAGTTATCATAATTTTAAAGGGGCTTGGTTATCATATATATCTAAGATTGATATATGTGATATTGGCTCCTGAATATGAAGGACCGTTAATTACTGCCATGGTTTTATCTTTTACAATTGATTTATTGAACTCGAGCAGCAATATACGTGATAAACAGCTTTTTCAATGGGTATCTATCTAGCCGTTTGTTTTAGAAATTTAATTTTATATTTATTAATGCATGATTTTTAAGTTTTTTGATAAGGTTTTAATTTACAAATAAAGAAAATAATATTTAACAAAATATTTTACGAATCAAATACTGCGCTACAAAATTTTAATAACAAAATAGATGTTAAAGTTAACTGCTTCTTCTCACTCCGAGCACTCTCAGCTGTCGATATATTCGTGGGTCAGTGATATATAAAAAGATATATTCTTCCTCGGAAAGACATGGTGTAATGCATTGTACGTGAATATATAGAAAAGGGAGTTTTCTTATTTTGTCTTTATGAAGTTAATACTTTGTACGTTAGATAATGATGTTAATGTAGTTATTTTAATATAAGGTTTCACAAGGGGCGAGAGGGTTGATAATCTGTTGAATTGCCATTCGATGTGAATGGACATAAAATAACTGTAGTAAATGACTAGCTTGAGCTTTTATTCTCTAATTTATTTAGATTAATTATTTATCCATATTATTGTGCAGCTTTAAGCAGTATTAAGCAGTATTAAGCAGTATTAAGATGCAGCTCAGTGCACCTTCGTAAAAACCAAGCTTTCTGTCTTGAGATGCTAATTTAATGTTGATTATGATTCTGTAATTTTCTCTTATTCGGAATAATGCGTTCGAATCTTGTTACGGACAGGTATAGCGACGACTGAAATCGTTGCTCCGATATCGCATAACAAAGGCCTCGATCGAAAACAAAGGTTTGATCGCGGCGTGACAAAGTTAAGGAGAGAGAGAGAGAGAGAAGCGCGGCGGGGATTTTCGCGGAATAAGCTCGCGGGGTGTCGGTCCATAGGGTCTGCCCGCGGCCGAAGGACAGGCCAAATCGGTTGTCTCTCGAGTTGGAGAAAAGTTTGCTGGAGTGAGTCCAGCCTAATGATTTGCCCGCGTGTCGCCTGTGTGCGACCGCCAACGAACGAGAGGCGGATAGGGACTTTATGCAATGCTTTTCGGCCTACGTGTTCTGCCCGCGTGCTCCTGGAAAGTAGCCACCGACGGAAGGCCAATCAGACGGAAGGGGAGAAATTCGCGGGAAAGCGGCGGAATGAGCTGCTCGCGGGAGGCCGGCGAACAAAGGGCCGCGGAAAAGTAGGGGAAAAGCGCGGCAAGCGTCGCTCGCGCGGTGGCGATAGACAAAGGGCCGCAGAAAAGTGGGGGAAAGCGCGGCAGGTGAGCGCTCGCGGGCTTACAAACGTAGAACATTGAAGGCGCTTCTTGCATATAATAAACATCTATTACACACGTCTCAACTTTTTAATCTACCTCACCTCCATTTGCTTCCGTCCGACCTCAACACTAACAAATTGGTCCTACGAGCCGGATAACAGCAGCGCTAGGAAGGTGCAGGTGTGAATGCAAACGAAGTGTGTGTCGTCGCGCTGCTCCTACAACGTAGTGCTGGACACTGCAAGCGGACTCTACCACGAGGCAGGCATCCAGTCTTAAGCGGCGCCTGAGAAGCGGCGCAAATACGCCCGACACCGAGCTAGCAGCAGCGACAACGCCATCGACGTCGAGAGCGTCCACAACGGAGTAGCGGGCAGCCAGCAATGCGTCGGCCGCCAGAGCCTCAGCGAGGCGATTGCCGACGCCGTCATTGCGCCTTCAGCAGGAGGCGCAGCAGCGAACTCAGAGCCCAGTCTCGACATGGCCGCCTCCAAGGTCGCGGAGTCCATCCCCAGCGCAGAGGCGATCGGCTTCTCGAAGCCCTTCGCCACAGCTCCTCGAGGGTGACACCGGCTACGGCAGCCGAGCACAGCAGCCATTCCCACCAACTTCTCCGCATCGGAGTCGGCGATTAAGTCAAGACGCGGCGGTAAATAATTATTTGCGTGATTATATGTCGACGGAGGTCTCACAATATTTGTTCTCTATCTTCTAGCGGAGATCATTTAGCGAAAACCCCCTCGAGTACTTCGCGTTCAAAGAAGCGTATAGACGGACAACCGAAACCGGTGCTTTTACGGACGCGGAAAATGTATCGCGTATCTCTGAGACTTTGCGGGGCGAGGCTCGCGAAGCCGTCAAATTACTCTTGATCACCGGAAATAACACGAAATCGATTATGGACACGCTCGACGATTATTTTGGCAATAGTTTAGTCGTCCGGAGTAGCGTCCTTGAAGCAGCTCGAGACATTGCCGAGTGTAGAATCGGGGCGGATTAATTTAAAGCAATTCGCGGCGCAACTTCGCAACGCTGTTCTCGCGCTCGACTCGCAGAAAATGAAGCGGTCCCTCGATAACCCTGAACTCATACGATGCATCGTGAGGAAAATTCCGGGCCATCTGCAGTACGAATACGCCGAGTTCGCCGCGAGAGACTCCCCGGACCGATACGAGGTAGAAAAGGTCGCCGAGTTTCTAAGCGCGAAAGCGAAGGTTATGGCTGCGACAAGCCTATTTGACAGGAGCGGTTTGGTACGGCGATCAAAACACGAGGCTCCGCGGAGCTCGCGGCACACATGCTGGCTTACAAACGTAGAACATTAAAGGCTCTTCTTGCATATAATAAACATTTATTACACACACGTTTCAACTTTTTAATCTACCTCACCTCCATTTGCTTCCTTCGATGTGTCTTCTTGCAAACATTTTGGCAACTCACATTCCAAATTATAACACGAAAAGTATATAGTTTCATTTTATACATTGTATTACGTTTACAATTGGAACAATTTGCCAGAAAATCTTTGCAACTTATAGATTTCCAAAGTTCAAGCACAATCTTTGAATTTTTTTCGAACCTTGAATAACTTCACACTGTTTTTTCAAAAATGGCAGTAGCACTACTCCGCGCATGAAGTTTTGAATGATTATACGCATATAAGGAAGTACAGTATCTAGTCTTAAATTTCAGTTTGTAGTAATAAATATTAATGTAAACAAAGGAGGAATTTGATTGGATTATTTTCGGAGAATTTTATTGCACTATACGTTATTCAAAACAAATATGCTGCTGAAGCACATAGAATTATTGTTAAAACTTGTGGTGATGCAATGCTCTGTCAGATACGACATACAGAGACTTTTCGATACTTGGAATTATTCGTTTAGGACCAATGTAAGACACTCGCAGAACTTAAAAAGCATTACAAAAGCAAGGGCATTAGATGACATATGAAATGAAGCCGAGCGACAACGAATTGCATTTTATCACGTGTGAACTACTGCTTCAATAAAAGAAAAAAATACATTTTCTGCACCATATCGAGACTAACGATAAAACGTGGATAGACTTTGATAAGCTAAAGCATAGAAAATCGTGAAGTCATCTATCCATGGTTTAAAACTTCTTCTCGGGTCTTTGATTGAATCTGTAGGATGTAATTTATCATGAGCTGTTCAAATTAAATGAGATTATAACGGGCATCGTTATCGATTTCAATTGATAAGTTTAAGTCAAGTCCTAAATGAAAAACGATTGCTATACGGGAGGCACGACAAAGTAATTTTGTTACAAGTCAACGTTCTACTTTATGTTGCAAAATCAGTGAAAACCTACCTGAAAATGTTTCGATGGGAAGTTCTATCCCACCTGCATATTTCCCTGACATAGCCTCTTACGATTTTAATCTGTTCCGTCAACCTATAGCTGACTAGGGCTTTCATTCTTACGAACAAGTTAAAGAATGGATCGATTCTTCGATAGCTTTAAAAAACATGGTTTTTTCGAGAATTCATATATTGTCAAAGAGATGGGAGAAAGTGGTCTCTAATGATTGGCGAAACTTTGAATGAAAAGGTTTAATTTTAACATTTTAAGTAAAATTTTGATTTTTTAAAAAAAAAGCGAGGAATTTTTCAATGTCCTAATACATTTTGGTGAGAATTTATTTGATATTTTTTATTTAATAAAAATTTTCAAAAATATTAATACATATTATTTTTATACATTTTTATAAATAAATGATATATTATACTTTAATAATTTCTAAAATAAAAATTTAATATAACACCTCAAAATTACATGAAAATGCCGTTATTTAATTTTTAAATTATGAAAATTTACTAATAAAAAAAAACAACGACAACAAAATTTTCTTTAAAAATTTGTGAATATTAATTAAATAGGCATATAAAACTCCAGTAGATCTCATTAAATTACAGTTTTTATTATATACGTTTGAATTAAATTCATAACCATTGTATATTTTTTGTTAAAGACTACACAGATATAAGAAACTAGTGTACCTTTTTAAAGAAGATCTTATTGATAATTCAAAAGAAAGAAATATGTCAAATCTTTACAAAGTAACTATCTAAAAATTGAGCCTTTATAAGATTTTAATACATTTTATTACGTTTTAATACATTTTTCAGTATCACTCCATTCATAAAAATTTAAATTAATTTTTATAAACTTAAATTTCTAGATGAGTTCAATTATGTGAGAAAAATTTACTATTAAATGTATGGATGGAATATCTAAATAAAAATTGAATACTTGTTGTGAATAGCTGGTTAATCTGAACCAACTTGTTATCAGTTCCGAATTAATCTTATTAAATTGTATAAATTAAATACAGTAATGTTTGCTGTTCACTAGTGAATCAAAACTAAATTTGCAATCGCGTACTTGTAGGTACTTAGCTGAGTAGCCAACTAAAATCATAACTGCGATGACTATTTGAAATCGGAAACTCAACTTGAAGAGTAATAATGCAAACGAGATCACCTATTTAAATTTCAAGTGGTTTCTTTTTATTTTTTATTAAAATATATCAAATAATGTAATATTTAAGAGAAAAATACTGTAGTTTATGAATAAAGAAGTAATCATACAATTAATTTCTGATAACAAAATAAAATTCTATTAACTCAAAAATTATATTTTAACAGATTTTTTATTTATTATCCACAGTAAAACAATGTGATAAAAAATGTGTATAGTTTAGTATATGATCTAAATTTTACAATAAAGTATGGAAACGATACTTTTAATCCTAGTCAAACGTTTTCTTTTTGATAATGAGCAGCGCAGATAGGTAGCTTCCGCAGCATTTTATAATCTATATAAAAAAATACGAGATTTTATTATTATTAAAAAATCAGCATTATATAACATCAAATTATTTTAGGACAATTATTAATTTTAAAATTTCTAAAGTGCTATTAAAGTACTACTGAAATTTAGTGCATTATTGTTTTAACGTATATTTAAATTAGTTAAATGCTAATATATTATAGATATACACACATTGCAATAAAGCCCAAGAGAGAATGTAGCGAATTTCCCTGCTGTAATTTGAAAAGGTTTTTTCGCTCGAATCATAAGTAGTATTAATAATTTTGCGTCAAATGGTGATAAATTATACCAATTAATTTCGTAAGCTGCATTGCTGATTTCCACACTCTGTAAAAATTAATGATAATATAAAATAATTTTAAATATCTATTAATATAATAATTAAAAATTATTTTCTTATTAAGTTTTTTCAATTTTGAAATTCACTTGTTCTAAATAAACATATTCACTACTAAAAAGTATACTTTTGCAAATATTTTATATCGAATAATTATACATCTTGTTGTACAAAAGTTTTAGAGAGTAATAAATACATTATTGTTATCATCATAAACTACTATTATTATAATATAGCATATTGTAATATTAATTAATAATATTTTTGTTGTTATAAAATAAGGAATTAAAATTTACGTTAATTATAGACAAGATGGACGCCACAAAGAGTGATATTGTATGGATATTGGAATTGGAAAGGAATCGTTCTCCATAAGTTACTTCCAATTGTTTAGATAGTTATAGTCTTTAATCCTATTATGAGTAACTAGAAAGATTACATGAGACAGTTCAAAGGAAAGTCGATACAAAATTCTAATTAATTGATAAAAAATGTGTTAACTTCCATTGTAACAATTTTTGACTACATAAACTTTTTTAATTAGATTTCAAAGACTACGAAAGTTTGGGATATCATAATTTATCAATGATTCTGTGGACGTACCCTCTTATTATAACATAAAAACTCTGACAATGGTATTAAACTAACGTCAAAATAATTTTGTGAAATGAAGTGATTTTATTTAATTTTCTTAACTAGAAACCAGAAAAATTTTACTATAAAATAAACATTTCAATTACAATTATCAGAAACATAACACATGTTAATGTACGGAAAGTGTTATGTAATCAAATTTTGAATAGTTTTGATGTAGATTTTAATCTCAAGATCAGATATTAATAAAAATAAATTAATTAAACATGATCAATATTACTATACATAAGATATTTAAGAACGGTTTATAGACATTAGCTTCTGTAAAATCAAAGTATTATAATTAAACTTAAATTTGTGTTTCAAGTCGCGAGAGTAATGTGATATAACAGTAATGTGTCTGATTAAACATTTCTATATAAAGTACTTTAGTGTATCGATAGATTTACCTCAGTTCTTAACACTTCAGCAATGTAACAGTATACAAAAAGGCTGAATCCAAAACACAAGATGAAGTAAATCATAAAAGTTAGTTCTATCAATGATTTTCCATCATCTGATGTTATTATCTGGGCGGAAAATAGAACATATTAATTAAAAATTTAAGTTGTTTATTTACATGCATATATATTTGTTTAGATATATTATACCATAAGCAGTTGATAGCCTTGCAAACTAAGTGTGGCTGAGGATAAAATTAGTTGCATAAGAAACATAACATTGAAAGCTTCTTCAATAGAATTTGCAAATCTAAATTTAAACAATTACGTGTTTATTATATTGTTATATGAATAATTTATTAACAAACTATAAAATAATGTTAACTGTATTTATTACGTGTCTAACCGTTTTATTTGAAGAATTGTAGACTATTTTATTAAAAAAAGTGTACTATAATGTATATTTATAAATAAAAATATTGATTACAACGATACTATAGTTATTTGCAACGTATGGCGAATGCGGTATATGATTTTCCGTTTTAACATTTTTGTAAGTATATTTGATCGATTTTTGACATGTGAGACTTAGTTATCGTTAAACTAGATAAATGTTGCTGATGGCTAAATTTAGCTACAATGTATCAATACAATTTTAACCGTTTGTCCTTATTCTATGAATATGTATACATAATTATTGCCATTAAATTTTTTTTCGTTATTAGTTACAAGACGGTATAAAAATCACTTCAAGTAGTAAAAACAACGATAGCAAAATGTATTAATCATAAAAAAGTATTTAAATAATTTCAATTTAAAATACTCGAATTTAGTATAAACACGATTATTTACGAAGAATTATAAATAATTTGTGTCAATATATTACATATCATATTGATAAATATTTTTCAGCAAAATCACAAGGTAAATTTATACCAACCTATTAAGATAGATGTGTTTTATAACAATTGAAGACAGTATTTGAATAAAGTTTTTGTCTTCTTCTAGTTCTTTACTAAGTCCGTTAAGCCTAGCTTTTAGATTCTGTAACTGGCCGCATAGGTGAAGCACAAGAACAGCGAAAAAAGCATCGACTGAAGAAAAAGCCGAAGCCGCAAAAAAACATGCTATGGACTGGAAGACCAATATGATCTCATACTGTGGACTTGACTGATCGTTGTGAAAAAATTCTGATTTTAGATAGAGTGGTCTAGATGTTTCAATTGTATCATTCTTATATTTATTGTCGATGACCCTGATGTACACATTCAGAACAAAATAGACAGAAATTGTACTTTCAGCCAAAGTAATTATAATAATTGATATCAGCCGACTGAGTCGTGCATTCTTCCACATCACTTCAATCTCAATGCTGCTTGAGGCTGCTGAGTGCCACTCATCGAACATCGAGGCAACCAGTTTACCAAGCACTTTTCCATTAGGTTATATTAATTCTATCGCCTTTAGGGTTAACGCGCATTAACGACTTTTTTTAGATAAAACACATCATTTTTGACCCCGAAAATAAAAAGAGCGGAAGATTTTATTTTGATATATCATTGAACTCGACTTTAACCTCAACCTTCAAGGTTATTTTGAACATTGTAAGATTGAGTCAATTTATTTAAATAGAATCCTTCATTTTGAAATTTCCAAAAAAGGAAAATTGACTTGAAATTGAAATAACCTTAAAGGTCGACTTCACGGTTAAAGTCAAGGTCACTTATCCAATAACTTCAAGATTTTTCTCTACATCCTGTCTACCAAGTCTTTGTCTATATTATGAAATAGCTGATCATTTTGATCCTAGGCGTGAAACTGTAGGAGGCTTGAGAAATAGATAAAAAATGGTAGAAAAGGTCTCGGGAACTCTTCGTCCCAATGTCTCAGGAGACAAGGAATTAGCCAGGAAATTATATTCTATTAGGAAAAAGGAATGCAGCTAGAGACAAGGAATTAGTAGGCAGTCTGTATAATGGTTTTCCATTAGAGATTTTCGACTGCTAGTTTTCAAGCGGGACACGCTGTATATATAACTCGTTTAAATCAATTTGGTAAAATTAGTCTGCAAGAAATTTAGAGAGTAAAAATATAAATATATCAATATTGTACAGAGCTAAAAATTAAGAAATCAGACCTAAATGATGCAGTTCTTTTAAGTCCAATAAACAATTACAATGATTGAATATTAATTTGTACAAATTATTATTAATGTATTTGTATTTCGGGAAATCTAATATAGGCTAAAATTGTCTCTAGACTAAAATTTTTACAATACCAAAAAATTTTTTTTATATAATTGTAAGATGTTAGATTGTTAATACAATAAAACATATATTTAAGTGCTTAATTTTATCTTAAACTGAATAGTAATTAGTACCATTTTTATTGTACCATATTCCCAATAGTTTAATAACGGCAATGCCACACGAAATGTTAGATACTGTAAGAATTTCAATGACTTCGTTTAAATCGCCCCAAACCTTTGTTACCAATACAGTTTGTGGTATATTCACAAAATATAATATAACAAATGATGGTACGAGAAATTGTATACGTGATAACCAATTTTCTTTCCTTTTGGATTCCGGCCATATTCCAAGAAAACCCAAAACTAAACGACTTGCTCCTACTGCAACATCAAAACCTACAGTAGAAAAAAGCAAAAATTAGAATATTAAAATGAAATTAATTAAAATACTTGTTAAATTCATTTATTAATATAAATAAATGTAAAAGGTCTGTTTAACTTTATTTCATTTAATTGGTCTCAGGGGTATTCAATAATAGAAATTCTGAAATTTAGCACAGTCTTCTCAAAAGTGAAATTGCGTGCAATTTATATTGAAGAGTGTACCGGAAAGCTGGAACGGACTATTTATAATGTACGGGAAACAAAGCCAGTACAACTGATTGACTGTATCGCGCCTGCAGAGGTCTTAATTTTTGGTTGCAATCACCATTTTTTATTATTAATAGCTTCTAGTTTGACGAGGAAGCATCCCACAGTTTAACGGCTGGGGCAAAAAATTTCCAGAATCATCTCGGTTATCCGATCATGATATACTAGAGATGATTCTGGAGATAAATAATTTGTGAACAGGCTGCATACTAATTATATTATAGTCTCAAGTTCTTTAAAGCCCTCGAATTTTATTAAAAATAGTTTAATTAAGATAAGTATTCAATAAAACACAATAGAAAAGCCTGGTTTATTTTTAATTATTTGATAACGTATTTTAAAGGCCTGTGATAGCATGTATAAGTTTAACTTTTGTAGTTCGTAAATTTCGTAACAAATCATTAATTCGGTATTAATTAAAGAACAGTTAGCAAAAAAATGAAAAAAAATTAATTTTAATTCATTGACTGGGCCACCTCATACAATCATATGAAATTCACAATAATAAATGTATATATCATAATTTATACAATTTTAATTTTCCCTCGTTTCTAACTCTAAGAAATAATTCTCTGCACAAAAAGAAGAACTTCTAATACCGACACGTACTCAGTGTAGAACTACGGATAGGGATGCGCTAGAATGGTAGGGTCCGTCACGGGGTCAATGGGCTAGATTGGCTCGCCCGTCGAAGTCAATACATAATTATTCGTTTGTTAAATAATTTTTTTTCATCTTCCTACAACACCCACCATCTACGTTACAATCTTCGAGTCCATTTCAAACATTTTAAGTGAATTCCGTGCCCGTTCCCAGCGGACGTTTCTAATGGATAGAACTCATGGCATCCGAGGGCTGAACCTCACGATACATCCATACATTATACAGGAGGAGATCTTGTTTTGCGAGACATCATTAGATGACCTCCAAGCGTGTTCACTACAGCGTGGAAGCCGATAATGAACAGGCGCAGTTCGGCAGCTTCTGGTTCTATATAGGGCTCACAATACACCTGGTGATAGCCTGTATAGAATGTACGCATTTAAGTGCTATTTAATTGAGAATGCCACAGAAATAACAAATTAGACTACAAGCACCTTTAAGATCTAAAAACGAGTACGTTAGATACTGGGAATGCGGCGAACCTGAATTAGATACGGGAGTTAGACATAACACCAAAATCTATCAATGCCCTAAAGACAAACATCTCAAGTGAATGTTAACCCAGAAGTCCTATAAGAGTACAGTATTCAAAGCGATTACGATGTGGATGAGGACAAAATAGTCTCATGAACATGGGCGATGACAAGTGGGGAGGAATGAGACCAATCTACCCCTAGAAGAGTTGGAGTAAAGCAATGTTTAACAACAAGTTGTTCCCAAAGAAGGAGTTGGTGCTAGGTTTTGGTCATGATTTGATTCTAGTTCTGAAAAAAGGCATGATCTGCAGTAGTTGTACATCTATAGTAGATGTACTTTTCAATGAATCTCTCCGTAAGTATATTTATAGACTAGTTATGCTAAATATAGACGACTGTGTATCTATAGCGCTATGATAATTCATGGCGATCAGCTGTTACATCGGTTGCCGATTACCCCCTTGACCCGGTACAAGAAACTATCATTATCGTGAATAACACCACCACCCAGTGCATTGTTTTCGTGACAAGAACACTCTGCCATGTGAACTGCGGAGGTAACCTTGTGCGGAAGTTGCGTGAGCTACTACAGCTGCAGCTACCGCTTAGCCCATCTGTAACATTTAGAGTCACGAGTTGGCAAGTGAGTTGTAGTGGATTTGGATGATCTTTGCCTGCCATTGCCGCTGCAGGATATTATCGCCCAGCATAATTAAAACAAGAATAACTGTTTTCAGTAAAAACTACTGATGTAATCCATCCGGGACTGGTACATATTAGTCTTTTTTGTATGATTGTATTACTCTTTAAAATTCTGCTAACATCCATTTCCTCATTAACACAAAATAATACCCAAACATCAATACCCAACAAATCAATTACAGTTCTTCTTTCCTATATTTATATCGACACGCAGCTCCTTTTTTATATTTTCCTGATACACCACGATCTAACCTTAACTGCTATTATTTATATGTGCTTTTCTACTCTATTATAGATTTCTGCAGTACCATAATACGAAGAGGTACTAGGCTAATGCAGTTCCATAATAAGTTTGATTAAAAATATTTTAGTTCTTAATAATTAATATAAACGTCAAATTTTAATTATAAATATCTATTTGTTTCAGGAAATATACAATATCATAACTTTTTGAATTCATTTAATATAATATAAAATTATATAAAATAATATTCTTTATAATTATACATTCAGGCTATTTACAAAATGTTTTAAATAAAAATTGAAAAAATACATCTAAAATATCGCGATCAACATAGTGTTATTATTTAGTTATTATTAGATTACTAAAATAATAAAATTTAAAATGTTCTTATAACAACTAATTAGAGCCATTCTACATAAAATATTAAATTAAAAAAGTTATGAAAGCTTTATAATATGTCTACTTTTAAATATATTGAGATAGAGAATGTTTGTTAATCATTATTTACATTTAAACATCTCGATAAAATATGGATGATTCATTGTATATAATTCTATTGATTTTTTGTTAAAAAAATGGTCAAACAAATTTTATTTCCTTTGCATTTAAATTTCTACTAGAGAGTTAAAATAAGAGATGAAATTTATTTGATAATTAAAATTTTAAGTAATATTTACAAATGATATTTATTATTTATAAAATATGTACTTTATATATACTTCCTATTTTTTGAAAATTATACTAATAAAATTTTAATGGAAAATCTAATTAAAGCATACCTCCTTTTTTATTGTTCATTGAAAATATTCTGCAGCAAGTCGCTGATGAACTGACGATATTCTCTCATCAAACGTCCCCTCCATTTAATATGATCCCCGATATTGGACATGCCTTCATGAATATAAGCATGCATTAATTACATGCAATCAGCTACTACAGAAATAAGTTCTATACAACAACGATGTATCTTATAATTAGTGATAATTTATAATATATGGTCGTATAAAAATAATATGTTATTGGAAATAGATCAAGTAAGACTACATGCTAGTTGTAAATCGAGTAGTAACGGAAGAGCGACGAAGAATATTCTGTAAAATGTGTAAATTTCTTTTAAAGAAAATAAGTTCATAGAAAAACGTACTACTTAAATTTTTCAATTTTTAATGTAAATATTTCTTTTTATTTGTTTACTATAAATATAATTTTTAAATCGTTTTTATTTTTATTTTCATAATATTTCTATTTTTATATTATATTATAGAGTTGCCGATGAAGACTTACGCTTAATTCATTTTATACTTGATTTTACAAAATAGTGCGACCACTCTGATTTCATTATTCATTCGTTTCTGCAGATGACTTCTCCGTTCAGTTTCTATTCATATGAGTATAAGGTGGACTAGGAAGGGCAAGGCGAGGGAAAACCTGGAACCCTTCCTGTATCTTGTATATCTCTTCCTTCTTTCTTAGTCATACAACTGGAAGTCTTGGCTCTGGAAGGGTCTGGTTTTGGCTGGAGGTCGATATTTACCGGCTATGCATATCCGCAGTAGGTACACAGATGGCTGCGAATTCATGAAATGTTCTATCTCTGCGAGGGCCGTAAATAATATTTCTTTCGGTAGCGCCTTGTGGCGCAAATCTGCGTCCAGTACCACCTAAACCGATCATACAAGCCATTCCTAAAAACCACCTATGTGTGAGGCGCTGGAGTGTTAAAACTCCATCGAATTCTATTCGCCACGTACCGTTCCCACGTGTCCCGATCCAAACTCGTGCAAACGTCCTTGAGATCTTTGCTTGTAGCCTTGAAGTTCGTGCCGTTGTCTCTATATAGACAGTCGAGTAACCTCGTCACGGTCTAAACTTGGGTGGTCGCAGATGTCTTACATTATTCGCAATACGGCGGACCTGGAATTAGTGTAATGCCGCTCGAGCGTCCGTATGATGCAATTAGCATCTCGCTTCGTCGCTAGCAGCATCTCCATGATTTCCCGCATTTCACCATGCTGGAATAGGCGCAATGTATTCTCAGATTGACTGCATCCGCTATTGTCACACGTTCATAGACATCGCTGATTCTAAAGCGCATGTCAAGCGCAGCGCAATTTCGCTGTCATTTCTGGTGCCGTTAAATTCACTAACGTGATTCGAACCATTCGCGTTATTAATTCGTGGCACGATATTGGTGTTACTTGTATGCATTCTGCAGGGCCTCCGATGATTCATATCAGTAAGTTGGGGTGTGCTTTACATCTATCTCTTGAACCTCCAGGAATGGTACACCAAAGGATTGTTGCGTCTTCCCAGATAAGGCAGGGTAGCTCAAAGTATATGCCCAGCGGTTTTGTTTAGTCGAACTATTCGTTAGTTACCGTAACTAAGGTCTTTGTTTGACCACACGTGGCGACTTTGTTCCATAAACCATGTGTCATCACCTTTGACCATCGCCTAATCTCCTTTTTGATTAGACTCTGGTCGAGGCTGACGACCACTTCTGGTCCAATGAACCTACCTCTGGCTCCCATTTTTGCTAGGTCATCCGCTATCACGTTTCTCTTGATACCACAGTGTCCAGGAATCCAAATTAGGGTGACCTTACTTATTTTGGCTAGTTTGTTTACGGACTGATAACATTCCCAAACCAACTTTGCTAATGTCGTAAAACCGTTTAGTGCGTGTAGGGTACTCTTGCTGTCTGAGCCCATGTACGATGTGCTCGTATACTCGTAGACCATGAGGCGTATCATTCGCTAACTCCGCAGCCCAGTTTATAGCCATCAATTTAGACTATTTCACTGTCTTGTACGTATCTAAAGGCAACATCGTACCCCTGCCATTTACCCTACAATACACCCCAGCACCAGTGCCGCTCCTGTTTGTGGATCCGTGTACTAAATGTGCCCATCGGTAGTAACGTGCCTCTTCTTTGCGGCCCATTCCTTGCAAGGTGAGATGCTAATTCTATACTTTTTGTCAAAGAGGAAGTCAATGTTCAATGTTCCATTCCACTAACCCTGGGTGACTTTTGTGCCTGCGCATTATTAAATGCTCCTTCTATATCTAGAAAAGCTGCTACTAAGAAATCCTTCTCTTTTAGTTGTTATCTTCTAGGAGCCCATAATTCTGGCTGTTTTATTTTACCTCCTCCCCGTTTCTCGTAGAATCTCTGGGGTCCTTTGTGTAGTTGGGAAAATGTGTTTGAACGAGAAAATCTAGCATTGCCTCATTCAATGTAGCATATTTACGATTCGGTAATTTTAGCGTTCCAAGGAGGGCCTCCGGATTCTTAGATAGAATCCTATTCATCTTAGCCGCTTCCCTGCCCGTTTGGGTGCTCTCACACAAGATTTTTCAGCTACCTATTTAGAATTCCTTACGCTCTCTCTGCACTTGTCCCTTAGTTACCTATGTTGGGCCCATAAAGTCTCTGTACCTTATTTCTTGGCCCTTTTGAGGGAGTGTTGAATCTACTCTCTCATACGGCTCAGTTTTTCATTCCACCAACAGACTTCAATATGTTCGTGAAACATTACTTAATCAATGATCATAGGAAATTCGATTCTTTTTATGTAAACTAATTGTTTAATTGAAAACAATAAAACCATTTTTAGCTAATGGTATAACAATGTGAGTGATATTTATATGAAAAAAATTGTATTTACATACAAATATTATTATTATAAAACAGATACATTGTTGCATGATCAAATTTCAGCAGATATCAGTTTATATTTTGCAATGAATGTAATTTGATGTACTGGATATAAATTGTATAACTGCACTAGTATATGCAAGGAAATACTAAACTAATATTAGTATAGTGATATTAATTTCTTTGTAATAAAGAATTGAGATACTGTAGTCGTGTTAACTGATTATATTTAACTGATAATAAAACAATTTTTAGAACTAATGCTATTATAAAGTCTCAATTAAAAATATTATTGTATATACGAATATTGTTATTGCAAATCATGTATTATACATTTTTGGCATTATTTATTGAATCAAAATTGTATAATTACACAAATATAAAGTTGGCAAATATCTCGCTTCCCCTTTTTTGCTTTGTATTCAATGCTTTATAAAAAGTGTTATAGTGATGGGATTTAGTTCAAATATGCGCCGTTTTGTTCAATAATCTGTTTTCATGCAGACGACAACTTCATAATAGCCGCCTAGTAGAAGTCTCCCTCCTTATTTGCGAAGAACTCGAACAGACACTGTTCACAAGCCTCTTTTGAGTTAAACTTTACACCATAAAGGTCGTTCACCATGGACAGGATCAAGTAGTAATCACTTGGCGCTATGTCCGGGCTATATGGTGGATGCGATGAAACCTCCCAACCGAACTCCCGTAGCTTCTGATGAGTCATCAACAAAGTGTGTCGTTTGGCGTTGTCCTGGTGGAACACTACACCCTGCCTGTTGGCCAATTCTGGACGTTTCTGGTCGATCACCTGATTCAAACGGTTCAGTTGTTCGCAATAGATGGTAGAATTAAGCGTCTGGCCATATGGGAGCAGCTCATAGTGGATGATTCCCTTCCAATCCCACAAAACACACAGCAAAACGTTCCTGGCCGTCAATCGCGACTTGGCCACTGTTTGGGACGATTCACCGGCCTTCAACCACGACCGTTTACGCTTGATATTGTCGAATGTGATTCATTTTTCGTCTGCAGTTACTAAATAATGTATAGTATTGCCAGATATGAGTTCTGTAGCGCTTTGTACATAGCCGCGAAATTCAAAAGACAAAAAGGCGGAAGGGAGAAATTTGCCAACCTTTTATTTATATATATATATGTGTGTGTGTGCGTGTGTTTGTGTACATACATATATATTGATTTTTATTTTTATGTATTTTTAAATTTTAAGTTATAAATGTTATCGAATTAATTAATTCTTTATGAAGGACAGTGTTTCTGTTTTGCTTAGACTTAAATATTTATTATTTGATAAAATGTAATAGTATTTCTATGCTGTTAGGAACTTGCATCACTAATCAGTGATCAAAGTTTTATCAGTGATTCTCTCCATCCCATTAAAGACGCTTATGAAAGCGTATATTATAATCCGTAATGGCCTTTTTCTATACGCATAATCATTTAGCAATCCTGTTTTGGTAGAGTCTGTAGCAACGTGGATATCATTACATGACTTTACTAAGAACTTCTTACGTACCAATTTCTAAAAGACTGGTCTTTTACGTTCCTGATTCGCATAGTTCTAGTACACTGTCTACAATTTGATGTTTAGAAAGCACATATATTGTGAACAAAATATTTTATTAATCGATATAAAAAGATTAATTAGCTAAACTCTTTCTTTGACTTATACCAAATTATTGTTAATCAATAGTATAAATCATTGACATTTCAAATACATTATTATTAAAAATTATTCAGTACATAATACTATTGAATAATCATATTTTTCTTTCTAACTCTAATTACCAATATATGAGATAAAAAATATTTGAAGAAATAAATTACCTAAAAATAAATTAATATGCTATCGTATATAAAATATAAAAATTGAAATATTTAGTAAAAAATCAGTTATGTCATTCTCTTCTTCATAGCAAGTAACATTGATAAGTAACCAGCAGATGTTTTAAGTATCTAAAACATAAAGCGTCATTTCTACTATATAGTGAGTTTCTAAATTCAATGCATTGTTTTGAAGAGCGTAAAGATGATCTAAGATTCTTGGCCTAAGAACAAAATGCTCTTGACATTATATAATAGTTTTATTACCAATGCATTATTACGCCTAATATCAACATTTATGTACCCGCATGTGTATCGTAATCTTGAATCAACAGAAAAAATTGTCCTTCCAGAGCAATATTTATTTTTTTAAGGAATATCGAGTCTCTCAGTTAAACACTCGAGGCCTTCTTTCCGTACAAGGGACCGCCTAGAGGTTTTGGACTACTTCACTTCGTGCCTTCCTCCAGGGAGCGTCCAAGGCCGACTCTTTTAGCTATAGTGACTTTTAATTTGTAAACTTCGTTAGCCAATTAGCTACGCTTGCTATATTTATACATTTTTATGCGTTCTAATTTGCTACATTTTTACGAATCCAACCTTTGCAAAAAATTAATGAATTTCTAAGAAAAAGGCACTATTTTGCTCAGATTTCATGAACAGTATGCTTCCAAACGTAACTAAATTGAATCAAAAGCACCGTGTATTATTTCATTGTTAATAATTTTAATTAAACCAGACTCTGTGAAAAGTCAGCCATGATACCATCTTTTAATCCTCCAAATCAATGCATTTAATTTTGAAATATATTGTGTTTTTCATAAATTTACTTATATTTAGATGTTTGATACATACTCGACAATAGAAATGCAGAGAAAAAGCAGCAAATTTTCCTGCAGTTATTTCAAATGGATGTTGAGCTCGAATTATTATTAGAATTAAGAGTTGTATTTGTTTAGCCGGTAATGAAGTCCAATCACAAATATAAGCCGCATAACTTAATTCTATACTCTAAAAAGTACATTTTAACTAAATATATATTAATAGAAAGTATATTTTAATATTTTCATGTATAATGGATTTTTAAAAAAGCATAATTTAATATTTTTTTGCGGAAAAATGTACCTCTTGGCGTAATATTTCTGCAACATAACAATATGTAAATACGGAAAATAAAAATAAAGAAAGAAAGTGTATTATAAATATCATATGCATAATAGAAACATTATCAGAAGCTGCTGTCTAAAAAAATTATTGCACAATAATTAATGGTTTATAGAGTATCTGTAAAATAATACATTTATTTTTCTACTCACCATGATTAATTGATAAGCTTGTGTGCACAAAGCTAATGTACAAGGTATTAGAGTTACGACAAACATAATATTAAAACAGTCCTCAATAGTCGCAGAAAACCTAAAAAGTATAAATAAAGATGTTAACTACTGATTTGTTACAACAAAATTTCATGAAAAGATATTTATATCACTTATAACGAATCTACATTTATAGAAAAATCTATTGAATCTTTACCTTGATAAAAAATTATGTTTCGCATGAATTATTGAAAATGCATTTTTTCCATTTCCACTTATTACTTTTTTAGGAAAATCGAATATCATCATTTTCAGTACTGTTAATTGTCCAGTTAAGTGAAACATAAGAACTATAAAGAAGGAATCGGAGGACGAGAAAGAAGTTGATGCAATAATCATTGAGATGAATTGACTAATAAGTGTTAATTCGTAATAAGGTGATATTTGAACATTAAATGGAAATGAGCCTATCATATAAAGTGGCCACTCAGTTGTTTCGTTGATACTTGATCTCTGTAAAGCATATGCTACAGGTTTATAAAATCCAATAATGCCTTGCACTACAAGAACACCTTCAGTCAAAAACATAAATCCCAAAGAGAAAAATCTACTGGTCTTAGCATATTTCCACATAATTTTTAAAAAGCGTTCATCATGCGTATCTTCCCAATCGCGTATTAGTTTACGCAATAAATCAGCTAATACTTAAAAAATATATTTTAATTTTGTTCTTACACTTGAATATAGTAAAGATTTATAAATAACTTTATTTTAATCGAAATTTCATCTCAATACCATATTTGTGGTACCAGATGTTGATGATCTTAATAACAGCAATGCTGCAAGGTATGTGACAGTTGGTTAAAAGCAACATTATTAGGTTAAAATCTCCCCAAGCCCAGATTATTTTTGCAGTCTGTGAGATCACAACGACAAAAATCATAATTGAAGTCATTATCAATATTCGAAGATTTAGAAACCATTGACTCGTAGAATGATCTAATTCTGGCCAAGTACCCAAAAATCGCAATAGATAGCGACATGGGCCAATTGCATAATTAAATCCTAAAATATGACTCTTAAAACTTTTAAATTTTTATACAGATTAACTGAAATCTTAATAACGTAACAAACCAAATTAGAAAATTATATTTTGCTAATTAAAGATAACCTTAGTTACGCAACATGTCCACAAAATAGTTATTTTTAGTTGTCTTATTAAAAAACTGAGAACTGCATGCTGACTAAATCCGCATCCGCAATGAACCGAACTACTGTTAGTCAAAAAATAATGCAAGATGAACCGCTATAATGACGCCTTCTATTATAGATTCATAGATATTTCGTTTCTCGCCAATTATTAAGATTCTACGATCTACTTTCTATCCGTGCTATCGGTGTTTACCGAATATAAATAATTAATGTATGCCACGTTTAAAATTAAAAACACCTTAAAAAATTCAAAATGAATACGACTGAGAAAACAAAAAACGATATAATATTTTTAAGTAAATTTTAATTTATATCCGGAAATAATAATAATAATCTGAAATTTTTAGTTACATATTCGGAACTAGAACTTAGCTTAAGAATTAGTGTGATCTCAGCCTCAGTATTCAATGTCCTTATTGAACAACTATGCAGAGAGAAAAGATTCCTTGTGTTTAATGAAATATAGTAACTTTGGACGAAAAATTATTTTGTTATTTATATCAAAAATTGATACATTAGTAGTGTAAAAGATGCTGATACTATCGTATGATTGTTCAAGTGGCATATTTTATAATAAAAGATTAAATTAACCGAGAAATTAAATTTTATTTTAATTAATGTATGTTAATAAGGTTAATAAATGTTTTGAATTTCAAAGAATCCTTTCTTATCTCTATGTAGAAACAACTATTTCGTGGATATATACTATTGAAACTATATATGTTATACACGTATTAATATTATATACGTAACGTAGATGAATAGTTATCATATTATTTTTTACAGATTGTATTATTTTTTCATCTTAAAAATAGGATAAAAATATAACTGATATTTAATAGAGAATATAATGTAATATTTGAAAAGTTAATTCAATAATACATTACACAATTTACGTAGTTAACTATTAAATAGATTTTCAAATAATTGTTTTACACTGGGAGAAATACCATTAAGCAATTCTTAATTAATTTTCTGCTACCTTAATAAGATTTAACGATAAAAGATTTACTATTGAAGATTTTTATTCTATTTGTATCATAAATTTGACATTTTTTTAATGAAATGTTAAGGTAGTTTACAGCTTAAATTTTCGTAAAAATGCAATTAATGAGTAAATTATGGGGGAGTAGTATTATTGTAAACCATACAGAGTATTATATTGCATATACAGTCTGTTTTTTAATTAGTGGTCTCTAGCTATATTACTGGATACCGGAAGAGATTCCAAACATTTTTCATGCCGTTCGCGAAACTGTCAGAAGCCACCCTACGAAGATACAGATGTTTAAAAAATGGTAAAAATCGAATAAGAGTACAGGAAATATCCATAGAAGAGAGTTGGATGAAGTGATCGGGGTCACAATGCGAGCAGCGATTAAGTAATTTTACTATTGTGTGACACAGTTTCTAAAATTTGAAATATTGTTTATTTTCTGTTTTTGTACGTGAGTGTAAAAATTTATTAACAAGAAATAAGACATAGCAATAGTTATTTAGTTCATAAAATAACAGCAAAGAATAATTTAAACTAAGTTCGTTAATAATTATATTGAAGATTATATGTGAGAGTCCAAAACTGGATCTTTGTCATGTAATAGTTCATCACTCTATTATTAAAAGTTTGCCTTGCGCTAGCTTCAGAAGGAGGCAGATTAGGGTAAGCACGGTAAATCATTAGCTAGTGTCGTTCTATGATTTTCGCGTACGAGCACTTCGGTGTGCAATTTCCACGTGCGCTCAATGGACGGATTCGCGTTGGCAGGGGTTGGCTCAGGATAGCCGCGGGTGGCTTAGACTACTTCTACAGAATTCCTCCAGCTTCCCCCTTTTGCTCGGGAGACTTGTGTTACCGGGAGCGAGGTAATAACCCTTTTTTACAAACTTGGGTTTGAGTGGGAGAGCGTCGATGGGCTGACCGTGGCTTTGCCGAGGGGTCGCTCACTTAATTCTCTTTTCAAAGAGCACACGAGAGTTTAAATGAGAGCAAAATGAACACGAGTAAGAACATAAGAGCACACGGAGTTCAATCTGAGCATTTAGACAGCCAGGCGAAGTGGAGGGGATACAGCGGGAGGAGTGGAATGGGCAGCGGGCTCGGCCGCAGGACCAAACCGTCGATCGGCTTAGCGGGTAAGAAGTGGGGAGAGTACAAAAGAGCAGAAGTAAGAATCCGTGAGTTTTCAGCGAGAATCGAGAAAGCATCGATTTTCGCCAAGAATTCACAAATCTTGCAAAGGGAACAAGACCCTCTCAATTTTGGTACATTTTTAGACATTTATTTAATTAATGTTTTAATAATATTCATTAGGGGCGAAACTAAGATTCCGCTGTTTTTCAAGAGATGGTTCAGCAATAAGTGTTGGTCGAATGTCTAAAACGTCATGAACCAAGCTTAGACATACGGTAAATAAGCCGCTTTGACACATTAGTGATTTTATTTTTGCGTGATATACTTTTAGTTGTACGAAAATGTCTCAATTTGTGCCAAATAATCGTCATTTGCGGGAAGTGTTACTTTTCTTCTTTCATTCGAAAAAAAACGGCGACTGAAATGCATCAAGAACTCCAAAAAGTTTTCGGAGATACTGCTCTAAGTGAAACAACATGCCGTGATTAGTTCCGCCACTTCATAGACGATGATTTCGATATTGACGACCGTTCAAGTGAAGGCAGGTCAAAAAAACCTTAAAAGACATTGAATTGGAGACATTGCTCAATGAGGATCCATGCCAAATACAATAAGAGCTTGTTACAGCATTAGAAGTTACCCGCCAAGCCGTTTCCAAGCAATTGCATGCGTTGGGAATGAATCAAAAGTAAGGAACTTGGGGTCCTTATGATTTGAAGTCAAGAAATGTTGAGCGTCATTTTTTCGCTTGTGAACAATTGCTCCAGTGGCAAAAAAGGAAGAGAGTTACAACCGAATATTCACGTTGCGAAGATTATGCTGTGTATTTGGTGGGACTAGAGTGGTGTTATTTATTATGAATTGTTGAAACTGAACGAAATCATCACTGGGGAACGGTATCGAACTCAATCGATGCAATTGAGTTGAGCACTGCTCGAAAAGCAGGCACAATACGAGCAAAGGCACAAAAAAGTAATTCTACAGCATGACATAACGCTCGGCGCTTAAACTTACTCGCGAAACGCTTAAATAAGAAGTCCTACTCCACCCACCATATTCTCCAGATATTACATCGTTCGATTATTATTTGTTCCGTTCGATGGCTGATCAGCAGTTCTGCTCATGTGAAGACATTTCAAAATAGCTTTATTCGTGGATAGCCTTAAAAAATGAACACTTCTACCGCCACAATATTAGAACTCTGGGAGATGTCAGAACGATGGGAAAAAGTTGTCGCTAGCGATGAGCAATATTTTGAATGATTCATTTGTAAGCATTTTTTTTATAATAAAGTTACATTTTCATCAAAAAAACAGTGAGAATTTGTTGCTCACCTAATACACTTAACGTTCATAAATTGTATTATAAAAAATTGATTCATTATAAGTTTAATTTTAATATGATTTTATCCGCCCTTTACAAAATATTTTGAATAAAATTAAAAAATAATTTAATCATAAAATTTGTTTAATAACATTATTACACCATAATTAGGAATTAGTTTATGCATACAATGAAGAGTCACATTTTCAGAGATATAAGTATACCTTAGTTTCAAACACAGCCTTTTATAAAATTTAAAATTTATTTATTTTCAATATTATATTTCCTTTTATGTTTACAATGTTTTCTCAATATATTTAATAAATCATATTCGAAAAAGAAAATTTTATCCTGTTTCAAGATTTAAAAATAAATTATACACCAAAGATGAAATAATTTATACACTTTTGTTAAACATGTAAAAGTAGTTAAAATGTCAAATTTATTACCATCCATTTTAACATTGTTAGATACTATGTTCTTTTTTATTAAATGTGTTCCAACTGTACTCATATTAAGCACTCTATATTAGACACTGCACAGTCAAACGAAGATTTAGTTTTTAATTTCATCGAAGACGCATACTCGTAGGAACGTACTGCGAAACTTCGCTTTGTAAATTTTTTAAACGCGTATTTTCTGCTTAATTATACTTCGGTTTCAGAGAGGGATAATTATATTTAAAAGTGGCTAAGGTCTTGTAGACGCTGTAAACGGAATACAAAGTGTTTTTCGCAAAACTTAGGCATGATTACACCCGTATCAAGAGCCACGTTAATGGAAATTTAAAACTTCCATGAAACAATAAGACGTTTTTTTATTTCTCGGAGCATGCGTATTGGCTCAGAAGAGCAACATTCGATGTCTGACTGTGTAACTGCATAGTACTCTACGGAACTTTGTGAAAAAAGTGATGAGGTGACTTGTATTGATCTAGATTAACTTTTTGCATCGAGTAGCTATATCTAAATGAATTAAAAATGTTATATTCTTTTTCATTTACGTATTGCTGTCATCACATAATTAAATATAATTGAAAATAAAATTAAAAATTGCGTGTATAATTTTTGTATAAAATGTAGGTGTTTTTTCAAAAATGTATTGGATTTATTCATCAGAAATATTTATTTTGATTATGTTATTATAAAACTATACTTAAAAGAAATAATAGGTTCATTTTATAAAGGGATATAAATAATAAAATTAATAATTATAATTAATATTTACCGAATATCAAGTAGATAATTGCAAAACATTATAAGTTAATGTTTATATTAAATAATAAGTCAATAGATTATACAAGTAGTACCTTAATCAGTCATTTTCTTTCTGACTGCTAAAAGCATCGATAAATAACCAGCAGAAGTTTTAAGAATCTGTTAAATAAAAAGTATATTCTATCATTTTATGTTAAAGTTTTATATTGAAATGTACTTACACGACAATATAGTTGGAGTGAAAAAGTTGCAAATTTTCCAACGGTGATTTCAAATGGATGTTGAGCACGACTTATAATGAAAACTAAAAGTTTCGCTTCTTTAGCTGGCAGTGTAGTCCAATCGCAAATATAAGCTGCATAACTTATCTCCGTACTCTAAATAAGTAGACAAAGCATTTAATAATAAGTTTATAGGTATACATAATATTGTGTCTAAAAATTAAGGAGGCTTTTCAATATGAACTTTACGGATTTTCAAATTAAATAAACGTTTCAATGTAACTTTGTTTGATTATCTTTTGTTTCCGAATTATTACTGTATGCGGCAGTTTTCATGAGAATATGTTTATTTGATTTATACATAAAAGCATATAATGTAGTTATTTAATATACTTATTGGACAATTTAAGTTTTTTTTATATAAATTTTGCTTGGCTTAGCTATATTATTTTAACTTGAATTGCTCAAAAGATTTTGCCCTGGAAAAACTTAAGTTATAGGCGAGGTTATATTACTTAATGCACATTTGAAATACAATTTTGAATTAAATTATTGTTAAGTAATACAACATATAAAGCAGTTTGGTTTGCATTATATTTAAGAATATTGTTTACTTATATAGAATTCTTTTATATTTCAATTTGTTTAAATTTTTTTATTAATAAAAAAAACTATTTTTAGCTCATTAAAATCAGAACCTTGTTTTTATTTAATAATATATAATCACTAGTAAGATTAAGTTTCTTGATTTTCCTTCATTAATATTTTTCTTGCATTCTTGAATAATAAATATTAAATTTTCAATTACAAAATTTTTTTTATTAAAGTCAAATAATATACAACGGATAATTAATGTATTACCTTACATGGCATAAGTAGTTCTGTAAACACTGAGAAATCCTAAAAGATAATGGAATTTCCAACTTGTATTGAAAAATCATCGATCAAAATGCTTCTTAACTTAACATTCCTACGTTAGCAAATCTAAAATAATTTAAAATTGTTAATGTAACCCTTAAAAAAAATTTAATAAAATTTTCTTATATATAATATTTAGAAATGTAAACCTATTTGTGATATTATATTAAATATCTTAATAGATTATTTATAAATAGATTTAATTATTTATACAAAGTGTATAATTATATATGTTTTAATTATCACATGTAAGTAATGAGATTAAGTTCCTAAAAATAAGTGATGATGAAAAATATCTTATACCCAGTAATATTAATAAATAATTTTTTTATTGTTCATTTTGCTATTTAAATTCTTCTATACCACTAAAATTATGAAAAATAATTTAAAAAGACATTTATGGTAAGCATATTCAAAATATAGTTTGGTCGGTTCGAAATTGAAAGACAATCGACCTTCTAAAATAATGTTTAAATACTAATCTAGAAAAATGAAGTAATTTGCGGAGGTAGACATACATGATATCCTTTCTTATGGTAAAGTTTCAGGAATTATGTAAGCCTCTGGGGAATAGCCGAGGGATAGGGATACAATGATACAACCAAGTGTCTCTGAGCTTAGCACCCAAACGAATGTTAATAATAATAATAAATCTAAAAACATCTTGTCATATTAAAGCTTTTTCACATCAAAAATATTTTAATTTTTAATTTGATTTAAAAAAAAATTAGTATGCATGTAAAAAATATTTTGAAAAAATCGACAAATAAATTTCCTCAATTGAAAAGATTAAAAAAATTTTGAGCTTGAAAACTTAAGATTTTTAAATGTTTCTTAAAGTTGTTTTAAAAATAATAATACATAAACTTACATGTTCACTATATAATTTTTTTTAGAAATATCAATATTTTTTTTAGAATGTTTGATATAAATAATTATTATATTAATTCGATCTATCAATTCGCTTATTTGTCCACCGATGAGATTTTGGTGGTTTTTCCCATAATTTTTCTCATTGCGAATATCTCATCCGCAAACGAAATAAGAATAATACTCAAGATAATATTATTTTTTTAGTCTGAAAAGGATATGATATGATTCTAAATGTTTATGTAATTTTCTTTTAATAATTTTGAAAATCTATGCTTTTTTCAATTAAATCGACAAAAATTAGTGTTTTTATAAAATGCAGAATGTTCCAACAAAAATTTCAATCGTTGCAATGTGTAGAAATTTCTATAAAATAATTTGAATACTTTATAGAACAACATTTAAGGCAAATATATTTTTTTTTTATTTTTTGGAAACAATTAGAATGAAAAAATGTTTCATCAAAGCAATTTTTGTGTTCAAAAATTTGATATTTGGTTCGATACAATACATTTTCATTAATTTTGAAATTTGTGACGATAAAATATGTAATTCAAAAGAAAGTACTAAATTTAAAATCGAAGTAATACTTTGTATAACTGATATTGAAACTGCTTCATATACAAAGTATTGTAAGCAGCGGAGTTGAAACTAAATTTTTTTTCACACTTTTTTATATTTCAGTTTTGTCTTTCAGCTTCGCTGCTCTTGATTCATCAACCTTCCAAAACAATTAGCTGCATTTATTTTTTTGAATACATTTTAAACAAGAATGGAATTAATTAAAAGATACCCTGTGAAAATAAAAACGAAAAACAGTATGATATCGTACAAAGCATCGTTCAGAAATGAATAGAAATTTAAGATTCTTTTTTTTATCAAAAATGAATAAATATGATTTGTATGTACAGAGAAAGCTATGTTAAAAAAAATTTGTGTTAAAAAATATGCTGTAGTAAAAAGTATTATTTTGGATTGGGCCATTTGATTAAGTGAGTTATATTTATAAAGGCTTGAATTATTTAAAAATAATATTCAACAACGAAATGTTCGTTTTCATAAAGTAAATTTTTACAAAAGAACGTCGGGCTCCAGCCGAGAATGTCAGCAGGGAGAAGGGGGGTCGCAGGAGTCGGGCCGCAAATCCCCCCGCCGCGGTACTGCTGACGGTCCGCTGAGACCCGATGTTCTTTTATTGACAATTTCGGCAGTCGACGAATGGGGACGTGTCTAAGCCTGGAGTGCGAGACCAGGCTCGCTGCTTGCCTTGCGGCCCCGATAGCTTCGCTCTACTCTCTCTCATTGACTATTTCCGCTACTCTCATTGGTTACGTTACGGCGAATAGGCCGCACTTTTCGACCACAGAAGCTGGATTTTTACCATTTTTTAAGCACCTGTATCTTCGCGGGGATCTATCTGACAGTTTCGTGACCGCAAAAAAAAATGTTTAGAATTTCCTCAGCTATCCCGTGGTATAGCTGGAGACAAGGAATTAAAAGGCAGATTGTACATTGCTTATAAAACTATTACAACACGGTCAAATGACGAAAATCGTTTGTGCTTAAAAATATGAATACTTTGTGATATTTTAAAAACTTACAAAATTGTTCTAAAGACACGTAATAAGAATCGTAATAAGTTTTGTAGATTGTTGTACAAAAGTATTTATGATCTGTTTTAAAACAGGAAAGTTCTAACATAATTATGATGGGAACAGGTATTAATGTGAGATAGTATAATTGTTTGATTTTAATTTTTAGACACAGTATCATAATAATTACCGATTCCATAGTTTTATCGCGCATAATATTTAAGAAATATATAAATAACAGTATTTACAATTTAACCCATTACTGCCTGAAATTCAGAAAATTATCAACTGCATGAAAAATATGTACTAAATATAATATGTTTAGAATTACCTAAAGAGTATATCAGAACTTTTTAGTATACTTTCGAAGAAATTTTTTATTTTTTAAATTATTAAAAAAATTATCATTTTAATAACAAACTTTTTGACGGCTTAAGAAAAATAGTATATATAGAGCAAACCATTTTTGTCTTTTCAAATTTCATTTCACCATATTTAATTAGTCATCTTGAATTAAAAATATGTAATAATCAATTAATCTGAGAAAATCTTTATTTACAAAATATCAGAAAAATTACCAATTTTCATAGTTTTGATTTTTAATTTCTTAATTTTAAGAGCTGGCGTATATCTTAGATAATTCTTAATATAATATATTGAGTATGAATTTTTCATATAGTTGATACATTTTGGATTAAAACCATTCAAAGAGTAATAAAAAATATTATCTTTTTGACGCCATTTAGAAGTGATCATATTAAGTTTTTCAATTCTGAACTACATATTTATAAAGATAAGCTCATATATTTATACACCCATGATAATAATCTAAATTTAAGATGATTGCTCTCTGGTAGTTGTATGTTATTGGCATCATATTTAATTTCAACGATATCGAAATTGAATTTTGAAGATGGCATTCGATAGAGTGCCGTCAAAAACCTTTAATCGGGGACATTAGGCTAATTTTTTCGATCTTTAATAACTTAGCGGTTTTGTTAAAAGTAAGTGACAATTTTCTAAATTTCAGGTAGTAATGAGTTAAAAAGGATTTAAATACGGTTTAAAATATATATTCAATGCTTTAAAAATCTTACCTCTTGTCGTAAAAGTTCTGCAACATAACAATATGTAAAGACAGAAAATAAAACCAAAACCAGAAAATATACAATAAATAGTAGTTGCATAACTGACACAGAGTCCGCAGCTGCTGTCTAATAGTTATAATTTCATTTTTAAGTGCTATCAAAATGTTATAAATGTAACGTAACATTTAATTAAATATTATAATCATACCATAATCAATTGGTATCCTTGTGTACATAATGCAAATATACAAGGTACTAACTGTACAAGAAACATTATATTAAAACTCTCTTCGATCGTATCTGAAAATCTAATGTTAAATATTGAATATGGTAATTAAAAAATAAAATATTCTAGAAAAGGTATAATGATAAGTAGTTTCTTTACCTTGATAAATGATTATGTTTTGCATGAATAACTGAAAATGCATGTTTTCCATCTGTACTTTTAACCGTTTTAGTCAAATTGCGAATCATTATTTTTAAAATTGATAATTGTCCAATCAAATGAAATATAAGAACAATAAAGAAAGAATCAGCAGATGCAAATGAAGATGAAGCAAAGATATTAGAAACAAATTGAGCAAGAAGAGATAATTCATAATTAGGAGATACTTGAACATTGAATGGAAATGAGCCTATTATGTACAAAGGCCACTCTGTTGTTTCATTTGATATAGATTTTCGTAAAGCGAATAATATAGGTTTATAAAAACCTATAACACTCTGTACAATTAAAACACCTTCGGTTAATAAAATGCAAGCTAGAGAGAAACGTCTACTTGTTCTGGCATTTTTCCACATTATCTTCAATTCATATTTATCGTGAGTTGCTTCCCAATCTTGCATTACTTGAAGTACTAAATCACTTAGTGCTTTAGTGTTTAAGCATCAATATTTAAACAATGTAATTGGGATTACATACACAATTATTTTAAATAATTTTTATTTATCAGATTTTGTACCATGCCTGTGATACCAGATGCTGACAATCTTAATGATAGCGATGCCTGTTGGTATATTACAGTTAGTTAGTACTAATATGACGAGGTTCAAATCATTCAAGCACCAAAATAATTTTGTTGTCTGTGATACTGTAACGACAAAGAACATAATGGTCGTTACTAATATGATACGAACATTTGAAGTCCAAAAGTTCATTGAAGCAAAGGGATCTGGCCAGGCGCCCAAAAAACGCAACAAAAAACGGCAAGGACCCATAACGTAATTGTAGCCTAAATAATAAATATTAATTTTATTACAAATGTGCTTGATAATTCTGAAATTCGCATAATATATTTTTGCTTTGAAAACTATTATAAGAGAAAAAAACTATACTAAACGTGCAAAATAGCAGATCCGATACAACAAATGTTATGTATATATAAATTACTCAAATAAATCTTATATTTAAACCTTTCCACTGTTTCTATTATTCCCACCTCTTATCCACTATTACCGATAGTTTAAAAAGGATAATCGCATTCCTTTTCTGTTAAAAGAATATATATATAACTTGTAATGAAACTTATAAGTCTTATAATGTGACTAAGACTTATAAGTTTCATAGATTTATACGTTTTACTATATGCAAAATGTTGATATTTCTTAAAAGATCCTATAGGTTCAGAATCTACCGAATTACTAGACATATTGCCGAGGTTTTTAATGTAATCGAAAATTTTCGCTAAAGAATTATTTTATTTAATATAATATTACGCAAATTATACTGTGTAAATCTTAAAAACAGTGAGTATTATCTATCCAAATAAACAAAAAAAGAGCTGAAAACCATGTTAGATCAGAATCAATTATTTCGACACTTAAAACTATTTAATAGTAAAAATCATATGTACAAATTTAAGTAAAATAACCGTAGATTTGTTCATTTTCCATCTATTGTTTTCCGACTTCAACACTAGTTGAAAAATGAAAAAATTTAACTAGTTTTCTGACCAGAGAGGTAGATAAAATAACAGATGGATTGCAAGATTGGTTTTTTTGATGAAATTTGTATTTATCAGTCGCATCATAATAATTGCTTTAAGTATTGAAATAATCAATTTTACTTAACTAATTTTTCAATAGGTAATTAGGTTCTTTCTTGAAAAATGATATGGTTTTCTAGTTAAATTTTTGATGAGTGTTAGATATTTCACATAATTTTAATTTTTAATTAACAATCGCGAGGAGTGCGTCATTTATTATTATTTTTTTTTTACTATTTATAGATTTTAATTTACTGTTCTATAAGCTGTAAACTTTCATATATATGTCAGTGTATCTTATAGTGATTTATAACAATTATATGATAATTTATTTCAATTAATATGGTACTTCTGACAATGTGCTCAATTTATATTTGTTTTTATTTCTGAAATGTATAGCAAATAGGCCAACTTTTCTAGTTAGGTTGATATAATTTACTGAGAACAGTTTTCCGTTCTAAACATAACTAAGTAAAAACTTTACTTTGAAATGCAATATTTAGATTTGTCATATGAAGAAAAAAATATAGAAAAATCTGTGTGTGTGGAATTATTAATAATTACTAATTAAGTAACTTAAGTTTACAATATATTAGGTTTATAAATACACCTTTAAGTTAGTAAAAATGTATTGAATAATTTTTCTGCAAGTAATAAACACTTACTTATGGTTAGAATGTAAAAATATATTAAATTCATTGGCATACGAATTAATTGTACATGAGGTTTATTAAGTGCATTAAATCTATATTATTCTAATATAATATTAATTTATGACTTGGTTTAAAATTAACTTCGATGATGGATTATTTCACTATTTTGTAAGCTTTAGTAACAAATAAACTCTATTATATACTATAAACTCTACTATACACTCTATACTATATACTATATATACTATATACTATACTATAAACTCTATTATATATGATTACATTACACATTCTGTAAAATGCATTTCATCACATTGAACTGTCAAGATTATTGACACATAACTATATATTCTAATACAAAGATTTAAAAGAAATTATATTGAAGGATTAACTACCATCCAATTTTTGATTATTGCTTAACACAAACTTCTTTACCGAATCAGTTCTGTCAGTATTCATATTATGAATAAGTTTTATTTATCAATTACAACATCTAAACAGTCAAATATTTTTATCTTAGACTCCAGAAAACGATATATTCCTATGAGGAAGAACTAAGGAACTTGCTGTTTCGATCTTTCATATGTATATTTTTTGCGTAATTATACTTCGGTTACAGAGATGGATGATTATTTTAAGCTGGCTAAGGTTCCTAAGGAGCGAAGCCCCTACCATCGTCTATACAACCATTTTTTGCATAGCTTTCACATTATTATGTCTGTTCCAATGTCTTGCTAATGAAAATTTAAAACTTTCATGAAACAGTAAAACGCTTTTTTCTATTTCTCGGAGCATGCGTATTAGCTTGTAAGAACGGCATTCATCGTCTGACAGTGTGATAGTGGTGTACTCTGAAACTTTAAGAAAAAATTACAAAATTACCTATACTAGTCTACATTTTAAAGATTTTTTAATCAGTACAATCCAATATTTTTAGTCTATAGTTATTTTCAAAGAATATTAATTTGTATATATTTAATATGTAGTTCTTTTGGTTATTATTACGTGTGAAATAATATAACAAATTATTTTGTATCATATGATAAATTTGGAATAGATACTAAGGGTATATTATAGTAAATATTGCTATTATTTAACATACTGCGAGTAAAGAGTAGCAACTTCTCTTAAATTTTATCAACTGCATCAATAATGAAGTATCATAAATTAATAAATTACTTTAGAAACTAAATTGTAAAAAATTAAAAACATTATTAAGGGTATGGTTAAATATCTGCTTTAATAAAAAATAACTCCAATAGAAGGAAGTTATGTTGACAGTGCCAGATGTTAAACGTATAAATATTATAAAGTTGAGTATATTATAACATCATAATCTTAGAACATTCTTATCAGCATCAAATGTAGTTTGTTAAATATTTTACATCATTCAATAAAAAAAACAATCATAGTTAATAAACATAACAATAAAAAATAGTTAAATAACAAATAGTTAATAAATAATTGACGATGAAAAATGAATTTATTACGATAACCCTAAAAAAAATCATTGGATCCACTAAACTACGCTTTAAAATTTTTAACCGAAACAAATATTTACGAAAAAAGCTCAGGTGCATTTAATAGGATCAGACGAGATCGGTTTTAAATCATATATTGTGTAAGCATTTGTGAGTAAAATACACGCTAGTGTTAAAGTGAGATCATCAATAGCATTGTAGTGCTCAGAATTGAGAAGGTTGCAATATATAACTCCGTATAGTACAGAATATCATAAATAATTTTCAATTTAGTTACCCAAATTTTTATTAATATGAATAAATATCTTTCCATTTCTTACGTTTTACAGTAAATAATCTTTTGTTTAATTTGAGTGCCTGTTTTTGTTTTGGTCTTTTTAATAATATCGTCTGTATCCTTTAGATTATAGTGTACTTTTTAAAATATTTCTTTCATTCTAATTAATACTGTATTTTCCCTATAGTTTCAATGTTTTTCATTTTTTTTAAATTGTTCTCCTATATTTTAATATCATCCTATATAGTAATTCTAATATATTAATAAACGAATTGTACAATTTTTCTGTAAGACAAATAAAAACTGAGTATTACTATTCCAAATAGATAACTAGAAGAATCCTTCTCTCTGTTTAATCAACGATATCTATTGGCAAAAATATAAAGTATAGATAACCGAAAAATTTTTAATTAAAATTAATGATTACTGAATACAATATTCAATAAAGAATAATAATTGTTTTATATTCTAAGTTCTTATTAAATACAGGAATAACATTTTTCGCTTTGATTATTTCTAGTGTTTAAAGTAGACATTTCCATTGAAAATTACCCTTGATTTAATGAGTATGATGTTCTAAGTCAATGTCAAATTCAAGATTATCAACCAGGTTGCATTTTACAATCTGCATCTCAAACTGAGTTCATTTTTTAAATTATTAATCTAAATTGGGAAAATAAATAGTTATACGCACAAATGAATATTTATACGCACAATAAGTGACACTTAATTATAAATTGAATTTGAACAAGTTTTCTCAATAACAGCCTTTTTAATGTCTGATTCAAAATTAGCTTTCCAATCTCTTTTGCATTGCAATAAGAAGTGACATGTAACTTCCAGATGTTTTTAATATCTAAAATTATAAATTATTAAAAACGTAAACAATGATTCAAAATAAACAAAAAGGATTCATATTTTTCTTTTATTCTTACACTACAATAGAAGCCAAGAGAAAAAGTGACGAGTTTTCCAGCTGTTATTTTGAATGGTTTCCTTGCTCGCATCGATATAATATTCAACATCCTCGATTGTTGACATGAAAAATTAATCCAATCACAGTTATAAACTGCATCTGATATATCTGTACTCTAAAAGTTAGGAAAATATATAAAAATAAGTTAAAATTGTCGTGTATCGTTTAATATATTTTGTAGATACAAACTTTTTCATGGAGTTTTTCAGCCATGTAACAGTTAATGAATGTGACAAGCAAAATGCAAAGAATATAGTAAATTGCAAACATTAGATTCGAAAACGATACGCTGGTTCCTTTTAAAATCTAAAAATAATTTAGAAAATATTTTAACTGTATCCATGATTAAACTATTTATACTAAATTTTTATAGGTTGGTTACCATTAATACTTGATAACCCAACAAACACAGCATACTAATTGATAGAATGATTTGCACAGGGAAAGATTTACTGAATACTTCTTCAATGGACAATGAAAATCTTTAAAAAATAATTATTATAAATTATTTTAATAGATTAAATTTTATAATTTTTCTTGTAAAAAAATATACCGAATGAAAATAAAAATAACACAATACAATTACATTTTAGCACGAACCATATATACCTTGTACCGTATCACATTGTAAGCATAAACGATTTTTATACTTGTGTATAATTTATAGAACAGTATGTGTGTACATGTAACCTTACACAGATACATAATGACTTTTGACATAAAAATAGAATAAATGTCTTTAAAAAAATGGGAGAGCACTATTCATGAATCATAATTCACTAGTATACATTCAAATTCAAAAGTATTTAAAAAAATTTCTAAAAAATATTACTGCAATGTTTCAATAAATGAGGTTGTAAAAATATATCATTAACACATATTAATAAATATAGCTGATATGATATTACGGCTTACTAGAACTTTTTTTGAAATTCTTCTTCAACTTTTGACGAAAATATTTCTTACATTTTATTGTATTGCTTATGCTTTCAAAGTATGGTACAAAGTATTCGAACTCTTCGCAAAGGTGTATAAATGTTCATTGTTATTTAAACATTTAAATAATATATTTACATATAACAAAATAATATAATGATATGTTTTATGGTATAGTTGAATTTTTCCAATCGCAGTTACCTGAAAAGAATTTCGTGTCGTTTTTGAAAGTAAGATATATTTCTACTAAAGTCTTTAGGATTCCCACCTTTTAAGCCAACTGCTAAAAACTTGAGGATTGTTAGCTGACCACAAAGATGCAAGATCAAAAAACTGAAAAGACAGTCGCAAGAAGGATATATCATGGCTGATGAAGCACTGCTAATCATCTGCCCAACAAGTGAGATCTCGTAATACGGAGTAACTTGATAATTGTACGGTAATTTAGCATTTATATACATTGGCCAGACTTCCGTATCATTGTGCTGAAGTTTGCTAAACCTGAATATTTTTTGCAAAAATGTGAGCATTTGGCAAAGAAAGGCTGTACCAGCTAACCCTATACAAGCTGTAGACATTCTCCAACTGTATTTTGCGTTCCAGTTCATTACATTGATCTCGCAATATTCGCGATTTGGATACCGCCAATCTTCCACTATTTGAAGCATAAGTCGTCGTAGTGCTTAAAAAAATATTTCCTGTAACTTATATTGAATATACTTAATATTTACGATTTAAATTTTTTTGTAATATGTTATTAGTACTAGTTCTATGGTACAAAATAGTAATGATCTTCGCAAGGTTAGCAACTATCGGCATTAAAATTGTAGTCAAAATGCTTGAAACTTCTTCAAGATCACCCCATATTTCAATAATTTTCAATGCTTGTGTAAAAGTAGAAAAGAAGAATTGTACTAATATGAAGAAAACGACTCGTACATGTGTAAAAACATTGATATCTACGAAAGGATCAGGCCAAATTCCCACCAGCCGCAGATAAAATCTGCATGGACCAATAGCTGTATTATACCCTAAAATGAAGTAGAATAATCAAATACGTTTTCTTGCAAAATTTTTCTCTATTATTATAAAATTTAAAGTAAACATCCATTAGTAATATTCCACTATAAATGTAATACAATGCGACTTATGAAAACTATTAAAATCACAAATATTTTTTATAAATAATATTATGTAAAATTGTGTTTGTGTAAACTTGTGTAAAACATAATTTAATTAAAAGTTATCTTATTTACATACTATTTTTATTTTTATGCATGTTTTGTGTACTTAAAATACGAGAATAAAAATAAAATGAATATTATGTATACAAAAACATTTACATAATTATATATGTGCATAGAACAGTTCTTACATGCATAAGTAAACTTTAACCCTTCGAAATTATTACCAATAATATTTGATTAATGCCAAATGAAACATGAACTAATTTTTAAAAAGAATACGAATATATGAGGGATTCGTTTAATATAACTTAATTTTTTTTTATTAATTGAAGGCTTCCATTTAACACAATTTTTTGATTTATTTGAAGGCAGTAAAATTTTTAATAACTATAGCTAAATAATTTTTAAAAACATTAATAATCGTAAATAATAACTTTTTTAATAACCTATGTACGCAATTAATGTACATATATAAATTAATTCTTATAACCTTGAATAACTTCTCGCTGTTTATCCAAAAATTGTAGTAGCAGTACTACGTGCATGGCATATTGAATAGTAAATCTAATCTTAAATTTCTGTGTATAGTAGTTCATTTTAGTCTAAACAAAATAATTTTTTATTAGTTCTGAAAATGTCAATTTCTATTCTAAATAAAGTGTATTTAGAAGAATTTTATTTTACTACTTTATTCAAACGAAATCTGCAGCTAAACCACATAGAATTCTCGTTGAGAGTTATGTACGTTGATTAATTCTGGACAGTTGAATACGACATGCAGAGACTGTATTCGATGCCTCAAAAATAATGATTTTGAACTTAAGGATAAAAAACATTATGACGCAATGAAAAAAAATAAAGACAAATAATTGGAGGAATTACTCAATCAGGACACATGTCAGATGCTAGCAAAACTTGGAAAAACTTAGGAATCATCCGGAAGCAAAGAGGTAGGGTATCGTATGATTTGAAGTCGAAAGACATGGAACGACGTTATGTCATGTATGAACTACTGCTTCGATGGCAGAAAAGAATAGGTTTCTTACACCGTATCGTGACCGCGATAAGAAGTGGATACACTACGCTAATTTAAAGTGTAAATCAATTATCAACATCGTCCACGAAACCAAATATACATGTTTCGAAGCTTCTTCTCTGTATTTAATGGTATCAATATAATTCATGATGAGCTGCTCAAATTGAATGAGACTACAACGGGTATCGCTATCAATTTCAATTGATGCGTTGGAGTCGAGCCCTAAACGAAAAACGGCAGCTATACGGAAGACACGGTAAAATGATTTTGTTGCTGGATAAAACTATTTACAATGAAGCTGCCCGCTGCATTCATCTGACACAAACTTTTTCGATTTTCACCTATTCCGTTCGTTAGCGCACGGCCTCGCTGGCGTTGTATATAGAAATTCTTATGAAGAAGCTAAAAAATAGATCGATTCTTGGATAGTTTTAAAAAACATGTCGTTTTTTCAACTCGAAATTCACATACTGTTAGAAAGATGGAAATAAGTGGTCTCTAATGATGGGTAATACTTTGAATCAAAAGATTCTATTCCTTCTGTTTTAAATAAAACTTTTATTTTGTAAAAAGGAGGCGATTACTTATTTAAAGTCATGATAAAAAATTGAAAAACTAATAAAAGTTAATGTTTTAAATTAGTATTGATAAATATTTTATTTTTAAGCTTTAAATTTTAATGATTAAATAAATTCAATTGCTAAAATTTTTCCAGTAATGCTTTAGAATAATTTTTATACCCAATCTATACGCCCAATGTTTGAGCAATGCAATAAAAATTGTTTTGTAAAGATAGAAGCCTGCATAATATAAGTAATTGAAAAAACAAAATTCTTTTTTAAATAAAAAATCAAAAAAGGATTACTACAACCTTTTATAAAATATCTATGTTTGTGTACAAATAAAAATAGTCAACAATGTTAAAAGAATATTCAAAAAAGGAATATAATTATAAATAAATTTTATAAGCAAAATGTTTAATTAAAATAAAATAATAATTTTTTTTAAACTAATGATATCGCATGAAATATCCGAAAATATATGAAAAAACTTTTGTTAATTTCGTATTATAGCTATAATTATTTATGTATAAATCAATTTAACTTGTCTTATATTAAAAGTAGTATAAATTGATTGTTATATAATAAATAGGAATGCAAATGTAGGGTTAATAACATGGGAAGTAGGAGAAAATATAAACGCGAACTTATTAACTAAAAAATAGACCAGTCATTTGCAGCTTCTTATATAGCTACTTATAGTTTTAGGCTTATAGATTAGCTTGACATTATGCAACTATGAAAAGTTGAGGCTGAAAAGTCGTTGTTTATACGTAGAACAGTAGATTATGCGATGCGGTAGAAAAGTGATAATTGCAGCATGCAAGTGATAATAATTGAGATCATGCTACTATGATAGGCGGTGATTTGAAATTTGTATATAGATCGGTTCAGTAATTATTTCTTTACAAAGTCTTGTCATTTTTAGGCAAAAAATTGTTTATTTGTGGAGCTTAATACAATAATTAATTTTTTATATGTTTTTATGCTGCTTACAATACACATATACAGATGAATAATATAACTTCATAAAACAATTTGCTTTTGCTTGTTTTTCAAAAATATATTTGATACTATAATATGCTGAAACACTTAAAAATATTTTACATAACTTATGTTACCTGATAGCATCTCAGTCTTCATAGTATCCCTTTATTGAAAAGAGAGATGAATGAGTGTAGTGTCACACTGAAATGCTGAAAGTTCAAGTTACCAATCTACAATCTATGCTTTGTGTACAATACTAAAATTTACATGAATTAAATTATTTATGCATTACCTGTACAACGCATAGTAGTCTTATATTTTTAATGTACCTCGTGGGAAAGTTCCTAATTAAATGGTAACCGATTGAGACTTTTTCTCTGTCTAACTAGAGAGTAGGAAATGAATACGTTGACTTTTTGTTATAAATAATTAGCTGCATTCGCAAATATTAACACGATTCTATAAGACATTAACAATTTCATACAACTTTGAATCAAACCGTATATGCCCTCATGAGCATGCGCTTTGTTTTAATAAGCTGTCAGTTTATTGTTAACTGCTAAATGGAGAACAACTTAAGTACTTTAATGTGATTATTTTGTATGAATGTAAACAATAATAACATTAAAATATATAAAATATTATGTGGCTTATTTTTATCAAGAATCTATTTACAAAAAATTGTAGGAATGTTTTACATTAATTAACATTAATTAATTTCATTCTCAGCTCAAACTATATATGATATATTATATATCTCAAATTATAATTTTAATAAGCAAAAAATCTTATAAATCTTTGTTAACAGTTTACAAAAATAAAGTATGTACAAATATATAGGTAAATAAACAGTACACAACAGCGTAAACATAATCAATAAGAAAAGTTTGCAAATATTAAAGTTAGCAAGAAAATATAATATAGATGAAGCACAGTATAAATGGAAAAATGAATAAAAGATAAAGATATTTAATCTATAATTTATTACGAGAATTCGTATTTTTTTAAAAAATTGAAATTATCTTTCACTACATCATTTGCACCGCATGTACAAATCATATTAGTACAAAACTTTAATGAACATTTACCTATGGATACGTCTTTAAATGTTATGTAAAGTACTTGTAAATTTATTTTAATTTAATTTATCTCATATATTATGTACTTATATTATCATACTCGTATATTGTCATATATTGTTATTGGATTCGATCGTCAACTCTCGTCGAGGTAAGACGTGTTTACACGCTCCGGTAAATATAAGACCGGGTGTGTACAGTGAGTGATTGAGTGATTATAGAGAAAATAAAATTAATCTATTATCGGAGAAATAGTCAAAGAGAAGCGTCGGTGCACTTTCAGTGCATTCCGACATCATGACTTCTTCTAATCTGCACAGTTTCATTACTTCTAACAGTTCTTTGCAGGAAATTCAACATTAAAGAGTTATGCTTCCGCAAGGTCCACTGATTATTTTCCTAAAGACAATCAAGCATTGATTCTTGATTCGATCGATGGAACCACACTTGATGACTATATTAATAAACCGTAAAAATATCAAAGCTATTTCTCGTATTGCTAATAATCGTTTGTGTCTATTTTGCAACAAAAAAAATGATAGATGAGTTAGTTGATCTGAAAAAATGAATAATTATTAAAAATCAGGTACTGTTTTTTAGACCATTAATATATCGAGCAAAAAGAATTATTTTGTCAAACGTTCGCCCTTCTATTCCTCATGAAGAAATTGAAAAGGCTTTAAGAGACTTGCATATAAAAACAGTTTCTAAAGTTTCTTTTATTCAAGCTGGAGTTTTGTTACCAGGATGTGCTCATATGGTAAGCTTTCGACGGCAAACTTATGTCAACCCTGAAGACATTAAAAATATACCGGACTCTTTCATTGTTAATTTTGAAAGAAATACATTTAGAATTTTTGCCTCAGAAGATAACATGATTTGTTTCATGTGTAAGGAAACCGGGCACTTAGCTAAGCAGTGTCCGTTAAATATAAATAATACACAAACCGAGTGTAAAATCCCTCTTGAATCAGAATATACTCAGAACTTAACTCTACAAGAAGACTTGTCAATAAGTCAAGAAATTGAAAAAGGAGAGAAAAGCTACAATGACTACAATACAGTAGAAGCTAGCAATCTTAATGTGTATAGCACAATTTTTGCTCAACAAACCGATAAACCTCACCACATTCTGGTTCTCTGTCGACTTGTAGCTCAGTTTCTCCAGTTGAAGTACATGATATTAAATTTAAAACAGATAAAACGCCTAATAAAAATAATTAAAAAAAAATAAAACTTCAGTTATAACAGAAGATTCAAAAAACAACAGCAAAATATTTACAGAATGCATTAGAGAAATTTTATTATCGAAAAAGAATGATTATGCACTATCGATTGATCAATTTACAGAAATTTGACGAGGACATAACAGACGAATAAATTTATTAGAAGTTTAGTATTGGTATTAATAGTAATTTTATTTATCTTAATTATGAAAATAGTCTTTTGGAACGCAAGAAGTGTTGTAAATAGTTCAGAAGAGATTTCAACAATTTTATTATAATGAGTCTTTGAAGCTCTGGTTTTTATAATAAGATCACAGTTACGATTAATCGTTTAGGGGCTGATCACTGTAACCTTGCGTATTCGTTAGCAAGACTCAATCTCATTGATAGCTCTACTTGTGAATGTAATAAATTTGAGCAGGACATAGATCAATGTAGACTTTTTGAACAACCGAAGAGTATTATGCTTACAACGCTATATAAGTTAAATTATGAATTGCCGATGAAGATGTCGTTATTACTCTTTACACTAGATGTAACACCTTGTGCTCGCATTATTGAATTTCTAAATATATGTGATATCCATTTGTAATATTATAATAAACTATATGTAAATAAACTATTGTAAAGTATATAAATCTCTATTGAGATTTGAAAACTTAATAAAAAAATTGTTATTAGATTGTTTGATTGACATAAGTTTCTTATAGCCTTGGAATATGTCCCTATAAGACTAGATTTAATTACAAAGCTAAAACAATAAAAATAAAACATGAATAAAAACAAACTCAGAAAAGTTGTAGGATTGGAAGCATCCTTAATGTGGTTGATAAAACTAAATAAAAATGTCATAAATGAAAAGGTATTTTAAGAATTTAATTAATATGAAATTAAATTGGTAATATCTAGCATTATTTTTGAAATATAAAGAATCGCAACTTAAAGTTGTAATTCGGTTCAAGGCGCAAAAATGAATAGAATCTAAGGTTTGAAGCGGGTAGACCAACGAAAAACAGAACTAGAAATAGACCAGAAGGTTAGCAAAGAAAGGGATTTTTCCAAAGACGCATATTACTAAAGCATTAAGTACACAATAAACTTTGAGATTACGAGTCTTGTTTAAGTATAGTAAAGAGCTTAAAGTAAAAATTTGAATATATTAAAGCAGAAGTAAGTTTTTATCTAAGATTTCTTAAAACGAACTTCTTGTAAACGAAAGGTGTACATATCATGATGGATTTTCCACGAAAAGTTACTCACAAACCTTTTGCAATTAATTGTTCAAGAATATTGGAGATTTCAGGGAGCTAAGCAACAAGTCATATGTAAAATTGAAATTAAGGAGAATTAATTTTAGTCAGAAGCTTTTTTCTAATAACTTAACTTTTTTCTAACAACGTTTTTAATTTGTGACTACTAGGCTTTAACTCCTCAAAAATGAAGTAGCCGTTATAACTATGACAGTAAAAATAGTATGAAATAGTTAAGGGACAAAGGTAGCTATATCAGGAGTCATTATCTAATTACATTGTGCTTACTTTTCCAATGTAAAATTCGTAAACTCGAAAGAGTGTATGTGTAGGGAACGATTCCAGTCTCAGAAGGCCCTGACCATATGAGCTGGAAAAACTTTGGTGATGAGTGTTCAAGGTAGTCAGAGGCTTGCAAAAATAATTACTCTATTTGCTCAAAATATATATATTCAATATCAAGCCAAAATTGAGCTCTAGTACAAAATCTTTATAATTATCTGTGGAAATCGTCTTGTATTGAACGTCCATATCTATGATGAACGGTTTGTTCCCCAAATGCTGCAGGATGTAGTACAGTTCTGGGCTGATCTTTCTGAATACGTGCAATGAAGTCGCTAGATCCTTTTGCTTTAAGCTTAACGCGATGCAACGTTGATGTTAGATGTATAAACCTGAAACGCACTCGTAGCGCGTTAGGAAAATGTCGCTTGCGACGTAGTGCTATGCATCAAGAATTGGTTACGGGTTTTTCGGAGCGCATATAAATTCTGCTGTTAGCAAAAAATGACACCTCTCAATCATACAATTTCATTGACGATGGTCAGGAGTTATTCTAATCCATTTTGCACTGATGAGACGACCCAATGAGATGAATAAAGATGATTCAAATTGAGTTCCTTGATTCGTCAAAGCGGTTGCGAAGAACTTATTCAATTTGTGTGCATCACCAATGCTATCGTACTGCCCGAACATCCTTCGATCAGCTATCGGCTACTTCGTAAACCGATCAATTATCGTAAGGCAATATCGAAAATTGTTAACTAGTGTATAGTTGATCTGGCACAGCGATATTCGTCAAAGAGGTTTTATTATGGCGATGTATTTTCGCGAAGTTTAAGTGATGTAGATTATTTTTATACATGTATATACATATGTATATATTTTGCAGGATTACCAACACAAAATTTAAAAAATGAAATACGCATTCGAGTTAGGTGGTTCTCCCTCTGAGCCGTCAATATATTGTGAGATCAGATACAAATGTTTGGTCTGACGGGTTGATGTTTTGTCAGCGTTCTGCTAGCCAAATTACCAGATGCATGGCAAGTCATGTTCTGTCATCCATGTTGACATGTCACTCGTCTTCCCTCATACGCCATCTGCCATACGTGTTCAGCATCTATAAATATTTTAGAAAAAAATTTCGTGTTTCAGGCGAAATTTTATAGAGTTAAATCTTCAATAATTGTAACCTTCTTGGCTGGTAGTGAGAAACTTTGGCGAGAGGCTTAAAACTCAAGAAAATTTAGGCATTCATGACCAAAAGTCTAGTACTTCTCGTAAATATTGCAAATATTCCTCCAACGGTGTTCTGCCTATAAACTTTGCTACCACCGGGGTCTAATAGTACGTTATGTCCAGATCGAGCTTACTGAAAATACTACATCCAATGAGGATCATAAGCCGATCATCAATTCTCGGAATTGGATAAGTGTTGAGGAAGTATAGGTATTGACCGCTGAAACCTCCTGTTATTCTCCAGTCATCTCCACCTTTACTGACCAAATAGATGCATTGAAACATTGCAACTAGTTATTAGCATAATTATTGGCATCTTACTATATGCCATTACATAGGGCCATGAAATCGCACGCTTTAGTCTCAGATCGAGGCACAACTTCTTTTCACAAAAAGTTTTAAAAGTTGTTTGTGCCATCGGCAGCAGTGATGGCCAGTTTTCGCTCCTGTACCTTAGATTTAATGTAACTCATTGGAAACAAAAAAATGTAGAACCAGAGTCTACTAAAAAGAAGAGACAATTCTCTTTAATGAACTGATTACTGCCTGAACTAGCGACGGCCCTGCCAATTTTCCGTGAGAGGGGCACTAGAAATGCAAAGGGTTTGGTATCTACAAATCAAAGTGCTAAATTTCCAATGCCAGTGGTTTAACAAGCGGTGTTTCGAGGGGTTGTACAATCTAGAGCATCTATTATTATCTCCTTCAGCAAATTTATCGAATCGTCGAAGCTACAATGAGTATTTGCAAAGATTGGATCTGTGTCAGTGCATTTGTTTAGACTTGCCAACTCTGCTAAGGTGACGTTTCGTATAATTTTGAGCCCTGTGATGATATGAAAAGGTAAGAGAGCGAGCCATTTTACCTACAGGACATTCTCCGGTAGAGGAACCAGCTAAGGAACGTATATGCTGCAACCATCTTGAATTCTGATCACCTAGCGAGATCTCATTTAACAATTTTTCTAATTATCTATCTGGCGAATCTGTAAGACGAGATATAATGTAGAATTTAATGTAAGGATATTTACTACCTTCTGGTGCATCTAGAAGGATGTACTCAATTTTGAAAATAAGCTTCTGCGGTATAGCTGTGATAACCAAATTCCAAAGTATGACTTTGCAAGTATAAACTAGCTGTTTATACTAGAATATTTAGAATATCTAGATAATATTTGGAATGATCTAGAATATTTACTTATGTCGCGATTGCTTGGATACGGTATTCATTAATCGGTAGATATGACGGACGGGCACTATCGAATAGCTATCTAGGTCTATTTCTATTGGAATTATTTAAAGGATCAGATACATAAGACGAAACCCAGAAATTTAGATGATTTACGGCAAAGGATCATAGACGAATCATATCTCATTATTATTTAAATAAATACTATTAATGTTTTACTATTGATTACCTTACTGTCAAAAAGTAAATAAAGACAAATAGAGCACTTAAAACGGAAGTTATACTGGTTAAAAAACTTAAACATAAGAGCCGAGGGGACTCACATGAATCAAAGTCACCATTGGATTCGTCATGGAAAGTAACTAAAAAAAATCTCCTCCAAAATAATAAAAAGTTTACACAACTTCAGACCGTCATTAAGTTTAAATAACATGCAAATGAACTTCGAGGTCATCCTTGATCTATGACCGAAATACATGTTTAGACATAAAGTTTCTCACTCTTTCGATTGCTGATGTCTAAAATAGGAATTCATACTTAAACAAAAAAATTGACTTTATAATTATCTTCAAGGTCAGGCTCAAAGTCAAATCCAAGGTTACCATTGGATTCCTCGTTGAATTTTACTACAAAAGTGACCTTCAGTATTTATAAATATACTGTAAAATTTGTTGAGTGTTTCGTTTCTTTTTGGACGCCCTATATAATAGATCTGTCAAAAGGGCAACTATCTATCTTGGATCAATAATATGGTATACAAAAAATAAAATGAAACTTTAAAATGTAATTTAAAAAAAGATTAATAATTATTTGCAAATTGGTTGAATATATCAAAAATTAAACTGGTTCAAGCGAATTAAATTATATATGTGCCAACAAAAAAGTACGTTGGGTGTGAGTAATATTCAATAATATGACAAATTTTCTTTTATCATCATTCAAAGAATATTTTACAATTACATTGGTCTTCGCTGTACTAAGCGTGTGCTCGAAGCCTTGACCCCGAACCAGGTAGGGGGCAATAAGAGACGCGAATTTCGGCGCGGCGTCTAATTAAGGGGAGACGGCAATTAGGCACGCGATCGGCCCTCGATACTTGCTCGATCGCGCAAATTCATCAGTGTGTCTTGGGATGCGGAAGAGCCGAGACTTATAGAGAGCAAGAGCGCATCGCGCATTTTTTTTAGTTATATTTAGAGAGAAAGAGTGAGAGATAGAAGAAGTGAGAGAAAGTGAAACATTATAGTTGCTTGAAGTAGAGTTGAGTGCACGGCAGTGCATTAGAGTTTGAGTTCGTAATGGCGGCAGAACTCCTCCCGTTTACGGTCGAGGAGATTGTTACCGAATCGTTTCCCGCCAAGCTGAGTCACTGTTGATACAGTAAGTGGCATTTTATTATATTAATTTAGCGCGCGAATTTCCCGCGTCGACAAAGTGTGTATGAAAGAGAGAGAGATAGTGTTAGATTGCACGCGCGTTAAATTTATTGTCAGGTATTGAAATTATATTGGATTATAATAAATATTAAATATTTAACCATTCGCGCGTATTTTTATTTTGCCGCCTTTTTCCCTCATTTTCGCGCCCCTTAGCAACAAGTGCCCAGGCATGCTCCGCCTTGTCCACGGATTTTCCATACGACAATTCGCGTGCAAATAAATGGGAAGTCTTGAAATCACGTGGTGGCTGAGACCCGGGGCAGAATTAGCCACCCGGTAACTGCCACGTGACTGTGTGTAATATGAATATATCATCTCGAATATTATGTAGGCAAATATACTCATCTTTATACTATTTGCTTTTAATTTCTATGTACTTTATTAATCTCAAAGAATCTCAAAATCTTTACTTTAATCAAAATTTTATATGTTTAGAATACATAGCATTTGTGCGCAAAATATGAATATATTATTTCGAATAAAAATAATTAACTAAATAAAATGCTGAATTGAACACTTATATTAAAAATTAGTCTTCCAATCTCTTTTGCATCGCAACAAGTATTGATATGTAGCTCCCAGATGTTTTAAGTATCTATATTTTTAATTTACTGAAATAATAAAAATTATTGATATAATAGGAATCGTTTTAATTTTTACTTACACTACAATATAGGCTGAGAGAGAATGAGACAAGTTTTCCAGCTGTAATTTCGAATGGACACCTTGCACGTATTGATATAATATTTAATAGTTTGGATTGTTGGTATGAAATATTTACCCAATCACAGTTATAAACTGCATTAGATAAATCTGTACTCTAAAAGTAAAGGGAGTTTATAAAAATAAATTTTATGTTTCTTTTTTAGTAACTTATGAAAAAACGAACTTTTTCACGAAGTTGTTCAGCCATGTAACAGTACATAAAAGTAATAAATAAAATGCAAAGACAATAGTACACTGTAAACATCAGATTAGCAAATGACAATCCACTTCCTTTTGATGTCTGAAACGTTGTTTTCATGAAACATAATAACGGGTTTGTACTAAATTAGTTTGAAAAACCTAAACTAGTTTTGAAATTATGACTTCTAAAATTATCGTTAAAATAATATTTTATGCTAATATTAATTACTCATTACTACAACAAAATACTTTTATAACTATAAGTAGTCAAAATAAAATTTTAGAATTTGTTTTTGACGAATAATTAATTGTAAAATATTTACCATGATCAATTGATAACCCAAAAAACACAGCATGCACGTCGATGAAACAATTTGAAAGAGGAATGTTTTATTGAATATTTCTTCGATGTTCAGCGCAAATCTTTGAAATACGTTGAATATAATATAGATAAATATATTTATTAGGATATAATCCAATTTATAATTTATCACTAATAGAATCACACGTAACAAAAAGTACGTGAAATAATCAATAGAATAATAATAGAATTTACCTAAATAACCACTCGTGTCTTTTCTGAATAAAGGCAATTTTACTGCAAAAATTTTCAGATTCGTACTCTTTTAAATCAACAACAATTAATTTTAGTATTGTTAGCTGTCCACATAAATGTAAAACTAGAATAATGAAAAGAGAATCGCTGGATGGATATACTATGACAGAAAAAAAAGTAGTAAGTATCTGACAAATGACTGAAATTTCATAATAAGGTGTATTTTGACTATCGTATGGAAAATTAGCCTGTATGTACATAGGCCAAATTTGCGTATCATTAAAGCTATCTGCGATTTTTTTAAAGTTTACTAGTTTCTGTAGAAATGCTGCCAATTGAAAAACAAATGCTATAATTGATAACATTATACACGTTGTCGATATTTTCCAACTACAGTTTGCACTCCAATTCATTTCAATGATCTCGCGATATTCACGATTGGGATCCTGCCAATCATTTGTCATTTGTAACATAAGTCGTTGTAGAGCTAAATGTAAAAAGTATTCATTCTGAATGATAGATATATTTAAAATAGTAATCAGCATAAATTCATAAATATAATGTCAGTACTTTTCCTGTGATACCAAATTGTAATGACCTTTATGAGACAGGTCGTCGTCGGCGCAATACAAGCAGTTAAAACATCGGCAACAGTTTTCAGATCACCCCAGGCTTCGACTAATTTTGTAGTCTGAGTACCGGTCGTAAAAAAAAACATCATCGAAAAGATAATTATAGCTCGAACATGTGTAAAAATGTGTGCATCCATGACTGGATCAGGCCAAAGACCGAGCATCTGTAGATAAAATCGACATGGACCAACGGCTGTATCATAGCCTAAAAAATTACAGAGGTAAACAGTTTCTTTCTATCATCTTTTTAATGGCCGAAAACTTATACCTACAAAAATGTGTAATAATATACTTACTCGATTTTGTAAATTAAGATTTGAATAGTTTGATTTGAAATATATAAGTTATATTCGTTATGTGTAAAATATATTGCTTTATTTTATCTTTAGATTAATATAATATTTTTTAAATTAAATAACACATTTCATAATAAACGTGATTGATCTCAAGACTATCTTTTTAACTTCAAACATATTTATAGATTTCAAAATTCTCCATGCAAAACATTAACTTTTAGACGTCTAATTTTTCAAAAAATTCTTTATTGTTAGATGTATTATAAATTTTTTTGACAAAATTATTTCTAATTACATTACCTGATTCTTTTACAGCCTTCATATTCAGTCTTCGGAAAATAATATGATCAATAAATTTAATTTTTTGTAAGGTAGATTAAGACAAATTCCAAATGGTCCCTGGCATACAAGTGTATGACAGTATGACCCATGCTTTATCGAGCAAAACTGTAAAGATTGCATGAATTTAATTTTGTATACGTTACGTGTACAATGTATAATGTTTTTAGGTGCGTCGCGGTACAACTTCTAATAAATTTTTAAACGATAGCATATTTTTTACCAAGAAATATATCAGACAGATATACACAAACCGAGACACAAACTTTTAAACGAAGTATTGTAATGAACAGTTAGCTATATCCATGAAAATAAAAGCATTACTATCAAATTTTCACTGTCTTATACAACTTTAAATCGAACCATCTGTTCCCTTAAGAGCATGCGCTCTGAACCCGAGAAGCTATCAGTTTGTCGAAGACTGTCAAATACAAAACAGTTTAAAACTACGTTTTCTTGTATACTACTAATTTTTTGAAAATAATGCAATTGAAAGTTATGCTTTTCTAACTCATGTTTATTACTATGAGTCGTTGATTATGAAGTTTCAACAAAATTGTTCTTGTTCACTAAATAATCGTCGTGATCTTTATCTCGTGCAAATCTGAAAGAGACACACAGATATTTGTTTTCCTTTACTCAGTAGGAAAATAAAGTTTGTCTGGAAAAATAAGTGTCTTGGATAAATTGATTATATGAGGTCGGTTGCCTTTTTGTTATTTTTCCATGCTACTACTGTAATCGGTAATATTGTTTATACTATATTGACGTAATTAAAATTATATCAGAATATAAAATTGGTCATAGAATAAGTACTGATACAATAATAGAATTCGTACTCTCTTTGATGCATTATAAATTATTATAAAAAATTCCGAAAATTAAAATTAAAAACAACATGAGACTTCAAAACTAGCTGAATTACAATCTAAAAAGTAATTAGAGCCTAACTATGGTCAATAAAAATTAAAAAATGTTATAAAAAGAAAATGCATGTATATTATCTTTAAGCAATCACTGAAGACTTGTAGCTTGTATGGGGATCGTTTGTGCATATATTTATAGTATTGTAGTTTTCAATATTTAGTTTAATAACACCTAATACGAAACTTATAATGGTACAGCTGATTGAACAGCACATCATCGAATGATCCATAATTGTTCTACATTTTCGCTGTGGGTCACGATAGTCTTGAGCAATCCTATTATTTACCAACTAATTATTTTGACTGTTCGATTTAGTGAATAGCACTATAGCATTACGATATTGGTTGATATAATTACCATGATAATGACATATTTTGAAAATCACACATTAGTCGAGAAGTAGAAACATACCTAACATGTCTCATTTCTGCGCATTATTGGTAAATTTATTTATTTGATTTTTTGTATTTATAAACAATAATTAACACATATGTACGTTATTTAACTAAAATTACAATTAAAAACGTATAGAAGTATTTAAAAAGGATTGAACAATAATATATATAATGTACAGGATAAAAAACATTTATTTTCACAATGTATAAAACTTTGTGCCTAAATGTACAAACATTATAATGTTATAACAAACCATTACAATGTATTTCCTAATTGTTTTAATATTATTTTGTTGAAACATTATCCATTTGATTTCTTTTGATATGCAATTAATACTGACAAGTAACTTCCAGATGTTTTCAATATCTATGAATATAAGTTTAATCGAAAGTATAATAGAAAGTTATACATACAAAATATGTATGTATTAAGGTATGTATCATATAAATCAATTTACGAATTTCAAGTTATTTTACTTACAGAACAAAAGAATCTCAAAGAAAAATCGGCCAATTTTCCCGCAGTTAATTGAAAAGGTTGTTTTGCTCGAATCATTATCATAATCAATTGTCTTGTTTGTGCACATGAAAAATTTAACCAATCACATTTATATGCAGCATCGAATATATCGGTACTCTATTAAATTGAAAACATTAACAACAATTTCAATAAAAATTTTCTAAAATAAAATAATAAAACTAACATTTTGACGAAGTTTCTCACACACGTAGCAGTATGTAAACGTTGAAAATAATATACCCATAGTATAATAAATTGAGTACATGAAGTATCTAAATGGTATGACGTTTTCTCCTGACGTCTGAAAATTCATACTTATTAAAAACAGTAAAATATATTATTATAGACAAGCATTTATTTTAAATGTGCTTATTAGTAAACCTATTGGTAAACCATTTACCGCAACAAGTTGATAACCCAAAAAACAAAGCAGAGCAGTTGCTGAAATTGTCTGAAGCAAGAACGATTTATTGAAGATATCTTCGATACTCTTGGAAAATCTTTAAAATTTTATAAAAATACCAAAAATTAATTTTAACATATGATGGACATAAAAATGATACATATTATCTAAATCCGTAAAAAGTACAAAACTATAAAATAATTAAACATGCTAATTTTACTCTTTCTGAAAAAAATTGTAAGAAAAAGCATACTTTAAAAATACAAAAACCATACATATAATTTTTTAAAAATGTATAAATACATTATTATTTCCCCTTCTAGAACACCCCCTACATATATACGTATTTCTGCTTGATAAAATATGCTATCCTCTGAATCGAGTTATTGTCAATCCTTGGTTTGATATTTGTCTGCTTTTGGAATGAATATCACTTTAAACGATTTTGAATTTTATTGATTTATATTTATTTGCCTGACTACTTGGAAAAATTCTCATCAACAAGCGTTGATACCGTTCCCATGTTCCTATAGAGCCTTGCAGACGGGCGTCAAAACAGCGTGTGGTCTCTCCCAGGTCCGCACGGCAAGATCCTCCGAGGAGCTCACTCTGGGCCAGAGTGCCAGTCCGAACGGAACAGATAAAAGCGTCCGCAGCGACCGGCGCGGCAGGTTGACACTGGCAGAGGACGTGTTTCCTCGTAGACTAAAGGTCAACATGTGCCTTGTTCCAGAGCCGATTCCGCACTTTCGCAACGGCCGGACAAAGGTCGCCATGCGCTCTCAATTATTCGAACTCTATCCCCTAGCAGCGCGGCGCCATCCCCCTACCCAGAACATGACGACTGGATTACGACATACTTGGAAAATAAACACTTTCTTCCCAAATCAAGTATATTTCATTGGGCCACCTATCTACTTCTAGAGAACTAGGGCGCCTGAATCAACACAGCTCGAAAATTGCGGAGTCAACAATCGGCCCTTTCTAGGGCCATACACGCAATCTAACGTTATAACTTGCCGCTCCCCCTGAATTTCTTCTCTACGTCACCTGCTCCGTTCAAACTTTTCAGCTGGCCAGGCCGTCCGTGTAACCCCCTACGACCGTACCCGGAGGTCGCAACACTGAAGACCCGCGACCCCCAGCTCCTACGATATCTAATAACGCTCACCGCTCTTGTTCCCCTCACAGCCGAAACAGCGCATTTCCTATTACCGTCTGCAATAAAGTGGTTATGTGATCTACAAGTGTCTTGAAGATTTTAAATATTTGAAGCTTCTCACAGCTCGAAACCTTAGAGAGCCACCAGTTCAGTGGGATGAATTAATATAATCAGTATCAACTCATTACTCCTTACTATTTTAAATGAAACTACAGACTTATAATTTGAATTCATAATAATATATAGCTGTTCTATTTTAAAAGTACAATTTTGTATATTTCATCTTATAAAAACCAAATCATGACTTTCAATACTCCATCATCATTTTGTGTTATTTAGGACTTAGAGTATATGTAATTATCATATTATTTATCTATTTATATAAATAATATTTAATTAATCTATCAGTTCAAAACGTTACCTACAAAGTTGATTGTGCATTTTCTGAATAAAGGCAAATTTTCTGTTAAACTCTTCGGAATCTTTATTAGACAGTTCCAGTATAATCAATTTCAGAATCATTAGTTGTCCAGATACATGTAAAACAAAAGTAATAAAAGTAGCGTCAATTGCAGGATATGTCATAATGGAACCTGTAAGGACCTGACAGAAGATAGTAAGTTCGTAATACGGAGTAACGCGACTATTATAAGGAAACTTCGCCTCGAAATACAAGGGTCGCAAAGCTGTGCTGTTATAGTCAAATTCATTCTTATCATTCATAAATATCTTCGGCAAAGTTGTACCCATGTGACCAATATAACAAAATATAATTAGTCCTATAGAGGTGATAGACACTATTTTGCTATTGCGCCCGATCACTTCCATAATATTATTCTTGTTAGAATCGTTACTGAAATATTGCCAGTCATCTATCATCTGTGATAGAAGCTGGCGTATATCTAAACATAAAGAATATTTAGTTTTGAGTTCAAATTGTATTTAAGTAATAATTACGATAATAAAAATAGAATAACAGTACTTTGTTTATAATACAAAAATGTAATAATCTTTATAATGCTACCACTAGCAGGCATTATAATAGCTAGTAATATATCAATGACATTTTTTAAATTACCCCACTCTTCCAATAACTTTGAGAATTGTGTCACGATACAAAAAGATAACAGTGATACAACGATAAAAGAACGGAAGTGCATAAATATAGTAGTATCGTTGTATGGGTCAGGCCACAAACCATACATATGCAAAAAGAATCTGCATGGACGTACGGCTGCATTGTATCCTACAATAATTTTATATTTATCAAGGAGGGTTGTACTAATTCTCATCTTGTACTGTAAATACCTGTAACAAAAACGTCGAGATTTCCATTAAATATTAAATTTTTAACTGAGGAGTCTATTTAAAAAATATAATTGAAAAACTATTATCTAATTGAATATGTTCATTTTTCAATAATTTTGATTCAGTGTTTAGTTTTATAACTTTAATCAATCGATAAATTTTTAATCAGTACAACTTAAAATATTTAAAAATATTTAAAATATTTAAAAAAACAGCCCGCGCGGCTACGGAACCTCGGTCCTTTGTTTGCAAAGGTGGCGCAGGCGCGCAAGGCCGCGAAAAAGGCTACGTCAGCGCGATAACCGGAGGTTAGCAAGCGGTCAGCGCAAAAACAAAGCGCCAATCGCCGTGTGATGGCCGGCCGCGAATTAATGACAAAGTCAATTCTCGCACGGCACCGAAGACACGGGCGATTGTCGTCTTAGTCCGGACTCCGAGTCCCTGTACACATCCGCGTCCCCTGGCCATCGGAACGCGGTCTGCCGTTCCACACAACCGGGAGGGCAGTAGTAAAAGTGCTAAGAGCGACAAGCCCGGTCGAAAGCAGAGGTATGTGGAGGCAGTGGGGCGGGCCGAATTCCCGATACCGACCCCGAGGATCTCCGGAGCCGCCGCCTGTGATAACCGCCCTAAGGTCTCGAAAGGGAAGATCCTACGGGACCTGCCGGATGATAGGGGGACGAGAGAGGAGTGGCCGCATTGCACCCTTTTCTTCAGCCCGGACTCCCGCCACGTTCGTTTGTTTAGAGCACAAGTCGCAGTCCCAATAGGGGCCGGGCCTACCTACGTCACACCCCGAATGGGAACAACCCGCGTTGCTAGTCGGCCGGGGAATCACACCCGGTCGGATCCGAGATTCTTCCGGAGTCACTCGGGGGGTAGAGGGGCCCAATTGCGACGTTCGCCCAGGGTAGGGAGGGCCAACCATGGGACAGGCTCGTCACCCAACAGAGCGAGGCCGCCAGAGATGGTCGTGATCCCAGAGGTAGGGATTCCCTCGGTGATCAGTCAACCAGGGCACCTAGCCGCCCGGTGCCCGCTAGGAGCCACGTCGATGCAATGCCCCGGCTGTGATCGGCCCGGTGTGACGTTCACGACGTACCCCAATTGGCGAAGGTTACCTCTTCGAGTCCAAGGCTCAGAGGAAGGCTTGTGTTCACTTTGTACTCAATGATCGAACCCGGTGAATTGGCCGTGTCTTTTCAGACAATCGGTGGTTTTTCGCGGTCCGATTGGCGAGGCAAGACCTACAGGCGCTGTTCGACCCCGAAGCCCAGGTCTCCCTGATCAGAGCCGATTCAGCCGATCCCTTTAGGGACCGCTGACTGCTCGAACAATTCGCCGTAAGAGGTTTCGCCGGTTCCGTACAGCAGACGATGAGCGTACTTCGAGTGATCTTCTCCGTCGAGGATAAGGAGGGGATGATAGAGTTGAGGATTATACCAGAAATTGATCACACAATGATTCTCGGTATGGATTTCTTCTAAGGAAGGGAGTTCAAAGTACAGCTCAAGGCTCACAATTCATTCGATGTACATCATGGGTAAATGTGCCGGTATAATCGAGATCTCCGATGAGCAGCGCGAGCGCGTAAAGATACCAGTGCCGGCGTTCTCCGATTTCTGGAAACCGTTCACGGTGCAAAGCGACACCAGCAATGTTTCGACCCATGAAGACGAGAACGGGCACAAACGGGCCGTTGTGTATGCAAGTCGAGTTCTTAACTTGGCAGAATGAACAACACCATTACGGAGAAAGAGTGACTCCCCTTCTGTGGGAAATCAAAAAGCTACGGCTATATCTAGAGGCCTATGAATTGATAGCACAAACGGATCACAGTACGCTAAAATGGCTCAAAAATCTCAATGACTCCACCGGGCATCTAGCAAGACGGCCCCTGCAAATGCAGCAATGGGACTTTGAAGCTGAGTACACCAAAGGTTCTCTAAACAAGGTCCCGGATGCACTCTCGAGGAGATACATTACGGACGAATCTGAAATCGCTATCTTCGATACGATATCGGACCTCTGGTATTTAAATCGGCTGAGAGATTTAACTAGGCACGTCAGCCTCAGAGAGAAAGCACCACGTCACAAACTCCACAAGATTCTGGCAAGAAAACAAATTCAAAGTCTTCTCTCTGCTAGCGTTCGGATAAAGGAAGACAATGAAGAAGTGTGTGCTACCTAGGTATCACCGGCCGTTACCTGCTAGATTACGCTGAATTGCTACCCTTAACCCGCGGAGCTCAGCTCTATTAAGGTGGCCTGCATACCCTCGGCGGAATCTGTGTAGCCGCACACCGAGGCATACACCTACCTCCCATTGGGGTTCACGCCTCGAGAAGCTAAGCGGTTCGTCCGCCGCCGAACATGTTTTTGACGCGGTGCAACCCGACATCCTCGAATTCAGCATGGCCCATATTCTTTTCACACTCATACCAGTACTCGGGGTTTTAGCAGCAATAGGAAGGAACCTAACAGTATGAATATGGATGGCATTAGTGAACCATTACACAATGCAGTCAAATTATGAATATTCAAAAGTTGTATATCAAAAAATTGTCTTTAAAAATCGATACGTAGAAGCTATAAAATAAAAATAAAAATCTCTAAGTAATAACAAGGATGTAAAAAAAATTTAAAGATTCTCTTTACTCTTTAATTATCACAAATTAATTAACAGTCTCATGTGGTAGCTAAATATTCGTTGCAAATACAATTTTGAAAATTGTTAAATTAAAACCATAAATTTTAACCTGCAATTATGCTTTAATCACGTTGTATCTATGATTCAAATAATTTTAGTAATTATTGAACCAATAAAATAAATAAATCAGATGTTAAACGTAAACTTGAGCTTATTATTTCAACAAGCTTGATAGTCGTTTAAAGTTAAAAAATGATTTAAAAATTGTATTTCTTTAAATTTAAAATAGTTTAGACATTTTAAACAGTTTATAACAACTTATGAGTTACATACGAACACATTTATACTAACTAATAATTAAACTAACATTTACATATTTAAACTTTATGTCAGTTTTTTACCAAGCTTTGATTGAACTAGTTTAGTTTTATTTTACCTATAAAAAAGTCCAAAAAGTTTGATGGTTATGTTAATTGATGTAATTACGTAAATGTAATTAGTAAAAAATATAAAAAAAAATACGAATAATCTTTTAAAATAAACAAATTTTAGTAAAATATTTTGTATATTTCTAAACAATTGTTTACTTCTTTATAACAAAAATATATTTATAAATTGGAAGTTAAGGTTACTTCCGAGCATTTTATTGAGTTTGTATCGTATCAAGCAAAGCCGAGCGAGGGACGTCAATTAAATGTTTATACATTATTTTATAAAATTACTTGTTAGAAACTAATGTAAAAGATGTAAACTAGCTTTAGACTATAAACAATCTGCTTTAATAGTCTACTAACTAGAAACTATGAATATAAATTATAATTAATAATTTTACAACAGCTAAACATTTTTAGAATTTAGTTATTTTCATTTCCTTGAGGAATCCGTTTCGATTAACCTTGAGAAGATCGGCATTTGGTAATTTTGATTCCTCTAACAAAATGGGTAAAAATGATAACTCATATTATAAAATGATCTTGGGGCGAGCTATTACAGTGGCTTATGATCCGAGGGTGTACATTAAGTGTACATTAAATTTTTGGTTTAATATATTATCAGTGCCCTACAGATTAACTGTCAATTTTTCAACACCGTTACACGTGTTAGAATTATTTATAATTAAATTTTACACTATACCACACAAAATGTATCATACAATTTTATAACATTTAAATAATATAATAGAATATTTTCGAAATTAAACAAAAAATCAATTATACTCATAGCAAAACTGAAACTTCGTCAATAAAATCAACTATTATTATATTATTTCAGAAGGAATACTAATTATAATCAGCGTCTACCGATTTTTGTGATAAATTTTGATAATCATTGACTTGCTTTATCATAGTATGAAAAAATTATCTTATAAAATCCATTTAATTGTTCAAAAATTTGTATAATAATGAATGAATCATGAAAAACTATACCTGCGTGTCCTTTTTTCTCCATAAAGGCTTTTTGGTATATCTAACGTTTGATGGCTGTAAGAAAATTCGATAAGTATATAAAGACAAATGCCAAAACATTCTTCGGTTCAAGGTTTATAATCCATACTTTAATAAACACGACTATAAAGTATGCATGGTTTTAATTTTGCATGTATAAAGTATTCCTCAATTCCTTCTTTTTTATATTTTTCAAATGAGTTTCGTAGTAATTTATTAATAAAAGATGCGAAATTTTTTATTTAGTCGTAGTAGAGAAAAGCGGAGTAGTTAACCTTTTTTTATAACGTTCAATCAACTATATTCCATAAAAATGTTGAAAGTACTATGAAATTTTAATTGTTACATCTAACTTTTATTCATGTATTGTATTTTTAATGAACATGTGCTTTTCGTCCAGTGAACTCGCAGTCTGTCATAAACTAGGTGACGTAATAGTTTCCCTCACAAAACTATCGGTATCGGGTTTACTAAGACGTATGAATATACGTCTTATTATTTTCATACAGAGGAGATCTAACAAAGCTAATTCAAGTGATGATTATAGCGTTTAAGATCTCAAAGGCTTTTTAACTAGTTCGGTCATCATTATTTTTTTTCTATTTTATCAAGATACACACACATAAAATTTAATAATAATATTCTTATTTCTCAAAACAAATAGAAATATTTTACACGTAAAACAAATTATAAATATAATATAATTATATTTACTATATTTACTATATCCAGTATTATATAGTAAAGCACACTTAAAGTATAATATTATAAAGAGATACTAATTCTATGTGCAAAAAAGTAATAGAAATGAGAATCATAAAATGTATGCATAAAATGCATTTCAAAAACTCAACCTTAATTATATTTAATTTAAAGTTTAATTATTTTTTATTTAAAGCTTTACATCACTGTATAATATAAAAATGATTTCAGAAATAATGATCAATGCTTTAAATTTTCATTTAAATAAATAATCATTGTATTACAAAGAGCTCTATGGGTGAACAGCTGACCGTTAAGTCCAATAATCTGCGAGGTGTTTAAACGGACGATAAAAGCGACTTCAGTGTTCAGCCTGTATTTGACCGAATACCACAACGAAAAAATGCAGGTCGACCTATTATTCATATTGCAACAGTTTAAATAGGTACAATCAGTACATCTAAGCTCCTCATTATAGTGTGCGAAAAATGATTATTATACTAATCTCATTAATTAAATTCTCCCTTTCAGGCATATACAATCGTCTTGATGTATTTAAATTTAAAAATTGTTCTTTTTATCATTTTTTTCTGTTGAGGAAAATACAGTAGTCTTTAAAGAAATTACAGATTGCCTAGAGCTGTCACTTTCTTAATTTATTGTATTAACTCTTTCGACGAGGATTTGTTTTTTCTTTTATTATAGCTATTTAAAGGTTATCCATATTCTAGTATAAATAAAAGACTAGGTGCACAACTTTGCCTTTTTGCGATAGATGGCTGCAGCGGTAAGTGCCAATTGAAATGGGTAGGTCAAATATTTCAATCAGTAAAATTGGGCATCTGTCAACATAACGACGACACCACATTAATGATTTTGTATTTGCAAAAAAATCTTGATCGAAGATGTTAGTTTTTGAGTCAAATTTTCGTCATTTGTGGACAGTGTTAAATTTATGCTTTCATTTTGAAGAGAAATGCGGCTAAGGCTTATAGAATGCTCTCAAGAAATCGTCGTAAGTGATTTCAACGCTTTCAAAACGGTGATTATGATACCAAGAACCGGCATGGTCGCAAAAGAGAAAGAAATTTCGAAGATTCCGAACTGGAAATATTATTTGCTGAAGACTTGTGCCAAACGGAAGATGAATTAGTAGTAACATTGGGAGTCACTCGACAACCAATTTTGAAATGCATCAAAAACATGGGAATGATTCAAAAGCAAGGAAATTGGATTCCGTACAAATTGAAGTCGAGTGATTTTGAATGGCGTTTTTTTCTGGTGAACAATTGCTTCAAAGACAGAGAGGGCAGAGACTTTTACATCGCATTGTGATCGGCGTCGAAAAATAGGTACGTTACAATAATCCTAAAGGCAGAACATCATGGGTAATGCCCGTACATGCCTCCTCATCGACGCTCAGACCTAATATTCACGATGCCAAGGTTATGCTATGCATTTGGTGGGACAATGATGTATTACGATTTGTTTAAATCGAGTGAAACTATAACTGATACAGTACAAAGAAAACCATTATAAAGTTATGCTACAACATGACAATGCTCGGCCACATGTTAGTAATTGGTCTAACTGAGCAGTATTTTCACTCTTAGCAAGAAGTCAAAGAATGGATCGATTTGTCGATCGAAAAGGCGCATCTATTTTTTGAGATGGTATTTTGAATCATGAACAGTTAATCACTTTTTAAGAATAAAACCTCAAATTGTAATAAAAATTGGCAGAAGCAAAGTTGTGTATCTTGTAAATATATATAACATATTATTACAGAACGTTTTTGTACCAATTTAAAAAATATACTTACATTGTAATTATCATTTGAATTATAGTACAAAGATAAATCAAAATTAGGCATAAGTTTATCGGATACATGTGTGACGGTTCAGCAGAGCCAATAACTCGAGTCTAGGCTGTTCAATTGGACGAACTACAGCAGCCCCTTAATATCTACTTCAACAGTTCATCTCCCGGCGGCCAGGGCTACTCAACGTCCGAGCATATCCATAAAATCATTGTCGGCCGGATCTTTTTGGCTTCTCAAGGAGACGCGTCGATTATCGATGCACTTACAAAGGCAACAGCTAGCAGCTCCGCGATAACCATCAGCATTACCAGGAGCACTGCGCTCTAACACCTGCCGTCATACATTGCTGCCACAACATCGGCTGAGCGGCAACGATAGCATTAAGATATCACTAACACCACTCCTTCGCAGAATTAGTCGCCGATCATCATGGTCGCACGCGCTCTCAACCTGGTGACCGACGCATAGCTCTCAGCATCCACACGCCGCACACATTGACTATTTCTCGTCGATATAGCATTGAACACAAATTTTCCATAACGTACAAAGCGCCGAATAATTTTATAAATTAACTGAATAATTTCGGTTCAATTTTATTCAATAGAATGAGCTATTTTTATATCTATTTTTTCTCTTGTTGATCGAAAGAAAAACAATAGAAAAAAATCGAATTAATTTTATTTCTTAGGACTGTTTCGCCTCGTGAAATTCGCCAAAATCCCGCCCCGTCGTTTTCGTCACCGGCCATTTTCTTGCGCCGCGACCCGCTGGTGTGATGGTGATATCTACCATTCAGTGATATAGCAAGCCACTTCGCCACTGCTCACGCCGAGCCTAACCCAACCCTTCGTTTAAGGCAACACAACCAATGCGGTGGAAGCAGCACGCCGCGTGTTACCCTCATATTGGACCTATTTATGCTTCATTCGTCGATAGTCGACCGGTGCACGAACTCTTAAAGATCGCTATTTTTTCGGCTATTTTGCAGCGCCTTGCGATTTCAACCGACCAGTAACTCAATCAGTTGCTCAATGAAGTGCAACTTCGAGGCGCCTGGTGAGCACCGCTGTTTCCGACGCAGCCTTCCGCATAAAATGGTTTGACCTGCAACTGCCTAATATGAGTCGGATCTGTAGGATTTTGCAGACTTCATAATACTTGCAGATCAGCTCGTCGCCCGCCGATAGCCAAACATATAATAATGTTTGTGTATTAATGCTTGAAGTTTTGAAAGTACATAGGGTATTTATAAAACAGTTGTCTCTAGCTATACACAAAGAGTTTGCCTGTACAAAATTTCCCAATATGCCCCTTCAACAAGTAGTGATTAAATAATAGTGAAAACTACTGCAAGGAAAAAAATTCATAGAAGTAAAAATAAAGACAAGATAAATTCTTAATATATTAGTTTCAGTATTCCAGCATTATAGTTGAAGACAACTATTTCTTATATGTGCATGCTATACATAACGTTATTAGTTTAAAAATTACTTTAAAACATCCGTATGTTTATCAATACGCTACATGCATTATCAATTTATCTGAATTAATTGCCTGATCAAACCAACAACAATAACTTTAATCTAAAATTAAGACTCATGAATTTTGAAGAACATGCTGTATGCTAATGGAACTGTAATTAAAAAAGAAGACTCCCGGAAGCATTGAAGATCTTTACACATCTTGTTCGCAATACAGTCTTGTATTTCATTTTGTACTTAAAATAACCTTGAATGAATACAGTCTTTTAATAAATGAACAATTTAGTAATGCACCCTCCCTCTTCATGGTTGTAAAGTTTATAATTATACTCCGGAAAAAAAGCGAAGCGGCAGCGTCTGCATTTCTTGAGACGATCGTCTACCGTCTCATTAGCAACTTTTTAATTTATACTCGAGTTCATGAGTCGCTGAGCAGAAGGCGAATGATCTGTGAAATAAAATATAAAGAGTACAAGGCTAGATCGAGACTTTAGGTTGCGTACTTCTTTTGCAGATTATTAAAACCAGACTATAATTCTTACGAGCATAGTCTCGTTGATTGCACGTTATAATTTTTTGCGCGCAGCTCTTGTTCGCATCCAGAATATTTAGACAACAAATTAGCAACTTCTCTTGTTTTTATTCTTATCGAATTGTCTGTATACTCATTGTTTGTAGACTCCTTATTATTCCTTGGTATTATTTCCCAAGTACTTTTAATTGCAAGATATTACATTTACTTCTATGTTTTGTATTTACGTTCTTAACTTGAAAGTAACGAATCTTGCACGATAAAGTATAAAAATACGAATAAAAATAAATAGAAGGATAAGATATTCTTAAATTCTACTTTTTAAAAGTATAAAATAATCGTCTGATGTATATTAAAAAAAGTAAAAGTTATTTTACACTTCTATAAAGTTTATTTTCTATAATATCTTTTTCGATATCTTTTTCTTCTTTTAATCAATTTTATTTTTCTAATTTCATTTTAAAAATATAAAAAGCGTGTAATATTATTTCAATAAATTAACATTTTCTTTTTTTAAAAAGTATAATTTTTAATATTACTCCCTTATAAAAATAATAAGCAGGTATTTTAATTTTTTAGCAGTTTTTCTTTGCTTTTACAGTTATGTGTAGATTTTAAAAAATACTATTAAATCATTTTAAATAAATGAAATTTATTAATAACTCATCGATATTGTATTCAGTAAGTAGTAATATAAACTATATTCAAAGAATATAGTATATTAAAGTAATTAGTTAATAATATCCTACTGTAATGCAATTTTATGTTTATAAAAAAATTAAATACATGAGTCATTTAATGATAACATAATTATCTATGGCATTCTCTTTTAAAAAAATGATGACGAAAAATTGTAGCCGATATAAAAGCATTCTATTTTTTTACATAAATATGTTATCTTTGATACAAGCGGCTAAAACTTAGTTTCATTTGAAATACTAATTCAACAGAATTCTACTGTTAAAAATTTGGGGAATTTTAATCAGAGATATAATATAAAAAAAATTTTGTTATACCTAAAAAAGTTGATTTTATATTAATTATGAATTAAAAAAGATTAATAAATAAGTAACTATAAATTCATTATATGATAGATGAATTATAATAGATTATATAATTAATAAATGCATTATACTTATTTATTAAGTATTAACGTACTTCTTAAAACAAATTTTGTGAACTTCGGGCAGATTCGAAAATATGGCGCAACAAAAACGGATAGAGAATTTAGAATTACAATTCAAATTTGTAATATTGAGTCTCTTGAAGTTAGTAAAGGAGATAATATTGAAGTTGTTAGGGAAGTTAGAGATTGCAGTGACCTTTTAACAATTACACGCAATGAGTATAATTGCATTAAGATTAATTCGTAAATCCCATGAATGAATAATAATTTATTATTTGGAGGTAAAGTGTTTATTTCGGGTGATGATTTTAGACATTCACATCGAATCAAAGTTAGAGGAATTAGAAGTGAAATTTTTTATTTATCTATCGAATATAGTACTTTATGGAAATATTTAAAAAAATACAATCTCATTATGAAAATGAGTTTCGCCAAACTAAATAAATTTTGCAAAATTTATATTATCAAATAGTAATTGAAAATGCGTACTGACCTTCTAAATTACTGTATTCTTCAACAATATTACAATATTATTGAAAGTATTTTCGGTAAATTAATAAGAAAAAGAAATTTTAAGATATTTATAAATATACTATTTTATGAGCTAGAAACATAGATGATGATGAAGAAATAAATAATCGAGTTACTATTTCATCAACTACTAACCTTTAAGATTATGCAACTGACAATTGTAATAGTGGTGAATTGAATGAAATGTTGTTACCAAAATATTTAAATTTCTTAAATCCAATCAGTTTACCTCCATCCCTACTAAAAATTTAACCAATATTTGGTGAGTTTTAAATAGTCAGTTTTAACTCATGAAAAACTGCTTGAAAGCTGATCGATGCTCAGATCGGCGTTCCTTGTTTAAAAATTCATTTTAATATACACGGTGTCTTTTAATTCCTTGTCTCCAGTTATACCACGCGATAGCTGAGTCAATTCTAAATATTTTTTTTACGATCACGAAACTGTCAGATGCACCCCCGCCTGTATCTTTGCAGAGTTAAGATACGTAATCGCAATCTAGTAATCTTCGCTCGTAATCTAGTAATTGTTATTGTGTTTATCTAAAAAGCCTTTCAAAATATAATTTAAATAATTTCCGCTTTTACTTATAGAATCATTAGTACTGTGTGTATATGTGTGTGTATATATATATTTATATATATATTACGTAGATGTACTGTAACTAGTTGCTCACCAGTAAATCGCTAGTTACCGTCGACAGGTAAAGGGGGTTTCTGGCAAGTTGTTTACCGTGTACAGGCGTTTAGTTTAAAAAATCGGCAGTCACTAACAATTAGCTGTTGTAAATTTCTAGCAAGAATATAAATTAATATTAAGAAAAAATTGCGTTGTTATGCATATTCAAAATATAAGTATTACTAAAATATTATGTAATAAAATTACAATAATTCACTTTTTTAAAACAGTTATTGAAATTTTAAATCCTATCGGGAGATAAATCAAATGAAGTCATATTTTTAAACTGTATAACCTTGTATTGTAAAAACTATTATCCTTTTATTTTTAAAAAAAGACAATTTCCAATAAAATTGACTTTTTCAATGATAATTAATAAATCTCAAGGTCAAATATTTCAAAAAATGTTTATAGTCCTTAGAAGAGATGATTTTTAATCATGAGCAATCATCAAAGAGAAATTTTATAATTAAAAATTATGTTTATAAAGAATTATATATATAAATTACATGAATACAATTTTAGTAATTTATTACATCTATATTCATATATTTTTTAGTTTATTTTATTATTAATTTAGTTTATATAAGGTAAATAAAAAAATATTAATTTTTATTTGTAGTTATAATAAATTTTTAAATATTAATTATAATAATTTACTTATAGAAAGATTAATGTAAAAAATATGATATTTTTAATCTAATATTATACATAGTTTTATTTAATTTAATTAATTGAGTGCCAATCAATCAATCTACTGTAATAATAAAAATCTAATCAGATTTTATTTATTTTTAACTGCAAGAAGCATTGATAAATAACCGGCAGATGTTTTAAGAATCTGAAATAGATATGTCATTTAGAATAAACTGAAAAGTTTAAAAAATTAATTGATACATACACTGCAATACAATTGAAGTGAAAAGGCCGCAAATTTTCCGGCAGTCAATTGAAATGGATTTTGAGAACGAATGATAATGAGAACTAAAAGTTTTGCATCATTAGCTGGCAAAGATGTCCAATCACAAATATAAGCGGCAGAGCTTATTTCCATACTCTAAAAAAGGATCGTACTTCTTGTTAGTATTTTTATTACAGTTACAATATAAATTTTAAACTATTATATAAATGTGTACCTCGATTCGTAATCTATCTGCTACATAACAATACATAAACGCAGAAAATAAAAATAAAGCCAAGAAGTTTAAAGTGAAAATCATTTCCAACACAGAAAAATTATCAGCACCAGCAGTCTGAAAAAAAAGTTATCGCAATAATAAAGTGTCTTAACTAATATAATAAATATAATCTTAAGGTAGTTATATCCTATAAATCAATACAATTCGAGATAATTATCATATATGCTTATGGGTATACCGTCTTATTTTTATCGTGAAAACATTATTGTAACTTTGAAATCGAATCTTCTCAACAAACTTCTCAAATTTGAAACAGAAGTAGTTTTTACAAAAATGTGTATTTATTTTATAATTTGAAAAGAATCGACCATTTAATATTAGGGGTATTAATATTCAAACTTTAAAAACATTTTAGTTCTAGTTTCAATCTAAAATTTCGTTTAATATTTTCATTTTATTTCGTAAATTGTGTTTAATAATGTATGTTATTACAAAATTTATAGAAATTACATATTTTTGTAATTATTGTGAATTATAAAACAGTGGTATTGAATAATCCTTTAAAAGTAACCTTTATATCATATCTGCAAATGCCGTATCATGGCATGCAATGACATTTTTAAAATTTCCTTGTCCTCTAAACTGCTAAATATTAATGAACTATATTCCTACACTTACCACTCGTGACTTTTTATTTCGATCTTATTAAGACATATTTATGCATATTCTGATATTGCCAATTTTTCAGCTTCGTTAATCAAATATGTTACTTTTAAAATATTTCCTATTTGAATTCCGGAGTAGGAATATAACTACCTTAAACAATAAACTAAGTCTTTTTAGACTTGCCATTATTAATTGATAAGTTTGAGTGCACAATGCAAAAATGCAAGGTATCAGTTGCATGAGAAACATTGCATTAAAACAATCTTCAATAATCCCAGAAAATCTATCAATAAAAACCATAAAAATAAATTGGATAGTTTATAAACGATGATATTGAAACACACCATATAGTCAAATAGTAGGTTAAGTTTTTACCCCCATAATTGATTATGACACTTATGAATTGCTAAAAAGGCCTCCCTCGTATTGGTGTTCTTGAGTTTTTTTGGTAAGCCGATTATCATCATCTTCAGTAATAATAACTGGCCAATCAGATGATATACAAGAGCAACAAAGAAGGCATCGCTGCTCGCAAACGAAGTTGATGCAATAAGCATACAAATCATTTGGGCAAATACGGATAATTCATATTTTGGAGTCACTTGGACATTGTACGGAAAGGAACCCACTATGTACGTTGGCCACTCAGTAGTGACATTTGAATTCGCGTGTTCCAAAGCAAAAACTGTTAGATCATAAAAAGACACGGCACCTTGCCCAACGGGTACCGCTAAACACAAATAAATGCATACAAGAGAATAAATTCTACTGATCCTGGCGATACTCCACATAATTTTCAAATCACAGTCTTCACGAAATGTATTCCAATCTTGCATTATTTGCCGTAGTAAACCGCCTAATTCTTTAAGAACAATCATTAAGCATTTATTGTTGTTATTACTTTCTTATAAAATAGTTCAAAATAATTTATCGAAATTCAAATGTGATTTGGTCATAGTACCGTATCTGTGGTACCAGATGTTGACTATTTTAATGATGGCGACGCCCGTTGGTATATTACAGTTGGTCAAAAGCGTTATTACAAGGTTTATATCCTTCCACGATAAGAATATTTTCACAGTCTGGGATACGATCACAACGACGAACATTAACGAAGTGGCTGTTAAAATCCGAAGGTGTGACATCCACGGACTCTCTGCGGGATATGGATCTGGCCAAACACCCAGAAAATGCAACAAAACCCGACTGGGACCTATCACGTAAGTGTATCCTAAAAATGTCAAATTTTGCATGTATATGTTTCCTTAGAAAATGATTATCGACGATAAGTTAAAATTTAAAACTTAATATTCATCTTCTTTACCATATTTTCAACAAATTTTTTAACATCAACAATGACTATTACAAAATGTATTATGACTTGGATTAGCTGGGATGGAACAAATTAAAATAGATATAATCGAATTTGAAAACAAAGTTATTTACCTCAAAAAAGGTGGAAAGGAAAAAAATCCTCTTAAATTTACACAAAACAAAACTAAGGTGAAGCAATTACATTTTTTATTAACTTAAGTAAAAATAAGTACGTGTGTTTATACAAGAAAGTGATGTGAATCTTGTCTTACAATAGTCCCTCGTGGTGATTTCAGCTTATGGTGGTATTGAAAAAATGTTCCGGTGTACTGCTTATTCCACTATAATGATGAGACCTTACCCGTGACTACTCGATGGAATCAAATTTAATAAATAACACAATTTTAAATACAACATCAGTTGTTTACGAGAGTAGACATAAAAACTATGTTCTTAAATACGAATCAATCTTTAATTTACTTTAAATGACTGCTACTTAGCATAAAGAGGGGAAATAGAAAATAAATTGCGGTTAAGAAACGTGCATATTTAAACGGCGTATTAGGTATTGGTTATAATAGAACTTTTACATTATATATCGATGATACATTATGCATTTTATGTACTATTCTGTAAACACAGGACATTTTTTGTGAAAATGGCTTTTGATGTTGTATGGCCTTCGTGCTCATTTCACTCCATCCGTGGTATATCTTTAAGCGATGCTTCATTTTTCTTAATCTACATCTTAATTAATTTAAATAGAAATCGGTTAATGTATCCGATCATTATAACACTGTTAGATCTAGTTGATGTTTTGTTTAATGTTTCAATATTATATTTACTGTTTTTTCATTGAATATATTCATAAAATGCGCGACAACGGTAAAAAATAGAAGTGTACAGCAGTGTTTACTATATGTTATAAATTTTCTCAATCTGGTCGACTGTCACACTAAATGTTGAATCGGTCCAGTAGCTAATACATGGCTGTACATCTATATTTAGAAAATTTAGTTCAGGGAATTATTAGTTATTAATTCATTATTTTCTAGCTAAATCTGTACTACTTTTAGTAGAATTACGAGCTAAAGAGAAGAAAAAGCTAATTAAAATTTGTTATTCTGGAGAAAAAATAGCTAACAATCAGTTATAAATTCTGCCAGGGATCGTTCTTTGAATACACTTGAAAAATGTATTTCTTTAATTAATTATGCAATTATTTTTATCAAAGAAAATAACTACTAAGCTTTTCCGAAGATTTTTGCACTCCGCTCTCAAATATGAAAGAGAAGAAATACCATTGTATGTACCTTAATATCAAAGGTTTTGATGCCATCTGAAATAGCTCAAAAGGACGTTTTTCGGACCTGTAAAATCTAATTGATTATTAAGATAGACATGCAATGGAAAACTTCTGCATCTAAGAAGACATTTAACTGATCCTAGAAGTGCATCAATTGTCGTGCTACTTACGATTTTAATATGAGCGAATTTGATGATTTAATTCTTCTTTAGTGGTTTAGTGACTGAATTCTTCTTTTTTGGTGATTTAATGGCGTTTTTTCAGCCATTAAAGAATAATAAAAAGATTTAATCTAAAAACTTACTTCAGTTATTACCTAATAGAGATTGAATCGAGATAGGGTCGTTTTGTTAAACGGTGCTATTCGAAATTTGGACAAGGTAACATATACTAAACGAGACAGTAATGACGATCTGTTCATGTTTTCTGCAAGTTCTTTGACTACTGCGTGAATGTCAACCATTTTGAGATTAAATTTTGTGAAACTTATTAAATAATTTCAACTAACCTCCATCAGTCCCGCATAATGTATAATAATACATAAAGAGACTGCCGACGTTTGAATTAAATAAATGATGCTGCAACACTATTAAAATATTGACTAGGCTCGAAAGATTAAAATACGGATCGGCAAAATGAAGTGTCGATAGAATAGTGACAGTGTATCAAGAAAGCACTTTACTTAAATCAACGATTTTTGAGGATTATTAAACAAGAAAGTGATTTTATAAAATTACTGTTTAATGATTTAGTGTTGATTTAAACGATTCTATTTATTGTCATATAAATCAAATATAATTGATATAAATATATTGGATGTCAAGCAGGTATAAAATTCTTAAGTCTTGACGAGTTTATTAATATTGTTATTAACTTTAATTTGTGCGCTCATTATTCGCACTGAGTAGAAGTATAATTCATTGACGGTATATAAGAAGTATTTATGACGCGAATTTAGTAAAACAAACCATGGTATTATCCGCTACATTTCTTGCATCACAATATGCATTAATTTGACCGGTATATTTTTGAAGACAATTCCTACATAAATCTTTTAATTTAACTGTCTATAATCGCTATCATTACTGTCCATTTGTCATCATTTTCGCTTTTAAATGTCGGATTATATTGGAAGATTAATGTATATAAAGGAGGCAAATTATCGTATTTTCAAGTTTTAAAGATACTGATTTCAAAAAGACTTTACAGTGTTATGCTTTTCAATTATATAAAGAATTGTCTTACAATTCTTACGCATTAATCTATTATTCAAAAATTGTTTGGAAAGTCAGCCGTGATGGCTACCGTTAAATTTCAGAAAATTGTGTGGTGGATGTTGAGACACGTTTAATAAATATATATACATGTTTTCAACTTACTCCGAGATTCAATAATATGTTAAATTGTCTTCTGTTGTGAATTGAGAAGCACCAGTGCGATCTGTAATACTTCATGTGCACAACGTTTTATGATTAAATGGGTTAAACGCAATTTTGCTTGAAAAGAACTAATCAAACTCACTAAATGAAAGGTGATACTTAGCTTGTTTCTGGTGTGTTGATCACACATTTAGTTGATCATTTATTCCTTGAAACAGTGGTAAATCTACGTGTAAAATTGTATAAATTTATATAAATTTTTAATTGCTTCACCTGATAGGATGCATTTAAATGTATCAATATAATGGAAGAAATTAAAACAGAGACAATTGAGGTTGAAAAACAAAATATATTTACCTCAATAAAAAGAGGAGAGGAAAAAGCCTTATAACATAAAAGCACTCTGAAATTTACATAAAGCACAAACTAAGGTGAAACAATTACATTTGCAATTAACTTAAAATTAAGTAAGTGTGTGCTTATTCAAGACAGTTATGTGAATCGCTTTCTAGGACAGTTCTACATGGTGACCTTTGCTTGTGATGCCACTGAAGTGATGTTCCGATGTGTTATTGGTCCCTCTAAAGGTGCGAGACCATCCACGCTGATTAGACTGTCAACGAGTTCCTTGTTGCGTAGTGGTTAAGTACCGGTTGACACCTTGATGATCACGGAACCTCACTCGCGTTCACTAGGTTGAATGAAATTTACTAATCGGCTCGATTCTAAATAAGTTATCAGTTGCTTGAAAGATTACACACGAAAACTAAGTTCCATCACACAAATAAATCAAGTGAATGACTGCTACGTGGCATGAAGCGGAGATGAGAAATAGAAAAAATGAAAATAATAACCGAAAACCTTTTTTCCACCCCTTTAATCGGAAGAGTAAGAAGAAGGAGGGGATGTCACAAAAGTTTGACACCGGAGAAGCCCGCATGAGTGTTTGATTCGTCATCGAGAACAGACAAACCGCGCTTAAGAAACAAAATTTTCGCACACTCGAAACCTTCGTTAACGACGAAACATGAAGATTCATTAAAACGAGGAATAACAAATAATTAACTTTAGTTAAAATCTATTTCACACTTAAATAAACAATAATTTATAACAGTCAATGCATATCCACCTAAACACTAAACACAATCACCATAAATTCGGGCGTATAATTGATTATAATTAATTTTACACATAAATAATACAATGAAGAACAAATATATATCTATGTTAAATGCTGTAGTAATGAATACAATAATTTATAAAAATAAACTGAATTATTGTCTACCATCCTTTCCCTTTTTGCTGTTTATATCAATCTTGTTTATCGAATCTGTCTCATCGGTATACATTGTTTGAGCTCTTCATTAGTTACTACAGTGAATTGAAGATTTTTTCTTGTTTCCAGGAATGATGCTCATAAGAAGGGACTATAAAATTCGCTTCCTCAATTTTTCATACACACGTTTTCCGCGTAATTATACTTTGGTTCCAAGTAGGGATGATTATTTTTAAGTGGCCAAGGTATATATGTATAATTATGTCTATCTCGAGAGTCACGAGCTAATGAAAAATTGAAACTTCCATCAAAAGAAAGACTCTTCTTTTCTGCTTGCCAGGGAATACGTATTAACATTTGTTATCGCTATCATCTCTTGTAAACTTGTAAATATGAGCAGTTCTTGATAAAATACAGTATCAAAGTTTTCTATTTTGTTTTTTGTTAATTATCTTATTTAATGTATTCTGCTATTTTAAGGTATGCATTGGGAAGAATATCCATAAATCTACTAGCATAAAACTTTAAAATATAATTTTATAAATATTACCTGATTGACAACAAATATACAAAAAATAGATAATTATTGATATAACTGGTATTAATATACAATTTCGTATTTTTCGGAAGTTCAGGATAGTAAGTATTTATTACGCGCAATCGGATTATAAAATAAATTTATACATTGATCATTAAAGAAACACAAGAGAAATCCGAATAATTTAGTTTCATACATAATCTCTATAATTATATTTCCCTATTGCGTGTAGCTTTATCTAACAATGTATATTGATAGCGAATAAATAACATTTCAATAAAAATAGTTGTATTGTACGTATAATTTTTAATTATCATATGAACATTACTTTTAAAAAACTTATATTGCAGTGTTTATGTGGCTAGTACTTGAGTTATATATGTAAATATTTACAAAATTATTATAGTAAAAAGATAAAATTAATACATTCTCTTCAAATTATAATTATATATAAATTCGGTATTTATATTCGAGTAAATATTTTTGGACAACATAATTATTTTATTACACTAAATAAAAAAAAATATATATTGCATCAAAGAATTATCTTTAAATTTCTGTTATCTCGTAAATTAGAGTACTAGCGCTCTCCGATCTCCATATAGGATCTCTGCACAATATTTTAAACAAATACACAGAAATACACTTTTATAAAATTTTATTGCATAATTGAAAAAATATATAGAATTAACAATAATTAAAAATGATGGTGTTTATGATAATGCGAATAATACAATAATATATAAATTAATATAATATTAATATATACAAGACGATAACAGAAGTACGAATATTGAATTAAATATCAAATAAACATTGTGAACTTTTATATTAAACGTATAACTCTCATTTTAACTTACAAGCTTCTATGCTCGTATGCATACATATTATGAATAAAATAACTAGATTGGAAGGATAAGATGTCTTTATGACTTTTTGCTTTAAATTCCTCGGATTTAAATAATAATAATAAAAAGACTTATGTAAAGAAGTAGCTCGCATTTGTGCAGTTGCGTGCCGTATGTACAGTTCCGACAGAAAAATCGCATTTTTCATTTCAGCAGTCTTAATCCATTCAGATTCAAGTGAAAAGTCCTAGAAAATGTAGAAACAAAATCAATATTAATAAACGTCTCTCTATATTACCAGTACAAATTATATTTCAGCAAAAGACTACATATGTGTATGCATGTATATCAGTAATCTAATTGGATATGTTATAATATCGTTCCAATCTGCTGAATTCATTCGAAGGATTATTTTGGTACTTGAAATTCTAAAAGTGAACCTCCTCGTACATATAATCCACAAAGGTTCACTTTCAAATTCGGAAAACGGACGCGTTCCATCGAATGATCAGCGGTCCTCCAATTAGGTCACCGTTTTACGACACATCAAACGCTATCTTTGCAGGTCGATGAAACAGTTGGCTCACCCAAGTCGATAGCAACTAGTCCGATTGTGAATCTGTCCAAGTGGTCGTCCGTGGGGTCGGCACTAGAAGAAGACGTCGGCCGGCCTGACCTGCGGACAGGAGAAGACGGAGCAGTCGTGCCTCCTCACGGCCTCCATGACCTCGTCAAAGTGGGCCGACACCTGGAGTGCGGCGCCCGGCTGGATCCTGCCCGTGCCACATGAAAGAGAAATCCCCTGATGCAGTGCGCACTCGTCTGCCGAATGAGCACGTTCACTTGCCGCGAGCGGTTATGCGATCTCCGCGCGAATCCCTTTTTCGCGCCTTCGGGTCTTGCATCGACGCGATTTTACGATCCCTCGCGGAGTTGGGCTCCACTGGCCCAGTCGCTCGCTCACCGGCAAAGGATAATGAGAAAATCTCTCAATAAAAATAATTGACGGCATCGCGCGGCGTTGACAAAAGGCTCGAGTGATTGATGAGGGCGTTAAAAGCGGGAGACCAATTAGGCCAGCGCTCGATGAGGAGCTCTATAAACGTGCCGATCGGCGCCGCGCCGCGCGGACTAGCACTTTCGATCGCTAGTGATGAATTGTCACTTGGACGCCAAAGGAGGTTTATCGTCTTTTAATCAGCCGGCCCATCGATCATCTCCTTTGTCTAATTGATTAATCGCAATGAATCGCTGGCTCGATACGGCCAACAGCGCGACAGGTGTTGCTTACCGATCTAAGTCCGACAGGTCAATCGTTTGAGCGCGCCGATCGCGATCGGTAAGATCTGCGTACCGAAAGAGGTCTCGCGGGGTGGGGGCCGCTGCCGTGCGGCGATCGGCGATTTACGAGCGATCGTTCGAGTGTCCGCCCTCCTCCTGGCTTTGACCCGAATGCGGGATTATTTAGATCGTGGTGGGATATCGATCGGTCGTTTTCTCGCGGCGCTCCCTCGATTTTTCGCGCGGGGCGTGAAAGCGCGCTTCCCACGGCTCGCTGCGGGCAATTAAATAATCCCGCGTGTTGGAACAATGATTGGACGCGCGCACGGAAGGTAATGAAGCCGTCGGTGGCGTTTGATCGGCCAGCGCCGCCCGCCTATTACCGCCGCTACAGCCGATTTCTCCCGCGGGCCGCGCGGTCCGAGCGACGCCTCGGACGGCCCAGCCGCGAAAGCAATAATCTTGCACTTTCGATCGCGGCGCGACGATCATAGGCGTCCATTAGCCAAGGCCCGCGGCCTGCGGACGCGATCCTGTCTCTGCACCTACATATTATGCAGGAATCCCGGGACTCTGTGGAATAATTGACGAGAATTCATATCGGCCCCGCGGAGAAATGCAAAAGATGCCAGACCGGTGTGTATATAAGTTTCACTTTCGCACATTAGAATGCAAATAGCTGTGCCGGATGTTTATTTTAGGTGAAAACTTGCAACTTGGGTCTGATTCGTCCCCTACCTTTTTTACGACCTGTCTATGGTTTTTGTTTTCTATATAGTTTGTATACGTTAATCGGCATATTTTATTATTTATTACAAAATGTAACGCTGATACATTCCGCACAGCTGTAGCAATGAATATATTTATTAAATAATGAGGTTAAAAATAACAAGTGTATATATGTATAAATATATCATTTATAGTGTATAAATTAATCAATTTTTCATTTTAACTTTTGTAAAAGTTTCGCAACATTTGCATTTGATGAGTATATTCAGTATTATCATTGAGAGAATTTGCAGTTAATATGTTAGAATAAAAGAGAGAAGATAAAAAAGATGAGAAGATTTCATGATTAAGTCATAGAGATAACTCGCCGATACGATTATAGTTATTCCACGTATTACAAACGTAGATTTGAGCTAATTGTAAATCCAACAAACTAAAGCAAATGATTCAGAGCAGCACGCGAGATTTGATCCAAATAAAAATGACCTAAGCGAAATAGTCATCAGTTTGGTAAGTCGGTAATAGCGTTTATTGCAACTAGATTCGCAAGAAGTTAGATTGTAAGCTTCGGATTTAAAAACCAAATGTACTTGCGAAAAAGCATATTGTTGGAGAATGTATGCGTGGAGCATAGCCGAGTAGTGCACACTGGCATAAGGGTCGGCTCGATAAGCGTCGGAGATGGTAATGACGCGACCCTTGCAAATGAAAAGCAAGGAGGAGAAGGGACTCGGAAAATGGATGGACGGTCCTGCAGAGCCGCTCGCGGCGGCCGCGCGTGAAAGCTCCGGCGGGAAAACGGGCCGCGTCCCGGCAGCGGCGGCACCGGTGAAACCCGGCCGGCAGTAGAGGCGGAGGGGCGGGAGTGGCTCGCGCGCCCATTAGCCGCGACAGGTTTGCCCGGGCCGGGCGTTTCTCCGTCGGCGGGCGCCCGGGCGGAAAAGCGCCGCCCACGCACGGAAAAGCTGCGTCCGGGCGGAAGAGCGAAAGCGCGCGGCCCGTGGGAAAGCCGAGCCCCCCTGGGCGGGCCGCCCCCCGAAATCGCCGGGCGCTTGCATTCTTTCCCAGGGAACTGGTTCGGCTAATCGAGATCGCCCGCGAGGCTTAATGGGCCTTTCGGCCGCGCGCTTAACGGGAACCGGGCGCCTTTTTGCTCCCCGGGGACGAGGGCCGTTGCTTTCGCGCGATTCGAGGGCCCGCGGGAGCTGGACCGCTCGCGTACTCACATGCGCAGGAGGCTGGCCATCTTCTTCTCCATGAGGACGCGGTCGTCCGAGCCCCGGCGGATCATCGCGTCGCAGAAGAGCCGCTTGGCGCAGGGGGTGTTGGTCCAGTCGCCGGGGACGTGGGCGCCCTGGGCCGCATCGGCTGCCTGGGCGGCCTCGAGCTCCTGCAGCGCATCGACCAACTCCTCCTCGGGGAGGCTCCTCGACCGGCGCTGGTGGGCCGCCTCCTGTTCCGCCCGGGCCCCGACCATCGCCTCGAGGGCGCGCTCCACGAGGACCCGGGCGAGGGCCTCCTCGTCCTGCAGCCGCGGCTCCTCGCCGGCCAGCTCGACGTCGATGACCCGCTCGCCGTCCTGGGCCTGGCGTCGTCTGCGGGCAGGGAGTCCCCGGTCAGAGCGCCGCGCTGCTTTCCCCGCCCCACTCGGCGACCCGGGTGAAACCGCCTCTCGCGGGCCTCCAGGCTAACGAGGAGCGCGTGCCTGGCACTCGTTACCCCGATGCCACGGCAATCGAGGCGGCTAATGTCCCCTGAACAGCGGCGATATAACCGGCAGGCGCTTCGAGGGCCGCCACGGCTGATTGAGGGCCAGCCCGGATGCGCGGCCGCGCGACTCACTCTGTTAACTCGGCGGCCGCAACTTTTCCCCGGGAAATCGCGGACTCGCGAGAGGTCAGCCGCGTACCGGCGCATCCGAGGCTTTCGCCCGATACTCACCTCAGCTCCTCGGGGCCGAGGCTCCTCTTCGGCCTCGTGGCGGGCGCTCCGGCTTCGGGTTCCTGCACCAGGACATAGAGCTCGCCGTTGTGGACGTCGTGGAAGCCGGGCTCCTGGAGCTCGGCTACGAGGCCTAGGGCCCGGTCTTTATCGCCGGCCTCGTTCGACCGCTTGAGGACGTCGACGTCGAGGTAACGGCCGACGGCAACGGCTCCGATGCCCAGGGCGGCCCCCGAGGCCATGAGGCCCAGAGCCGGGATGAGGACCGAGGTGCCCGTCGCCACACTGCCCACCTTGTCTTGGGCGAGCTCCTGGCTCCGGGACAGGCCCAGGTTCTCCGAGATCTTCCGGGTGGCCTCGACGAGAGGGTCGATCACGGGCTTGGTCAGCTCGGAGACCTTGAAGCAAAAGCCTGGGAGTTAGGAGGCGTGCGCACGTGGAGCGGCGCGTCTTGCCGAGCCACGCTGTATCCACTGAGACTCCTCTCTCTCTCTCTCTCTCTCTCTCTACCCCTTCCACGAGCGGAGAGCGCACGGGACGGGTAAGATGATGCACGTTAATAGGATCGGCGGGAAAGTGGCTCGTCTGGGGCGATTTCCGGGTCAAAGAGCATCTAGTGACGGGTTCACAGCTGCAGGGGAAATCCGGGGGAAAGGGAGCTCGGCGCGCGCAGGAAGGCGGCGGTAGGTGATGATCGGAGGTACCTTGTTAACGCCGTCATTGAACTGGCTCTTGAGGTTCTCGGAGATCTTGACCCAGAAGGGCGCCTCGCTGACCGGCCGCTTCAGGCCGTAGAAGTGCTGGTTGGGGTAGTAGTTCTTGTTCGTGTACGCGTCGACGATGCTCTTGTCGTTGAGTACGTACTTCTTCTTCTGTCGGTGCTCGCCCTGGTGATAGCCGGGCGTCTCCTCGCGGCGCTTCTCGCTCTTGGGCGCCTTGGCCGGCTGGACCCCGAGCTCCGGGTGGGCGTACTGGAGGACCGGGGCCCGCGTCCCCGGCTTCACCTTCTCCGGGGGCGAGTAGAGCCGGGAGTTGGGGTAGATGGCCGCGACCTCGGGCTGCAGCATGCGCTTCCGGATGCCCGGGCGGTAGGTCTCCTCGGCCGTCTCGTAGATCTCCGCGGCGAGGACCTCGTTGCGGTGGCTGCTGGCCTTGTCCTCGGCCAGGCCGCTCTTGCGGTACCTGCGGGCCCAACCAGCCGGGCTTTGCCTTTCAATCGCCCGGTGCTTTGCTTTCCCCGCCCGCCAATTAGCGCCGGCCCCGGGAGCGCCGGCGGCGCCTCGGCCCGCGGCCGCCTCTACGCTCCGATTATACCGCGTAATCAGAGATTCTAATTGAGCCTCTTTAGAGCTCCAACGCGAATAATTAGGTAATCCTCGGCTATTCATTAGGCGCGCGCGCGCGCTTTAATCGATCTCATCCGCACTTTCTCGGCGAGGAGCCGCTCGAATCACACTCTCTCGGCGCGCGAGTCTATTTTTCGACCGGTACGCTCAAGCGGCAGAGCCGCGTCTTCGCCTTTTTTCGTCCCGGCGATCGGGCGCGGAGGCAAAATGTTTTCACCTTCGGGGCAGACAATAATGCAGCCAATCCATTTAACGCCGCGGCGTATCAAGAAAGCGCGGTCGTATATCAAAGTAAACATCCAAAGTGTTAACGATCGACTTGGAGCGGACTTTCATCGAGATTGCGCGTAATTCCCAATTAGCCGGGGACGATTTTATGGCTTTTTTTTTCCCAGCGGTCCCCGCCGAGTCGGAAAAGCCTCGTTGAAACGCGACTGGCGGATGAAAGCCGGCGCGGCCTCCAATAATTCTGAATTACAGACCATTGGGCGTGCTTATGGCAGGAGGGCCGCGGCGCGTAAAGGGAGCGGCGGGCGCGCGTCAGCGGCGGCATTAGCGATGCCGGGCGCGTGGCCCATTTGGATCCGAAAGCGAGTTGGCGCGCGCGCGCGCGGCGTCTATCCGGGCGCGTCACTTTCTCCCCTGGGAGTCCGCGACGCCGGCGCGGCGCCGGCCATTAGCATGGAAATGCACCGGCGAGGTTGCCGCTCGGAAAGTGAAAGCGCGGCTAGGCTCACCTGCGGTTCACGTCCTCGAAGAAGCGCTCGAAGTTGGCCCCGCGGTCGGGCAGCCCGGCGGCCCCGGGCTTGGCGCCCTCGGCCGGCTGGCCCGTGACCAGCTGGTCGTTGATCACCCGGGCGTTGCGCCACACCTGGATCTTGTCGATGGGCTCGTCGGGGACGCGGCGCCCGTGGACGACGGGCGTGCCGTCCGGGTCGAGGGTGATGAGCGGCCGGCGCTGCTGCTGCTGCTGCTGCGGCTGCTGCGCCGGCTGGCCGGCCTGGCCCGGCTGGCCCGGCTGCGGCTTCACGCTGATCTCCGAGCGCACGACTACCTCGGCCGGCACGTTCTTCCCGTCACGCAGGTTCTTGTTGAGGTTGGCGCCGACGTTGGTGCGGAGGGCCGGCCGGCGGGGCTCGTGGGCCAGGAAGGTGTAGCGCACGAGGCGCTCGCCCGCGTCGGCCGGCAGGCTCTGGAAGCCCCGGGAGGCGGTCTCGGGCTGCGCCTGGACGGGCTGCCAGGCCTCGGGGCCGCGGCTCAGGGGGATCCAGTTGCGCTCCTCGTCCTCCTGGGCCGCAGGCTCCTTCTCGGCGGGCCGCTGGGCCGGCTCCTGGGCGGGGCTGGTCCAGGTCTGCAGCCGGCGCCAGGGGTCGACCTCGACGTTTCGGTAGCCGATGGTCGTGGGGGGCGCCTCGGAGCTCGGGGCGGCCGTGGCGTTCGTCTCCGGGCGCTCGCGGCGCTTGACGATCAGGGTGGCGAGGCTGCCCTCGCTCGTGCGCACCTTCACCTCCTCGGTCTCCCCGGGCAGGCTGCGCGACACCTTGAGGCTGGTCCGCGCGTAGCCGGGCTTGGGCAGGTCCGCGGGGGGCGCGGAGGCCGCGGAGGCCGCCGCCAGGAGGCCCAGGAGCGCCAGGACCTGCGCAGCCAGAGGTCAATCGCGTTGGCGGGTTGGCGCGCCGCCGGGGCTCGGCCCCCGCGCTTCCTGTCGGCGCGCTTTAACGAGCTCGACCCGCCGCGCGCCGCTTCCGCTCGGAGCTCGCGCGCTTTTATGCCTCCGTCCCATAGCTTTTATGCCGCTTTTCCGCAGAGAAATAGGCGCGTCACGGTCGCGCCGACGCTATCGGGCCCGCCTCGTCATCGCCGGGCTGGTTAACCGGTGGAAAGTCGGGGAAAAAACGCGGCAGGATAAATAAAGATCGGCGCGCGGCCGGGGGAGTGCGTCCAACGGGGTTTATCGGCCTAATGGGCCCCCGAGGCAGTTGAGGAAAACCGCCGTGCGACCGAGGCGGTGCCATTTTAGAAAGTCCACGCGCGCTTCGCCGGACGAACTTGCGCGCGGCTTTCGCGGGTACCTTCAAGCTGGCCATGGCGCCTAGGGGGTGGCTGGGCTCTCGCTCCGGCTCTCGTCCGGCTGTGCTCCTCGGGCTGGGGGGGAGGCGGCTAGGGCTGCTGCGGGGCTGGCCGCGGCATGCCCTGGGGCTCTGGGGCTCTGGGGCGCTGGGGCGCTGGGGCTCCGCCTGGTGCACCTGCTGCTCCCGCGGCTGCTGCCGACTGCTGGCTCGGCGAGACTGACTCGCAGGCCGCGGGCCCAAACGGCCGAGCCGGCGGAGCGAGCGCGACGTTCTCGCCGACCTACTTCCCCGCCGCCGCCGCCGCCGCCGCTGCCGCCGCCGCCGCTCGCCGCGGGCCCACGTGTGCCAGCGCATCCCACCACCGCGGCCCGAGTCGCCGGCGCCGCCGGGGGTCGCCGGGGACCGCCCGGGCCCCGGCTCAAATTACTTCATAAACTCTATTCGCCGGGGGGCTGCCCTCCCCGCGCTCGCTCGCGGCTCCGCTGACCGGCGCGGGCGCCTCCAGCGGACGCCGCTCTTCCCCCGGCTCTTCCCTCCTTTCCTCGTCCTCGTTAACAGCTTCGGATGCAAAACCAACAAAGCTTCTTGCGCCAGGCCAGGAGCGCATCCTTGATGCTTACTGCCTCGGACCGAGCCTCGGGTTCACCCGGCACGCAGCCGATCGCTCCAAATCAGTCCAACGATCGACCGGATTTTCCAAACAAATCCTTGCTTTTGCCACAATGACCGATAAAACATCGCAGAAAGATGGCTGGAAGGCCGTTCCCCCGGGTACGGCTAGGAATAACAAATAAATAAACACGGAATGATAAATTAGACGCGAGGCGAGGAATAAAAAGCGCTTATCCAAAGAGCAAACAGGCCAGGTTAAACACGCGTTGTTGACAAAGCGTGTGGACACAAGCGGCTCGTGGCCGTAAACCAATTAGACCGGCAGCGCGGCCGGCCGCATCGACCAATTCCGAATTCCGCGAAACGGGCGGGCGGCGCAGCGGTGCGCGCGCGCATAACGGCGCGGCTCCGTCAGCTGTCGGGGCACAATGCGCCCCTCCGGGCCCGTGACAGCCGGCCGCCGCGGATGAGCGGCTCCGCGGCCCGCGCCGGTCCCGTTGGACCGCGCCGCCCCCGCCGCTTATCGAGCCCTTTCACTCTCGCCCCGCGGGCGGGGCTAATCGTCGGCGGCCCTCGTTAGCCGTGCAACCTGGTACCGCAAGCGGGCGCGGGGCCCGGGCGGGGCCGCGCGGAATCGGGACGGGCCCGCCGCGGCTTCGCTTTGACTCCCCGTAGAAAGCGACATGCAAATCGCCTCGTTTCCGCCTTTATTTGAATAGCCGGGCTTTTCATTTTTTTTTCTTTCCCCCCCGCCGCCGGCCCGGCTCCCCGAATCCACGCTTTTCTCCTCGCCGCTCCGGAATTATGAAAATATTTTCGAAAGGAGCTCGCCTTAATGAATATTATTTCGGTTGCCGCTGAGAATGCTAATGGCCGCCGATTACTTTTTATTTACAGTGCCAACTGGCTGATCCGAAACGGCCAGCCGCTCTCAAGATGAATGAGCTAATTACTCTACTCTTCGCCCGTTTCCCCCGAATTCCTAGCTGATTTGTAGCTCGTTGAGACAGTTTCGCCTACTAAATTTCATCTTATCCAGATATCGATTATTTTATCTTGGTTAAACTGGATTCTTACTGCCATTTTAATTATATATACTTATATAAAGTACCGCGCGGAGAGAAACTTTTCCTACAAAAATATGTAAAGGGAATCCTCTCCATTCCCTTTATTGCGTTGAATTCAAAAATTCAAATTATCAGAATTATTTAATATTTTCACTTGTTACGCAACGTCTTTCACAGGATTGAAAAGTCTCTTTTACTCTAACTGATTTTTCATATTTTTCTTCGGTGTCGATAATAGTGCACTGTGCAATGTTAAACAGTTTTTCGAATTTTTAAAATAAATCAATCTTGCTATGAGACCACTTAACAATGTATGATTTATCAATGCTCAGCAAGATAAATACAGAATTCATATATAAAACTAACATTATTTCAGAAATCTCAAAGTAGTACAGTAATTATTTTTTATTATTCAACTTTATCAACTTCTTCTCGGAGTTATTAAGACATACATGTTATTAAAGTCTTAAGTTGATTTATAAGTTTAAAGATTTAAACGTACAAATCATAACAAATAATAATACATCGAAATGTTTATAGAGATATTTATTCGCTAGATACACATAGTATATATATTAAAAGTGTATCGTACATGGATAGATACATTTTTTCTTTAGCATAATGGCTTTAATTGCCTTTCATTTTTGAATGTTGCACAATGGACATTGAAATAGAATGTGATTAAAATCTTAGTATACATGGGCAAAGTATGTGCAGTATGCGTATTGCAGTAGCGAATAGTTTGCATGTAGTAAGCAACGATGGTACACATTAAGCGATTAAAAAAATGAATGAGAGATACGACAGGAGTAAATGGGCAATAACACCAGACAATGGACGCATGCCGGGAATGCATTTAGCCCGCGATATTTTGACCGAGCAGACTTGGGTGGCGAGCGTGCTTATTACGCATTCGCATTATAGCGCACGCGTAACTTGGAAATATTAAGTAAGGGCGTATAAGGCGGCCCGAGACGGCGAACCGTGTGGAATTCTATCGAGGACTTTCTCGGGCGGCCACCTCCGAATATCGCGCGGCCGGATTCGGCGAACCGGGCGGCGGGGACCGATCCCTTCCGGGAAAAGAAATCGCGGGCCGGCCGGGCCTTCCGGCCGCCTCCGCGGGTCCAGCCCTCCCGGGTCCGCGCGAGGGTCGCGCCCGAGGGGCCGCCGCGAGGGCAGGAAGAGCGACCTGGTTAAGAAAGGAAAGTGCACCGGCCAGATCCTAAATCGGCGCGTCTCGCCCGGCGCATTATTCCGTCGCGCATGACTTGCGCCGCGAAGGGGATCAAGGCCAGGCCCGCGGGCTTCCCGCGCGCATCCGCCCAGCCGAGGAGCTTCCGATGCGCGCCGCTAACGAGCGCGAGCCTCGCCGATCTCTTCGCGCGATCTCCGGCGATCGGCCCGAGCGATACGTGCGAGCGCCCGGGAAAGCCGGGGATCCTCCGATCGGCCGTTAATCGATGATCCGGAAGGTCCGGAGTCACCGGGCCGTACGCCGCCGGTGGTAATCAGCCGGTTGCGCAAACCCGGCGCGTTAATGCGCGCGCCTCGTAAACGCTTTACGAGCTGGCCGGCCCAAGACAAATTGAAACCCCGGCCCCTTCCGCCTGTCCTCCGGCTTATGCAACCGGCCCGCGTCACTCCGCGCCTCCCACGCACGAGTTTTCTCTTTCCACGAGGGAGCTCACTTTCCTCGGCGACGCCGCGGCCCGCGGCAAAGGGACGGATGTTCCCACGGGCGCCAGAGGCTTAATCCCCGGGCCGGCCGAAAGTGAAAACGCGAGCCCTTCGCCGGCGGGGGGAACGCACCTCCGCGCCTAGCCGGCCTGCTCCACTTGGGTGCATCGGCGGCAAAGGGCATCGAACGCCACCTAATCTCCTTTCATCGGGCCGGTCCACCTCGGCGACTTTCACTGGCGCGCGCCGCCCGTGAACCTCGCGCCGCGCGATTTCACCGGCAATTACGCGAGCCGCCGGCCGTGGGACCCACCGCGCCGCGGCCTATCGCCCGTAGCATCGCCCCGAGCCCCGCCGCCCGGAGCCGCCCGCTGACAAATGACCCGGGACGGCCTTTAATAAGCGCGAGCCCCCCTCGGCCCGACTTCCGCCCGGGCGCTCGCCGATTTACCGATGCCTACGCCCAGGCCCGCGCCCTTCCGAGCCCCATTCATGCTCTTATCCTGACTCGCATTTTATTGCCGGCCCATGCAACACAGTTTCCAGTCTTCCGTATGTAACTGCAAGTAATATCGTACTTTCGTGCAGGTATTTGTTTATTCAGTTACTTATCGCAAACCTGTATAATTACTACGTATAGCTGACAGGCAAAATTAGGTAATTCTTGATTATGTGTACAAAGCATAACTTTTATTGCTCGCGCGTGTATATCAGTCAGACAAAGTATATTTTTTACCGGTTCGATAACGATAACGCGCCGCCGACTGAGTTTGTTCTTCTAACCAACGTTCCACCCGACTTTGCAGGTCTCTTCATGCAGGCTAGTGCAGTTTGTAAAAAAACATGTTGACACAAAAATTATTATAATATTTAATAATTCACCATTTCTTGAAAACGCACAGGCATTAATTAAAGTCAATTAATAATAAATTATTTAAACAGTTACGTTAAAAGGTGTATGAGGAAGAGAGCAACTTAGTATAATAATGCCATAAAAACGTTTAGAATGTAATGACAAAGGCAGGGAGAGAGGCGAAGAGTGAAAAAGAAAAAACAGAATTGAGAGAGTCGTGGAGAATGAAGGCCTGTGCCGTGGGCTGCAAATATGCCTCATGACGCACGCTGAAAAGATGCAACAAGTGTACAGAGATGCCTGTGCTGAAGGAGCAAGCTTATACAGGCGTTTACTGTCTTTAGCATACAAACGGTTTATAAGTAAATCACTGCGTTTAAAAGAGAGATAAGGAAGTAGAGCCGAAAAAGCAGCTACTTTATATAGGACAATCGAATCCGGGCAGACCGACTGCAGATCATTATATTTCTGCAAGTATGTAATTAAACACGATCTCGAATGAAAAAATTAATAAAAAATTCGTATTTTAATTATTTTAATCTTATAAAAATAATTTAATTTCACAAATCTTCATTCCTACAGAAATTAAAACAGGTAATCCTTGCCACATGTTTCGAATTACACGAATACTGCGAATAATATTTCCATATCCATTTGCTGATATTAACTATCATATATCATATAAACATAGTATATACGATTGATAAAATAATATAAAATGTAAAATAATTTTTTCAAATCAGCTGACAATATACATGCAAAATATTAATAAGGATTAATACAATAAATAGCATTTTTTAAATTATGATTGCATGTATTTGTTCTCAATACTCCCTCTAGTACTTTAAATATCTAAATAAATTTATAGTTGATATAATTTCCTACTTTATAATATAATAAAAAATGTAATTGAATTAGACTCCTATTCAACTCGAATGTTTGGCTTTCCATTAACTATATAATCTAAACTGTTCAATAAATACTAAACAAGTTTTTGAGTTTGTACAGTGATTTTATTAATAAAATTTTTAATATATTTTAAATATTAAATTAAATATTATTAGAAAGCTCAAACTAAAGGCAACGCTAGTTTAAAAACTTTTGAAAAATTCATATACGCAAGATAATTGAGACTTTAAGTTTTTATTCTTTATTTTTTAATAAGAACACTTAAAATTTTTAATAGAAATGTTTTACCTGCTAAATAAGTAAATTATTTTTAGACTAGGAATTACCTATTTTCAATATTAAGATATATAATTGATAACTATTATGTGCATATACGCGTAACGTTTTTTAGAGCATTTTAGGATATTAAAAATAGTGTAATAAAAATACCGCTTTTATAGATAGGAACAAGATTAGATTCTACTGTCTTAAAAATATCTACTTTAAAAGTTATCATATTGTATCAAAAAATTGTTCTGTACATATGCATACAGTATGCATACAGAGAGAAAGGCTTCCTTACAGTTAATGATTAAATGACACATTTACTTAAAAAGGAATGTACCGGTAAAAGCAAATCATAACTCCACATCAGAAACAAAACATAATAAATTAATTGTTGATTTTGTTATTTATATTTTCCATCATGTTGCTATACTAGGATTTTCTTATGCAAGTATTTCAATTATATACGGAAGAAATTAGAGCACAATCGTAAAATAATAAAACTCAGTCCTTTTGCTCATGTCCTTGAACTATATTATAATATTATTAAATAATTCCAGCATTGTTTAGTCATATGTAGACCATTAGCAGACTCAAGTTCAAAGCGGTACATGTGATTAAATAATTTTAATTCATCCTTGTGAATGATTTTCAAGTCTATACATAAATAGTAAATAAAACTTTAGTCTAATGCGTCATATTCATTCTAAATATGATTCATATCAATATTTGACGCATATATGTAGAATAAAACATAGTAAATAAACGTTAAACACAAATTGTCTGATACAATGTGTGTGTGTATAACCTACATAAAGTATATTTTTAATAACAAAATTAAAAATCACAAAATAGCTTAGAAACTAGCATTTAGAATCATTTCGCCTTTATAGACAATTAACTATTTTTAAAGAGTTGTCAGTATATGTCTTGTTTTAATGCAGGCATTGCGATGATAGACGTCAAATTAAAGGCTGGATTTGTTCGTTGAATTTAATAATGCATAACACAATTTATAAATAGGATGTAGTCTTTAACAATATGTTATTATTTACAATAAATTCAATTTAATCCTGATTATTCGATGTAATCGAATTTCACACTTACCCAATAAACAGGTATTTTGTAGTAAATGATTCAGTGATATTTTAATTATTATACAGAATTAGCTTTATATTTCTCGATTTGAATTTTTTATTTTATTTTTCTCGACTTTATTATATTTGTTTTATTTTATGATACTTATACTATGTGTGTTACGTTGCTTAATAATGTACATACATGTAATAAAATGAAGCCCTTTTAAAAAGCACAAATAATTTTTTATTCTGTATAGAACTTGTCTGATTGACAAGAGTAATCAATAACTAGTTAAACATTATTCTAAAATAGTAATTGTAACAAAATTCAATTTTAAAGTAGATACCGCGAGGAGAATTTCTTTAAATAAAATTACAAACAGATTAGCTAAAACAATAACCGACAATGCGGGTTACAAAGAAATACTTATTCTCAACTCAGAGCTCAAATTTATAAATAAATAAGCAAAAAGGTATACCACAGTGGTTCTTACGAAAAAAAAAGTTAGATTATAGATTGTTTCTATCAATAGAATTAGGACGCGCCGCTATCATTTGGTGTCCTCCTTAGCGTGAATTAAATGGTGATTGAAAGCTAATCCGAACACTCACAATAAAACAGAAAAAAAAAATGAAATGAAATATCTAGTTCTCGATAGACATAGAAGTAGTTATAGTAAGGCCTTCTTCCGTACAAGCTTGTAATTTTAACGTCAATTTGAAAGAAACGTAAATTGAAAGTTTAATGAAACAAATTATACGTTCTTTAGTGTAAATTTTATAAATTTTAGCACGTAATTAAAAATTGAATTTTCTTCTTTATATTTTATAATAAAAAAGTGGAGCGTTGACATTGTTAATGCTTATAACATGTTATAATATTTAGTACGTAGGACATAGTGAAAATAAAACATATTATTGTGCACAGTATGTGACTTTCTGCCTATGCGTTTTACAACTAAGCATTTTCCAGCTGTTTACAGTGTATGCTTATTTCTAGTACTTTATTGTTCTCAAATCATTGTATTTCACTAAACCTGGAAAATTGGTTTGCTATTTACTGGCTTGCTCAATGTTCTACATTTTTTGTTATCAAAAGAATTTTTAACATTCTACCAAGATTTTCAATGTTTTTTTAGATTTGTCATTAGGACAGAGAGGTTCTAACTAGACAATCAATAAGAATGATCGTCTAGACGTCCCGCGGAGAAATGAAAGGAGATGGCTATAATTAGATTAACATTCCAGGAGACAATCCCAGCATTGTTACGTTGTTTTTGTGAAAGAGGGATTTTAGAATACCGTATTTTATAATATCGGTGACAAGTTTCAGATGGAAGCTGCATTGTTCGGATTGGCGTTAAACAATAGGATCATTGTTGCTTCTATTTGTCGGTGATTCATAATAGGTAAATAAATAAAGACGAGGGAAAAAATGTTAATCGACAGCATTACCCGGCGACGGTTGCTTTCGCGGCTGCGAGCTGCATCGCAGTGCAGTGCCTCCCACATTCCAGGGAACAATGGCACTGGGTTACAGCCGATGGGCTGCCGATCCGTCCCCGGGGCTGCGAGAAAAAGAGCCGAACCGCCGGCGCAAGAATCCGGCAAAAGTGGCCGAAAGCAGCCTCGATTCGCGGCGCCTCGGGTCCGTCAGGCGAACCGTTAACGAGCGCGCGTTGCACAAGCCGGGCACGAGGGGCTCCGGGCCGCGTATAATTGGCCCCTCGGGCCCGGGGTTCTTTTCCCTCGCGGGGGTTCCCCCGGTGCGTTTCGCCAGAGCCGGGGCAGAGCCGTTAGGGCGTGCGTTTGGCAGCCGAAAGCCGGGGCTAACGGGCCCGCGGCGGATCTAGACCGGCTAGCGCCCGCGGAAAGCGCTTATCGGGGCGCATTATGCATGCGCGGAGCGCGGGTGCGCGCGGCCTAATTGGAAGAAAGTCGGGGCGACATTGTCATGCGGCGAGAAGCGCCGCGATGTGTGTCGGCGCGGCGCCGCGCGCTAATTGTCGCCGGGCGGGCCGCCTCCAACTTTTTCGGGATCGCACCCCGTTATCTCGATTACGCAAGAGGGCGGGGGCCTCGCGTCACCGGCTCGCGAGCGCCGGCGCGGCGAGCGACGCCCAATTATCATCCGACGTGCATGCATTAGGCCGCGTTTCATTGACCTCCTTTTCCCGGGGAGCGCGACGCCGGCGGCTCCGGCTTTCCGAGATAAAGCGAGTTTCCATTGGGCCGGGGAACAAAACCTCCTTGGCCGCCGCTTACGATCCATCATCCTTTTTGCCCGGGGCCTTTTTTTCCAGGAGGGCCGGCGTTTGAGCGGCGCGCCGGCCCGCAATCGGCTCCCCGCTCCCGAGCTAATGGCCCGCGCACAAAAGTTCCCCCGATCGCCACCCATAAATCCTTCCGCGGCGCTTCTCCGGCGCACAAAGCCGGTCTCTCTAAGCCCAGCCGGCGTCCCGCTGGACCCGATAACCTCGATAGCCGGTGTCCCGGCCGCGGTTCTCCCGGGGGTATTGCCGATGAGCGGCGGGTCCGATCGGCTGGCCGGGCGCCTTGCCCTGCGCCGTCCCGCCGCGGAGGCTCCGCGTATACACCCGGGGACGGCGGCTCTCGCTCGGCCAAGGCTTATCTTATCCGGCCAGCCGAACCTTGACATTCGCGCTCGTTAGGAGCGGCTGGCGGCGCGTGCGCGGATCCCCCGGCAGTTCGGCTAGGCCGGGCCGGCGCAGTCTAGTTAGCCCGGCGGATGCGCCTTATCAGCCGGCTATCTCGGCGCGCTATCGCCCGGGGAAAAGCGCGAGATCGACGACCCCGCGGGACCCAATAACCCAAAAGCCGCGGGCCGGCAGGTGCGACCCGCCGCGCGACCTCGCCGCCTTTCTCGCGGGCCTTTCTCCGCGCGGGGGGGGAGGGGGGCGGATGGGCGGGGGGGAAAGGGCGGCGCGATAAGGGAGCAGCCGCGCGGCCTTCGGGGCCCCCGGGATGCTGTTCCGCGAACCGCGGCGCTTCTAACCTCGGGCGGCGCGGCTGACCCACATGCCGCGCTCTCCTTCGCGCCCGGAGAAAGAGAAAAAGCGCCGCGAGACTACTTTCACTCGTGTCAATGAACACGCGGCGAGTCCGCGGGCGAGCGCCCAAAGCCCCGAGGAGCCTAGCGGCTTTCGCGGCCCCGCGGGACCTGCACCGGACCCGCGCCCGAGCCAGATCTTATCGGCCCCGATTGATTGCGCCCCCGAGAAAGTCTCCCGGGATCGGCCGGCCGCCGCCCCGCCTCTGCCCCCAGTCGCGGCTGCCCCCGGCGCGGCCGTGGCGCATCATTAATCCGGCCCTCGGCTGCCTCCGTCCCCCGGCTTTTCCCGCCTCGCGCTCTAGGACGCTACTCTCGGCTTCGTCGTGCGTGTCGGCTTTTTTACTCGCTTTCGTGCGCTCCTCGCGTACCTACCCACGGATGCGCGCTCCTCTTCATTGCCTCACCTGTGCTCCGTCCTTCTTCTTCTTCCTCGTGCAGCCTATCGGTAATCCATCATGCCTCGGTTATTATTTATTGTTACTTTTTTTTCTCTCCTTTCTTCTTTATTATTTGTTATGTTTATTATTTATTAGTATATCTTTGGATCTGACAACGTAAACTTAAATATATAAATATTAAATATAAAGGTGCCTTGCCGTGGATATCGATGCGCTGAGTCCACCGGCAATTACAAATCAGTGTGCGCACCATGTCGTAATTTATTGTCAAAAACTCACATTGTAATTTCGAGGAGAACTACAATTAAACTTGATAAGTCTTGATTTATGATTTAATTAAGAGGATAATAATGAAAACGCTTTAATGAGGCACACTGCGAGTGCGCGGACCTCTTAAATTAAACAATTTGCATTAAATCAATTACTCTTGCAACAATTTACAAATGAGAAAAATGCTCTACTTTTTAGACTAAGTGCCGTCATAAAAGTCGCACGTCAATATGTCACAATTTCCCCGTTTCGCCGCCTCGAAAATCGTGTCCAGCTCTTTCTTTCTCACGGCCGATTCCGGCGTCCTGAAAAACCAAAGCATTGCTTTAATCATCCCGGCGAATTTCAAATGGCATATATGTGCGCTTAGGCACGTTCCGTCCGTATAATGCACCGCGAGTAAAACTCTTCGGTTTTGCTCGCTGAACGCACTTACGGGCAATGTATAAAGTGCGCAGTAGCTCCGAGGCTTTTTCCAATATTGCGTCAGCAAAATCTTTATAGAATTTAATTATATTTAATGAAACTTTCGACAAAGTTTCCCTGCTAGAAATCATTACATAAAAAATACAGTCACGTGTGCAATAAATGGCCGTAAAAACAATGTCTACTTTATATGTAGTGAAACGCTCTTTGATTTAGTCACGTAAATGTCTCTATATTTTTTAATCAATTGTTAATATTAATTTTAATTATAACTTTCTTATCACCGTTCTTTTAACTCGGCCGAAAAATTTACCGATGCTACAGTTTGAACCTGTGCGTAAAATTAAAAATATAATAAAAGCTAAATAATAAAGTTGTTACACGGGAACTCTACATGTATAAAACATAGGAATTAAATGAAATAAACTATTTCGTAACTTGACTCGTATCTACAACTGTAATTCCGTTATTTAGTTTTTTCTTAGCTAGAGCAACGCAGACTGCCTTTTCTCAATTGTTAAAAAAACTCAAAAATGGCTGGTAAATAAGTGTACAGCTCGGGTCGTGGCATTATATTTGACCGAGAGAAAAGCATGGGAAAAAGCGTTTCTTTGCTTCTTGAAAAATAGAGTGGGTTTTTTCCCCATATTTCTGCGTTAACCAGCTAGTAACTGACTCGAGTATGAAATTCATTTCCTGCCGGTTTATTATTGCCTTAACTGCAGCAAGCACTCAAATGGGCTTAAATGCGCGTTTACATGTTCGCAGGCCGACGGCGCTAAGCAAAGACACACCTCCCGGAGCAGCGCGAGCCCACATATACCCACCTCCCGGAGACGTGGAGCAGGAGGTGGCGGAGGAAGTTGGCGCTCTTGGGATCGGCGGCGGCCAGGAGGCCGCAGATGGACCGCTCCTCGCAGTGTGGCGCCCTGATCCCCTTGTGCTCCGCGCGCAGGTCGTTGCCCCGCAGCTTCGAGAGGATGATGTTCGGCTCCCTGTGGACAGAGGCGCGTTCGCTTTCTATATCGTCCTCGACACGCGGCGCGCGCGCTTCCACTTTCGTGGACGGCTCTCCCGGCCGGAAGCAACGCCGCGGGCGTGGCTCGAGCAGGTGCCCCGCGATTTCGTAAGGGGCCGCGCCAAATTCCTGCACCCGGGGCGCGTCCCACTTTTCCCCGGCGCCGGATCATCGCCCGCGGCGGTCGGATGCCGGCCCGCGGCACCTGCCTTGCCGACGCCCGGTAAGGCCCCAAGCCCGGCCCGGGAGAGCCGCGGTGCGTTATACGTACTCTGTGCTGTCGGCGGCGACGACCCTCGGCGATAGCAGGGCGAAGAGGAGGCCGAGGGGCAGGAACGCGCCGATTACGTGCAGGATCTTCTTCCACGGTGAAACGCTGCAATTACGCTGAATTATATTTAGGGAATGGCCCTCGGCGTGCGGCGAGAAAGCGCGAGGCGCGACGTTAAGCGGCCGACAATGTAACGCGCAAGAGTCCGCCCCCTCGGCTTTAATCCCGCCGGTATCTCTCGGATCGATCGGGCCGGATCGAGCCGGGGCCGCGCTTAATAGCGGCCCGGCCAGCGCCGATTACCCCGGCCCTGATAAACGAGTCTGCCGAATGGAATAAATGAGCGGCCGGGACACCTTTTCTCCGGCTGCTCGAAGAGCACCGGGTAGTGGTGGGGCTCCCCCTCCACCAGGGCCGTCTCCGCGTGCTCCACCTGCACCGCCGGCTGCGGATAGAACTGCACCTGGGGGAACTGGGCCGGCCGAACCGGCTCGTGGCTCGCCACGTAGACGACGGTCTTGGGCCGGCTCAGGGGCTCCAGGTGGCCCGCCGAGTAGGAGATCGGGTGGACGTTGATCACCGTTTCCGGCTGCAGGACCATTTCCTCCTGCGCTAGCAGCTGGACCGGCCCCGCCTGGTACTGGGGGTAGTGATTCTCCGCCTGAAAGCCGACGTCGCCCTGTAGACGCTCTGCGGAAGCTGGGCCTCCTCGACTACCTACCGCCAGGAGGGCCTGCTGGTAGGGCGCGCTGTAGCTCGCGGCCACGTAGTGTTGGGGCTGCTCGTAGTCCTCGGCCGCGTAGCCGAGGACCTGGGCCTGCTCGACGTACTCGGGCGACTGCTCGACCACCTGGGGCTCGCCCTGCCGCTGGTCCGCGACGATCTCCGGTGATGCGTGCGGCGGGATGTGTGGCGCGATATGCGCCGAGACGTGAGGCGAGATGTGCGCCGAGACGTGCGCTGGTACGTGCGCGGAGACGTGCGGTGACACGTGTTGAGGGCGCCGCTCTGTCTCCTGCTCGTCGACGAATCTCACCGGGTTCGGATCGGGCTGCGACGCTCGAAACGGCTGCTTCGGCTTCTCGGTGCTTGTACTCCTTGCTGGTGCTTCTGGAGGCTCTATCTGTTTGTCAAACTTTCAACCCAATTATTTGTAAAATGCCGTTCTTTTACCACTCCGCTATCGGGTCGCACGCATGCAAGTTTCTTCGATATTGCGCTACCCAGTATCTTAATATTTCTTTCCCGTAACTTTTAATTAGCTTGTAAAAGTTAAATGATCTACCTTTAATTACTATTTACGCCGATACGTATAATACGATCAAAAACTTTATTTTCGGTATAAAATATCCCGTTCGATTTAACTAGCAATTTCAGATGTTCTACACATTTTTAATTTCATATTATCGTCTTTCAAAATTTGTTATCCCAAGGCTTATATAAAATTCACAAATAGTACATATAACTTATCCATTTTATAAAGATTTTTATGGTATTTTATAAGCAATTATTAATTCGTTGCGCAATTGCGATTGGCTAATTTATGTACCTTATATATATTCTCTTTTGTTAAAGTGGAAAAATTGAACCTATCGCATGCAAAATACGAGATATAAAATACTGATTTTTTATTATTTTACGGTCATATTTTTATGCAATTTTATAAAACTAATTTTATTTACTCATTACGCAATTCTAATTGATCAATTTATTTCCCTCATATAGCTTACTATTGATTTATAAACTTCAATTTATTACAAACACGACTTTAATACTAACTAAAATTTTCATTACTTTTATGACGAGAAAAAATACAGCAATTTATCATTTATGATTAATTGATAAAATTTCATACAGTAAAACATCGGCCATACTATGTAACAAATCGTTTAATTGAGAAACAAGACTTTGACAAAAAATTGTTCTGCCTCGATGTTTAAAGTCCTGTATTCAGTTGCAATTCTAATGGTTACGTTAAAAAAACGAAAAGTTAAGTCAGAATATAAAATATTTATTGCTTGCATGTAAACAAAAAATGCACTCAAAATTAATTGCTGACATGTCTTATTTAATGTAATAGCCTCAATTTAGGTACCTTATGGTTATGCAGGTATGTACATGAAAACACTTTTAAAAACTAACATTTAAACATAAATACTTAACTTTCATTGCAAAAATAAAAATAATAATTATTAGAAGAAAGATTATAAAATAAAACTATTATATATTACACTATTTTCTTTTAATGTAAATATTATTACATTAAATAATTATTAATAAAAATTAGGAATTAATAAAAATATTACTGTTATAGAATAACTAAATAAAATTGATACATATTAATGCATATTCAAAAAAATTAAATTTTGAATATTTAAAAATATTTTATATGTAACGATTAGTTAATATAAAAAAAATATTTTGCTAAAAATGTTTGTTAATTTTCAATTTTTTAGCTATGACTAAGCTCTCGTTAACCTTTATCTGTAGTTCAAAGTCAGTGGGTCAAATTAAATGCTGCGCAATGCTATAGTTTGAGAGATGAGAGGTTGTGAGCAGTATTCAGGTTCTAAAGTACACAATATTATAGTATTTAGCCATACAATCCTTTTTTAGTAATTATAATGATAATAATGCAACTATAAGCATACAACAACATCCTGAAGTCATTTTACTTGCAGTAGAATAAACTACCATTAATTAAAGACACTGTAGGCCTATTCACTGGAGACTCTTTTTAGTTGATATATACAGATTATATTTTATCTTCGTTATATTCACTATTTAATAATAGTAATTCGTTAATAATTTAAGTAACTTTAGAAAAACAATCAGTAAACGAATTAATTAGCAAATTAATAACAAAAAATTAGTTAAAAACGCTACCTGGGCATAGTGTGACGCGCAGTATTCGTGCGAAAATACTTTGGCGAAATGGAACAATCAGGGCTTTCATTCCCATTTCATTCATGTTTCGGACCAGCGCGTATAGCCTCGGGAGCGGTCGAATATGCTCCTTATAAAAAAGTATAGCGAAAGTTGCGAGTGTTCTCTTTACAATTTGTACGCTATCGTCGCTCGGCGGGACAATGGAATGCACCTGCGGCGATACCGAGATGATACGCGCCCCGCTGTTTGTCATTTTGAGTCTGAGTGATCGGAAAAGATGTATCATTAAATACACGTGTTATTACAGGTATATTCCACTTGTTAGTCGCGCTTATTTGATCGTATGATATTTCGAAAATCTCTTCGAAGAAACGATCTGTAATTAAATTCTGCCTTTCAAAGTGGTCCCCCTTAATGCGTAAATCACTAATAGACGTACAGCTGATACGCCATGCCTTAAAATTCGATAACAGACATTAATTGCCGAAAATTCCGGGGCGAAATCGTTCGCGGCTGGGACACTGCGACCCGGCGAAACGTCAACCATTCGCGTCCCTCGTCAACTCCTCGCATGTCAGGTGTACGCGAAGAAACGAACGAGCCGCTAAAGCTGAAAAGCGCCTACTTTCTACATCCACGAGCGGGTCATTTCGCGAAGATTCGGCTCAACCCGATCGTATAACGCGTTCGAGAAGCTTTTTCCCGCTTTGTAAACGTGAATATTGTCATACTTTTATATCCAACGGCTTATAGTGGTTCGCATTGATATTAGGAGCGTATAGTCAATGTGCGGTTGCCGCCGCAAGCCTATCGCATTCGCAGAGCAGAGCGAATAGCGTATTTACCAGCTAAAACTCAAAACCCCAAAAGTTCATTTTACACTCTGATTGCCTCCATCAGAATATTTAATTTCATAGCTTTATCGTATAAGATTGATTTAATTCGTATATTTTCTAGTAGAAATCGAAGTTGCGTTTCCAACAGCATATTGACTAAATTTTTCGTTTCTATGAGTGCTTTTCAAACGCTCCACGCACGTACCTATTGCCAAAAATGGATTATTGAAGTCAATGAAAGAAAATTAAAATTATTATTTCCTCTCGCTAAAAATTATTATTGATAACTTCTATAGCTATAAATAAACGTTTAATTTTAATTCCTAATGTTCAAGTAACCTTTATGATTTCGAATAAATTTTTAATATACAGCTTATATCGTACACTGTATTGAAAAAATAATTTTTAATGATTATTATATTAATATAGATTATTTTTAATATATTTTTATCAACTTACAAAAATTTTGAGTTCAAAAATGAAGCTTAATTAGCAAAAGTTATATAGTCAATTGACTTTAATATCAGTCAAAATGTTATCATAAGATATCTTAAAATACACGTATTTTAATTGTGTTTTCAAGTAAATATACATAGAAATTATACTATATGATTGAAATTTTATAACTAATTTATAAAGTAAACGAATTCAATTGGTTTTTTAATAACATCGACCAATCCATTTGTATCCATTCTTAATAAATTACAACTGAATTAATTGGGATCTGCTGAAATCTTATTAAAATAATGTTTGTAATAAGAAACGATATTTTAGTTGAGCAGCCGCAAGGCAGTGACCTGTTTTCACACCACGCAATACAGAAAATCGCTTTTGGGTTATACGGCGTGAGACTCTCCACACTGAATCAGTAACTGTCCTTATACTGCAACACGTAAAAGATGGAGAAAGACATTTCCGTATTGTCCTTTCTTTTATTTTTTCGTACGATATTATTAATCTTGGTTAATTGTATTGTATGCCAATTTAATTGTACATTAATAATAATTTTAATATAAACATAAAAGTGTCATAATCAATTCTATTTTTGTTTCTAAATCATTGAATATAAATTTTATAAGTGATTTAATAAAAAATTCTATATTAGAATTTATATTAGAATATTTTATATTAGAATAAAATGCAAAAGGTATAGCACGTTTTTTCTCCTCTACAATTTTTAATTAACATTAATTATTAATTTTTTACGAATAGATTTTCTGTCTATTTCTATAATGTTTATAATATTTATAGAAGGATAATTTAGAGACATAAAAAAAATTAGTAAATATACATAAAATTCTTCCAAAAAGACTGAAAAAAAAGTATTTTTGCTCATATAGTCTGAAAATTGGTACACCGGCATTTTTGACGTACTAAGTATAAACAGTTACAAACATTTGTAAGAGAAAATTGTATTAAGAGAAAAAAATATATCTTAATCAGCTAATGTGTCAGTATTTACTAGTATTTAATTGAAAGACCGCTTGAAACTGGGACGACAAGTAGTCATATGCGAAAAAAGGTGAATTCTACGTTAAAGCTGATTATGGCCCGGTATACGAGAAAGAACTGCTCGGCTCGTAGCGCCGCGAGAGGCGATTTGACCAAGCTCTTGGAGCGGTCGCGCACCAGCGACCGGCAAAGCAGGGAACTTTGGTGTCCTACCTTGATGAGGCGCGGATTGTTGAACGGCGCGACGGGGCGCTGCTGGGACGTTCCCGTCGCTATCCTCGGATGCTGGTCCTCGGGCGTCTCGGGGATCGGGCCGAGGTGGACACTCGGCTCGAAGGCGGGCCGCTCGGTCCCGCTGCCGGAAGTCACGTTCTCCGCTTCTTCCCTGCGTCGCAATGAGTCGGTTAAACGGCGGGACGGAGTTGCGGTGCTCGCGGCCGATAAGACCGTGAGCAATCGCAATCGTGAGCCGTCCGAAGGCAATGTTCGCCAGGGGCAAGCGCCGGGTGGCCCGAGCGGATCGCGCGTCGCTAACGACGTCCCGGCGCGGAGCCGAGGCGCGAAATCACGGGCGGCCCGTGCAACCGGCCCCCGAGTGGCATCCCGCGCGGCGTAAAAACCAACGACTCATTGTCGCGCGGAGGCGCAACTCGAATTGGGAGGGAGGCGCGCGCGGATTAGGCAAGCGGGGGGAGGCAGGGCCGCGGGCCGGTCCCGTTCGCTTCCCGGTAGCACTCGGAATAATCCCATTTGCGCGGAAAAAGCCGGAGGTCTGCGGCGGGCGGGCGGCTAATGGGAAGGAGCGGGCGATTAGCCGGCTAATCGAAAGAGGGCCGCAATCAGGGGGAACGAATGCCCGGGGATATTCTCGTTAACAATGCCCCGGGGCGGCCTGCGCGTCACTTCCTCCGCGGGCGTTTTTCCCGGGGCGCGCAAGAAAAGAGCGCGGGCGAGCAAACAGCGCGGCGCGACCAATCGGGCCCGATGGACCCGCGGATGCTGGCTTACGTGGTGGTGGTGGTGGAGATGCCGCTGGTCGCGGTGATGCCGGCCGGCTCGCCGTCCACCTGGCCCCGCGCCCCCAGCGCAAGAACCAGCAGGAGGAGCGTCGTCTTCGCCGCGGAAGCCCCCGTCATCGCCCTCGGCCGATTCGACACCGTCTGCCAGCGGCGGCGCGTCCCGGCCGCCCCGGGCCCCCGGGCCCCCGGGAAAAAGCTGCCCGCGTGAAAAAAGCGTGAAACGGTCTTCCTTCGGCCCATTGTTGCGCGCGCGCGTGTCACGCTCGTTAGATAGGCTAGCGCCCCGCGGCAGCCTTTCTTTTTCGGAGGATGTGCCGGTGCGCGCGGCTAGGGCGCGCGCCCGAGACGTCATCATTAGGGCCGAGGCGCGCCGCCGCGGCCGGCCCACGAGCCGCCGGCTCCGCACAATGCGCGGGCGCCTCCCGCGGGAAAAACTGAAAGTGACCCGCTTCACCAAATCCCTTTCCCTCCAATTAGGCTAATGCGCGGGAAAATGCTACTTTCCTCGGACCTTGACCAAGGCTTGACTCTTTCGCTCGTCTGATTGTCTCCTCGCCTGCTCAGCCGCTCCTCTGCGGATGCAACTATTGTTCCCAGGCCCGCCCGCCCAATTTCAACTCTAAATTGTGGGTATTTCATCAGCTCGGCCAAGTGTTAATCGTAAGTGTACATCTGAATACCATTATGTTGATGTCATTGCAGATACCGGACTCGTTCTATACACATTTTAATAAAATTAAGTTTAGTAACCAATCAATTAGTTTTGAATAAGCAAATAATTGAAAAGATCCGGACTACAATGCATAATAATTGCATGTCAGTATAATATCAAGAAAATGCAGGTGCCTATATCCATAGTTTTTGCGTAAGCTATTATTACTGCGCAGCCTATACAATGCAATGAGGGACAATACGGTTTACTACGAATTCTGAATAAAGATGTCCGGAAAATTCTTAAGAAGATAGTGGCTTACAAATAGCTCAATTTATATAATTTAAATAATAGTAGCAGCCTCGTTACAGATAGCAATCAGATCGTAGATTAAACTGATCGATTAGTATCTGCGCCGAAAGGAGGTGAATAAAATTAGTTAAATTAGCCAGGGCGCCGCGCCAAGAGATTAATAATTGATTGGATCTGATATTATGGTGAATAGATTTTCCGCAGCGAGGTCCGAGTGCGGAAAGACGCTGGCGTTTGGTGGCGAGCGTCCGTGGAAAAGCCGGCGAGAGGAAAGAGAAAATGGGGAGATCGCCGTGGGCCGACGGCGCGAGCGTCCGGGTTACATCGGCTCGGGGAGCGGCGGCCTATCGATTAAGTCGTTGCGCCCGCATCCGTCGAATCTCGGCGGGCGGCGGAAGCGCCGCGCGGCCTACTGGGCGCGGCCGAGGCGAAAAACCGGCAGGTGGCCCAAATTCTTTGCCTCGGGGCGCGGGTGCGAGATCGGCGGAGGTAGCGGGTCTAACGGGACGGGCCGCCGTCCGAATCGCCGGGCGGCCCCACGCAGCCGGCCGCGCAAAACACGGACGATAAAATTGAATATCCCGGTGTGGGATCGGGATCGAGGCCGGGGCGCCCCCTGGGGTCGCCGGTCCTCGCGGGACCTCGGCTCGCGTCAGCCTCCGCGGGAAACTGGAGCGGAAAGCGGCGGCCGCGGGCGCCCCCGGCGCCAGGGCTAACGCGATCGGACGCGCCGGCGCAAGGGGGACGCGGCGGCCCGACAATGAAAGTAGCATTTCGCGCGAAGCACACTTTTGCGCGAGCGCCGCTGACCCGATTTCCGGTCGGCTTGCAGTAGGCCAACCGCCGCGCCGGCAGCGCCGCGAGGTCGTAAGTTTCGCGCGATCGCCGGCCGGCCCGCGAAACCGCGCGCCCACTTTTCCACCGCCCGGCGCTTTGTCTTCCCGGAGAGAAAAGCCCCGGGCGCTTTTCATTATCCCCGCGCGCACTTTCTCGCGCTCGTTAAAGCCCCGCGAGCTTAGCGCCGGCCCGCCGCCCGGAGGACGCGCCCGCTCCCTTTCCGGTCGCCCCGAGGTTTCTCTTTCGCCCGCCGACCCTCCCCCCCGCTCGCGCCCTTCGCCCCATTGTCCGCCCGCTGCCCTCGAGGCGATAGCAGCGTCTTCGATGGCTTTGCTGTCCGGAATGGGCGCGTTCATTCGTAACCAACTACGACATTTACAGCAAGGCTAGCAATAAAGCGTAGGCACTCTTTACGGCGTTATATAACCCTCTATTGTCCAAATAAAGCACTTAATAAACTATCATTGTTTACTACATTTAATAGACTCCTTTTAATTCTTTCGCACCTAAAGAAGAGAGAATATTTTATCAATGGTCACAAGGCTGTACGATTTTTAATTATTGTATAAAAGCAAACTTTTTATAGCTACAATATACATGCATTCCTCGTTATAACATTCCAAGCCGAGGTAAAAAGTTTGCTCGTCATCCCCTTTGGTAGACGATCTTATAATCATTGATAAATTATTACACTTATAAAACATTATCCTAAACCGTGATAAACCATAAAAAGTGATACTATACACAGCAGTTTCAGTGAAAAACCAAAAAATTACAAAAAAAAATGATAATTGATCGTTTTAATAAGTTGACGTTATCAAGCACAGCGATACCATCATCAACAATAATATTTTATCTGACGCGCACTTTACTTTAAGTTTTAAACACACTCTTTGAAGACTTGCTCAGGAGAAAGAAATCTCTATGGATATCACAGCCTTTAATTAAAAGCATGTCACAGTTAAGATAACGATCGAGGAACAATCTTTAAAAGCAGCTTTCTTCTTCTAAGGCAGTAAAAAATTAGTCAAGAATCGCTTAATTGTTTCTAATGTTAATGCTCGTCTTAATGTTTCGAGTGAGCCGTTGAGACGGATTTTCTCTTTTTTTTTTCGAAACTTTCGGCCGGACCCTAAATGCCGCGAAGCTGCGCCTCGATCGGCCGCACCGATGATCGGCCCAGCGAAAAAGCTTCTCCCCCCCGCCCCCGGCGGCGGCGTCAGGCCCTCTGCAGGGGGGTAGGCCCCCGGGGGCGGCGAGTGGCACCAGCGAGTCGCGGGGCGATATCCGTCGGCCTCGGGGCCGACAACAATGAAGATCGGCCGCGGCTCTCGCCGCTCGAAAGAGAAAAGACGAAATTTCCTACTTTGGCGCTTTCACCCGAGCTAGGTCCTTATTTTTCAAGAGCGACGCGCATCTCGTAATCGGCCGGCGCGCGCGCGCCTCTCTTTTACCTAATTACCCGGGTTTGCTCGGCGCGCGGGGGGCGAGGCGGTTTCTCGGTTTTCCTTCTTTCACCGGCCCGCGGGACAGCGCGACGGCGGCGGCGGCGCCCGTCGCCGGCCATTACACGCGTATCCGGAATAATTTATCGGCCGAGGCAGCCGAGCCCCGCCCCATCGGCTTCCCTCCGCCGCTTAACGAGCTAATTAATTGCCTCGAATGGCCGAGCGACGCCTCCGAACAATTAGGAGGCGATTCCTCCCTCCAATTGCCGGCGCGTCGTTCCTCGTCAATTACGCCGGTGCTTCACCGGGTCAACGATCATTATTCAGATTTAATATTGTTTGATTTACGGCGCACGTCGGAAAAAAGGAAGGGGGGGACGCGCAATGTCGGCGCGTATAACGTTAATCGCATTATATGTCCAGGTGCGCGGGGAAGCCACCGCCACCGCGGCTCTTTTTATTTTTTTTCGCCTTTCGCGCGAAATGAAAATATACCGCGACGAGCGGCCGATATCTCCGGCCGATGCTTGTAATTCAATATCAAAGGGGCCTCGGTCGAGAAAGGCGAAGGCCGGAGGAGGGAGAGGAGCGCGTCGCGGCGGCTTCGCCCGGCTCCTTGGCCCCCCGGCGCGCGCACCAAACGCGCCTCTTAAATTTAAATCGCCGAATTACCGGCAATGTCTCGCTCGCCCGATGTGCTTTTAATAAGTCATTACCCGCCGAGCCGAATTGGTAACTAATTTAAATGCCCCTCGTAATGGCGGTTATTACGCGCCGGGACAGGTGTTTTAAAGCTCGTTTCAAAGCTTCGATCACTACCGTCGCAGAAATCTTAGCCCCGATTGTATTGGCTGCTCTTTCTCCAAGATGGCTAAAATCTACTAATTTTCACAAATTTCCATCTGCAAACACTAACAAAACTAGATGGATTTGCCTAGAAATTATACAGTTAAAGAATAGTCTAAAATTCCTGAAACGACACCATAAAAAATGTGTACCTGTCTTTAACGCATGTACATAGTTTAGATGTTTAGAATAGTATAATAACAACTGACTTTAAGTTTACAATTATAAAGATAATCTAAAACATTAAAATGATAAACGTTTGTTTTTGTAATAAAATTGAGATAGCATACAGGTTATATTTTTAAATAAAAAAGCAACGTGTATAAAATATTAATATATTACTCATGAATAATATTATATTCGTTAAAATAAACTTAATTATGATATAAAACTAAATACGAGTGTTATATACTCCTTGCATACAATACTATCATCTATACAACTATATTAAAAATCATTCTACAACTTTCAAAGCTTTTTCAAAGCCATGTATTAATTTAATCTTATCCGATTTGCATCTTTTGTTCAGATAACTAAATAATGACTATGAAAGCGAACTGTATACGATATGAATAGCATATTAAGTTTTTTGCCGTAGTTATTTAGGTTTGTAAGTCTTGGCTGTCAATTAAATTTTGTTAACTTGAGTTATCGCAATCTGAGCTGTCGGTTCCAATTTCCAAGCTATCGCATCACTATTTGATTCGCTGTACTAAATTCATTTGACTTCGAATGAATGTTTGAATCTGCAATTTACGATGATTTTATATTTTTCGCTCACCTAAATTGTCACGAGCATCATTAGAAGCGATCAACAAGCTTAGCCAATAGTGCATGAATGATATTTTTTTATTTTCACGTAAAGATCGTAGACAAGATACTGGCCTATCCACCCAGACGCACATCTCGACGGGTTTCCGCACAAAACCCACGGTCTCCGTGGGCCTACGGAGTGAGCGGCGAGGGCAAGATCCCTCAGCTCGGCCGGACGAGGAAAGAGTCGCGCGAGCCGCGGCCCCAAGGCCACGGGTTCCCCGCTGGCCCCTCGGCTCCGGGGACGGAAGCGGGAGGCGCGCGCGAAAAAGCCTATCCGCGGCCGGCGAGCCGGCGAAATTGAGCGCGGGGAAACGGAAAGGAAGAAAAGAGAGACCTGGGCGCGCGCTTGCACCGCGCCGCTTTGAATCTAGTCCTCGGCAATTACCGGCCCGCGGGGCCCATGGCACCTCGAGGCCTTCCGCGAACGTATCCCCGGCGTGACTCTGTTTGGGCCTCCGCCGGGAAATGAGGCGAAACAATGCCGATACGCGGCCGCGCCAGGAGAAAAAGGACACCCGCAGTGAATGGGACCGCGCGGGAAATTATATTGCCGCGCGGGGGCTTTCGCTGCTCGCGGATCAGCTGTCGCCCTATTTTTCGGCCGGGGATTCGGGCCGCGCGCGAAATCGCCGTCCCCGCCGTCGGCGTTTCCCTTTTGTTCCAGTGGGGGCCCTGCCCGGGGAGCGCCCGCCGCTACCCGGAGGCTGCGCCGGGAGAAGCGGACCTCTCATCGGGGCGCGATTTGGGCCAGGAGCCAGTGGAGGAGCGCCAGCCGGCGGCCGGTCGATCGGCTCAATTACCCCCCGGCGGGGAAAAAACCCCGCGGCTCCCGCAACCGCGCGGGTAAAAAGGAAGTCTGAAAGGCTCATTGATAGAGAGGATAATCCATTTGCTCAAGGTGATAAAGAATAATCGCGCCTCGCGATCGACAACAATGCCGAGCCGCGGGTTTTTTTTCCCCCCGGTGCAGCCGGGATATAAACCCCGGCGGCGGCTCGTTTTCGCGATATAATGGAGCGGGCCGCTAATATGCCGCGCGGCGGCTCCTCATTAGCCGGGCGTTAAATCGGCGCGCGGGAGAAACAGAGGAGTAACTGCGTCGGGGAATGCCGTTGAACGGGGATTTTTCGCGGGCGGAGCGGGTTTGTCCGCGGGGGCTGCCCTTTTCCACGGCGCGGGCATAACTGTACCGGTCGGCCGGCGGGACAAGTGACTCGGCAAGTCGGCGCGCGGGTTTGATAACAAAGGCATAACCGTGGTGGCGCGTTGACATAAGCCCGCTAGCGGCCCGGGGCCTCGCGACCTCGATCCCCCCGGGCCTCCCGCCGGGCTGGCTTTCCGCGCGCCCGGGCGCGGCTTCTTGCACCCGGGGGCCCGTAATTCTTTCTAATTAACCCCATTCCTGGCTGATCGATCCCGCCGAATCGGCCGATCGGTGTCACTCGGCGCTACAATTACCGGTCGGCGCGCGCGCGCGCGCTCGCGCCGATTGCGCCCGGAAAAACGTCCTTTCATTCCGACACTTTCGTGCACCGCGCGCGGCTTACCCTCGTTTCCGCGCGCTCGCGCCGGGTACCGAAAGTTCCTTTCATCCGTCGGCGCTAATGGAAAATCGGCAAAAAGGCCGCGGCGGCGGCGGCGGCGGCGGCGGCGGCGGCGCTTCTCGAGAAAGAGAAAGAGAAAAAGAAAGAGAGTAAAAGGTGTGCAGAGGGAGCCGCTCGGGAGTGGGGCGCCCCGGTGAAAGAAGGCGAGATCGCTTTACGAGCGCCGCGAGGCACTTAAACGGGGAAAGTAGGATTTTGACAAAGCCGAGGGGGATATATCCGAGCGGGCCGATCGCCGGGCCGATATTACGAGGACTGGCCGGTGGTAATTAGCGCGTGACACCCCGGGCAGCCGCTTTGACGAGCGGCCGTGACGCGCACGCGAGTCGGCTCTCGAGGTCCCGCGGGGCGGCGGGCGGCCCGCGGGCGTCACCTCTCCCCGGCTAATTGGACCCGCCGATCGGCGTCGGGGGCCGCGAGAGCTACTTTCGAGATCGTTAGAGGCGCGCGTCCCGCGGGCCGCCCGCCGCCCCGCCGCCCCGCCGCCGGAAGCCCGGGCGCGGGAGGCGCAGCCGCTCGCCGCGGAGAAGCGCCTCTCGCGTTTACACGTAATTGCGATTTAAATAGCGCCGCGAAGAAAGTGGGACGAGAAAAGCCGCGGCGGCGCCGGTGGCGTCGCTCGCCCGAGAGAGACCGAGATGATTTACGATTGCAGCCGCGGAGCCGGGCATTGTTCGGTGGCGCTCCGGTGAAATTGCCGCCATTTTTCGTCCCCTCGCGCGGCGAGGCCCAATTTTTCCTCGGGGCCGCGCGGACGCTTTTCCTTCTGGCGGGGGCGCGCCCCCGGCCCGGCCGATTCCGGGAAAGCCTCGGCGTTACACTCTGTTAATGCCCGGGAATTGCGGGAGAGGCCCAACCGCCCGCCGCTCGACGCTCTTTATTGGCCTCGTAAAGCCCGCGTGACACTTTGTTTACTATCGCGGGATTTTTGTTTCGGGCGGCGCGCGCTTTCGAAAAAAGGATCGGCGGCCGCGGGGCGCCGAGGCCGCGCCCCCGAGATTTCACTGGGCGAGTCGCTCGCGCGGCTTTTCACGCGGCTGCCGCGCGGCAGCCTTGAAATCGGAGGCTTTTCGAAAGCCGGAGCCGCGCGGCAAAGCGACCAAGCCGACGGCCGCGCCAGCGCGGAGAAACTCCCGGATCGAGTCCGAGGGGCGGCCGCGGGGGTGGCCGCCCACGCCCGCGCCCGGGATGCGCCGCGTTTTCTCCCGAGCGCATGCTAATCGGGACTTTCTGATCGGCGACTTTTATTTCCGACTGTTTGCGCGCTCGGCCGCCAGGCCATTTGCATTGCAAACTATCCCCGGGAGATTTTTATTCCGGACTTTCTCCAAAAGCCGAGTGATAAAACTCGCGGGGAAGAAAGTCCGCGGAACAGGGCCCGCGCGGGGCAAGCCGCTCCGATCTAGCTTTTCCCGATTCGCCGAATCGCACGGGGAGCTTTTACGCCGGCCCGCCGCGGAAAACAAGGCCGGCCATGCCGCGCACGTCCGATAACTGCATCGCGCGAGCCGCGGGCCGGTCCGGCCTCGACCCGCCGAGCGGCTTTGCGGGATTTATCATCCCGCGGTGGGAGGGGGCCCATTAGCCGCCGCGGGGATTTTTCTCCCATTTTTCCGGGGCCCATCGGTTAATAGGATCTGGCCGGGCATCGGCGGCTATCGCCGGGCGCATCGCCCGCGCAATCAGCGCGCCGCTCGAAATGGAAAAGATAATTAAATTCACTCTCGGCGAGTGCGTGCGTGGTTAGAGCTGCCTGGGAAAAAGCGGGAAAAAGCGGCCGGGGAGAATCGAAAACGCGTTCGATTTCCCGGGGTAAAAGTGTAGCGGCTCCGGGCCGGCGCAGATGAGGCTGGCGATAAGCGCGCTGCTGCGGCTGCGGCTGCGGCGGCGGCGGCGGCGGCGGCGGCAGCGGCGGCGGCCGCGGCGCTCGAGAGGGAATTGGGAAAAGGGAAAAGCGCGCGGCGCTCGGGGAAAAGCGCTTCCCGGTAGGCGGCCCGGGCTTTTCGGAAGCGGGCCTTTTTCCGCAAATCGATCTGTGTCACAGCGCCGCGCGGCGCCGGCCTCCCCCGCGGGCGCCGGGCGGGAGGGGAGCGGAACGGTAACGCCGGCCGCCTCGAAAACAAAAACATTTCTCCGCGTGCACGCGCTCGCCGGCGGCGGAGGAGCCGGCGGGCGGTGGGGGCGTGGGCCCGCGGCCGCGCGAGCGAGATGCAAAATGGACCGCGCGCGCGCCAAGGTGGGGATCTAGATTAAAAGCAAACGGGGCCAACGTCTCCGGAGCCAGAGCCATCTCGGACCTTGAGCAGTCGAGGTCAAGTCCCCGCAGTGCCGCCGCAGACGCCCACCAGGAGCCGGAGCACCGACACCCGAGGCGCCGCAGCTGCCCGCGTTTATGTAACCGCTGGGACGAGCGTCGCGCGGCCCTCGAGCAACCCCCGGTCAGGAGCCAGTTGACGGTCAGTGCCAGTCGCGCCCCAGCTGTGCCCCCAGTGCCCCGGGAGCGCCCGCAGCCTCCGCCGCGCCCCGCCCGCCGTCCCGCCCCGCCGACCGCCCCCGCCCAACCCGACCCGCCGAGCCCCGCCGCCGGTCGCAGCCCCCAGTGAGTGGTTGGAAGAGCGCGAGTGTCGGGCCGCCACGTGCGGCCCCCAACCCGACCCGCCGACCCGCGCCGCGGCTCGCCCAGCCTCCGCCCGCCAATCCGGTCCGCGCTTTTTTCTATTTCGCACTCGTTTTCGGGCCGGCTCCGCGCGGCCGGTTCGCCCGTTAGCCCCGCCGAGGCCGAGTACAAAGGCAGCCGGCCCGAGGCTGCCCGGTCCGTTGCTGCCCGAGCGCGCGCCTCGACCTTCGGCCGCGGGGGATAAATCAGCCGGGGGAAAGGCCGGCATTACAATCAGCCGCGGGAGGCCGCGTAGGACGGGGGCAGGCCGCCCCGGCCCGAGGATCCGCGTGATTGCGCGTCGGAGGTACGCTAACGAGAACGAAGAAATCGCGGCTATTTTTAGCTGGTAATAATTTCTCCCGGCGTGCCGGCGCGCCGGCATTAACGCGGGAAGAAAGCGAAACCGCGCGCCGGCCGGGGGGACAGTGGGCCCCGGTGCGCTGACCGGCCCTCTCCTTCCAGACGATGCTGCCCAAGGGAGCAGTGAGCCTGCTGGCCCTGCTGCTGGCCCTGGCGATGGGGCCCGCGGGCGCCGCCCACGAGCTGCCGCGCTTCCACGTGAAGCGGGACCGGCCGCCGGCCCAGGGCGCCCGGCGCTCCTTCGAGACGGCCGCCTCGGCCCTCGGCCGCCACGACGCCGTCTTCGACCCGGACATCCTCAACCGCTTCCTCGAGGAGTACGCGAGCAAGATGAAGCGCACCACGGAGCGGGCGACCTTCGCCGAGGAGAAGCCCGCCGAGGCGCCCGAGGCCCAGGACAAGCTGCCCGAGGGCTCCGCCTCCGCCGCGGCGGCCTCGGCCTTCCACGAGGATCAGGTGACGCCGAGCAGGCCTCCTTCCTCCCGCCGATCGACCGCCCGATACCTCCTCCCGCCTCGATTATTCCTCCTCTTGTATGCTCCTCTACTGGAAATTGCGCGCCCTTTAGCTCGCCTCGGTTTCTTTCCGCCTATCCTTACTTATCAGCCAGATAACATTCCCGCACATGTATATACGCCTACCCAATAACTTTCTTCTTCGACTTTTTCCCTTGATTAAACGGCTTGTACATCATCGATCGATTGCGATATGTACCGCTATATATTATCGTCCTCCGCGGCTTTTTTCCGGGCTCCTCGAGATGCCGCGTTAAGCTTTATTCCCCATTAATTTTAAGTGCTCTCGCTGATTACTAATTACCCGTTGATCTGCAACCTCGGCTCGACATAAAATCAATTTAAAAGCCTATTTACGCGCGCGTCGGCTGTTGCGAGAGGAAAAGTCAACAAATGGGAAAAGTCGTTCTCTAATTGGTCTGAAATGAAGCTGAAAACGGGCTGCCGTTAATCGTTCGCCGAGCGATTATTGATATGCCGAACGATCTGTTTGGCGTAGGCCCCGCTCAACGACACGATAAAAGGCACAAGTTCTACAGCGCGAACGCGCACAACGAGGACCGGAACACCGGCTGGGTCACCCTGGACGCGATCCCCTGGTCCAAGAGCAAGATCTCCAAGTGGCAGGCGAACCCGACGACGCAGGGCCCCTGGCCCGACTCCAAGCCCTGGGACAAGCCGAGCTTCGCCAAGCCCTGGAGCCCTGACTTCCCCTCGCGGCCCGCCAGCTCCTACGAGAGCAGCAAGCCCTGGTAGGTTATCACCGCCCGAGAGCGAGAGTAGCCCCCAGGGGACGCCGGCTAACCACCTTCCTCTCGCCCGCGGCAGGCCCAACAAGCTGAACAAGCCCCACTGGTCGGACTCGCAGCAGGCGGCCGCCAGCAAGCCCTGGTACTCGGAGCGGCCGCGGCCGGGCCTCCAGCAGCCCGAGCGGCCCTCCTACTCGGCCATCGAGAAGTACGAGGAGAACCCCAGCCAGGCGCAGAAGTGGCCCCCGGAGCGGCCCTCCTGGGACCGGTACGGCGAGGCCTCGCGCCCCGGCCCGGACATCATCACGGACGACGGGCCGGCCAACTTCCCCAGCGGCTCCTGGGAGCGGCCCGGACAGAGGTAGCGCCCCCGAACCCCCGCGCGGCCCCTAACCCCCAAGGCCCATGCCCTGACCTCGGGACCATCCTCGCAGGCCGGGGTACACGCACCAGGCGGACAGCTTCGTCAGCGAGCACGGAGGCTGGCACGACCGGAACGACTTCCCCGGGGCCGCGGGCCACAAGTTCCAGACGAGGCCGCCCGCGGAGGCCTACTACGACCGGCCCCACTTCTCCCACTACCAGTACCCCGCGAGCAGCGACCACCCGGCGAACCACCCGACGAGCGGCGACGGCCAGTGGGTCCTCCTCTCGACGAACCGGGGCTACTCCAAGTCGCGCCAGCGCTCCATCAAGCTCGAGGCCCTCGTCAAGGCCAACAACGAGGCCGAGGCCGCGAGGAGGAAGCAGGCCGCAGGTACCGCCGCCCATGAGGACCCGGTGCCCGCCGTCACCTCGAAAAGGCAGGTGAGACTGGGCGTGCCGACCCCTAGGCCCCTGGAAGGACTCTCCCCCGACGCAGCCCACGAGGTCACGCAAGTGCTCCCTCACATCGTGTCCTCTGTCAAATTCTCCGAGGCTTATGCCACTTCTGCCGGGCTCGGACGGTCTTTTCTGTTTTCCCTACAGCCGTTTCGTTCGTCGGCTCGGGCCGTTTCGAAACTATAAGAACAATTCGACAATTTTCAACGGAGAGTCCTTCCAAATTACTAACTCCAACGACAGGTATTCAGATTAAATAACATTATTATTGTGGATGAAAGGGTGTGGAATATTACTATATTGTCCCAAACTCCTCAAGTGTGGAAACTCCAAGTTATGTGCTTCGGTAATAACATTTCCCTTGGACAATGGTTTGGTTTTGATGGAAACAATGCAAATTTCTGTACAATAAACAATCAAATAGTGGTCATTTTTAGCATGGAACGCGGCAACGGATATTTACTCATTGTATTTTTAAAAAATATACGACAATTCACATTTGTCACTAGAGCTATCACGCTCTGACGTTACTTACACCCAAGTACATAACGTGCCCATAATAAAACTCACAGGAATGAAGTAACGGTGCATGTCTCTAACAAACTAAATGCATGATTTTACAAACAAACGTTTTTAATTAAGAGCAATTTAGGCTCATTCTTCGTTGTACCTTAAATATCTAAAACAAAAACTTAATGCTATTATAAATTTGAACATTATGTTACTAATGAACACGATAAAAAATTTTAACTCGAAATAAAACCACAGCTTGGACGGATTGATAGCTTTTAGGATTTTAAGTACAAATATAACATTTTTAGATAATTTTGGAATTATGACATTTGACATCAATTTGTAAATAATTTATTATTTCCGTTGCTTACTATAGAAAAAATCATTAATGTTTTTACATTTGTCCATTTTTTATTAAATAGCAATTTGGAAACGTATAAAAGTTGTAATAAATAAAAAAGCTACTTCAAAAAAGAAAAAAAAGGTAGAAAAAAGATAAAATAAATGGAGTTTGAAATAGCAGTAAGTTTGTTGATAGAGACGTTTACGGTGCAGGGGGAATATTGGTGTAAACAGCCCTTAAGTAAGCCATAGAAAGCATGCCATCCGCGGTATCATAAACTCAGGTCTAGCACTCAATTTAATCCCGGGGTTTGATAGGTACCGCGGATGAAGCGCTCCGGTCCGTTATTAAAGCCTCTAATTCCTTCGCCGCGAGAAGCCTCGGGCGATCTAAATCCCGAGGAGAAAGAGTTGAGAGAGGTTGAGAATGAGGAAGTGCGGGAGGGGTAGGGAGGGAGATTGCGAAGAAGCCCGCTAACAGAGTCGAACCCCTGCACGCCCACAGGTCCGACTAACCGTCCTGCCCTCGATAAACGGCACGAACACCACGACGTCGCACGGGGGCCTCCTCGAGGTGGAGCGCACCTTCAAGACCGTGGACCAGAGCCAGAGGGAGTACGAGATGGCGCGGCTGAACAACCGGACGGGCAGCTCTAGCGCGGGGCCCACCTCGGAGATCGTGGTGAAGCGCCGGCGGCCGGGGCAGGCCGCGGCCCTCGCGGCCGCCCAGGCCCCCAGCTCGGCCGTCCTCGCGGCCGTCGGGGCCGGCATGCTGCCCGCCACCATGGCCATGGTGATCCCCATGATGCTGGGCAGGAGGAAGCGCTCGCCCGCGCGCAGCGTCTCCTTCCTCAGGCTGCCCGCGGAGATGCTCCACCGGGCCCCGGAGCCCAGGCGGATCTGACCGCCGAGGCCGCAGCCTCCCCTCGCCTCCTCGCGCTCCCCGCGGCCCTCGCGGCTCACCTACCTATAAGTATTTATCTCCTTTGACTTTTCTTTTGTCGAGGGACTCCTACCGACAGACAGCTATGCCGATCGAACAGATCTCTAGGAACCGGTGCCGCTCGACACCGGCGGTAAGCCCGACGCCTGCCTCTACGACGAGCTAGATTTGCTTGGCCGCCACCACAGCCACCGCGGGGCCACTCGCCCTCGACGTTCTTCGCCCGCTCGCTTGCCAGACTCCAATCAACTCCTTGTCCACGAGTGCGCTTGCAGCCGCGCTATCGCTCGCATTTTCATTTTTACGAGGACGCGCTCTACTTGCTTTTATATTAAACGAATATTTGCTCGTCCTATTAAAAAGCAATCTCCGTAATAACTACTTAGTTGCGCTAGTTGGCGATCTCACCGAGTCGTGGCTCAGGCAAATTTAACCAGTTTCGATATCGAATAGGCAGATAAGCTTTTTTCCCTCGTTTATTCTGCTAAGACTGTTGCAAACATCTTGAGGCATGTAGACATCTTTCCTATACTGAATTACTTTATTAAGATGATTGTAAACGTCATTCGACACTTATTATGTATTTCTACAATTTGAAAGATATACGTCAGTTTTCTTTTGTTTTTCAAAAGTCGATTTATCGGTTTACTTTTCACCTCATTGTACTCCAGCCATTTTTCATTCATATTTTAATATTACATAATTATCTTTCATATTGAACTCAATTTTTTACAAACGTATTATTTATACAAAACTAATGATACAGCTATTTATTGTAACGTAGAATTTAAGTATTAATGAATAGATAACTTCTATTTAACTAATAATATTTAAGCTCTAATGAATATTTCATTGTGCATTCATGGATTGAACGACGCGCCATACATCATTATGCATTGTTTAAATTTAAAAAATCTTAATTCTATTATTTGTATAATTCAAATAAAATTATATGTTTGCGAAAACATTAATTATCAAACCAATTATGTTTATAAAAATTAGGGAATTGGTTAGATGATAAGGTCTCGGAAAAGTATCAACAATATTGCAATGTTATGCTATTTTATACCATCATCTATCTTCGATTCACCAACTTGATGCATTTACCAGGTAAAATGGTAAATTTTGTTAAGAACCACCTACGCCTACGCCCTCATTATGAAAAATTATAATCTAAGCAGATTACCTTCGTAATTTATTTAAAGCTTTTCGCATTCATTTTCTACCGCACTTGCTCTATCATCATAAAAAAATGTTTGAATCATCTATTCGTCTACTTGTAAATAGCAACAAATTGAAATCATCCAGCAGCGTCCAAAGCTTAAATGTTAATATTTAATAGGTTAGCTTTCATTGTTTTGTACAATTTTTTACTTGTTCTTTTTATACTCTTTGTAATGCCAAGTTCAAATATCAAGATAAAAACACTTATTGTTTTATTTATCACTTTATTTATAATATTATTATATATTATATTATATTATTTATTATTTAACAATGTAGTGATCAGAGTATAAGAAACATTTTATATAAGAAAAAAATAATAAAATGAGTTTCTAAACAACTCTTGCGTTTGTATATTTACAAATATGCATGATAATATTAATTTTACAGTATTAAGTCTCATTTGTATGGAAGTGGGTGACTGTGTGATTAGACTTATGATTGTACATAGCTTTTAAATTTTTAAATAGTCAGAAAAAACTAGTACTATTCCTGAATAATAAATCAATCGTTAAATTATTCATAAATCGATATAAACAAAAGTTTGCAATCGTTTTTTCTGACTATTAGTGTACAATATTTTGTGCTATTTTCACTTAAGCTACTTAAAATACTATACATTCAATCGTTGCATTCAGAGTTGTGCTAAGATTCAACTCGAACACTTAAAAAATAACCTACTACCCATACTACCCCATTCAATAATCGAGTGTGTCTCAGTGCGACCCTAAAGTCTACGTCTCTTAAAACTCTATTCTGATTCCATCCAACATGGTCATAAAAAATGTTTTTAAGATCGTAGACGTATAAAAATGAATCACTTATAATTTTGATTGACCAATGGTTAATACGTAATTCATTTTAATAATTTCTTAAACCTTGCAATAATTACATAAAAATTTCATTTCTCTATATAGGGTATTGGAATTATTGCTCTGATAAAATTAACTATGCCATTCAAATCAATTACTTATTGTATAATTAACATGAATAATTTTCAAATCAAATGGTCTATTTATCGGGAAATTGAACTTGTTATCATGATAAGCTATTTCCATTATACGTTATAAATATTTATCAATCGATTGTTTAAATACTGTTGAATCACTACTCAATACTGCAATTAATTCAAATTTGAATTATTTTAAAGGCGCATATAATTCACAGTTAATTATTGTAATATAGCTCCGAAATTTATATTCATACCATCGATTGCAATTATATATGCTTCGATAACTTTACTTTCTAAATGAAATATTGTCATGGTCCACTTGGTAAGTACTTCGACTAATTCAGCGCAGTCACGGTCAAGTAAAAACTTGTAAATATTGCAATTAAGCAGTCTTATTCTATTAATTAGTCAGATGATCAATCGGTCAATCAAACATTAAATTAGTTAATCAATCAACTAACACGAAGATAAAAACCGCGCTAATTATACGAAATTAATGCAAATCATTCTTCACCATTAAATCTCTTTTGTATTTGGCCGATGTACCTGGCAAAACCCTCACTTGCATGTTTTAAAATAGTCAAGCCTAATCTCAACTTAATTTCGGCTATTCGCTTAGCTATTCCGAAAATATCAATGCCACCCGGCTTAGGTACTTTAGGTTTCTCTGTAGTTGTGGTACCCTCGTCCCAGTGGATCGTCGTTTCCTGTTGATACGTGGTATCCTCTTCTGTCGACGAGTTTTGCGACGATGTAGTTGCCGTGGATGTCGTAGACACTGTAGGGGGTGTTATTGTCTCCTGTTTAATATGTTCACTGGATGTTTTGACAGTACTACAATCAAATAATGATAATTATACAAACTGAAAATTATTACTAATTTCAATAAAGAATTTTACCTAGGCGTGCTAGAAGAAAATGAATTACTAGTCGAAGATTTTATTGCATTTTTCGAATAATCAGAGTCCTTAAATTGCAGTTTGTTTCCGGCTTTATTCACCGTCAATTCAAACTGTGCTCCATGCCTTTTCTTTTGATGATCGAACTTAACGGGTATTGCCTCATCGATAATGTCGAGAATCTCATTGCTCAGATCTTCCTCCCGTTCTACTTGTTTGCGCTCCATCTCTATCTCGCTCTTCGACGGTATCACCTGAATCACCGAGCTCCTCTCTGATCTAGCCGCCTTGAATCTTGGAATGGCCAAGGGAATAATTGATCCAGCAATATCAGGAAGAATGCTTCTCTTCTGTCGAATTGCCTTTGAAATTATATGCTCGACTTTTGCTGGATCGCGCATTGACCTCAAAGACCTTGGCCCATGTTCGATAGCTACAGCCGTCGGAGTAATCTCAACATCTTCATAGACCTCAGATGGCTGCTTTCCACCAACTTTTGATACTAATGTAGTAGGACTTCCTAAATTCTCCAGAGTAGAAGAAGCCATAGGCGTTGCAGCGGCTGCTTTATCATTAATAAACGTCTCTTCGGTTTGATAGGGCAGATTGAGATCTACTTTGTCTTGCATCGGCATAATCGCCTGTGGTTTGTCGGCCTCTATACTTGAGTACTCTTTGGGTATATTACCGACAACAAACTGTCGATTGTTTCCGATCCCTGACTTACCGACCACCGCTGCAAAATCGGTTGTTTGCTGAAGTCGTTGACGCTCGTAGTAATTTGGTGTAGTAGGAACGTCTGGATATTTAAATTCAGTATTTCGATAACTGGAATCGTAAGAAGTCGTTTCAACTGGCCTATAAATAACTCGATTTCCATGATTTTTCATCGTGAGAACGGGATACCTTGTCGCCGACTGAGGTTGAGCCTGATCAACTCCTGAGTATCTGTAGTAATTGGAATTCTTCTCGCCAACAACGGGGTTGTACTTGGTTTCATGATGTTGTCCACCGGTCATTCCCGAATAAACCTTGGTTAAGACCTCCTCTTCACTTAATCCATAATTTCCACCATACTCATCAAGATTGTACTTGTAATTTGGTTCAACATCATAGTTCCTGCGAGCGATTACACCACCAAACGGATATAGGAAATATGAAGCTAATCCCAACCCTAAACCTACCAAAGACATTACACCTACACTAGGCATCACTTCTCGGCTAAGGAAATTATATATCTGTGTGCCTATCGGCTTTTGAACTTGATTCTGTGGGTTAGGTTTCTTTTTCTTGGATGGTGGGGCCTTCGATTCAGGTTCAATTTTCGATTCCTGCAGTCCAGTAATCAACTCGTCAGTAACTACATCAATAACCGATGTATCATCGTTGTTAGAAAGTGAGTACGAAGGTGTTGCCATAGTTGTTGTTGTTGTAGTGGATGGCTTACGACGACGGTGCTTATTCTTTTTTCGTTTATTTGATAATCGCGGCCTTTTTGTCGTTGTCGTGGATACTGATGTACTTTCAGGCGTTAAGGTTTGTACGTTAACTTTAGTATATTCTGGATTGAAGTCAAACTTTACGTCAATTTTTGAATTTTCTAAAATATCCTGATCACTGTCTGATTTCTGATCTGAACTGATATCCTCTATTTTCTCAATGGTAAGTACAGGAGGGTTAACGCGAATTGGCTGAATCTCAATCTTTGTTGCATCATCAATAGGCTTTTTCATATGAACTTTGAGTACATTGTTTACCCGAGTGGGAGTTGGTAATTTGGTACTCGAATCGACGTTAGAAAAGTTAGATTTAGAAAGTATATTATTGATTGATTTCATAGTAGTCGAGCTGGTTGTAGTTGATTTTAAAGCATCGGTTACTAAAGAGGCTTTAATTTTAGTAATAAACATTGGCTTTTCTGTGTTTTCAGTACGATTCGCAGCTACAGTCATAGGCTTAAAAGTGACCTTTTCAATCTTTGATGTACTAGTGACAGTCTCATTTTTATTTGTAGGTGGCCTTCTTGTTGGAAAATGTTTTACTCGGTTCGAGGAATTATTAGGTTTTGAAGGTTTGGACACAGGATTCTTTGGCGTTGTGACTTTCAATTTTGGGGTGGAATTAGGTTTTGCTGCTGCTTTTTTTGTAACCGAAGCTTGTTTTGTTGTCGTTGGTGCAGGGATAGTTGTGCGTTGATCTTGTGTTTTTTTCTCTTTTGCTGCCACTTCGTCAACATCATTATCATTCAAAGCTGATGCTGAAGTTGGGCTCATTTTAATATAATTCGATGCCGTATTTTCGTTTTTAATAAATTTCGTAGTAGATACAGACGGTTTAGTAGATTTTTCTATTGGACTTGCCGTTGCCTTTGATTCATTTTTACGAACAGGTTTTGTACCTGCTGCATTTTGTTTAACGGCAGTCAAAGGTTGTTTTGTGGTTGTAATATGCAACTGCTGATTTTGAACGTCGGTTTTAACATCGGATACATTGTGACCTTCTGTTGTTGTAACAGGAGGATACAACTGTATCCAAGTTGAAAGCATACTCGTTGTAGTAGGTTGTGGTTTATGCGCAATAGTCATTGCAGTAGCCATTTCTCTTTCTATTTCTTCTTCAGTCATTGCCATAGCATGACCCGGATTCGATATTTCAAAATGTCCAAATTTCGAATTTACAGGTATACCAAACTTCATATTTACAGTTTCACCTTCATCTTTATTGTTTTGGCTGACTGTATCTTCGACGCGAGTGGAAATGTGAACAACTTGCATAGGTGTTTCAATAGTTACTATTTTCTCTTCTGGAATTCTAACAATATCATCATATTTTGAAGTTGAATTCAGTAACTGTGTGGCGACCCTTCTTAATGATTGATCCATGCTTTGAATATCCTTAGTCTCTCGATGTTTTTCATTCCTGAAAGATAAATAATAAATATTTAGTTTTTAATATTTAATTAGCTGAATCATTAATGAAATCAAAGTTTTACTATTTCAAAATTTGTCTAATAATACATAACTTCGTTAATAAATAAAATCTCTTGTTTGAAAAATTTATTTTATATTAATTTTCAATTATAATTTGATATTTTATTACATAAATCTACCCGTTTGAGTTTCATTTTAGTACATTTGGTTATGTGTAAATAATAATTTTAAGATAGAAATTTATTCGGTACATTAAAATTAAAATATTATTTGCACAATTATAAAAACAATTATTCTTACTATATAAGCCATAATTTTTATCAAATTATAATTTTTTCACTTGTCAATTAATTTAATAAAATTGCTTTTTAAACTGTATAATAAGAAAATCATTCTGCTACAAATTAAATTCTTATTAAGATTAATCAGAAATTGGTTCTTGGTGAATACATTTTGTATATTTAGTGGAAACTTACGCTAGAAAAACTTTGTTATGATTCTTACTCTATCTCATGTATTAAGCAAAAGCGATACAGAGGCTAGTCCATATTATGTATTTTAAAGAAAAATTTAATACAACATTTTTCTAGTAATTTTATTTTAATAAACATACATTTGTTAATCTTTTACGTTTATCATACGAACAAATTTTCAACTATTTATTCCTCAAAAAAATATTTCCGTAATATTACTTTTTATAAAGAATGATGAGTTACATAATAATTTAAGAATTTTAAGTGGAATTGTATAAGGCGTAAAGAATGTGATACAAATTATGATAATAATTATGATCATATATATCACGAATCTATTATTTTATATCATATTGACTAATGGGTTTTTTATTTTATACAGTACTCTGAATATGCTGCAAAATTTGATGTAACAGGTTTCCTAATAAGTTATATTTTTTTATTACTTCCATAGCTATTGCGTTTATTCTTTCAAATGAGAAATCTATATCTATACAATAATACACCATTTATTTTATACTACTTCCACATTCGGTCTTCATTGACTCTAATATGAATTACACATACAGATAAAAAGTTGAAATAACGTTTTTTAATTGAATTTTCTTTGAATACAAAGCCTCTTTAAATCTCATACTCACCAGATTGGAAGCGCCATTGAAGGACGCTGCACGTTCGTGCTTATTTAGTATGAATGTCATGCTTGTGAATGATCAATTATTCAAAGATGATGAATTTTTATTTTGTAAATGTATACGGGAAGGAATCAGGACAATAAAAAAGGATTGGAGTATGTAGTTATTTACAGAATACAACATCTTACAATAAAGCCCGATGAATAAATCATGCTTACAATTCAAGTAACTTACACTTCTAACAAGGAAATAATAATGATGATGGTTATCAGGATTTTTATGATTTATTTAAAATACAAAAGACTGTTTACTATTTGTTTAGTTGATCATAAAAACAATTTGTTAGTAAGTCGCGGTTATGAACAAATGCACAATTGTTAAACAGAGTTTTACAAACTGTGATATCTCGCTTCGGTTTATGTCGTATATCATATAACGTCGTACATAAATATTTAACGTTTTTTGGCAACTATTATTATATCAAAAGTTTTGATATATTTGTTGAATTAACCTAAAATACGAACCTCGCCGTAGTAAGATACATCGGTTATTATTGCATCCAACCTTTATTGCACGCGAATCCTCCCCTATCCAAATTAAAATTAAACAGCTTTCTTAAGTCTATAATACATTCATATAAAACGCAAGTTTCTGTATCTTAATTATTCCACTTCTAATAAAATAAGTTACTTAATGAATACATAAATGCAGATGAGTTCCTAACAAATTCTAATTTCAATAAATTAATAGTCTAAATATAAAATTAATATACCCTGAAAAGTAATAAAAACATGTATTTCTGTTAAAGAAGTACAAAACGATTTTAAATCCTTGAACCCGCAATAAATTAAAACAATTAAAATATTATTGACGTATAACCCGCAACTAATTCTAACCATTAAATGTTACCTCAATAGAAGATTTATCGTTTTACTAAATTTCTTAGAATTCCATGTTTGCTTAATTTAAATATACGGTATTTTATTATTATTCGAATTATCTTTTCATTTGATTGGTTACATGCATCTTTGACATTCGAAGGAAAATATAAAACGTTTTGAATTTATTGCAAAAACTACAGGTTCTATACAGATAAAAATAATCCAATATATTGCGATAATCTAATATCGATAACATCGAAGTTTATTCCTTGACCGCTCTCAGGTGGGATGGGATAGAAGTAATATAAGATTATTGGTTGCTTTCCTCGATCGTATACTTTATCTCTTTCTTTTTTTCTTCCTCCTTCTGCCTTTCCACTCGTTAAGTTGTCTGTACTTGTGTATCGAGCTGTGCACAATATCTCGGAGGGTGGGGCTGAATTTGATTTTGGTGCTGCTACCGCTGTTGCTCCAGGAGCGAGCGAATCCCAGACTGCTGGGAAACGCCCAGGGAAAGAGGAAGGCGATAACTCCGAGAATCCCGGCGGCGAAGGCCACAAAGGGCGCAACGGCCATCCCGAAGATCCCGTAGTTGATCGGGTTCAAAACACTGAAATAGGTAAAGACGGAGGATATGTTCTCGAGCAGGCTCACAGGCGACAGGGCCTCCAGGATATCGTCGTCGTCATCGTCGTCGTCGACGGCGGCTGCCGCGGGGGCGAGGAGAGCCGTCGCGGGAGCCAGTGCCGTCTGCCCGGCGCTTCCTGTCCCCGCCGTGTTGCCCAGACTCGTCGCGGGAGCGGCCGACAAGCCGGCAACGTTCGGAATGCTGGGGACAGAGAGCGTTCCTGGGGCGTCGTTGGACTGCCCTGTGGCGACGTCGTTCGACTGGCCGGCAGCCTCCAGGGCGCCGGCTTCGGCCTCTGCCTCATCCGGTTCAGTCAAGGGCGTGCCTTCGACGTCGTTCGCCGCGGGGACGTTGGAGCTGTAGTCGGTCGGCTGGCCGTCTTGGATGTTGATCTGAGTACCGTGGAAAACTTCGAAGGAGGAAATCTGAGCATCGGAGTCGGCGTTGTGTCCAGATCCCGGCTCGTCCGACTGCACCTGACTGACTTTGTAGACGTTAGTGCTCTCGAAAGTACTGGTTGGTGCGCTGCTGTCGTAAAACGTTGAGGAGATTTCCGTCGCGGAGGTGTACGGATTTTTGAAAAGATCCGCGCTAACAGCGGACGTGGCCGTTTGGCTCTCGGCTGTTGGGTTAAAAACGTTATTATTGAGAATTTGAGAATTGATGACGATGTTCAAGTCGGTGCAGCCCTCCTTGCTCTCGATTGTGTTGTTGATCTGAGTTATCGAGTTAATCATGATGGTCGGGCAGTCCAGGCCCGCACCCAGGATTTCCGAGGGTGGTAGCTGTTGGTCCACGGTCTCGTTACCGGCGTTATCCTTGTTCAGCATGAACATAATGTGAACGTTTTGGGGCGGCCTTGTGCTCCCACCGCTCGTCGCGTTAACCTTCTTAAGGATGCTCACGGGCTTGACCACAGTCACGTTGGGCCTGGGCGAGGCGGCGTTGAGTATATGAACGACCGTATTCTGAGAGACTTCGGAGGTCGGTTGGTGGATCTGCAGGTCCATAGTGCTTTGGTCTATATCCTCGAGGAGGCTGTCGATCGTCATGGCAGAGTCGAGGTCGAGCCTGTCGTCGAGGACGGGCGTGACCGGATCGTCGGGCACGGGATGCTCGAGGGCCGGCTTTGACCAGAGGATCTGCTGCTGGTGGACTAGGGGCGCCTTGGTGGGGGGTTCGCGGCTCGGGGACAAGGTGGGCCTCTCGACGGTCACCTTGCTACCGACGTGGACGCCCTCGTCGAGGAAGGACGTGTACTTTTCATAGTTGAGCAGATCCTGAACATTCTGCAGGGCCTCGTTGGGCCAATTCTTGAGCAGAATGTTCGAGATCGGCTGCTTGGCGGCGGTCGCGTTCCAGCGCACCGGCCTGAGCCTCTGGGGCGCGATGCGCACGATGTTCCTCGAGGTCATCTTCCGCTCGGCCCGCGGGGTCGCCTGGGGCACGGGATCGGGGACGAGGACGGGGATGGGAATGGGGATGGGGCTGGGGGCACCGCGGGGCCTCGGGCGCTCGGCCTCGAGGGCCCGCGGCCTGGGTAGGGGGATGGGCATGGGCGAGGAGGGTGGCCGGGGGAGCTTGGGCCGCGGGCCGGCGGTCGACAAGGCCCCGAGGGGCAGGTAGTGCTTCCTGCCAGAGTCGGGACTCAGGCCGGTGGGCATCGCGCGGGCCCGCCACGCCCTACCGTACTTAGCGCTACTAATACTGATATGGCGCCTCGGCGTGGAGGCGAGGGAGGCCGTCCGCCTCGGGACCGGCCGGGTGTACCTGCTATCGGGGGGGAGGCCGCTCCTGGGGCCATCCGCGGGCGTCGCCGCCGCTGCCACTGCCATCGCCAACGTCGCCGCTGGCTCCGCTGCGATGCCGCCATCCAACGGGTCTGCCAAACGATAAACGAGCCAGTGAGATTTTTTAATTGCGTAACGGCGAAGGCGCGCCATGGCATCCGGAGGCCCGGCAAGCCGGGCACTCTGAGCCGACTTGTAAACTCGCTAACGGGACCCGCGATCGCTTATTAATGCTCCCGATTGCCTCGCGGAGGACTGTTTAATCACGGCCAGGATGTGACTTGGGCACTGGAACTGGATTTGCGGGCGGTTACGTGACATCCGAGATGCCCACCCGCCTTCCATGTCATTAGCCCGTGGCGCTTGGACCGTAAGTATCACGTCGATTATTAAAGGGATATGTTACAGTCCGCACGAAGCTTCCACGGAAAGGTATTTTGATTGGGATTTTACCCGGAACAAGCATACGTATCGAAAGGCAACGTGAATATTTTGAAATGTTATCCTTTACTTGGATCAACGAAACAAGTTTCGAGGCATTACTCAACGAAGAAAAACTTACCAGGATCCCTTGGCCTTCCATCTCCGCTGCTCGCTACGGCGAGCAGGATTGTCACTGTCACAAGCCTAAACCGCATGTTTACACTGCAACAGAAAGTAAACAAATATATTAGTCTATTTATCTGGGTGCACTAATTGTACAATAAAATATAGGAACCACGCGCAGACGAGAATTATTATATAAAGACTTTTGATAAGACAAAAATTGTTTTCTCTCGAAACTTATAATAAACCTGCTTGACATTCTCCGGACATGCCGTCAGTGGCGTGCTTTTCGAATTCAGTTTACGTAAAGCAATTCAAATTACGCGCGATTTCAAGTACGCCGTGGACAGTCATTCGACGTTTGGCATCTTTAGAGAAAAGTGTGGACTTTGAATTTGTCCCTCGCGCTTCCGAGTTACGTGAATCGCACATTTAACGCCTGCCTGTAACATCGGAAAGAGCTGAAACCGATTGCTATTGTGGAAGCTCGGCGGCACGTACGATTGCTATTTTTCAAGCTTTTCTCTCTTGCGTAGATTTGGAGCGAGCGAGCTAAGGCGTTTCGCCTTGTGCAAGGCGAGCGAGTGGCGAAATTATTCTACATTTAATAGTTTTTGAGAAGGCGATTCGATTTCGACTCCTGACCGGCGCCGGGTTTGTCGCAAGCTTTCGCCCGCGAGTTCGTCATTTACGATCGAGTGCACGTTGTATTGCACGAGTGCCACTTGGAGGAACGAAGGTCAGGTTTTCGAAGAAGGCAATATAGAAGATAAATGTGCACTCCGATGTCTCGGGACAACAAGTGAATGACTAACTATTGAACGACATTGTATATGATCCTGGAAAAAGCGAATCAGTAGACGAGTATTGTGCAAAGCTTTTTTTTAAAGACCCGCATGCTTAGGCACAATTGACCGTGCAGCGCAGTCTATACAGTTCGACGATAAAGATTAATAGAATAGATGAAATTCAATCGGAGTATATAGGCTGAAGGCATCGCAGCAATATTAATTGGAAGCTAATTAATGTAGTATTAACGGTTCATACTTTTGCATATGTTAATGCGTTAATGAAGGATCGAGGTAAATATTTATGAGGAGAATTCCGAGGCATTACACGAGTGAGTTATTAAATGGAGCGAATGCAATGGACGAGTCGGAAGAAAGCGGTAGCCCGCGGTGCATAATCATTGAAATAAAGCGATTCCGAAAAAGCCCGATCGGTCTAGATAATCGCGAGGGCCGAGGGAAAGAAGCGAGGCGAAAAAAAAAAGGCAGGAATCGGTCGAGCGCGCTGAATGGGCCAAGGTGGCGAGGGGGGAAAGCGGGGCGAAGGCCAGGGCGGGCGCGGGCCGGAATGTCCAGGAGGCGGGCGGGCGATCCGAGGACCTTCCGCGTTCCGCGGGGGTCGATTGTCGCGGCGGCGCCGCTGTACCGTTGCGGGCCGGCTTAACGGGACCGGCGGCTCGTTTGCGTGCGGGGAAAGGCCTGCGGAAGCGGCAACGGGACCGACGGTCCGGCCTTGGCCGGCCCCGGAGCCTTGGCCCATTGCTCCCGCGCGGCGTGACGCGATCGCGCGGGCTAATTTGCCGAAACGAAGCGGACGAGGTGGGGGCGGCTGCTCAGCCGGCCGTGAGCCGCGGGAGCCCTGATTGCCCCTGCGTGCGCTTGTTTACGAGCCGGAGGAAAGCGCGCGATAGACCGAGCCAGCGAATGGGAAAAAGAGGCGATCGGCCGGGGGCAGGATTCGCGCAACGGGCCGGTCGGTACGTCAGGAGCGCGCGGCCGCCTCGGGCGCTTATCGCGCCCACGTACGAGCAGCTGTATCGGCGTGATAACGGCACCGGCCGCGTCGCACCCACGTAGGAATTCGGCACGGGCGGACAGCAGGGGCCCGTCCGACGCGGCCCGGGTTCCCGGAAGCGTCCCGGAAGCCGGGGCTCGGTCTTTCCCGCGCGATGCGCAGCGATACCACCAACAAAGTATGCTGGCGCGGACGCGCTCGGGTGCCCCGGGGGCATAATTGCCCCGGGAGCAACCTGGGAGCCGGTGGCTCGGATGTCAGAGGGGAGGAGGGACTCACCTGGTGCTCGGGCACGTGCGCCGGCTGGGACACTCGCGAAACTAGCGGCGCGCACTCGCGGTCGCGACCCGGGCGTCGGCGCCCGCTGCTGCTCCCGGCGACGAGGTAACTGGGGGATCTGGAGGACGGGAGGCGGGAGGCCAGGGGCGCAGCGGAGGCGCCGTGGACGGTTTACACGAAGCGCACGGCTCACTGAGTAAGCCAGGCTCGCGGCTCGGCCGGGGCGTCGCGTGCGCCGCGCAGACGTCGCGGGCCCGTTACTCGCCGCCGCCGCCGCCGCAGCCGCCGCCCCGCCACCGGCCGCCGAGAGCTGGCCCAGGGTCAAAGACCCCGGCGGCTCCCCTCCGCCGCGCGGGCCCGGGCGGACCGACCCCAACGCCGGCCTCCCTCTCGCCCTCTCCCGGCGCGACCCCCGCCGGCCGATTTCGCGGGAGTCTATTCTTAGCCGGCTCGGGCGCATCTCTGGCGCCCTGTCCTTACAGGATTCCCGGGGATTAATAAAGCCCGGCACGGACGATCGTAACGGGCCGCGGACCAATTACCGGCCGCGAGGCGCAAAAGTCGCACCCGCGGGCCCGCTAATGCCATGTGATTTGCGAAGGCGGCGCCGCGGGGCAGACGCAGTCCGCGACCGATCGCCGGCCTGCCGATTATATTGCCCCGTGGTTCGCCGCGGCCCGACTCGGGGCAAGAAAGGCCCGACGCCGCCGGGCCCAAACCGTCCGCCTTTCCATGGAAGCGCGCCGCGGGAAAACGTAACTGCGACGGGAACCGAGTGGCTCTTCCCCGCAAGGACCGCCGCCCTGTTACGACGCGCGCCCCGGGACAATCGGATCAAAGCCGGGACCGCGAGGCGCCTTTCACGCGAGTGCGCCTCCGCCGCGGGCTCGCAACTACTTTCACCGATACTCGCGCCCGTTGTGTTTTTGTTTTTTTTTTCGTTTTTTTTCTTATTCTCCGCGCCGTATCACCTTCCAGAGCCGGGAGGAAAAAGGACAGCGCACGCAGAGCGCCTCGGTATAATCACACTCGACCGGTCCTTTTTCCCAATGTCAATGTTTATCGATCTTACGATACGGCCCACGCGAGCTCGTGTATCCTACTCATCGGAGCGAGTTACGCGGCCGAACGGGTTTGTCGCGGACGGGCTATGACGCGCGCAGAAGACGGATTACGTTCGGGAGAGCGGTGGGGCTGCAGTAGATCGAGCCCGGGACCGGTGGGACGCCCGGGCCCCTCGAAGGCCGCCGCAGCGCCAGTATGTCCATTGTCTCCGCGGCGCTCGAGACAGCCGCGGGGGGGCTTTTTTACCCCGCGGCACGAGGCTCGGGAGGCACTCGGGCGTCATGTAACGCCGAGGGGGGAAAGGCGGCCGGGGAATTCCTCGAGCGCAGGAGGAGCCGAGTGGCGCGCTCGGTCTTTGTACGTGCAGGCGCGTGCCGGAAGCGCTTTGTCTTTCTTGCCGGCCGACGCCCTGCTGTACTCGCGGGGCAAGAAAGCCCCGCGGCCGGCGGGGACTCCCCCCGCGAGGCTACGCGGTCGGTAAGGCAGCGTGGCCGAGGGAAAATCCGGCGTCGCGGTCGCTTGGCTTTGGAGAAACCCCGGGGCGGTAGAGAGCCTCGGGCCGCTCTCGATTCGAGCACGCGAGCGCTCATGAGGTAGGAAATGATTAGCGATCGGGCGTTTCCCGGTCGATTATCCCGCGGCACGGCGCCGTGCCCCGGGTAATGGCCCGCTTACGTAAATTGGGCGCGAGCGGGTGCGCGCGGCGATCGGGAGGGTCCGCGCCTCCGTTAGGCCTCCTCGGGGGCGGCTGCCGCGGCGCCCCGGGAATTCATTTCCCGTTGGGCTAAACGCCCAAACGGCGTAGGCGCCGGGCTTTCCTATTCGCCGCGGCGATTAAAAAGCCATTGGCCGGGGCTTGATGGCCGCGCGCCGGCCACTTTTATTGCGGCCCATTAGAGAATTATTAAAGGCGCGCGCCGGGAGCGGCGGAAAAGTGAGAAAAATCATTCGAATAGTGAGCGCGGCACTTAGAGCCGCCGGCGCCCGGTCTGCCCGGCTGGGGCCCCCACTTTTCCGGCCCGGCAAACTGCCGATGAGCCGGAGGCGCGTCGCGCCAAGTGTCCATTATAAAACTCCCGGGCGCGGGATATCGATAATTATTTTTTCCCGCGCGCGGCCCATTTGACAAATGAATACCTCGACGCGGCCGTAAAGATGCATTCTTTTCCCCCGGGGCGCGCATACCTGCCCGCGCGGGAACGTTAAGCGGATTCGAATAAAAAGCACCGGAGCGCGCGAGGCCCCCGTGAGAATGACCTCGAATCTATCATCTGCCACTGGCCCAAGGTCCCATTCCGCCTTTAATTACCCTCCCGGCAGTTTTCCCCGGTCCGCCCGGAACCGCCGCGGGAAAACTGCTTTTCGGGAAATCAGTTCATCACGCGGGAATAGGCGCAGCCCGCGCCTGGGATAAGCCGCGACCTCAAACCCGTACGCGGAAACAGCCCGACGGCTCGTCCCTCGCTCCCCGCCCTCCATTCGATCGCGCGCTTCCCCGAAGATTATTCAAATTATAATCTCTTCAATCCCCCGGGTGATTCGATTAAAAGCGACCAAATAGCCAACCGATCCGCCGGCGCGTCAGCTACGGCTTTTCACTGCCGCTTATCACTCGGCACACATTTTACACGGCCGCGCGAAAGAAATGCTCTATAAATCAGGAACGACAGCCAACACTTTTACGCTGCTGGAATAAATGAATTTCATTTATTTTAATAATCATCAATTAAGTTTTTCAGCCTCGTGCCACGCGTATCCGTTCATTGTGCGATACCGATAAAAAGTCTATATCCATCCATCGCGAGGCGCGATCGAAACTGTTCTTTAGCTAATAGGAAACGGACACTTTCAATCGCACCGATCGATACCGCCTTCTAAAGCGAGCTTAAATTTAATCTTGCAACCTGCTCAAAAGTGGGTGCAAAAATCTCCTGATTTAAACTAATTAATAACTAGAAGATATTGAATAGGACATCATTAGTACACGCGAACTATATAGAATAAAAGGAATACGGAGTAGAGATAGATATAAGCCCCATTAAAACAGATACGGGATCGGCCAAGGACTGTAGTTCGTGTCTTACTTCAACGTAACCTATCAAGACCGCTATTTATAATGACTGCTAGAAAAGATGAGCACATCACTTCTTGCAGGAAACAACTGCGTGGCAATTAATCCCCACTGAAATTAACCTTTTTTTCTGAACGTTCAGATCGACCGGTAAGGGATGAATACCTGGAACTCTGGAACTCCTCGGACTTTATTCTCTTCTCTCTAAATCTGGTTACATGTATACATGTATATATATATGTGTGTGTATATATGTATATAGAACCTACGTTAATTAGCTGAGCACTTACTGCAATACTTGGCAAGAGTTATTATGCCTCGCTATCTACCCATCCCCTAACAGAAAATCAAATTATTTTTAGACCAGGTACTACAATTTTTTAATAGTTTCCTAGAAACTAGGTATCAATAATAGCTGCAGTATTTTTAAGCTGCGCTAACATTTTTAGAACCTTTTTTGGCTATTTCTCATAGACTATAGTAAAAATGCATTTTTCTAGGTAATAACTAGCTTAAATTTTATTTTCATTCGCATTCTCTAGTATCTCGGTCGGTATAGACTTTCGGTTGTTTATTTTATTTGTAGAATAAATGAAACGTAGAAAGTGTATGCTGCAAATAACTTTGAGAGCTATTTTAAGTACTAAATTAAAAGAATTATTTTTCATAACGATTTCCTAGACGTTAGTTAGGTTGACCACGTTTAACCTCTTTACTTTGAATTGTATACTAATATCGAAAATTGGTATTTATAATAAATTCTTTATAGTTGGTTAAACTAGTTATATAGGTAGAATATGTCGACTCTTGTACCTGCATAAACTACTTTCATATTTAATAAAAATACTCAAATTTTTGATAAGCTCAATCAGTTTTAGCTTACTTTTATTGATTTCCGCATTTTACTTATCCTGACGGATATTTACGCGCCTGAGATAAAATTTGTCCATACTCTCTGTTAGAACTTTCTACGCGTGTTTTATAGATACAAATCTATGCAAATAGTCGCGATATTTTGTTACAACTTTGCTTAGTTTACTTTTGTAATAACGTGCCATTAATCGTTTTTATCTATATAAGTTACGCAGATTCACCGATCCGTATATATCAAATATTTTGTATATCAGTGCGTGCAAATAAGCATAAAGCCGTGTAATTAATCTATCGGACTATCTGGCAATCTATCTCCGGCGTCTGCGGTTAATTATCTCGGCGTAGAAAACGGCATCCGGGCCTCGATCCGGGCGCGCTCCATTGACAGGTGCGATCGGGGGATCGGCTAAAAGTCGCCCGGCGCACGTACTCCTCGACAGGCGAGTCCGCGGGAATTTTCCTCCTCGCGCAAAGTGGACCAGCGGCCATTGTGGTGCGCGGGCGAAAAATAGCCGAAGGAGAGCAAGGGGCCATTGTCGCGCACAAAGCCGCGGACGAGGGGCGCGCCACTCGTTGCGAGTCACGCGCAGGGCCACCGCTTACGTGTATACATCGAAGCGGCCGAAGTAGGTCCGCGGCTCGCCGAATCCAGTTGGTCGTTTCAGCGCAGATGCTCGCTTTCATGCTAATTCCGGCATTTGAATAACAATTTTTTTTTACAGCCGCCCGTCCGCAGGGGCGTAAAAGTTTCATTAGTTTTCCGCGCGGCGCGCGGCGACTGCTTTTCAGGCCACCTGCCTCTTTAGAATATCATTTTAATTATCATAGCCAAGTGCTGGGCGCTTTCTGTTGACTCAATTTCTCCGGGAGGTACTATAGCCCACTCGGGGGGCCTCGCCAGTGTAAACAATCGCGGCGACTGGCGTTTCGCGTGCGGATTGATTGCAGAGCCTGGCGGATTTTTTCGAGCGGGATTTAGCGTCTGAGCGCCGGTGTCCGTTTGAGGTTATATGTATACCGGTCGATCGGCCCGGCGACCGGCGGCCCGATTCCGTATCGATTATCCACGCGGTAAATCTTGCGTCGTAAATCTCAGGCTTCATCGTCCGCGGTGTGACGCAGCACCATGACAAAATTGTGAATTACGCTAATGAAAAATGCCCATAACGGAATGGTCGCACGCGACGCGATCGACGATTATCCGAAGCTTTTACTTTCCGCCCGGTTGTTTTCAATCTAGGAAGAGGGTCAAGCGATAGCCGAGGGGCTGTTTGTCTTTCGCCAGATTTCCCCTCGGATCTCCTGTTCCCGGTAATCCTTGTAATCTTCCTCTTTATTTCGTTTTAAAATATGACTGTACAACCAGTGCGCGCGTCTTACATTACCATCCCATTACTTGAAAATCACGTTTATTTCAAAACGGTGCATAGCGGCTTTATGCTACACACGTCGCCATTTAACCCCGAAAATAAATTTATAAATGTAATATACATGTTGAAAAGCATTACAGTCCGAGTTGCAACTGGGTCATTAAATTACGACCATGACTACTGCATGCACATGACATTAAAAAGCATAATTCCGTTAGTGACAACTAAAAAAGCAATTAATTTAATCTTAATATTTAAAATGAATTTTACTTGATGTTATCGCAGCTCGCCAACTGGTATATCCCTCTGCAGCGAGTTACATTTTCAGTGGAGACATCTTTAGTCGACTTCCAGGACTAGCAGCAGAAAGTCCTAGTCGATAAACCGTTAAATCCTGCTTTAATGAAGTGAGAAGGCCGCCGAGTGCGCTTGATGTTCCTCCTGTTGAGCGTAGAAAGTAAACATTGAATGAAATTACCGAACTTTTTACGAACTTTACAACTTGATGAAACTATTAATACGAATACATAATTTATGACGCATTTGAAAAGGCCTCATGTTTATTTACAAATCATGCGTATACTTACACAAACCGAAATCCATATACAAGATTCAAAAGTAATCCCGATAACATCAATCACATGAATTTTTCAGCGTATAGCTTTATTCAATTATCGTTAACAAGCGATATTCCCAACGATCCGAAAAACCGTAAATGACCAGCGATTTCGATAAGAGAGAAATAAAAATAACAGAAAGAAACAAAAGTGGAGCAGCGAGGAAAGAGTCTAGTCGAGAGAAAAAGTAGGAAAAGAGGAGGCAGTTGGTAAGGTAGATTCCGAGGCAGGCTCGGCGCGGCGCGGGACTCCCCATGCAAATCCCAAGATGACTCTCGCGGCATCTCGTGCGCGCGCACGATCCCTAATTGCGCGGGCAGGCAGCGCGCGCATATAGGAAAGTGTCCCGTAAAGCATCCCAACGCGCGATGCTTCCCACCGATTTCGCGCGACCTTACTAACGAGGCTGAATTACTGGCGCGCGCGCGCGCGCACCGGCTTCCGCTGAATCGGCCCGCGGCCGAGAATTTCTAAATCGCTCCCCGGAACCCCGGGGAAGTATATCGGGCGGCGATCGCTCGTGCCGATTTGTCGCGGCCATTAGCCCTGGGAGGCGGCGGGGCCTTATCAGCCGCTGACCGGCCGGCCCGATAAGCGCCCCGGGGGAAAAAAAAGGCGCCGCGCGTCGGCTTCCGTTACATATGCTCCCGGGATTGCGGTATAATCCGCGGGTCTGAATAAATTCGTTTTTGCGCCCGGCGGCCGGCCCGGTTATTTACCCGCGCGTCCATCGGGCGCGTCGCGTGGCGGGGCCGGCTAATTGCCCCGGCCGATTCCGCCGGGCGCGCCGGCCATTACGGCCGACAGTGTCTTCGGGTGGCGGGGGCGCGGGCGCGACCGTTAGCCCCCCGTTAATCCGGCCGATTTACGGCGGCCAAGTGGGCCGGCACGTTGAAATTGACACGCGAGCGCGGGCCGATTCGCGGCGCGTTAACGGTGCATCGCCGACCCCCGCGTCATATTCCCCCGCGGGCGGGCCCGATCCCCGGCCATTTTTCCCGGCATTGTCATCGGCGCTCGTGCGTGACGCTCCCTTCCCCCCCCCCCCCGTGACCTATGCAAATATATACACACGTACAGTGCGCGGACGAGCGACACAGATTTTATCGGGAAGGAATACATTATTGTTCGCCAGCGCTGCACCCTAATCGACGCGCCAGATTAAATCTAATACCCGTGTAGGATATAGATACACGCGCTTGTAGTGCAAGGCTTCGGAGGCAGATAAAAGGATGCCTCGAAATGGAACGCGCGCGCGGTGGAAACTGCGCGCTGACAGGCCGGGCCGTGCGTCTTGCATGCCGCCGCCGAGGAGCAGACAAAGCGAGCGCTCCGGAGAAAACAAAGTACACGAGCATCGTTCAAAATTAACGCGTCCGGACGTAAATGTATAAATAAAGATTACAAAGAAAATTATTGACCATAACACATACACGCTACTTTCCTCGCGCGCAATTATTGTATTATTCATGAATTATAAATGATATAATAAGACAAACTCTGCAAGGCTTAACTGATTATTATAATTGTACATTTGCATAGCAGCGTCCGAGTGGGTACATTTATGTGAATTATGGCACAAGGATTATTAATCATCGTTAAAAGATTAGGATTCATAAGTTACATTCTATAACGATCAAACAGCGTAACGTAATATATCGCACTTTGCGATAGAATCTGAAAATTTAGTCGAAACTTGCTCGAGTACAAAAATGCAGTATTAGCCTTATCGAAATCCGAAATATAATTAGCGCGTTATTCTGTGGCGAAGCACCGGCTCGGAGGCTACTGAATAACGCACTTGAAAGTCCAAGTAGTAACATTGTAGGCCGCTTGTGTGTTCTTTTCGATTTAGAGCGTACCCCGCGCTACAGTAAGAGCGTAAAGATGCGCACCGGCCAAGGGGATAATGCACCTATGAATAACTGGCGGCGCGTTGCGAGCTCGCGGGTACCGCTAGCGGCTTGTTTACGCGGGCGCACGCAATCCGCGGCGGGCGTTAAACGGCGAGGGCGCGGGCGCCTAAGGGCCGGCGGGCGCGCGCATCGCGCCCACAATTCGGCGCGCGCCGCGTAAAAAGGAAGCGCCGGAGACAGGCTGCAATTAGGCGGCCGGTGCGTGATTTCTCCGGGGGGCCGCAGGTGGGCCGGTAATTACTTTTTCCGCGCGCCCGTAAAGCCCGCGCGGTTTTCCCCTTTCTCCCGAATCGGCGGGCGAAGCTCGCCGCGGGACCGCCGGCCAAAAAGCGGCCCCGTTGCCGCCGGCTTTCCCGCGCGGGTCGGAGTGCGCCCGGGGACCGCGCGAGGCCCGTTAGCCCCGATTGCCCGGGCCCCCCGCGGCTCCGCGGGTTTCCCTCTCGGCCGCCACGCGACGATACCGCAAGGCCGTTAGCCCGGAAAAAGCGGGCGAGTCACGCGGCGCGCTTCACAGCCGCCGCCGATCATCGATCGATCGCCCGCCGGCGAACTCGCCGCCGCCCCCTCACTTTCCCACCGGAAGCCCCCCGGGGGAGGCGGCCGCGGGGGCTGGAGCCCCGCCCTCGAGGCTCGCGCGGCTTTGGGCGCGACCCACTTGCCCGAGCGGCCAGCTCCCGCGCGCGCCGATCTATGTGTGTTAGGGGGCCCTGTTAAAGGCGCCTTTGGCGCCGCGGACCCAGGGGAAACGCGTGTTCACGGAAGCCGATTAGCGGGCGGCTCTTACGGCCTGTCGCCGGCGCCGAGCGTTCCGCCGATTTCTCCGGATCGTCAAGTATCGAGGCGCCGATCGGCCCGGATCGCCGATCGCCGCCGACCTTAAAACCCCGGATCACGCGCGCGCATATGCGCGAGCGCGCGAAAAGCACTTGCGCGCGGCCAGAATGAAAACTGGAGCCCCTGCTATATTTATTGCCCGTAATCTTGCCAAGGCTGCGCTTTTTACGCGCGCGCGCGCGCGCAGCCTTTGCAGAATCCTCTCGCGAATCCGGGAGCGCGCGCGGCTTTCGACGAAAATATCAATCAATCAATCAACCTACTTAAACGCGCCGCCCCACTCGCGGCTAATTCATCGAATTATCAAGCGCGCGTATATTATCCTCCGAGTGGTCGTTTGCGGAACTAATAAATGCCATCCGATTGTGCGCGTGGATAGCCCGAGGCGCCGGATACGCCCGGGGATTCGCGCTGCGCGCGCGGTAGCTTCCGGCCATTAAGAGCCACCTGCGCCTCCGTCGATCCCCCCGGCGATTAGCCGACTGACGAGCCCCCGCGGACTCGCCACGCGGAACCATCCGCGGATCGGGGGGCGCGCTTTTACGAGGGCCGATCGTTCCACCCACGGCTAACGAACGGCCGCCTCGTTAAACCTCGCAGCCCACTTCCCCGGGGATTGGGGAGCCCGTGAGAAAAAGCGCGGGCCGTTTGTCAATAAACGCGGGGCGCTAATCGATGCCGATGGGGAGATCGGCGCGCCGCGATCGGCAAACGAGCCGCGTAAAACCGGGCCCGGGCGAAAAGTCCCGATAATACCAATGATTACCGGGCACTTTGTTAACAAGGCCGGGCCCGAACGACCGCTTACCGGCCGCGCGCGATCGCTTTACGAGCTGCGACCTTTTTCCGCGCGGCGCGGGTCCGCGCCGGGGGCCCTTAGGCGCCATGGAGGCATCGGCCACCTCGGAAGCCCGGCTAACTGTAGAGTAACGCGCGCCGACATTTTTCCCGGCCTAGTTTTCGGATATTTATATATTATTCGAGTGGCAGTTGCGCGGCTCTAATTGCGACCAACGGACTCTCGCAAGTTCATTGATATTTCCCGGGCGCAGTTTTCGCACACTTCCATGACGCTGCACTGTTTTCCCGCTTAATTGCGCGCCGAGCAGCCGATTCCCTCGCGCTCGCCGTTTCTCTCCCCGCGCTGGGAGAAACCGCGACCGTCGGGAAAAAAAAAGGAGGAAAACACCGCCGCTCGCGCCTCGCGCTCCTCGCGCGCCGTCCTACACCCGTCGCGCACTGACTGATTTATCTCCCGGGCCTTATCGCCGCTGCGCCGGGGAATCGCGGCCCGATTTCGCGCCGATCATCCTCACCCATTTTAGTGGCCGTCTCCGCTGCGAAGGTCAGAGCGAGCGATTTATGGAATCGCCGGCGAGAGGATGGCCTGGCTCCTCGGCTGATGGCTGCCTCTCTGTCGCTCCTTCTCCTGAGGACAAAATCGCCAGTTCCACTCGTCAGACATGCTAATAGAGATATAAAGGGAAATCGGTCCGCGGCGATCGGCCGGCCAAGAGTCACCCCGAGTCGTTAAGCCGCCCGTTAACGGTATCGGCCGCGTCTTAATTCGCGAACAAAGGAGCGCGGGCCGGGTTTGATTAGGCGGTGACCGGTCCGCGCTCGTTATGCCGATCCGGCCGCCGGTCGATCGGCTCCGAATCGCTCCCGGGAAAAGTTAACGAGGCGGCGGATCCGCTTAAAATCGGGCGGGCGCGGGACGAGGGGGAGCGGAGGTCGCGGGGGCTGGGGCCGCGGGGCCAGGCTCACCTGGCTCCTCGCGGCTGGCGGCGGCGCCGGTCCTGGGCGGCGTCCTGGCGAGTCGGCGGCGGGCCTCCCGCCGGGGCTGAGCCTTGGATCGGGACTGAGCCGCGGACCGCGGCGCGCACGCCCCCGACGTCGGCTGCTTTCCCGCGCGCGCCCAACTTTAATATAGTGGGGGTTCCCCGGCGGCGCGCGGGCTCGCTCTCTCTGCCGCCCGGCGGCCCCTTCCCCGAGGCGGCCGTGGACCGCGGCGCCGCAGCCGCCGCCATTCCCACGCGCAAAGTGAAAAGCCGCGTTTGCGCGGGGGGCGGCCGCCCTCGTTCCCGGGCGGGAGTGCGGGACGCCCCCGCGACCCATTCGCCACGCGCCGATGGCCCGCGCCGCGCGCCCGTATGCAGATCCCCGCGGCGCCCCGGTTTTATTGGGCGATCGCGCGCGCCGCCGATAAAGCGGTTATAAATAATGGGCCGCGTCAGTGGGCTCGTAAACCGGGCGGCGGGCCCCGGGCCCCGGGCCAACGGGACCGCCCCCGCTGCTCATATCGCCGCGCCCGGGGATCCGTCCATCGGCGCGGCTATCGTCGCCGCGCCGCCGCGCGCCGGCTTTGTGCGCGCGCCCGGCTGATTGACGCGCGGCTATTATCCCGATCCGCGATACGCCAACCGGTACACTCCGATTTTTCCGGGGAATCGAGGTTAGCGCGCCGATCGGCCCGTCCACGTCGTTAGGCGACATTATGCACGGGTGACATTCCGCCCGATTTCTCCGGGGGCCGGCCCGCGCAAAGTGTGCCGAAAAGCGGGCAACGGGGCCGGCGGACAAAGCTCCCGACGCGCTCCCACCCGGGCCCCGAACAATGCCCGGGGGGCCCGGGGGCGCCACTTAGTCTTGCGGTGCACCTGCGCGGCCCAACTGCCGCCGCCCCGGGGACACCTCCTTCTTTTTCTTTTTCCTTCCGCGGCTAATTGCCGCCCTCCAAGTAGGCGCGTGCGTGCGCTCGCGCGCTCCCAAATTCAATTACGGCGCGCGCCGAGCTTTAACGGGTCGCGCGGCCTCCGGAAAAACGGAGCCACGGGGGCCGTTTTTATTGGTCCCGCGCCTAAGAGCCCCGCGGTCGCCCTGCATCCGCTCATCCGCTACCGGTTCCCTTCGTTTCTCCGCCGGCTTTTTTTTTCCGCGATCCGATATATTCCGTATAATCGGCCGCGGGCGACTTTCTTGTATCTAAACGGCCGACGGCTAACTTTCATTTTAGCGGAGATACGCGTAGAGTGCCTCTAGGCGATCCGCGTGTGGGTTTTCATATCTGCCGGAGGCCGACTCGAATAACACATCTCGAGTATTAGTTCCTCGCGACGTGCCTCGGCAGCAGGATTATCTGGGATCGAGATCCGCCAGTTATTCTCGCGCGCGCGCGCGCGTTACTTTCGGTGAACGAGTCAAGTGCACATGTACGTCATGATACACGTGTGGTGCATAACGCGCGGCATTGTGCAATGTGGGAAACGAGCGATCCCCCATTTTTTATCCGTCTCCCTTTTTTTTCGCTCCAAATAAATTCATCCGAAACCAATTCATCTCGGACGTACCAATCAAGCGCACTGAATGAAACCGTTGGATTGATCCTCGCTGGCTAACCGTACCTATAAGCGCGCGGGTCACGAGAGCAATAAACGTACCGAGAAAAGATATATAGTTTCGAGATCCACGGGGAGATAAGGCTTTTTCTCTCTTTATTATGAAGCGATCAAAGCCTACTGCGTACTCAACCTGTACCTGCGCTAAAAATACTCCTCGATTATTTAAGCGCATCGGTAGGTAATGGAAGCATTATGGGTGTTTATCCCCCTTCGATGAGAAGAAAAAAAAACACTGGGAAACGGCGGGAAGCTCAGCCGGGCTCCCGCGAAATCAAAGCTAATTATCGCCGGGGGCCAGGCGGCGGGTGCTGTGGCCGCCAGGGCGCGAGGGCTCGTTAACCCGCGGCCGATCGCTCGTTAGACGCCTCCACGGCGTATTAATCTTCACGCGCGCTTTGCTTTCAAGGGCGCGCGAACGGTACCGATCGCCGCTCCGATTTCGGATGCAAAGCGCGCGCTTCAAAGCGGCCCGCCGCAAGTGGCACGCGTCCTCCGCCCTCCCCGGGGTGACCCGCTGGAGCCGAAGGGCGCGCCGGCGAGGCCCGCGGCCCGCTTTCGCGGCGCCCGCCCGTTTTCCCCGCGGCCGGAAAAGCCGTAAAAGAAAGAAAAAGGACGGGCAACGTGCGCGCGTCGGCATTTCTCGTGGGAAGGCCCCGGGCAGGGGAAGGAGAGAGAGAGAGAGAGAAAAAAAAGAAAAACGAGCCCGGCGATTGTCCAAACAGCCGATCGGCCGCGGCTCGCCGCCGGAGGGCTCCGCGAGAAAGTCCCGCCACCCGCGCCGCCTCCGCCCGGATTCGGAGAACTCGGCCCGCCGCGGCCTGACCAAATAGTTTAGACGCGGTCCTTGTGTGCCCTCGCGCCCTAGGCATTGACACTCGGTGCGAGCCGCGGCAAACTCTTCCCCGAGCCGCGGCTTCCTTCTCGGTAGCGCCGACGGCGGCCGTTAATTAAGACCTTCTAATGTAAATCCGGCCAACTCCGAGACAATTCCACGCGGGATATTTCTCTTTGTCGGGCACTAAACACACCTCATTAACTGGCCCCTCCATAATTTTATGTTAAAAATACCGCGTTTGTTGCTATGTACTGTTAGCCTTACTATTTCAGTTGCATCAAACTAAAATTACCACTTTTTCCTCGCAAACGGGTCTCGCCTCTAACCTGCTTTGTCAACCACTGGATTGACGAGTGACCATTTTTTTTTTTTGTTTTTATTTTTTCTTCTTTTTGCTTTATTTTCTCGTAAAAGGCACGCCATTAAACGGAACCCAAAAACCCACGGCGCAATGTAAGCACTTGGCTTAAGAGCCAACGGCTGTACAGCCCTGCCCTACTCCTGTACAAAAATAGTGCGCTTTTTCGCGGACATTCCTGGCCTTGTTGTATATATCCGCAAAGTAAGTCTCGCACCTTTCGAGCGGAGCGGTGCCAAACCCCGGAAGTCGCGGCCACTCTCGCTCTCGGGACCGCGAGCGCAACTGCGGCCGGTCCTCGCGACCAAGATGCACCGCGCGACGACGACTCGGCGCCTTGACGCCGCCTGCAGCGCTCTGCAAATAAGCGGGCGCCCTGGAGTCCGAGGCGGCAGTATATCCCATAGCGCCGAGTGCCTCGCAATTTACCATCGCGTCGGTGTTGCGGCCGGGCCGGCATTCCTCGATAGTTGCACCGCTCTTGAATTTCGCTTCTAGTTTCCCATTTTCCTTCGGTGTAGCTTATACTTTTTCATTTTCTTTGTCTTTTTATTTGTTTGATCGCGGGTCGTTCCAACACCACGACTTTCTACACTTGCAACTGTACATTTTGTAGCATTATTTTACGTGCATTTTATCTATGGAATATTTGATAAAATTTTTAGCATATTCAAAAATGTTGTAGAAAAACTATATTATTGGAATGCCATGTTCATTTTCAACAAATTCTAAAATTATGTAAATCCTTATTCTTATAGAGTTCATTATCAATTTAGGTCGCGTTCATAGTTGCAGCAAAGTCACGGAATACTGGAACCTGCTGCAAATAAACAATTTACCCAAACGCTAGTATTTGCATACAAGCGGAACCGATTATACTAACATATTATTCGATTTAATTTTTCTGCGAATTAATGTACTTTCTAACTTACTGTACCTACTTAATCTTCGCCGGCGGACGGCATTCAAAGCTATGAGAACATGATACTTTGAGGATTTATTCCCTGTAAAAGTATTTTAATGGACCGTACATGTTGGACAACTAAAAAGAGTATCCATCCTGACCAACGCATCCTGATAGGTATACACTGGAATCCCTTATCTATATATCCCGCGAATAAATTCAGGATCTTCGTATCACCTAATCTGTAATTGCAACTTCAATTCGACACGGATATTAAATGTACGGAAGCACCTATAATACAACAATTTGAGCCACTTAATGGAACAGCTTATCGAAATGAGGAGCGATTGATTTGGCTTGTTTCTATTCGACTCATCTCAATTTAACCATAAAACACTATGGTATACTATAGGTATATAGATGTGATTAATTAATGTTATCAGTTATTAATGTACAAGTTACCCGAAGCCGCGCGCATACTCGGCGCCAGCCGAGACATACCAAGAGTCGATCCGCTTTGAGATTTATATATTGTTCATTATGATTATTTATTAGACAATATATAATTGTAATCATGTATGCATGCATTAATCTAATCTTAAATTATTCACCTTTTATTATGATTTGACGTATGCGAGGTCTTGAAGTACGCGCGGTATTAAAAAAGATTGTCGGGTAAAAGTCCGTATAGGTGCTGCGGCCCATCGCGGCCCACTCCGCGCAAGCCACCGTAACCGACTATTACCCCTACCACAACGCGACTCCAGCTCACGTTTCCAGAGTCCAGACATGAATGCGTGATGTTCGCTCTTTGCGCGACTTCCCAGGACGAACTAAACTTCGCTTTAGCCGCTTCTTCCGCTGATGATGAATCTCCTTTTCAAACGAAAGGATACAATGGAAAAAATGCCAAGAGCATTTTTGTGGCGGTAAACTGTGGCGTCTCCTTGTTAACTAACGGATACGCGGTTATTATATTTGAATCTAATAAATCGATATAAACAACAAATATTAAAATACTCTAATGGTTATTCAATAGATTCAGCCTCAAAAGTCCTGTCTAACTCAACTTAACTCAAGTTCTTTTTATTTCTGAGCTAATAGCCACGTTATCCTCTAATGAATTAAATAGTAATAAGCTATTAACAAAGAAACTGAATTCGACTAAATGTATGATAGTAATTAAATGTAATAAACTATACCGTAAAGCTATCACACCAATAAATGTTGTTCATAAAGTAAGCACAAGAAGAAAAAGAATGTTGTCACTATATATAAATATGTACCTTTCCATTTTTCATCTCCCATATGTAAACTTACAATTCAGATAAGTCAAGTACCTACATAACCCTCACCCTCAATAGGGAACTTGAGGGGAAATGGAGTCATTGAACAGGAGTTATCTGTTAACTCACAAAGGAAAACATGAGTGACATGAAGATTTTCATGCTATTGAAACATAAATATTATTCTACCATTTTATGTTTGAAACTTGACTCAATAGCTCATGAAAGGCACCTCACAAATCGCCGCATAAGGTCAGGACCGAGTCAGGACACCTGTGCCCACTATAATATATAAGCTAAACGATCTTAGGAGAATCTACTGTATCATATAATTTTATAAAAAAGTATTTAATTTCTCTCTTACCAATTCAATCTCATTCTTCCATTTTTGTATGAACGTAGCTCAAAAAACGAGAGCTCAGCCGTTGTTCATTAATATATGTAATCCATCGTAAAGGAAAATCAGAACTTTTCATTAAAACAGTTAATATTAAAAAGGTTAAAAAGTTGACAGAACAACACAAAAATTCAAACATGGTTCTCTAATTAAAATAGAATAACAAATAATAATAAATAATTCAACTGTTAATATTCATGAATATTTTAAAAGATAAGCAATAAATATGTTTGACATAACCCTAAGAAGACTAAAACATCTAAAGCGTGAACGATTGATTTAAAAAACATTAATATTAGAAATTTTTAAGTTATAATAATTTTGCAAATTTTTCATATTTATGGTGATTGGTGATACAGAGTATTAAATCAAAAAAATTCCAAATAATCTTATAAAAAGTTCATTTTTCAACAGAAAACTAAATACTTCCCATCGAGATCCACATTCAAATACTGACACTGTACGTACTTTGACTGCAAGTCAGATCCCAATTCCCTTAACATTAACAAGTTTTATGTACTGTTGTGACGTGTCATTTATTTTTTGCAATTCATCGCTCAATATTAATAAGATCATACTATTCTATAGGCTTAATTTTATGGTAGAGAAAGTCAAGAAGAAGTCGTATAAGCATTCGCCATCTCCTTCGCTCTTTTTTACTATTTAAATAAGCCTAAAAACATCCCTGGATTAATGTACGAATTGCTTTGATTTTCAATGATTATATACTAAATTGCGCATCATACCGACTACGCGTGCATATTACTTTAGATGCGCATTTGTATAATGTGCCGAATACTGAACTTTCTTTTTAACAAATCTACATACATCAGTAAAAACTTCGTAGCTCAATGTAACGATCATCTTAGTAGCTCAAGACTGTCAGTGTTTCACGTTCACATTACTTTTTTAGGACTTGCATTACTGCGCTTCTCTCGGCGCTTCTACTTTAAACGCAGAGCTCTGTATCTCAGAAATGACCTACGAAATTTTCTACGGTAACATTACTCGAAACAATTTTAAATACAAATTATTTTATGACGTTTTTCCCTAGACAAATATTTTAATATTACTTTAAAAAACTTCTATTATTAAAATACTCAACTATATTATAATATTTTAATAAATTTATAATTTTATTTTAATGCAAAAATGCGCAAATACTCTAGAAAGCTAAAATAATGTATGAAAACTAAATTTATTATTTTTACTGTATGTACTATTAAAAAACAAATTAATTTATAGAACTTTTTTTATCTCTTAAAAAAACAATTTCATAATATCGAACATTATCCAATCTTTCATTAAAAATATTACTGAATTCAAATAACAAATAATCAAGTAATAGTATTAAAAATGTTTTGTAATTTATGTCATTATCCAATTTATCATATCTCGTGGATATTACATAAAAGTAAAAAAAAATGTAAAAAATTGGTTCGTAGTTCATATAAATTAAGGTAATCTTTTTAAAAAATTGAAGCGGCTGAAAGAAATAAGTAAGGTAAGTATAATAAATAAACACAACACCTTTGTACATTTGTTTGTGCCTTAACTCGCTTTATTTACACGTAAATATATATTATATCAATATCACTGTTATCGCTGCATAATCCTCAAGATGTACACGTAATAACATCTACTAATAATGTCTCCTTTTTATTACATGATAAAATATAACGCCGTCGAAGCTTCTCTGAATTATTATATTCTCCTGTCCCTTCCATTGCGACGAGCGAAACGTAAAAATTACAAATAGGATAGATTCTTAAATTCATTTATCATTTATATATATATTTATATATATTCATATATAAACGTGACTTGTGTTACAATCATTATATTATTTTTCCTTCTGGCAGTTTGAACAACAATGTTTATAGGCATTGTGATCCCAGTCACCTGCCGCGGAATCGGGAAATCCGAAGGGGGCGCGTCACAATTTTCCTAGTGAACGAAACCGAGTAGAAGTGAACCAAAGAGAAATTCTTGTATAGAATCCCGCATGGAACAAAACTATAAACGGCTCGCGCACTTATAAACTAGAGAGAAAGACTTGAGAATGCTGACGCTTATAGATAAAAAAAATTGATGAAAATCGGTTTCGGTTAATTTGGAGGTCACTTATAACTTAAAATTGTATAAATTTATTAATAAAAATAATAGAGATAATGAATGTATTAATTAGAGATAACGAAAACGTAACTTCATAGTAAAAATACACACTTATATGCTCTTTTATAGTCAATAACTACTGGATGCATAACGATACAGATGTGATAAACAGTATAAATCAAAACTAAGTTTAACATTCGCGTCTTGAAAATAACACGAAAAGTTAACAAGAATTCAAAATGAATATATCGTAATACCACCTAATCAAGTTCAACGTTTAATCAGTTACATAATTATTAAATCATAAATGTTTATTTTAAGAGCTACTATATAAAACACTTATATTTATAACCATATAAAAGACTCAATGAAACAAAAAAATGTACTTCTTACTCGTGTTCGTTTACAAGGGTCCATTTTCGCAATGCCAAAGTCCCTCGTCAATCATCCACATATTTATCTCATTCTCGCTTCTTAATCTATTTCTTTCGCACTTTCTCTCCCATTTTCTTCACCTCCGAGCTCCATACGTTTTCTTTTTAGGTACTGTTCAATTGGAATAATAAATGTACGCTTACCCGAAGATCCAACCCTCGGTAGTATTGCAAAATTGCAAAAAATGGTTTTATATCTTTTTATTTCTTTTTAAATTCAAAACTGAGGTCGAACTTTAAAATTGAAATAAATGCATGTGAATTAAATTAATCGCTCCTTTAAAATAATGCTATTTATAAGAATATTTAAGAATTTCAGTTTTTATTTTTTCGCGGATATTTTATGAACACTTGCAAGTAATACAAAGGCATGACAGTTATCTACGACATTTCAAAACTTTCATCGACACTCAGTTTTGACGTTTACATATTCATTTTGGTAATTAATTACATATATATATATATAATTTTTTCCTTTTTTCATTTTATTTGTATAATAATTTTATTATCTCAAGCCCCGCATTTTCCGTCAAATCTTTATCTAACGGCGACGATTTGTAAATTTATCATCAGTCTTTCTGATCACTAGGGCGATTATCGTGTGGCATAAAAATTTTCAATCGCCTGCCTTTAATCCACTTTTGAATTTAATTTGCTATCAAGCAAAGAAGATTAGTCTTTTTCAATGCAAAAATTCAATAATATATATTACAATAATAAAATTTCGAAAAATGAGTATTAAATTTTCACTTTTTTCAGAAAGTACTAAAAAATTTCATGCAGAAATATCATATTTTTATTACGGCAAAGACAACAAAATAGTCGTAAATATTTCTTTTTTTTATTGTTTTTTTCATACAATAAAAGTCCGGATTTTAATTTAAAAATATATTGTAATTTCAAGTACAATTCAATATTTGGTGAAAAATAAAATTCAAAATTTACTGCTTCAATATGGAAAAAGAAGAAAAATATTCGAATTTAATATAAGGAGTCACCAAGTAGATCATTTAGATATCAAAAATTTCAACCATATAATTTTATCACCATGCTTATATCATGTTCTTAATCTACATTTCATACAATAGTTTTGTTTTCAGCTAATTTTATTAATTTATATCATTCCTGAATTATAGTTTTAATATCTGTTATTCAAGGAGATTACCGCAGTATCAGAAAACAATTTTATTAGCTTTTCTTCTATAATATATTAATAATAAATGCATCTTTATAAATTATGTTGTATAGCATTTTTTAATACAGCAGAGCTAGGTATTTTATTTTTTTCTTTATTACTTTAAACATAGTTCTAAGAAAAATCAAATCTTTCCTAAATTATGAATAATCTTTTGGAGTCATAACTGGTATTTTCAAAAAAATAATTTACTTTGAATTTTTTGAGCTACCCGTTGTAACTTTTAATACATACTTGTTATTCGCATATCCAAGCTCTGTGTAAATGAAATTATTGATTATACTGTTACTAGATATTCATCAACTTTTAAGAAATTGGAAAAATAAATTTGGCAATAACCTTCAAAATTAAAAAGAATGCACAGTATAGTCCTTTCAACAATACTTAAAATTTTGATCGGACCAAGAGTCAAATTTAAACATGTCCAAATAGTAAAATTATAAAATTATAAAAATTGTAGATCATGTTTGTGAACAAAATAATTTATGTACATAACATTTGCACAACATTTTGCACATTACGTATTACTTTAGAAACATAGGTATGTGTATTTTGCAAAAAAGAAAGATGCGAGTTATAGTTTCGGTAATCAAAGGTTCTTGTAAATAGTTTTGAAACTAATAACCGATAATACAAAATAACATTTTCTATGCTTAAAGCTCGGTATATTAAAGCTTAAAGAAAACTGCATAGAAACACAATTGATAAACTGAAAATAACGGGAGAGAAATATCCTTAATAGTTACAAAGCTAAAAATTATCCAACATATACGCTATACGTACATAATAATTATGGCATCCTGAATGTTTTCAGCCGATAAGGACTGAAAATTGTTAATTATTGGTTCGACAAAAGATCGGCAACTTTCCATTAAATTTAAAAAATTTTGAATGATTTTGAATAAATTGTTACAATAATTTTAATTACGACTACCTTTTAACGCAATATTATTTCTGTTATTCTTGCTACAAACTTAATGTTATCTTCAAAACACGTCACAATATGACTTTTACTAGATCATTTCGTATTATTATTAAAAATACATTAAAGAACTAAGAGTTGTTAATATACGATCTCAATGCTTAACTAAGCTAAGTAAAAAAGTTGACGATCTTCGAAACTAATAATTATTAAAATTTCATTTTTAATGGCTTCTTTTTATTTTGCATCGTTTCAATTCCGGTCGATCGCCTTATTCTATAATCTTAAGAAACTCTTTAACCTTCTAGTTATCATTCTTATTTTCGAGTGCAGATGACGCACTTTGTTTAGGTCAAAGAATCGTATCATACTCTTTAGGCATCGGGCGAGTTATCGACGCACTACGACTAGAAATTACGCGTGTAATCGTTCTCGCACCTCGAGTGACTCACATACAATCTTTTGTTGTTTAAGGGCTTCGGATATTCCTTTTATAGATCGGTAATATACAATTCTGCGTATTATCCAAACTTTATGGTTTAATAATGTTTTTGTTTCGTACCTCTACCAGAATAACAGTAGCGCACTGATAGTGATTCGCGCACTTACGCTATAACCAATGGTTCGTCGTCACAGAAACCGTGAATAACAGGGCTGTCTTCCTCTTCTGCTAAAACATAACAAGTATTTAGGATTAATTGACAATAAAAGTTTTGAATTTTTTAATTCAGATCTTCCATTATTGATTCCGGAATTTTCAACACGTAAGAAATTACCTAATCCGGTTCCAGGGAATGTCGCTTGACCCCGTCTTGTATCGTAGTGACTATTAGCGAATAGAGTGAAATTATTTGCTAGCCTCCGGGGCCTTATAGTAAAGTATCCAATGCCAGCGCATATAGCTATTACTAAAAAGCAGATTGGTAAGGCAATACGCGTAATGTTAGATTCATTCATCGGTGCTGGCCACGCTGCGACTGCAAGAAATTTAATAAATTAAATCAAATTTATTTACTCAAACAAGAAAACACATTGGATAAAAGAATCATCCAACTTACGTGATGTTTGCTGTAAGCTGAAGACTTCGCTTAGTATACTTTTGTAACCCTCCTCTGTTACTAATCTGACGGCGAATGCATACATAGTATCCGTTTTAGGGGTCTCGTAAATGTAAGGTGGTTGCTTTGTAACGAATACCGATGCCGTAGTCTCGTTTATAGTGCGTTCGCCCTCGTTGACGAGTATCTCATAATGATATTTGGTTGTCTTGGCAATGCTCTCGGGCAGTTCACGCTCTTGCCAGTAAATGATATAATGACTGTTTTGGTACAGGACGCTGAGTTGATGCGGTGGCAGTATTGGTGGAGCGTTGTATATGACCCATGGGCTAGAAATTGCACCATCCTCGTCGGTAGCGACACTCACGTTGTAACGGCCACCGTATTTGATGCTGTGAAGCGTATGTTTCAGGGTTGGCTCGTCACTCGGTTTCAAGGTAAAGACCGAGGTCTTATTCAACGTTAATTCGGTAACTGTAAGCGTGTAGCCGATTGGCTTGTCAATGGCAGGACAGCTAGCACTCCAGGAAACACTCATCGAATCAGGTTTTTCGCTACTCTCCCGATAAACTCTTAGTTTCTTAGGCGGTGCTTTGGGATTGAAGTGAGTAGCAACAGTAACTGGTGCACTTAGAGGACCGGCACCATAATCTCCTCTTACTCCGACCGCAAAAATGTAATACTCACAAGCTTCCAGATCGCGAATGGTCACAGTTAGGTTTGTCGTTATTAATTTAGGAGCTTTATGAACATCTGGCATATTTAATGCATAATGGACAGCATACTGCCACTTGATCTTTCTTGTACCCTTAGGAGGATCCCAACTAAGTTTTACAGTAGTTCCAAGCGCTTTCAGCAAGTGAGGTTCCAAAATAGTGACCGGCGGGAGTGGCAAATCCTTTGTAATTCCTGTTATGGAAGCCACTTTACCTACGTAATTCTTCTTGGTTGCGCTGACATCGAACGTGTATTTAGTGCCTGGGGCCAAACCGTCTACTGTGTACGTGCTGGAAGTAGTCGTGTGAGATTCTAGAATAGAATACGACAGAGGGACCCGAGGTGTAATTATGTAACCATCTGCATTATCGATTTTCTTCCAGTTCAAGGTAACTGAGTGATTAGTTTTGTCAATCACTTTAAGATCCTCGATTTTGTCGATGTTAGCTGATCCATCAAAAGTAATCGTTGCGACATTGGATGAGTTCGATGAGTGCTCTTTGTTCTTAGCAACCACCCAGAAGGAGTAATTTTTGCCTAAAATTTATTAATTTCAAAAGTGAGTACAAAAAAATTAACTACAAAAAAATTAATTTTACATGTTGGCTTTTTTATATTTTGTTGCAATTAAATAAGTAATTGATAAAATATTACCTGCTTCGAAAGGAGAGTCGATAACCACGAATAATTTTTGTTGCACATGAACTGGTTTTGGAGGTATGGGAGGCGTCATGAATACATCGTAGCCGATGATCAGACCATTTGGAGGTGTTCGTTGTAACCATGAAACTTCAATGCGAGTTCCATTCTTTTGTACTGCCGTAACATTCCAGGGAGGACTGGGCACACCTTCACCAGTCGTGACAATCAGGTATCTGCAGTAAAACAATTTTAGATTAAGTACTCTATTATATTTGATTGAAAAAATAATACGCTTAGATATATATGTATAAAAGTTAAAAAATGGCTAGAATTCATAAAAATATACTCACTTCGCTGGCGGGAATATTGTTGGATGTCCTTTGAGTTTAACATACACTGTCATGTTGTAACGGGTATAAGGTTCGAGATCATTAAACTGATATTCAGTTGCTTCAATCCAGTCTGATGCATTCATCCACGTAGCAGTGGGTTCAGCCAAAGCAATCGATGGCAAGAATTCAAAGGTTATATTGTTTGGTATTGGCATCCACCAGAATAAGACGAGACTGGTGGCGTTCATTGTTCTCTCATCGACACCGATATTGAGCACTTGATAGACTCTCGTTGTATTCTTCTCGCAGTTGCTTTCGTCAAATCCATCGTAGCAGTCTTGTTTACCATTACAATACGCAGAAAGTGGGAAGCATCTTGTTTCATCACAAGGGAAGTAGCCAGTGTGGCACGAGTAGGTTGGAGTTGGATTCGGGTGTTGATGATCGCAACCTCTTTCATCAGTACCATCCGGGCATTCGGCAACCCCGTTGCAAATACTTGTTAGAGGTACACACGACCCATCGATGAAGCATTTGAACTGATCTTCGAGATTGCACCTAAAACAAGTGTCATTTTTTGAAAAAGATAAAAAAAAAAACAAAAATTGCTCTTAAAGACAACTTACGAGTTTGGTCCATTGTTGGTGCAATAATGTTCATCCTCTCCATTTGGACAATCTTTCGCGCCATCACACATCCAAGCGGTTTCGATGCAGTCGCCGTTAAAACATTGGAATTGGTAATCCCTACAAACGTGCGAATGTGGCTCAACCTCTTCGGCCGTAGGCACAGTTGAGCCGTTGACACTTGTTTCTGGGTAACCGCATCCCATTTCGTCGGAATCGTCACCACAGTCATCAACGCTATCGCACTTCCACCAGTAGGGCACACACTTTTTGTTTTTGCAAGTAAACATCCAATCGTTGCAAGATTTCGAGGGTAACGTCGGAGTAGTTGGTTTCGCAGGCTGAGTCTCGGATACGGTGCAGTTTGCTTCATCTGAACCGTTATGACAGTCAATGTCCGAGTCGCAAACCCATGATTTGTAGATGCAGCGATGTGATTTATCAGAGGCATTACAGTCAAATTGCCAGATCTCACATTCCACTGTCATACAATCGTCCTCATCGCTACCGTCCTCGCAGTCTGTTTCTCCATCGCACTTCCACGCTTTGAATATGCAGTCACTGCCGGATTTACAAGAGATCTCATCGGCTTTGCAAGTGCTCGGTGGTAAGGAGATTGAGCAGTTCTTTTCGTCTGAACCATCGCGACAGTCATCCTCGCCGTCACAAAGCCAACGATGCGATATGCAGCGTCCATTTTCGCATCTGAACTGAGAGTCCGTGCAGTTGATGTAAGTGCAATTCATCTCATCTTTGCCGTCCTTGCAGTCCTTATCCAGATCACACACCCAATACCTTGGTATGCATTTTTCGCTATCGCATGTGAAAGTGTTAGGTTGGCACTTGACCTTGTTGCAGTAATCCTCGTCCGAATGGTCGCCGCAATCGTTATCGCCGTCACACTTCCAGAACTCGGGTATGCAGACGCCATTGTCACAGGCAAACTGATTCGAAGCACAGCTATTGGCAACGCGCGGGCACGTTGAATTAGCGAAAGGTTTCACGTCGCCCGGACACATGCACACACCGTCTTGCATCACCATTCCGTCGGGGCATAGGCATACATAGCTATCATCAGGTGCTCCAAGACAGATATGAGAGCAGAGCGTCTTATTTTCGCATTTGTTTGTGCCTGACTGAACACTGTGGGCAAAGATCTTAATATCCATGAGACCCGCTAACTGACCGTTAATTGATGTTATTCCGTAGCCATGAACTTTATCGGCGACAAAGATCATCGATTGCTTCCAGTCGTCCCAGTACATGTGGTCCTTGAATACGGCAACTGCGAATGGATGAGATACGCGTATTTCGTTTTGAATGATTTTTTTGAAACCATTGCCGTCGAGATTCGAGGAACCAATATAATCTTGTCGCGCATCGACCCAGTAAATGCGCTCGGCTATGTGATCGATAGTGATACCGTTAGGCCATTCAACTTCGTCGTGGAAAAGTTGCTTAGCATTAGTTCCGTCCAAGTTGGCACGGTTAACCGATGCATTCCCTGGTGCCCAATCAGTCCAAAACATATAACCCATTTTTGGATGAACGGCGATGCCTCTGGGCTTTTGAACATTATTTGGTCCCAAAATGGTTCTCCTCATTCTACCCGCAGACGAGATATCGGTTCTGATAATTTGAATTCTCATTCGTACTCCATCGACAAAGTATAAGACATTGGAGACCCAATCAAGTGCCATGCCTTCAATCGAACTTAGGTCGGTCTCCACGAGAATTTCTGGTGCGCTTTTACCATCCTTTAAGCACTGACGGCCGATTGTGTCATTAACAATGTCCGCCCAATAGAGACAGTTATTCTTCAAATCGTATTCGATAGCAATGACGTTCTTGAGATCTTGAACTGGAAGTATCTCAAGGTTCTGGTCTTTTAAGTCTATGCGAGAGATACGCTCACGTTGAGCCACCAAGAGGAATTCCGAGAGTTCTGCCATTGGACAAGGTATCTGCAAAAAAGCGATTAATATTTGGTTTATTTGTTAAGCAATCAGGAAGCTTAACAGTTAAACAAAAAACCTAAACATTGAACTCATCCTTACCAAATCTGGCTCAAAGAACTTGGATCGACCACCGATGCAGACTGACTCACTGTTTTTCACGTAACCCTTGGTACGGTTATAGAAAGTACCAGGAGTGCAGGTTGACGGCACCTCGAACGGATCGTAGATAGAACTGGCTTGGTGAACACAGGAGAAGGAAGAGAACTGAGGTCTCGACTGGGGCTTGAAACCATAGTCGCACTCGTAGTCAACGGCGTCGCAGGGGCAAATCTCAGTTTTAACAGGCCGATCGAAGGTGACACCTGTGTAACACTCGGCTCGAGCACTCCTGCGCTTGTAGGTCTCCTTTCGCCCGAGGATACAGGTCGACGACAGCTCCTGCATTAAAAAGAAAGGTAGGTTAACAATAAGCATAAATGTCAAGAGGATCAATCGCGGCTGATCTTGAAATTATCATTCATACCTTTGGAGTGGCGGGCGACCAGAATTTGAAGTCGTCATCAGTACAGTTCCTCGAAAAGACCTTGCTTAGATCGATCTTGATGATGATCCACTGGTGCTGGCCACTGCCCGAGCCGAACATGGTGAAGACGGTGGTGTTCTCGCCGGGTTCAGTCATTAAACCGTAGACCCTGAGCATCTCGTCGTGGAAGTCGACGCTCTTCCAGGTCTCGCCCTCGTCAACCGAGTAGCGGATGTCACGGGTCTCGCCTCGCGTCTTGAAGTACTTTACGGCAACGAGGATGCCCCCGTGGTCGCCCATGTTGAAGAAGTAGTAGTCGAGGAGAGCGTTCTTCCAGGTGAGGCCCGCGTCGCGAGAGACGTAGAGGGCTGGATGACCCTTGAGACTGGTGCCGATGACCCCCGTGGCGAGGATGATCCCGGGGGCGGACTTGGAGCTGAGAATCGAGGCCGAGCGAGAGACCGGGTAGAGCTGACTGAAGCGCTGACTCAGGTGGAGCGAGCAGCTGTCCGGGTTGCACTGGTTGTACTTGTGGCTCGACTCGGGAGCCTTGATGCGCATCCAGGAGGCGCCGTGGTCGTAGCTGATGAAGGTCAGCAGGTGCTCGGGCGCGATCGACACGGGCTTCGGGGAGTTTTGCACCTGCGAGGCGATGTAGATGCCGCGCAGGCCCTCGACCTTGTACAGTTCAGTGAAGGCCTCGTCGGCGACATCGCTGCCGGCCAATCAAGTCGCGATTAACCCTCGGTGCGCCTGGAGCGGGCGTGGGACGCGGGGCGAGTCGAGCTCGCCGGGGCGATCAACTTACTTGAGCCAACTGTCCTTCCAGGTGTTGTTCGGGAAGAAGGTCATGATGTTGCGCAGCGAGAGGATGAAGGTTACCTGGCTCGCGCTGATCACCTCCGAGATGTAGAGGTTGACGCGCGTCTCCGTGTGGGCGACCGCGACGAAGGCGATGTTGTGGGAGACGTCGGCCACATGGTACTCGCGGCAGGGCAGCTCAGAGTCGAATTTGGCCAGGACGAAGGGCTGGTAGGAGCCGTTGACGCCCTTGGTCGCCACCCACAGTTCGAGGTCGAGGCTGGTCGCGTTAGCCGACTGCAAACGATAAGGGGCGCGGGGTCAGATCAGTCGAGAGCTCGGCGCCGCCTTGAGCTCGATCCAGCTTCTCCGAATCGAGATGCGAACTCGGGCGGCGTAGCTATATTTATCCTCGCGTTGCGCGAGCGTCGATCAGGTCGATCATGCCGATCGTATCCGCGCGACCCACCTTCTTCGTAGCGAACATGTAGTCCCCGCGGACTTGGAAGTCCTCAACGTTCCCAATGACGGTCTTGAAGACGCGCTGGGACCATTTCTTGGGGCTGCTCCCGTAGTCGATGACGGTGTTGCTCCCCGAGGGTTCCATACGCTCGATGAGGAGCCGCTTGCCACCCTCGTCGGTCCACCACATGAAGGCCTTGACGAACTCATGGACAAGCTTCCAGGTGACCCCATGATCCATGGACATGTGCAGCTAGGCAAAGCAAGCGGTTAGCGCGGTGTCGTTTCCCGCGGGCCGAGCCAAATCGCGCGGCGCGGCCGCGAAATCGCAGAGCCGAGCCTTTGGACGGCCGCTCGTAACTTTCTCTCCTCGCGGGAGGGAAACTAGCGCGCGCGGCTCCGATCTGTTTCTCCGAGGATAATTGCAGAGGCACGGGCGGATTCCTCGGCAGCGCGCGAGCGCGGAAGTAGCCGGTGGTGCGCCCGGGCGCCGGCCCCTGGCCAATTAAAAAGGAAAAGCGCGCAACGTGCATTCCCGGGGCGAGGGCGTTGACCCCCTCGGCTGTAGTACCTCGCGCGACGGCGAGACCTTGTCCAGGACGAGGATGACCGAGACGTAGGCGGGCTCCAGGCTCTCGTAGAAGGCGACCTCGCTGGGGCTGAAGTCGAGCTCGATGCGCTCGATGTCGCGCCCGTGATTGTGGGTGATGAAGATGAGCTTGTTCGCGCTGTCGGCGAACACGCACTGCAACAGACAATTGGCCGGTTAGGCTTGCCGGCATTAGGGCAATTGCGCCTCGTTGGCGCGGGCCCGAGACGCCCGCGGACCCCGGACTCCGGCCGCCCCGGCCTGTTATGATAATATCGGCTTACGAAAGTCCCCCGTCACCTGCAGCGTTGCATACATCGAGCCGCTCGCCGAGTTATCGGCCTGGCCCGCAATTGCCTCCGACTCGAATGCAACGCGGCTGCTGCAGGGGAGATTCCGACGGACCCCGACGATCAATTAGCGCGCGTTGAATTGCCGTAGACGTTCGCGCAGCCGATCGCGCGCTACCCAAATTTGCTGCCTTTCACGCGCGAAAAGGTGCGAGGAAAGGGGCAGGCGCTGGCTGCCGTACATGTGCTTGCCGGGCGGCGACAAGCGCGGCGAGCCCCCAATGTATATCTGCGCGGCCTTTTCGCGTGCACGAACATATATCGGAATCGGCCGGCGGAGAGCTTGGCGACACGTTTCAGCGCTTTATCCGCGCGCTGACGAAACGGCTCGGTGGCACTTCCGCGGCCGGCGACGAGCCCTCCTCTCTTTTTCTCCCGGGGCGCGTCCCCTCGAAATGGAATTTATCCAGCGAGCTATCAGCGGAGCTCCGAAGCGCGCTTGATTCCGCGGGGGCCGGCGCGAGAGCCGGCCGAGCGTCGGGGTGGGGGATTGGGGGGAGGGGGGGGGGGGCGCAGTAGCGCCGCGCGCCAAATGAGATTAGTCGTCGCGGGCGGGCAAAAGCCTCGGCGAAAGCCTCTTGCCATCGGGCGCCCGAGCCCCGAGTGCCGGCTTTCCGGGAAAAGGCGCGCGCCAAAAGAGGAGGAGGACGGGTCGATGTGACCCGGGCGCGCGCGTGTGTGAATATATATATACGTACGAAATTGTTCTTCGTCGGGTGGTTGTAGAACTTGTCGAGGGTGGCGTACTGGGCGTCGGGCATCGCCGACACGCGGAACTTGTCCGTCTTGTTCTCGAATGTGTCCCCGTAGTTGTAGCTGATGTAGACGGCGCTCGGCTTCACCGGGGCCAGGTTGCGCTGGGCCGCCGAGGAGCTGCGCCCGACCGGGGCGCTGTCCCGCGCCAGGCAGATTATCACGTCCGAGCCCTCGCTCACCCAGTGGACCATCAGCTGCTGGTGCGAGTCGTTCAGGGCGTTAACCTGCAAACAAAGGGCTTCGTGAGAAAGTCGGCCGTTTCAATGCGCCGCCGCCGGGCTTTGATTAATCATCGCTCTGCCGGGGACGCCCTATCAAAGCCCCCGCGGGCCGGCCTGCCTTCCAAAGGAGGCGCCCTCCTCCCTCGTGGCTCAAAGGCCCAGTCCACCCCGCGCGTATAAACAGGAGCTCAGCCGCACCCTTTCAAAAAGGAAAAAAGGGAAAAAAGCAAAATCATCGCCAGGGCTGTCCGCGCGGCGGCGCATGTATTTATGCGCCGGGGCTCGCCTCCGGAATAATATGCGCATCGCGATGCCGCCTCGAGGAGACAAAGTCGCTGGGGTTCGATAAGCGGGTCGCGTGGCTTATCGCCCGCGCAGAATCCGAGATCGCCCAGAGCAGCCCGGATTCTAACGGCCAAAGTATCGGCCGCGCGCTCCCCACGCGCCCGAAGCTTATCTCTGGCCGGCCGCATTTAAAATCCCATCGAGGCGCTGTGACCTCCATAACAGAATGTTCACGAACGCGAGATCAATGTTTCCACCGCGCGCTCGACTGCGGCCGCGAGGGCCGATTAAAACCTGCCTACAACCTGCGATCGGGGCTTTTATCCCTTCCGAGGGCCGTGGCTGCATTCTCTCACGCACGTACATCCCGCGAAAGGAGACGGAGGCCCAAGGCCGCGCTTGGCCGAAAGAACGCCGAGCGAGACACGACACGGCGACGTCGCCTCGCGATGCAAGCTGGTGCTCGTCATCCTCTGGAGGACGAGCTCGGACTCGCGGCGCCAAATTGCACCGCGTCAAGGGCGCGGCCAGTCGCCGGCGGCCGATTGGTCCCCTCGCCGCGACGACGCGTCTATCTCGCTTTTTATCGCCTCGGGCTGGCGGCGCGCTTCTTGTTTTTCGCAGGGGCTCCCGAGGCGGCGATAACGAGGCCGAGCGGGGGGGAAGACCCTCGCGGCTCTCCCATTACCATCCGTCGGCAATTAAGCAGGGCCAGAGAGGCGCCCCGACAATCATCCGCGTCCTTCGCGGCAGCCTCGTCGGCTCGCTCGTCATCGCGCGACCCCGTATACATACATATCGGGGCGCACAGCTGGCACGCAGCGCGCGACGAGCGACTCGCATTATCCGCGATCTGAATACAAGATAACGACAGTCGTCGTCGCCGTCGTCGGCCGGTGGCCCCGTCCTCGTCTTCCGCCTCAATTGACTTTTCACTGCGCTATCATTGTGTCATTGTCGGCGGCGTGAGAACGACTGCGCGCGCGCGCGCCCGGCTTGATCTGCACGGGAATTAAAGCGATAGCGGCCAGCTCTGCAGCACTCGGCCTCTATTAACTCGCGCCATTGGAAATGCGGCGGCTGCGGCTATCGGTCCCTCCCCCCTCTACTCCCCCGTCGATAAATTAAATTTAATTATTCAAGCGGCCCGCGGCCATCCGAATCGGCGGTATATTCATCGTGGCCCGAGGCGCCCGTCGCATTCAATGCCCTCGATGTGTATATGCGCGAGCTCGGGCAGCCCGAGCCACAACGATGCAGCGCGTATTTTTCTACAGCCACAATTGATCGAAATAACATCGAGTGAAGATTTTTAAATCTTTATACACTTCGAGAATTATGGGTTTGATTTTACATTGTTCATTAGGCATTCTGTAGACTCTTTTATCTCCAATCCGAATTTATGAAGTTATCAACAAGTGCATATTGTTTAAAATACTGTACAAACACACCTTTAAATAAACCAAATACATACTTCTTCTTTTATACACTCTATTTACAGAGATTTATTTAATATTTATACGTAAAAGAAAAGCTAAACTGTAATTCCTGGGCTTTTTAAATAAATGGTCTTTGTACAAAATGCATACTTATAATTCTGGCACTATTTGTCTTGTCTGATACTGCTGTACTCGTACTCGGCCGTATTCATTGGAGTGGAACTTTTGTCGAAATAATCTCAAAAAACTAATGCAGCATAAGTCGACAAATCATTGTCTGGCAAAAAATGGAAGAATTGTTTTTTCTACTCGATCTCTACTTTTACAAATCGCATCTTATAATAGCACTAGAATGATGTTTTTATGAAAAACAGATTTTCCGCGCCACGATATTGCTGTATAATCAAAGAAAACCATCAGCGGCCCGTTTATTTGAACATAAAAGACGCGGTTTTTTCAACTTTGTTTAACCTTTGCCGCGATGCATACTCACGATATTCACACTATCGGTCGGTTTTGGAATCGCGAGGATGGATCTAAGACTCATCAGGGATAATAAAGCGCTCCACGAGCGTCTAATAGTTACAAATCATCTTATCAAAGCGCTGTTGATGCATCGAGTCTCTTCCCGAAGCGCGTAGCCGAGTCTTTTGAAATTCGTACGATGTCAGCGTGGCTTGTAATCGTTAATCGGCATGATTCGCACGAGTCGACGCCGATGGGCGGTCAGAGCGTTCTTTGTCTTCAGCGGCCGCCCTCCTCTGGACGAGCTTCTTAGAACTGTTTGCGCCACTTAATCACCACGCACGATGACCGCCAAAGGCCTTTTTCCGACATTTCACGGGATATTCCGAGCGGGCACAAAAGGACGCGCATATATAGCGGGGCGCGAGCGATATTCTCTCCTGCGAAATTCAGGGGAGCGCGCATCGAGGTGAATTTCGGACGCGCAGACGTCAATATAACAGTGGCGCGGGGGGCCTGCACGGAGAGAAGCGCCCGACTCGACGGTCCGGTCGAGCTGAAACGGAAAGAAAAAGGCCCCCTTTTTTCTCGTGGGGAAAAAAAAGAAAGAATTGGCCGGGCGGGCGAGGCGCCGATGACCGCGCCGATAACCGATCATCGATCGAGGCGAGAGAGCGCGAAGAAGGAGCCACCGGGCACCTCGGGGCGAAAGAGGAACGGGCGGCGGCCGCTAATCGGCCTGTCCCCTTGGCGCGCCGACACGGCGCCGGTTATTGATCCCCTGGGCCCCGGCGGCCCTCCGGAGATGATCCCCGCGGAGGCGGCGCACCGCCGGGATATCCCTCCTCGGCACAACAACGGCTCTCGCCGAGCATCGATCCCGCGCTATTTTTAGGCGTCGCGCCCCTTATCAGCCGGCGGACGGGCCCGAGTACCGTTAATAACTGTCCGCGCGCGCCGCCTATTATTAGAGCCGCGGGCCAGGCGCGCGCCCGAGCACACCTCTGCAGTTGCCGCGCGGAGGCGGCCTCGTCTCCGGCAGCCGCCCACCTTCGATCATTTGAGCCCGCCGCGCTGAATTAATCAGCGGCCGGTCTGAGTTAGCTTCCGGCTGGCCAGGGCGCGTCCGTGTCGACTGTTTTGACGCGCGGCCCGAGGAGTATATATCGCGCCAGGGCAATGCCTCGGGCAATGCGCCCCGCTGCTCTACGTTCGCCGGGGGACATAGGCAGCGCCACCCGTCTAGATCGATATCGCGCCCGCGGATTGAGAGCCGGCCGAGGAGATAAGAGTGCAGCGGTCGAAATCCGGCGCGATGCTCCCCGCCGCGGAATAATCAGGCTTTTCAACAAACAATGGACAGCGGCAACGGAATGTTACCGACTCGCCGGCAATTATTCCCCGGGGTGAAGTGCAACCGCCAATCCCGGGAACAATGGAGGATCTTCAAAAAAGCAGAAAGCCCTCGCAAACTTTAAGCCGAGACTATAAGTTATTCGCAACTTTGTTTTTATGCTCTACCTGCGCACATTCGCCTTGGCTTCTCCGGCGTGTTCATCGGACCGTTTGTAGCAAGCGCTAGCGAAGCATATATACATACACATATATATATGTATACGTGCCCCGCTCATAAACACGCTCAACTAAAAGAAAGGCAACTCAACTTTGTTATCGCACGCACGAGTAACAATTAAGTAAACAGCGAGCGTAGACGATTGTACATCGCGGCCTCACCGATAAACCTATCCTCGAAAAGTTTTAAAAAACAACATTGTCGTTTCATTTCGATCGATCGGCTCTAATAAATTATACATTCTCCAGGATTATTGGGTTTGGAATTACAATTCTCGAGTTGAATGTCGGAAATAGAAAATTAGTTCGCATGCATATATTATCAGCACCCAATTCGGGATCCAGTTACCGTTAGCATGGAAACAAGATTTTCACGAGGAATTACAAATATAGAGCACTACTTTTGAACATTTTGAGCATGCGTAACTTTTCCATTAAAGTTTTTGAATTATAATCTTGGCTTTTAGTTAATACCAACAAATTAAACCCGATTCAGTGGCTGCCACGAGGGCAGGAAACGGCAGTATGTGTAGTGAAAAATAATTGAAATGTAAGAGCACAATTGTTTCTTCGAAACAAAACTTTGTTTCCAAGGAGCATATAGCTATAGAAGAAAATTAAAAACCAAATACTTTGTTTTTTTTGAAAACAGCATTATGTCGAGTTTTTGATAACTTTTTAGAGCATGTGCATTTTATGATAATAGGGCATTATACTTTGAAAGTAAAAGAAAACAACATATTTATCTGGTAAGCGTATTCGTATGCGTACATGTAGGCGCCTCGATACGCTGGCGCATACGTAATTGGCATGTGGAACTCTAGAATTAGATATTTCTACATGTACGGTTATTGAATTTCATACGGCGGGGGGAGTGCATATAGGAGTACTCTGCGCTCGCAGTAGATATTAATTCAGTTATTTACGCAGTCAATACGTTGGATATTTATTGGCGAAGGAGGCCGGATAAAGGAGGTTCCCATGGCGGCGCCCGGCACATTTTTAGAAAGATCCATTAACATTCAATGGCTTACAGTCGCGCAATTTTCCCCGTCTGCATTACGCATTTAATCATATTATTAAAGAAGAAGTCGCATATTTTAAGAGTATTAAGCCATGTTGAATAGTCAAGTAAAATGCGAATATATCTCTCTCGCAGTCGTCGGCAATTGGGCTTGGGTGTTCTGGGCGCTCCTGCAGTTTACTAATGAATAAACCGAGTGTGCACCGGCACCATTGTACCAAGCGGCATTATGAAAGCTGCACGCAGAGGATACAAACAAGAGACAATGCACTAATGTACCGACCCTATATGTAGAATGTATGTTTCTAAAGCCGCAGTGGCGCATAGCAGTAGAAACGAGTATATATAGGGTTAGTTGGCCCAGGCACCTACTCCACCTACTCCTCCCTGCACCTGCCCGACACTTTGGAAGGGGCTTAAAATTAAAAGGCAATAGCGCGTAATGCATAAAGGGGGCTGTATTAACTTCGGGGCGGAGGCGTGCGCGGCCCCGGCGGCAGCTTCCCGGCTCCGCGCCCTCGCAATCTTTGACGGAATAAGATTCCGCCGCTCGGGGCGGTGGGCGGGGGCGCGTCAAACCCCTCACCCCCCGAGTCTCCCCGAGAGCCAACGCGTACACACGCGCGCGCGCACCCCCGCCGCTTTTGAGCGCGTCCATTAGAAAAAGCCGGGAGCGGGTGAGGCGCGCGTGGCAGAAAAAGGAAGGTCCTCCGCGGGCGGGCCGACACGCGGCTCATGCACAGGGCGAGGGCGCCGCGCGGAAAAGCGGCGCATCGATCGGCCCCGGCGGCCCCCCCCGAGGCTTCGAAGTGGCGAGTCACCGGTTCCATAAGCTCCGCCGGGGCATTCCGTCCCCGCGGTCCAACGCCGGCATCGGCGGTTCGTCCGAGATCATCCGAGCGATGCCGCCGACGCCCCGGGCCCTCGCGCCGACCTGTGCGCGTCGCGGCCTGTGTGTATATCGGCCGATATATGCAGCGCACCGGAGGATCGTCCGATCCGCCGATATCGGCGCCGCGCAGAACTTTACGCGCCGGCAGGACCGAGCGGCCCGGGGGAGGACGGGAGGATCCGTCTTGTTACGCGGCAGTCATTGACGGGATTAAAGGTCTCCGGGGGGGAACAAAAAGGAACGAGCGGACAATTGGTCCACTTTCCTCGCGGTCGCCCCTTTTTTTTGCCCCAGGCGGCCGCGATTAATTATTCCTCCCGGGGCGGCGGCTCCGGAGAAATGGAGGAAGGAGGGCCGCCGGTCCTTGGCCAGGGGGCGAGCGGGGAAATTCCACGGCGGCCCCGCCGGCTCTCCTCCTTTATTGAGGCAGTCCGAGCGCGGGCCGCCCGCAATAAACCCGGCAGAACTTGGCTCCCGCGCAGGACAGGCCTGATATGCCTGGAAGCCGGGAGCCGGGGGAGTCCCGAGTAAAAAAAAAAAAAGATCAAATGAAAATGCCAACTCCGTGGACGAGTTGGGGGGCTGGTTGCCGAGCGGCAGCGCTTCGACGGCTCGCTGTTTGCCCTCGCGCGCGACGAGCCTCGGCGTTGCACCTACAGCCGGGGCCCCCTAATCCGGCCGGGCGGCACAATGGCCGCTTCCTGGAAGGTCGGCGGGGGTGTGGCCGGGCCCGATGGCTGTTTACCCCGGCGGCCCCCTCCGCCCCAGGGGGCCGCCGCTGCGACGCAATAGACGCGGCGGGCCAGGCCGCCCCCGCGGTTTCCACAGATTCGCCGGCCGACGGCTAGCCGAGCCGCGGGCCGATCAACCGCAGCGGGGCCGCCGGGGGCTCGTACATCGGGCGGCTCTCCGGCCCGCGGAAGCACTCGGGCGCGGTCGCGAGACGCACCGGCCGGCAGCACAAAGCACCCGGTTAAACGAACGCGAGCGCTGGCGGGAAGTAGCGTTGCGCTCCGCGGGCAGCCCGGGGCCGCTATCGGAATTTCAAATCTGCGCCAAACAATAACAGTCGGGGGCCGAGGCTTTGGCTCGAGGCGGCCCCGAGGCGGTTTTCCGCGCGGCCGCTGGGGCCCCGCGCGCCCTCCCTAACGCGCCCTCGGGGAAGCCGCCACGCCCCGGAACGATCCTCTCGCGCGGTCCCAAGCCCCGGCGAGCTTTTCCAAAGAGCCGGCGCGCGCCACGGCTTTCAAAGGCTCGCCGGCTCGCGAATAAAGCGCGGCCATTGTCGGCGGGAGGAACGGGGCCACCGGCCCCCGGAGGCGCCATTTTCCCGGAGGATGCCTGCGACGGGGGTCGGCCCGCCATCGGCGCGCCCCGGTTTTTCTTTTTTTTTTCACCACCGGCCGATGGCGGAACAGTGTAACGCCTAGGCGCGTCGCGGCCCGCCGCGCATTTTTCCCCCCTTTGTCCGGGAGGCTTTCATAGTCGCGCGGGCGCGTCCCGAGAGCAGCTGCGCGGCAAGAGAACCGCCGCGGCAATCTCGCGGGGAATAGCCGGGACAGGAGGCGGCCCGTCCTGTCCTCCCCCCGCCCTGGCCCCGGATCCAATCTAGCTTCGCAGTCGAATTACGCCCGGAAAAGCTCCGCGCTGCTCCCCCCCGCCCAAGCGTTTCCCGCGGCCGTCGCGTCGGGGGAAGACCGGGGCAGATATATAAGGCGCACATCCGGCGGCGATCGACTCGCCGACGTCGACGCCCGCGCCATCTGCGCCAAATTCAATCGGCCGATATACGGCCCGCCGAGATAGCGGGCCCGTGTCCCGCAAAGCCGCGGGGATATATGTCCCCGGGCGGTGGTCTAATCGCCCCCGTAATCGCTGCCGGCTCGCCGGCCCGCGCAAAGCCCCGTAATCGGCGACTCGGCCGGTGATCGATAGCGCCGCCCTGGCATCCAGACTCTACCCTGCAAGCGCACCTTCGCACCGCGCGCGGGACAGCCTAGTGTCGCGGCGCTCCGGCAGACCGTATACATATACATACGAGATGTTCGTCGGGAGCTTTTTTCGGCCACCGCGTCGCGCCCGCCCGCCTCTTGTCTCTGCCGCTTGTTTTTTTTTTTTTATTTTTGCCTCTTTTTTTGCCCCCGTTCGCCCCAAATACACGCGCGGCCGCGACGACAGGCCTGACTGTGGAAAATTTAACGGCCATCGCCGGGGCGAGCTCGCGCCGCTGAAATGTTTTCCCTGTTGCGAGGGCGCTTGCCGGGCGCTTGGGATCCCCGCGCTGGCGCGGCCTTCTTGATCAACGGCGCAAAAGCGCCCGCGGCGTAATAAAAATTTATTAAAACTCCCCCGCACGGCCCTTCGGAGGACTATCGTCCCCTGTCATCCTGTCGCCTCGACGCCCTCTGCCGCGGGACAAAGCTGCGCGTACACAGCCCTTTAGCCTTTTTTTGTTTTTCTTTCTACCCCACTTATTGTCAGCGAGGCGCGCGCGCGCGCGCGTTCAGCTCAATTAATATACGAGCCGCGCATACGGAGGGACCTGCCTCTCCTTTTCCCTGCGCACCCGACTCTTTTTATTGCGACTACTTTATTTTGCGCTCGAGCCTGCACGCGACTATAATCTTTTAATTAATCCATCGCGTCGGATTAAATTTAAAGTTATATGTGCACTTGACAATAACTATGTGCGTATGCCCGCATGTATATGCAGCGGGTGCCTGTGAGCTGCGCCATAAGCGCTTGGTAATATCGCTCGGTTGTCGTTATATTTGTCGAGTCTTTAAATCATATCGCAATAGCGTTATGTAAAAGTGCAAATAGGCTAGTTTATCTTTTAATGGAAAACACCGATATACTTTATGAACACACGGCAGTTTTTCATAAATCGCGATTACCGGCTAAGCTGCTAATAAATTAAACTCATTATGTATATAGCTTATTTATATACATATAATTATTATATTTTTGTGTTAAGTCCGATGGAAATCTTTACTGATCTTTAGCTAATATTTAGTTAATTTAAAGGAGGCCAATCCGACTGCAGCAACGATCCCCTTCCAATAAAATAAACTTTTATTTACACATTGAGTTTATTATAGCTATAGCCTTATATCGCCGGCTGCTTTATTATTCGCTCTTTTTGTAATTTAGAAGAGTCTGTATTTACTATTTATAGGTGAATTAATGCAAATTTTATTTACCATAACAAACAAACAGATTACAAAAACAACATTATAAAACCCTCAAAATTGATGAAAAGAAATATTCAAATAAGAATAATTCAATGTATAAGGAAACCTGACACATCGAAAGAAGAGAAGGTCGTTCAATTAGCAACTCATGCTATTTCTCGTTCGAAAATAATTACTCGTCAAAAATCTGTGAATATCGTTATATTTTACTCAATATTTACAGATGTTGCAGTTAATCCTGTTGATCGCAGACTCGCAGGCCATTGAAAGCTTGATTTGATGAATACGTCAGCTGCAACGAGATCGGTTAATTTTCTGCCCCGTGAGGAATGTAGCAAGCGAATGGAAAGCAGCGGATGCTATTTTTAATTTGAGCGCTTTGCGGTGCGGTACATCCATCTGCCGCCGGTGAGGGATTCTGCAGAGGATGAGCCGCCGCGGGGGCCATCGCCAACGGGGGGTTGGGTGTACGCAAAACTTCCCACATCAATGCAGATCTACCCGCATACAACCGCAACGCGTACACTCACACGTGGGCGTACGCGCGCGGGTACACGTAGGTGCGCGTATGTAGAATGGAGCAGGGCCAGTAGCACTTTGGTATTTAATCTTAATTACCATCGGTCGAGTAAACGGCAAAATTTATCGCTAGAGGAGATCATGAATTATTAATTGGGAGATTAAAGTCAAGTGCAGTCGAGGACGAGGAGGAGGTTGACCAAGCAGGAGAGCGCGCACGAGCCCGTGGAAGCTGGCGGCGGGTCGCCGGCGGGGGCGTGACGGCCCAGAGGAACAAACGACAGCGGGCGGGTCGGACGTTCGCCGTCGGCCGGCTTGGCGGCAGGTGCGCGTCGCCAGAGGAGCTCTCGCGGAATCCCCGAGGAGGGGCCGCGCACGCCGCGCCGTGAAAAATCGGGCCAATATAAGGCGGGGGCGGCGCGGCTCGGGGGTACGTAACCGCGGGCGCGGGGCGGAATACCAAGCGGGTCACGGGGCGGCCGTCCGCTCCGCCGGCCCCTCCCAACTCTGCCCCCCGAGGCCACGCGGGGCCGCGGCTCCCGGTTTCCCTTTTCCGCGTTACGTTGCACTTGACGAGGGGGCGGGTCGGTAAATTGGCCGAGTTCCGGCCGCGCCCCCCGCGCAAAGTTTGATTCACGGGGGGGCGCGGGTCGCTTTGGTATTCGGGCGGCGCCCCGGGGGAGGCCCGCATGTCGCCCGGAGCCGCGGGCCCCTGGCGGTAACAGACGGGGAGGGGGGCCGACCTTGGGCCGACCCGCAGGCCCGGCGTTCCTCGTCGGCCGGGGCGGCCCCGAGCCATCGACCCGCGTGCACTTTCGAGCCCCTTCCACGGTGCCGCGGGAGCTGGGGCGCGCGGGGCACCGGCGACGAGGGGGGAACTCGTGCGCCTTTGCACGCGGCCCGCGACCCCGCGATCTTTTGTGCGCCAGGCGACGCCGCCGCCGCCGCCGCCTCGTCGCCCACTGGATTTCTAAGGATGATCGATCGCCCGGCCCAACAACGACTCCTGCAGCAGCCCCCATTATCCCTCCGATCTCTATCTTTTGCTTATACGTATACCAACGACTCTTTGGAAAACATACACGTACTATTTAGATTTTGGATAATCAATACGTGTGCAATTCTGCCGAGCGCAGCTAGTCTCCATTTTCTCCGTTTCCAGCAAACTCGGATCGCCAGATGGCTTCTGTATACGATTATCATTATTTGCTGGCGTGTATCGGACTGCTCGGTTTTGTTATCTCGCCCGCTAATTCGTTGCCACTTACACATGTGCCGCCAGTGGGACACGAGCCCAGATTCCCAGATTTCGATAAGTCCGATGTGTGTTTTCAACGGTTACACCGATAGATTCACCGTGCTTCCGCCTCATTATTCCCGAATAATTCAAGCGTTACATCCCTCGACGGGTATATATTTTTTTTTAAGCGATTCAAGCCTCCGACACAGAGTGACGCGCCCGGGGGACGCGGTACTCCGCGCGCCCGTTAATTATTCCGCGTCGGCCGACGATATTCCCTCTCGAGGAATCGAGAGCGCGCGGACGGATACAGGCCGGATCGATACTATTTTTATCGGCGGCCCGCGGGCGCACTTGCCTCGGGGCCCGCAATATTGCACTCCAGAACGGGGCACTAAATACCGAGGGAGCCGACGGTGCCGGCGGCTCAATCAGCGCGCCCGGATATAATACCCCGACGAGTCGAGTGCCGCGCGTCTCCGCTTCGAAAAATGACCAGATGTCGAGCGATTAAGTCCCCGGCTCTCCTCCTCCGCTCGAGCACCGTCGCGTATCGCCGGATCGAGCGCTGGATTTATCGGATGCCCCTTTTCTTCTCCCCGAGGCGACTACTTTTTTTCTTTTCCTCCCCCCGAGGCGCGCGCGCGCGCCCGATAAGACGGCCTCCACGGCCGCGCAGTCAGAGGATTTTCCATCGAGTCGAGCGAGAGTGTACAAACACTTGCACGCGCGCGTACGCACACTCGGAGCGAGTCCATTTTATTTTTAACCGGGAAACGAGCTTCGATCCGAGCGCGCGGCCCGACCACCGCTCTCCGCGTTCACCGAGGCGGCGCGTACGCGCGCACACGTGCACCCGCGAGTCAACGTCGCTCTCCTTTTTTCTATACCGCGGCGCTGAATCTCGTTAGCCCGGCCGTCGCGGCCCTCCTCCCCGGATAATCTCCCGGCGATTTCAAAAACTCTTTTATGGACAATCTCCCGAGGCAGCGGCCCGCTTATCCGCCCGTCAAGTGGAACCGAGTGTACATAAAAGACGACAGCGGCGCGCCTAACGACCGGCTTCCTCCTTCCGCGGCGGCGGCCCGCCCCGCAGCCGGCGGCCGCGCGCGATCTCTCTCGTAACCGAGCCCCCGCGAGGGCCCCGAGCCGCGCCTCGGATATCGGCTTCCGAACCCGCTCCCCGACGCCCGAAAAAGCGCCGAGGCCCGCGTCCAGGGGGGCGGACGAGCTCTCCTTCCCGCGGCGAGCGCGTCCCCCTCGAGGAAGGCCGCTCGGCTGGAAGGGAGCGAGGAGCGACGCGCCAGCAGATTGCACTCCCAACTGCAGCCGCCGCCGCCGGCCCGCATCTCGGCGCAGGTACGGACTCTCCGAGGGGCTGTTTACTCGAGGCCGCGTGCAGGCGGCGCCGGGTGGGGGAGCGAGGGCCGCGCCCCAGCCGAACGCAGCCCGAGGGGGCAGACGAGCCGCCCGGGGCCGATTACCGCGCGCGCGTCCCCGCGTCTTTCCAAACGGCCCGGGAGCCGAGGCTACCGGAGGCTAATCCGCGAGCCGCGGCCCGGCCTTTATTTACCCGTAAATCAGCCCCGGCCCCGAGGACGATAAAAGCCCGCCGCCCGTGATTTAGCGCCGCGGCGAATTAACACCTCGCGCCCCGCGATTTACGGCGCCATTACGCCCGGCGCCGGCGGCTGCACCTGCGACGCCCGCGCCCCCCGCCTAAAATCCGCGCCGCGGCCGCGCGATAAGGGCCAGGCCGCCCAAACAAAGGAGGCCGCCCGATCGGCGGCCCAGACCGCGCGCCGCCTTATCGCCGGCCAGCGCGCGCCGCGGGCCAATTATTATTGGCGGACCTGTCACGGCTGCCCGCCTATCGCGCAAACAGGTCCGCCGATGCTATCGAGGACAACAAAGGAGCGCGCGGGCGCGCGCGCGCCGGCCGCAGATAAGGCCCGGGAGAAGGAGAGAGCCCCGCGAGCAGCTGACCGGCCCCCGCGGGACGAGCCGCTCCGCTTTTTCGCTCCGACCTCTCCTTCCGACCCCCCGTGTCTGCTTTTCCCGAGCGACAAGGACCCAGCGATCGCGCGCGCCGCCAAAACAAAGGTGGGGGACCGGGCGGGTAAACAGGCAGCAAGCGCACAAGGACCACCCGCCGGTTCTTTGGCCCCGCGCTGGCCAGCGGGCCCCCCGAGAGCGCGATAGCCACTGCCACAAATCCAAGCGGAGCCGCTCGCGCGTATTTATCGCCGCGGAATAGAACGATAGGTCGCCTATCTCAAATGACATGAATCACGGGAGTATCGCTCTCGGTTCGATAGAGCCGCGTGAGTCAACAAGTCCAAGGAGCGATAGCGGCAGTTTCCACGCGAGCAGGGCCGGCGGGGCCTCCGGGGCCCCAGCGGCCCCGCGGCCACTTACCTTGGTGCTGATGAGGCCCGAGCCGAGGGCCGGCGGGTCCGCCGTCCTCTTGGTGCGCGCGGCGGGCGCCTCCTCCTCGGCGGGGGGCCGCTCCACCAGCCAGGGGCCCGTCCGCCGCTCGTGGCTGCCCTCCGCGTGGAGGGTGCGCGCCCGATCCCCGAAGCGCTGCCCGCTGCCCAGGGCCACCAGGAAGCCGAGGAGCCCGAGCGCGAGGAGGCGGCCGCCCGAGCCGGCGGCCATCTTGCCGAGCGCTCGCCGAGGCGCACTCCGAGACTCGGGGGGCCGGCTGGCTGGGGCGGACAAAGGCCGCGGATGCTGCTGCGCCGAGCGGACTCCGGGGCTCGCCAGGCGCGCGGCTACCTCGCGGGCCCTCAGGCGACGACGACAAGGTCTCGAGCGCACGCTCTCACCGCCGAGTTGCCGACTGCCGATCGGCCCACTCGGACTGCTGGCACTCCACGACACCGGCGCTCCGACGGCCGAGCCGAGCTCACTGGCACTGCGCCCGCCGCCGCCGGCCGGCCGAGGGCCCACCGACGACTCGAACACCGGCCGAGGACCCCCACCCCGCGCCCCGCCGCCCACCGCGCACGCGCGCCGCGCCAATTTTCAAAGCGCCCCCAGCTTTTCCTCCCCGAGCCGATTCTCTTACGCTGACCGCTGCACCTTTTTTCGCTGTAACTGATAGCAGGCCGCTCCGAAGCTCTCGCCGCCGCCGCCGCCGCTGCTGCTGCTGCCGCTGCTGCTGCTGCTGCTGCTGCTTTTTATCGCGTTTCCGCGCTGCGAGCGTGTTGGACATGTAGCTCGCCGCTGCTAAGAGTTCGCTCTTTTCAATCAATCTTTCGTTGGAAAACAGATCGAAGCCCTTTCGGCAACGCAATCTACCATTCTTGTATTTTAACTGCGATCGTTAATTTCCGCCTTTTTCCCCTTCAACTATACAAGCACCAATTAATTCGCGTCGATATAGATACTTTTAAGATCGACGCAAACTACTGGTATAAAAATAAAATTAATTCCAAACGTCAATAACCAGAATGTTTACGACAGATCGTTGCAAAATTCAAACGTTTATAGTCTATTTGGCTATATTTTACTCGCGATTACATTTTTAATTAATACGTAAAGAATACCGATTGTTGAATATTACTGAATTTGTCGAGTCAAAATATCAAACATTAAAAACAAAATAATCTCATCCAGGCCTTTTATAAATTTTACGAGTACGTGAATTTTGATAGTTTTCGGTAGTTCTGCTGCCCCTTATTATGAACCATCTGCTGCTTTTTATCTCCTCGATACTCGATACAAAAACTTGATGATCTTTCTAAAAAATCTTATACATACAACTTGTACACGTGTAATTACAGATTAATATTTAAGTAGTGAAAAATGTTGATCTTATTGTAACTTTAAAAATTTGTATAACCGTACTGTACCGAACTCTACTGACCTTTATTTGATTTTCGACAGCAACAACTGTGCCGAAATATTTTTAGAATCAACACTGTTATTTAATATGTCAATTTACAGATTTATGTTGAAATTATTTTGCTACATGAAAATCATAAAATATAGTAATATTAATTTTTTATAAATATTAATGCTGAGTTGGACTTGCAATAAAATTCGAAACTTCTTATTGAAGGAAAAGAATGCGGTTCGTGTCAATTTTACAAAGTTAGAAGAAAAATTTATAAATAATAACTGCAAAAAAATGTTTTGGTAATTCAATCTTAATAACACCGTTATTTTCTGAAAACATATCTTATTAAACTGAATTGTAATCATAAAAATAACCAAGGTAATTAAGATCATGTTGTGTATATTAATCAAAACCAAGGTTATAGAAGTAGATAAATTTTAAATAATAAGTTATCTATACTACTCTCTACTTGTATTGAGTACTACTCTCTAAATGAGTTGAAACAAGACATTGTAAATTGTTCCAACAACGATTTATTATAGCAGTAAGTCGCATTTGATTTTTCTCTTGATGACAACTGTTCTTACAGGAAAATCCAAGCCTCTGTTTTTATGTCTTAACAACTCGAGACTAGATCTATAAATATATTAAGCTAATCAAGTTGAAGGTTGAAATTCTTCTTTCATTCACTGGCAGTTTTTCTCTCTTCTTTCCTTCCTTTAATACTTTCCGTATATGTTCCTTTGTTATTTTTTCACAAGTCACAATAATAGTAAGCGGGACATTAAAACACTTCTTTCATAAATTGTAGACAAGTTTCTGTATATGTAAGTAAACTTAAAAGTACGTATCGCATTTTTAAATATGCAAACTTTCATCTATGTTGATTTATGTATTCGACGTTATTTCTATACGCGATGAAATTCGAAGTTTGATTTTTATTTTATTCATTTTGTTATCATTTTTGAATAATGAAAGAGATGATGAACTACGATACATTCATTCGGTGAATTTGATCAATAAGCGCCGTTTGATACGCTTTATTTTTTGTATAGAAAATGAAAATCTAAAAAATTCATTTAATATTAGGATATTATTATTATTATTATTATTATTATCATAATCGATTCATCTTTTTTTGTGTCTGTTTTGTATCACTTATACATTCTTACCATTAAATGTATAATATAAATTCATGAAGTATACTTAAAAAATGTGAAAGTGAAGGAAAAGCACAGCGATAATAATTGATATTATAAATTTGTATTTAATTTAAGCGATGCAACCTTTTAGACTTAAATAAAATGTCATATATATATATAATATAGATCCGCGCGAATAAAGCAGATTTAAAGTCATTTAAAATAAAGAATATATATAATAACATGTGTATGCTGCCTTTGCTCTGTCTCTGAAAAGCATTCTTGTGCCATAGAGATTCACATATATCTTATGTACAAGTCTCTCTTAGTACAAGAATTCTTTTTATTCCTCTTTTTTTCATTATCTTTATTTCCTCTCTAAACAACATCTAACTCTTTGTGGGTAAAACGATGCTCGATCCTCTCCATTAGCTTCTCAGATTTATGACATACAATATCAGTACCATTCTTATCAAGGTAATAAAAGCTGAGACATTTCTTTATTTTTACTATATACGTAGAAACGACATTATATTGCAGCTAGAGTATTTTTTGAATTTTCAAAGTAAAATTCTTAAAACATTTTTTCTTAAAGAAAATTTTACATTTAAAAGGGAAATGAAAAACGAATACAATTCGCAAATATACTACACGATTCGATTTGGCGAGGATCGCACAATTCACATTACTTATCTAAGTATATAAAGCTTTTGCATTTTTTCAAAAGCTTTTAGAGAATTAAATATATATATATGTATACGCATTTTGCCTCATTTTATCTTCATTTAATAATCATTATTAATTTGGGTTCTTATAGGAGCAAAACTCTTTTCATTAATCGTTACAGATTAAACATCTTTGTTACTCTCTCTTGTCGTTCTCAACTCACCCTTTCAAGATAATACGACTTTAACAATCGTTAAAAGCTATATCTCATACATTATCCCAAGTTAGCGCAGCTAAGCTCATAATAAAAAATACATATGGCAGTCAATAAACGCCGACATAAGAGAAAAATGATAGGGTGGTTCGTAATTTTCTTTGGGGGCAGTACACATCAAAAAGAGAGTTCTTTCAAAGTCATCGGTTTTCCAAAAGTAAAAGACACACACGGTATTTTTTTGTTATCTGGCGCAATATTTTACTTCGTTTTCGCGCATCGTATTCGATTTTACATAGTTTGTCGACTTACCGCGAGTAAAAACGTAATAATTATCGCTACTTTTTTATTTTTGTATAAAAAAATGGGCAACTGAGAACAGTCTGCACAAGCAAAGTTTTTTGCGCAAGTTTAATACAATTTTGCGAGTTTAAAAAAATCAGTATAAAAGAAGGGACACAGTTGGGGACTTTTGTTTTTCAAAATATGAAAACACTTTCGCAAAATCAATAATCTTTGCTCTCAATCGTTAAAAAATTATCAAAGAGGATCGAAGAATGTCATAAGGATATCATTATCATTATCAAGATATTAGAGCGCACACAATAAAAAACAGTTCAATCAGCTTTCTAGATTAATATCCACGAGCATTGATATTAATATAATAATAACAAACTGAAATTCTTAATAGACTATTGGTTTTCTTTTTCTTCTTACTGTGTTTTGTCAATTCGATAAATAAAATAACATTATAATAATATAATATATAATAATCTAGTCAAAGAAAAAAAAACACGATAGACAGTAACTAACTTATTATTTTGTAGTACTTTTGGTGCGTAAAGTTCATGTATCTTCGATGGGATATTCGCTATTCGACACAATGTATAATATTCATACTTGTGGTACAATGTATGACAATGACGCCAAGGCGTTGGATTACAGAGAGGGACGCGGCGGCGAGCCAAGAGGCAATTTATTTCATTCTCGCCTAAGTAGAAAAATTGATCGCACTAACTTGGGACATTAGTTATCTCTTTTTTGTTTACTTTAGTTTTGTTTTAAATATTACATATTCATTTATTCTCTATGTGTCAGCGATTACTTTACGCAAAACGCCCCCTTCGGTTCTTAGTCAAATGGTGACCACCGATTTCTAGCTATTGTTTTAATATTATGTATACGCTCGGGCTGCTTCACATCCATTTATGTTCTTTCGCCTTTATTTGTTTATTACCGTTGCTTTAGCCAAGTAGAGCAACGAAATATTCCTCTTCTTTTCATTGAAGATTCGCGTGCGTACTGCGGGTGAGCTTATGTCGGTTGATGTGTGTGTTTTTATTGTGTATTTACACGCGCGCTCGCGCGTGTGCAGCTGTCCTTTTTGCGTCGTATCGCGCGCTGAGGCGCACATCAAGCCTGGGCGGTTCGGCTACCGTTTTCTTTTCGTTCTTGCCGAAACTTCACTACTCTCGAGTTTAGCTGTAAAACAAAGTTATGCCCCTGTTACTGAGTGTTCCAACTTATTATTTATGGAAATGTCATCTTACATAAGCTACGGGTAACTTCAAACAATTACCAAAACTATATTTCATGTTTGTTCCTACGCGCTGATCAAAATAATTTTGTAATCGCTATACTCCATAAGTTAAAACTATTTTTTAACTTTACACTAACTTTAATACGATCGAAATCTTTGTACCGTTTAAATACGACAATTTAATAATAGAACACTATTTTAAAGCTTACTTTAATAATTTTTCAATAAAATTGTAGAAAAATTATGTTGATTTCTTATGTTAATATGACTTAGTTTTTGGAGCTGAATATTATGAAGATAGTTCAGATAATATAAGAACTTAGCTTCGTAATAAACCGAGGAATAAACTGTGCGTAATTTACATATTTTTAAATATTGTAGTCATAAACATTGCGATTTCAGTAAACAATAAGCACATTTGAGCAAAAGCACTAATTTATGTTTAACTTATGCGAGTACATTTACATATTACAATAAATTAAAATCTATAGTTACTATAAATCTGTATGAATTATATAGATTTGTTAACTACTTTAATACTTTTTACTTATTCATTTTCTATATTTAAAAAATAATAATATATTGGTATTATTTCGACCTAAACTTAAAAGAGGGTGTGGCACATGCAGATCAATATTAATGAAACGGGACGCAATTTTAAATTTATTAGAAAAAAATAAAGTTTTTAGTTAAAACCGTAAACTAGTTAAATATTCTAAAATTCGATTAGCATATTTAAATATTAAATTTTGTATAATTGTGTAATAAAATGGAAACAAAATTTGAAATACCATAGCATACTTATTTTCGCTATTACTGAAGATCAGTAGTCAATCCACCGTCAATTGACGTAATGAGATATTGAAGTTTATGAAAATAATGCATATAGCTAGCAATTAAGCTTGTTGGGCTTGAATGAAAACGATGCGACAATAAGCAGTTATTATGAAACGATGTATGATGTAGCATAAATGTAACTAACAACGATACAACATTGATGTGGGATTATAACTATAATTTACTAAAAATAATATTAGCTGTAAATGAAAAAACTTGAAAAAAATATCTAAATACTTAATCAAAATGAACAAGCTGCTTGATTAAGGCCAATGGGCAGCGACCTTTAACTAAATGAATATTTTGTATTATGGTGTTTCATACGGCAATACATTAATTGTTCTAAAACAATTAATTGCGTCGAATATTTAACGTTTGATTTAATTCTCTACAGATTTTCCGACAGTCGTATGAATCACCAGAATCTGCCAGATGCCTTGTGACATCTCTATATATTATGTCATTCCGCATTCACAATTGGAAGAACATTCCTCGAGTTTATCCCAAATAAAACACTAAGCTAATAGTGAAAAAAAATGATAAAATCATTTAAAATAAAGGACACTACGGTAATATCATTATCGTCACTATAAATTAAAGACATAACATATATCAATATCTACATAACGCGTTGACGTTAATATTCAAACGATGTTATTTTTAGAATATTTTTTGTAACATCTTTGGTTTGAATACGCCGGAGAAATGAGAGGGAAAACAAACATGCGCCGTGTGTACGACAATATCTGCAACCCTAGTGTCCTCTTACGATAAAGTAATCTATAATAACGAACGTAATAATAAATGAATGTATATGGTCGTTTAATCGTGCAGTATGACAACGGAAATTTGTTGATAATATTGTGCGACTGACTCACCGCATTTCTAAATGTTGTTCCAATTGTGTGATACTGTGTTTTCTTACTGATCATTGGGAATCGCTTTCTACTTTTTGGTTTTTCTAAAAGATGATAAATGCGTATGTGATCGATGATCGGTGCGGTGCGCCCTACATTTTCAAGTCTTTTCTTTCGTTTGTTATTCTTTGACTACCGTGACTCGCACACTCTCTACGCTCTACGTCTGATGTATCGATGAAGACTAAGGATCAAGTATAAGCAAGATGAAGATGAGGCGAATGCGCTCGTTAAGCGATTGCTCTCATTCTGCCGGCCACAGCAAGATGCAGTATTAGTGGAGGTTACGGGTGGGCTCGAGGGTCATCCGATCTACACGTTTGGCATTTCGTTTCCCAAAGCTCTCGGAAGCTATCCACTGACAGTGCGAATAGCCACGATAACAATCTACTCGAAGGGCAGGGCGAGCGAAGAGCAGTGGGGCAGGAGAGAGCGAGAGAGAGCTTTAAGAGAGGAGATAGCGCTGTAGATGGAGGTGTCGAGTCCCCTGGGGGCTGCACTACGGGCCGAGCGCACAGCGTCTCTAACGAGGGGCGCACGAGGCTCGTCTCGCGCCCTCGGGCCCGGGTGCGCCCTTGCGAGAGGGCCGGCGGTGCGCCGGCTCGGCGACCCGGGGGCGCAGGCGGCTCGCGGCTCGCGGGGTCGCACTCACTTTTTCTTGAGGGTGAAGAAGCTGCGGCGCTTGGTCTCCGCCTGGGTGGGCGCGGGCAACGTGTGGGCCCGCGACGTCCCGGCGACCGAGGCGCCCTGGGCCGCCTGCTTGAGGACCGAGACCCACTCGTTCATCTCCGCGTCGTCTTTGGCCTGGAAGAGGAAGTCCGCCCCGCTCTGCGTCCTGCAAGGAGATAGACAGCCGGTGAGAGCCCGCTCTGCCAGGGCGCTCCGCGCGCCTCTGCCCGCATACTCACTTGACGCGGAAGACGTGTTTCTTCTTGGTGTAGTCGCTCGCCACGCTGACGGAGGCGCCCTTCAGGTCGAGGGCCGTCTCGCCCTTGTAGAGCTGCTCGGGCGTCGACTTGCAGGACTTCTGGTCCTTGTAGGCCAAGAGACTCTGGCCCCGGACGACCAAGTAGACCTTGTCCCAGGAGCGGTTCGTCGCCTTCTTCGTCGTGCTCTCCCACTCGTGCTTGCGCACCAGCGTCCCCTCGAACTCGTCGTCGCTCGGGCTACGCGCCTCTGCGTTACAGGGAAAAAGACCAGAGGTTAAACGGGCTTTCGCCAGGGCGCCAACGGCTTGGCCGACTCTTGGCCAACTCTACAGCAGCTCAAGCGAATTTTACTGCACATTGTATGCGCTGCATTGATATATGCATGTATATCTAGGACTATAGCGTTCTAAGAACCTATATCATACAACTATGCATTATGTGACATATGTCAGGATATCGTTCATTCGTTTCACAAATGCGTGTATTATATTTGTAAGAGACGATTGATTAATCGACAAATGATCCCGCCGACCTGTAATGTGGGCTCGTGTGTTTTTGTCAATGCGAAATTAAAGACACGAGGCGATGGATCGTCCGAAGCAACATTTCATTAGTCATACGTGCAGTCAATGAACCTGGAAGTTAAAATTATTTCAACACGTAATGCTTTAATCGCAGCATGCGACACAGAGCGTTTCATTCTCTCCCTGCACCAAGTTCCCGTTGAGTCTCGACGAGCTGTGGGAACAATATGCATATCAAATTCGGTGCTCCTCCTGCAGTGTATCTCTGAAAAGTGTCCAAACTCGTTGAACCATCCATCTCACTTCAAGCGAGATAACGCCAGCTTAAATATACAATAATTCTTTCGTTAATAAATAACAACTGGTGGCTTTTTAGCGCAATCTCTCTCTGCTTATCGCCCGAGTTGCAAATAAACTTTATCGCGCGAGATATCGAATCCAATACTCGCGTGTCCGCGCGATCGCAGTAAAATGTTTTATTTAACGCGCATCCTTGAATGTAAAGGGCAGGAGAATGCCTCAACTGCCCATTAAACAGCGGATAAGAGGCCCGCCTCCAATATCGCGAGAGCGTTAAGATTTTTTTTCCTCGGCAGCGCGAGCGAAAGTAAAAATAAAACCGAAACGCCGCACCTGATTCCCTTTACGAGCTCGCGCGAGGGTCGCTCGCAAACCCGGGCGGTAAAGCTGGCGCGTGTATATATGTACACGCACGTATCAAGATTATCGGGCGAGTGAGCCTGGGAGAAAGCGCACTGCATCCTCGGCCTGGAACAGAGGAAAGAGGCCTCGGGCCGGCGGCCCGGCGCACTCACCGTACTCGTCGTCGCTGGCCCCGCTGCGGTCCAGGCTCGGCGACTTGGCCGTCCTCTTCCAGCGGAAGCTCCTGAAGGGCGACTTGCTGCGGCTGCGGTCCTTGCGCCTCAGGGTGCCCGACTCGGAGCCGCCTCGGGGCGCTGCAAGTGCGCGGGCAAACACAGAAAGACACACAGGTTTACTCGGGGCTCGCCTACTTACCGCGACCCGGTTCTCCCTAAAGCGCGCGGTCCCCTTTGCCGTCCCGGGGGAAGCGGCCTCGGGAGCGGGGACGCGCGACAACCGTCTCTTTTCTCCTCTCGGGCGCTCGATATAGGCACGCTGGTCGCCGGCCACCGGGAGCTTTACGAACTACAGGGGTTACTACGTTTCTACGTGCAGACATTGTGTGAATCTACGTGTGCTCATGCAATTTGTTGATGCGTATACGCGTGGCTGTGGCTCTTTGACCGAGGCCCTCCTTCCGATCGGCAAACGACCGAGGCATCGGCAATAAAGCTCCGACGCCCAGTCACGATAAGGAGTCGGCCAGCAGCCAAAGAGTGTGTTAGACTGTCATGCATGTTATCTTTGTATCAGATCTACTGTACTCTACGGTTACACTGTGTTATATAGGCGCCTTGAGAATCAAGTGTCTTTCCTAAGAGGCATCTTGTGTGTACTCTGTCACGCTCCGTATGGTCTCCCGTCATCCTCCAAGTGCTGCTTGCCGATCCGTTCCTCTACATGGATGCCGAAGCGTACGCGCGTCGAGCGACGTGTTAGTGCAATCTATGACGCGTGAAACTCCGTGCCGCGTATATAAATCACGAGCTGGCCGCGACGCCGCTCGAGAAAGGAACCCGAGTACTCGGCCGCGCGCGCGCCTCAATTGCCTTTCAGCCGGCCGGCCCTAACGACAATAATTGATTTGAAATTGCAGGAAATGTCATTGAGAGATTATACGGGATGTAAAGTATCCCCGAGAGCCGCTGCTACTGCCGCTGCGGGCTTATTGCCCTCGTCCGCCTTTTGCTCCGCGTTTTACTCTTTTTCTCATGCCGACAATGAAATCAATGGCTTTTGACGATTTGGAACAGCCGCTAAATATAGCTCGCTACACGTCGAGTAATTGATTTACACCGCTTAGCTCCGTTCAATTCCATCGTAAAGCTTAGACTTTAATACAAAAGCATCTATAATACAATTGAATGTTGAACTACGCGTGCTTAAGCATCTACCGGAAGCGCGTTCTTAACCTTGGCAATCAAAATCTATGGAGTAACGGCAGATTCGAATATTTTTTAATTTATAATTTACATTCAGGTTTTAATACCGATTGGAATAATCGTGCAGAGCGTAATATCTACGTCCAATAAATCTATTTGTTCGCGAATAAAAACGTGATTCGAGAGTGACGTTTGTCTCGTCGCAAACTTACTTGTAGGATCAGGTGAGGATCGTTGCTTCGTTGGGGACGGCGATTGCGATACAGATACCTCAGCCGGGACTTGTCTCCTTTCGCTCTTTCGAGCATGCACTACTCCATACCGCATGGGTAAAAAACATGCTACTGTTTTAATTACGCAATGAGAATTTCTTGTGCGCCATATAAGTAAGCTCGCAATTTGTACAGACACAAGAGCGACTTTACATACAGTGGTGTACGCAAAAAGCAAGTGCCTTTATACGCAAAAAACGAGAAAGCTCAGACACACTGTGACATTTATCCAAATCTAATGCATCGACATGTTAAGCAAACAATTATTTCAATCTGTACAACGATTCTCAAGAATTTTTAATAATTTATTATCATAGGCACAAGAAATTTTTATGCTGTGTTATAACTAGTTATATAAATTGTCTACTACGTTAAATGTATCAGAATAAGTTTTAACGCTACTATACAAATTGATTAGACTACTCAAAAATTTAACAAATAATATGAAAATGTTACATTTTAAAATTCTACAAATATACAACTGTTTAAAAAATAAATAATCATCCTCCATCAAAGAGTTAAGGTGCTATAAAATAAAGTACCTACCGCAAGTGCGAGATAACTAAAATCAGTCTGAAATTGGTGCAGCTACAAAAGCTCAGTGATAAAGTAGTAAAAAATGTTAGCTGACAACCTGAAAACTGATATTGTTTAGTCCATGTATTAATAAGTGCTCGAAGCTCCAATGAAGTGTGCGTCCATCACCTATTTTTCTGAGCGAATGAATGAAAAAATTTCAATGGGTTATAAACAAACACCACCACTCTGCTACAAGATTATTGTAATAAAAACGCACATGTGATACATTATAGGCTGAAAATAGAAAACATGTAAATACTAATATATTCGCTTTGACGTTCCATCACCTGAGCATAATGAATAACCCACAAAACATTTAATAAAATTATAAGGATATTTTTTAGATTAATTATATGTAAATATATATAACTGTAAGTACCATTATTAACAATGATTACGTTAAGTTTGTTATTAGATAATTGTTTAGTAAAATTATACACACTGTGAGTATACGTTTTTTATACCGAAGACAAATAACACACTTGAGATGAGTGTAAAGATGTGTGAAGAGTGGAATAAATATATATGATGGATCTATTAAACAACGGCAACGGGCAGACACTCACCTTCCTTGGGCTTCTCTTGAGCCTGCGCTGTTCGCGTGGAAGACTTACGCTGTGTCGCTGTGGTTCGTGCATTCCGTGCCGCGTTAATTTTTGGGGTGCGTTAATGTTCGAGGGATTCATTGTTTATTAGGATATTATGAGGTGGACAAGTTTTTAGGTAAGGATAGAAAACAGAGGTAAAAAGAAACGTGCTGTTAGCGAAAGTCATGCTTCAATTGCAAATATTATACCTTCTCCTATCAAATTAGAAGGTTAGTAAATGATCAGCACCAGTCGGAGGAGAATATATGCATATTATCGCGTGAGAGAAAAGTGAGAACAAACCTTCTAATTTCATAGCGCGATTATTTCTCTTTTTCATTTTCGGTTTCATGAACTTTACAACAAGTTCGTAAAAAATGACTGATTCGTAATAATTGCATTGATGTAAATATTACGTGAGCAATTCAATTTTTATTACTTTTGAATAATTAAATTATTATCAATATTTGATAAGCAACGAATATTAGATTTTTGACTCGACACTTAATGAGATTATAATGTAGATAAGTCTTTATTTTATGAACACTAATTTGCATGATGAAACAAAAGAGTAAAAGAATTTTTTGATCATAAAACTTACCATGATCGTCGTCGCGATCTCTACTAGGAACGCCATCTGCTTCCGCTCTGTAATTAAAATATATAGTTGTAGTAAAATCGCTATAAATAATATTGAATAAAATTAACAGTTCGAAATAGATTTTAATACCTTTCTCCAGATGGTTCTTCAGGACTAGCAACTGGAGTTGCTTTAGCTATTCGTGCAGCTTCAGCAGCAGCCGCTTCTTCCTTCTTGCGCCTTTCTTCTTCTTCTCTTTCTTGTTCTCTTCTCTTCAATTCTCTGAGTTCGAACTACAATTAAACAGATAAGATATAATATTTTATACATAAGGTGAATTTCGTATTAATTGAGATTTCTGTTTTTACTCACCGTTGTCAGACGTTGCAAGGCACTGAATCTTTCTTCTTGTGCAGCTGCTGATTTTTCAAATGCCTCGTGCATTTTAATCAGATTTTCAACCTGATCAATTGTGAGCTGTAAAAGGAATAAGTATAAGAATTAGATAATGAAAGAGTTAATAATGTAATTAAAAGTAAAATATCATTTAAAACTTACTCCAAGTTCTTGACTCAATAGGTATGGTTCTTGAGCGATTAACCAAGCTTCCGCTACTGCAGCGTCTCTTGCAAACTGATATACTTCCAAAACTGTTAACAAAAAGGATTTTGTTATTATATCAAATTAAAATTTTTCCCAGATTAAGGTTAAGCCGGTTAAGGTAAAACTTAATTAAAAATACGTACTGAGCTGCAGATTCTCCCAACGTTCTTCCCAGCGATGTAATAATGCATTTCTGTGATCTGTGAGGGCTGTAAGCTTTTCGTTAATCTGTGCGCTTGCATAGTGTTTTCTTGCCAACAAATCTTTGCCCAAGTGAATACAACTCAGCAGATTATCCTCTCGTGTATCAATTTCAGCCTTGAGGCTCTGATGATTATTCATTAACAGTTCCACTCCACTGACGTCTCTAGGTTTCTCACTCGTGTTCATCTGTCTGACAACATCGTCCATCCAAATCATCAACGTCCTAACCATGTTGAAGAATCTGAATAAATCTCCAGTATCCTCTGAAAAATAAAAAAGGTTTATAAGTAACAAGTATTTATTTTCTTTCATGCTGACAATTGTGTAGAAAAATTAAGCGATTCTCACCGAGTTTGTTTTTACGGGCTTCGCACAGCGATTGAAGATTGTTCCAAGCGGCAACGACTTCTGCTTCGCGATTTGTGATTTCGCGAGCTTTATCGCCAGCATAGCTTGCTTGCAGTTTACCTGATTCATCCTGGATCTGTGATACCTGACTTTGCAGAGTTGACAAATCCTGGATAAAGTTACCGTGTTTACGTTGGAGAGCAGAGACAGAACCAGCGTCACGACCAAGCTCATCGGACATGGCATTTTGTTTCTCAAGTATACGACCAAGAACATCTTTGCAATCGTGGAAGAACTTGTGCAGCTCGCGACTAGCTGCGAGCATCTGGGTGCGGGTCTCAATAAGCTCCAGCAGATCTTGCCAGACCTGCAATTAAATAACACATCGTTAATTATTTCCATGGATTTAGACTTTTTAGAATTAAATTTGATGGTCTATTTCGTATTGGAAAGCAAACAATGAGACCAATTTTCGAAAATTATATTTACAAAATAATACAGATTATTACCTCATTCAAGCCATCCTTCCATTCGGCAATAGTGGCGGCATCCGAATGTCCAGCGGCAATAAGTGAGTCAGCGATACCGTTGACGGTCGCTACTCTCTCGGAGCCTATGGCTTCCGTATCCCGAGCAAATTCCTTGAATCGTTCCCACAGAAGAGTAACGTGATCGTAGTCTTGACCAAGCTCATGGCTACCTGCGACGAGCTCACGCTCAACAATCCATTGCTCTAGGTCATCAACTTCGCGGTTCAGAATGAACAGTTGGAGAGCTTCCTCCAACTTGGCACGACGCTCACCAGCAAGGTCTTTCAAACCGGCATACAGCTTGTCGACCTGCGACTGCTTGACCGCGATCTGATCGGCCAGTGGATGCTGATCGCTGATCAGCTGCCTAGAAGTCTCTCCCAGCTGCCTAATAGTCTCCGCATAATCTTCAACAGCGTGCTCCAGACCCTCGTGCTTCTTCATCAGATTCTGCGCTGAAATCTCGTCTTTTCCTCGGTCCTCAACCATCATGTACAGCTCCTGTTCGCTCATCCAGGATTCAGCCTCAGTCGCGTCAAAGAAGTATTGCTGAGCCTTTTCATTTTGGGCAAGATGAGCATTCCTATCATCTACAGCGTCTTTCAATTCCTTCCACTTTTCTGTTAACTCCGCAATAAGCTTGTTGAACTCGCCGCTGTCCTCGTGACCTTCGTCGATCAACTTCTGACCGTTATTGCAAACGAGGTGAATACGTGGCTCGTGATTATCAATTTCTGTTCTTAAAGACTGATTCTTCTTCTTTAGCATATGGACATTGAACAGGGAGTTTCCAAACTCCTTACTTGTGGCCTGCGGCATTTTCTCCGCGATCCAAAGTTTTTCATCCTCGACGTCGCGTCTGAACTGGAATGCCTCCTTCTTCTTCTCGAGTTGACGCTGACGATCAATAAGAGGCGCCTTAAGTTGAGCGAATCGCTGAGCGACCTTTTCTTTCTTAAATTTGATCTCTTCCATCTTGTGGTCAGGTACAGTCTGTTGTAGATGCTCGGCTTGTTTATCCAGTTCAGTAACCTGTTTGGCTTTCACCGCCATTTGAGTTTCTATCATTTGCTGTTTCTGCATAAGAATGTTGACAGAGGCTAAATCGGAGCCGGTATCCGTGCTTTCGATCTGTTTCTCTAATTCGTTCATCCAAGAGTCGATATCGTCACAAGTTTGGTGAATAAGAACCTCCCGATTCGCATCGAATAATCTTTTGCCCTTGTCGTGCGTCGTCGTTTCAAGTTCTTCGAACTGATCGGCAAGCTCAGCAACTTTGGGTTGGATAATCTCAGTTAGCTCAGGCTTCTGTTGGACCAGATCATCAGCAGAAGATTGCAGTTGTTGTAATCTATCTTTATTACTGGCAATTTCGGCCTCAAAGGCTTGATGTCTAGTCCATTTGCTGTGAACCGTCTTCGCGCTTCTGTATGTCTCATCTTGGGCGACGATATGCTTCTCCTGTATCCATTCTCCGAGTTCCTCGCAGTCCTGCAAGAAGAGCTGCAACTGTTGTTGATCGCGAAGTTTGTCCATTAGTTGTTGTGCCTTGTCGCGATTGATGTTGCGGCGATCGTTGATTGATTCGGCCTTCTTCTTCACTTTATCAGCAGCAAAATGACCATCGTCGACAAGTCGAGCAGCAAATTGAACTACAGAATTGATTTTTTCGTCGTTTGCATCCATGGTCGTCATGAAAGCCTCGTGCCGCTTGATCATATTCTCAGCTTGCTCGAAATTGATGGGAGTCTCATCCTTTGCCAAAATGTGCTCTTGCTGAGATAGCAGAACTTCAGCTTGTCGGGCGTCCCGGTCAAAGACTTGGAAGTTGAGGGAGTTAGACAATAAATTCTGTCTATTGGCCCACATTTGGTGCAACTCCTCCCATCCCATTTTGAGGGCATTCAACCTCTCGCGCAAGAACATGTACTGCGTATCATTATCTCCAGCTTCGGTCGTCAGCTTTTCACCGTATTCCATCATTTTCTGGTAGTCATCGGTGTAGTTGTCAATCTCCTCCTTAATGTTCTGGTGCTGCGATAGTAATTTCTCAGCATCGGCCAGACTTGTTGGCTCGTCCTCACTTGCTACATCTGTCTGTGTTTTGGTTAACCAGGCCTGGAAGTGATCAAGATCACGCAAGAATCGATGAAGATCTCCAGCCTCCTCTAATTTAGAATCACGCTCTTTAAGCATCTGAGTAAGTTGTTCCCAAATGGTATGAATCTGTGTAATTCTCTCCCTAATAACAGCCGCTTCTTCTGGATGATCTCCTTCGATAAGCTGGGCTTCTTTTTCAAGCGCATCGAGCTTGGCTTGAATAGCAGCCAGATCTCGTTCCATTCCACTGAGACGACGTTGAAGAGTCATGACACCAGTCAAGTCCATCTCGAGACTGTCGGTTTGTTGTAAAATGCGCTTTTTGTCTTCGATCCAAGATACAGTCTCGCGACATTCGATGTGGAAAGTCTGTACACCATGAGCAGAGTTGAGAGATTCGCGTTTTGATTCTGCCTTCTCGCGTAATTCCGCCCATTTCTGGTTTAATTCGTTTTGTCGCTCGACAATCTGTTTTGAATTTGGATGTTCGACATGCAACAACTGTCTCGCTAATTATAAAAAGAATATGATTTATTAGTAACTTATAGATTGTGATCAAATGTAAAGACTCAAGTAAAAATGCAAATTACCTAATTGATTAACAACAGCTACACGTGAAGCATTAGCATTCATTTCCTTTTCGAATCCATCGTAACGATGTTTCATTATTTCTACATCCTCAATATCTTTAGCGGGTACCATGGTATCTAACATTCTATTCTTCTCTCCAATCCATTGTTCAACACCATCAGCTTCGCTAAACAATTTGTAGAGAGACAAAGCGTCCAGTAATTTCTGTTTCCTCAATTTAGCCAATTCCAACAATTCTTTGTAGTTTTGATCAATTTTAGCGACTCTTTCGACTACCTCAGGTGATTTAGCATCTTGCTCTCCAAGTTGTCCTAAATACAAAAGTAAAACATTAAAATTCTCATTCATTCTTTAGAAAAACATCGTTTCAATAACTAATTTTTACCCAATTGTTGATGTAATTGTTCTACAGATGTAGCATAATTCTTCAACTCATCAGATACATCTTTGTGTTTCTTAAGTAGGGACTGTACATTAGCTTCGTCTCTGCCAACGTCTTCAGATGATATCAATTTTATGGAATCTAACATCCAAACGTCGATGTCATCAGCATCAGCGAACAATTGGTGATAGTCAACGGCTTCTTCCAATCTCTTTCTTCTAAATGCAGCCAAATCGAGTAAATGATTCCACATCGTGAGAATCTCTTGTAGTCTTTCTTGAATCTTATCAGATCCAAAGTGTTGCTGACGAACTATTAAAACAATCAGTTTTTAATAACATTTATATATTTAACTATATTCTTAACGCGTATTTAATAATATATTACCTAATTCATCTCCAACAGATACAATGGACATAAGCTGAGGTTCGTGAGATTGTATCTCATTTTCTAGAGCCTTGTGTTTGGATAACAGAAGATTGATCGTTGTAAGATCGTGACCAATGTCACCAGTGGAAACGATGTTCTCTTTCTCCTTAATCCAATTTTCCTCATCAGCCATATCCCAATAGAATTGCCAAAGTTTGCGCGACTCCTCCAGACGAGCGCGACGCTCAACGGCAAGACGCACGAGTTCTGAGTAGGCATCTTCAAGCTGTTGAACGCGCTCAACGATGATTGTAGGATCACATGGTCTATAGCCTTCATCCTATAATTTTTAATTAAATAATATTGAATTAAAAATGTATGGAAATTTGACTATTTTTAATTTAATATGAGCTTTTAATAATCCCAACTTATTTATACCTGTTCAAGGAATCTCTGGCTCTGCTGTACAACTGCCTTGACCCTCTCTCCCAATACGTTGATATCAGCAACAACGAGAGAGTTTTCCTGCAATAGACCTTCAACACCCATAAGATGTTTGCCATAGTCATCGGTCAAGAGCCTGAGTTTGATCTCTTCCATACTATCAAGGATATAAAGCATCTCCTGGAAGTTCTGCTGCAACTGTAGCGATAGTTCAAGTCGAGATCTACGTGCACGCAAAAGCTCGAGCAAGTAGTTCCACAACCGAAGGACATTGTCCTTGCGTGCATTGATGCGTTCGATATCATGATAATTCTCAGCCTCCAGCTCTTGTGAGACAGCCATAACGGCCTGCACACGTTCCTCGTACGCGAAGATATCGGTCTCGATAGCCTCGTGCTTTTTCGCAGCCGCTTCTACTGCTGCCAAGTCGAAACCAAAATTGTCCTAGACAACAAAACGTAAATCAGTCAATTTTATACCATTCGTCGACAGAATTATTTCATTTTTACCTTAAACGACAGTAATATTATTCTAAAAATAACATTAATTTCCTAAAAATGAAAACAATAAAAAACGCACCTGTGATACAAGTCGTTGATTCTCCGATAGCCACGTCTCTCTCATACTAGCCTTTCGGTTGAACCTAGCCGCAAGCTGATCAAGCTTTTCTTGTCTGATAAGTTCTTCCCTAAGGGCAAGTTCTCTCTCATGCTCAGCTTTTTCAAGCCTCTCCCAAGCTTTGTTAATGTCGGAGATCATTTTGCCTTCCTTGGGCGTGTATGGCTTCTGGTTGTTGGCACGCATCTTCGACTGGAGTGTGAAGAGAAGTACCTCTAGATTACCCTTCTCAACAAACTTGGGCGGCTTTTCAACTGTTCGATAGTTGGAGAACTGGGAGAGTTGCGATTGAACTCCAATGAGTGAATTGGCGAACTGCCTATCACCGAGGGCCGAAATCGTCGATTCGATCCATTTGAGTAGATCGCTCGTTAGACTCTCGTACTCGCGGATCATGCGATCATTCTCCATAGCGATACCCACAACTTTTCCTATTCTCTTTCCTACAATGACAAAAATATTTTGCAATTTAAGTTAATATTTTTGTGTTTAGTGAAGTACACTTAAAGAGATTCAGATTTTAAATATTAATCAAAAAGTCTTACCTTGAACGGTCTCTTGTTTTATCTTGGAGAAATAGTGATAATATGTGACGACGTATGTTATAATAGATTTTTCATCAGGATGATCGACAAAGATGTCTTCCGCGTCAAGTAACTTTGTGAGACCAAGCTTGTCTTCAGCAACATTGAATGCATTATTAAGATTGTAAATAGCATTACTCTTAGAGAGCTTATCAAACTGTATAAGATCGGGCTTGTGTTTATGAATAATGGCATTGAATGCTAGACCATCGCGCCATGAGGTGGTAAAGTTGCGCACATTGACATTATGGTATCCAGCGGTCTTCATCTGGCACCAGAGCAGTAAAGCGTCCTTGGCGCTCTTGGTCTCTTGATTATCTGTCTCCTCAATCGTAATGTCTTGGATCTGGAAGCGAAGGATTATCGTCCAAATGAGACCAAGGGTCAATCTGGGGTTTCCGTCTACAATATCGTGCGAGCCCATGTTCTCGAGATGGACGCGCTGTTCGCGAAGGAACTGCAGCGCCTTGTCCACGTTCTCGAGACAATGAATACGCATTTTGCCCTTGGTAGGTCGAGGCAGTCTCTCTCCTGATAGGATTTCGAGGAGCTTTATCAACATCTTGCCGTCGCGCAAGTCTACGTAGAGGTCGCCAATGCGCGACGAGCAGCGCACCAAGTGCGAGTTTACCCATTTTTGGAAGGTCTTCTTCTGAACCAACTCACGTTCACCTGAAAACATTATTTATTTATTAAAATACGTGATCATATCGTATTAATGCAGTTTTTCATATTTACAACGACCTACACAAATTCAACGAGAACAATTACTTTTTTATTTTCAAACATAAATACGAGAAACTTTATTTTAATCTTTCGATTATCTGCTAAATTTTTTTAACTTTAAACTATTCCAAAACTATTTTTTCTTGTTTATTTTTACAACTGACCTTCGCATTACATTATATGTATACGGCAAAACTTTCCGGGATAAAATTGAAGTTTTTTTTTCACTTCGGTAACTATCATATTAAAATTAATTAACCATTGCACCTTTTTAAACTAGTTCGAATAAAAAAACTTTTTTATACAATATTATAAAATACAAAAATATAAACCTATGTTTAAATATAAATTGTCCAATTCGTGTTTTGAAAAAGATTTTAAGAAGATTTTTACAAAATTTATCTATTTGTTATTTAATAAATATATATTGATTTAAAAAAATATGTTAGATCAGTACATGTTTGGACTTCCAATAAATATAATTCTTAAATTTCCGTGTACGTTAATTAAGTATAAAATTATATGCATACAAAAACTAGAATCAATAAAAATTAAAGCTATCTCACTTTTGTTTGTTTAACAGGCAGTTAAATCCTAACGTCATTTGCCAACTAACCAAAACAAAGCCGTCATAGTCATCTCATCTCCAATCTCCTCGCGCGGAATCGCTTAATAATGGAATGCAAGGATTCAAACAATGATTGCGCAACGTGCAATTATCTGTTTAAGAATCGCATTGAATCATACTTCGCGAAACGCTTATAGAACGTGGTACTTTTGAGCTTTTGTGCTCTTTCGAACCAAAGTGCGTTAACGATAGGTAATTAACCTTAAAAATCATACTGCTAAGAGTTTTAATTGTTCTTCGCCTGTAATAAAAATACCTTAGCGAATATTAAAATAAAAGATAAATGATCTGGTACATCATCCGGATAAGCGGTGGGGATCCGGCACGGAATGCCGAGGGGTAGAGGACAACGCGTCCGCATTGCGTAACAAGGCGTCGGCTTGCGTGTGCGCGCACAGGCCTATGCTTATCATTCGCCCGGCTACAAACACTGTGCGGATTACATAAAAATACGGAAGTTAGTTTAATTTATTTAAGTAAGGTTACATGTCTACTGTGAAATAAAATTTGGATCCGAAGTAATCATGATTGATTAACTAAATATACTATAAAATAGTATAGAAAAATCGAGACAAATAATATTTTATGCTGTAGGAGATACTATGACTCATACAATTTTTCAGTATTCATAATGCTCAACGACTTTTTAAGCAGGAAATGACTGATTAAAATTATTCTTATGAATTAAAAAGTTAGACGTTATTTTTTGCATTATAGTACAGTATTCGATTAATAAAATAGCTGATATCATACATGTACTATAAGGATCGCCAACAAATGGAAAAAGTAGAATAAATAGAAAACAGGAAAACGGATGCTTACCGGCTAAGGCTTTGATGCGGGAACGCTCGAAGAGTCTCGAGCTGGAGTTACCTCCATCGTATTCGTACTCATCGACGATCTCTTGCTGGAGCGTTGGGTCCCAGCCGGTACGCTGCACCGAGATGTCGGTCGTCATTTTGCCGTCGTTGCAGCCGCTGCCGCCGCAGCCCTCACTCGGACCAACAGCTCAAGCACCTTCCAATCTTTAAGGGCACTCCTGCAAATCGAAAATACACATTCACTTAGTGAGAATCGTCATTTTATCATATCACTTAAAATGTTAAGGCTTTTTGGGATTAAATTTTTTAAAATATTCTCGCGATGATTCTCGTACTCTTATTGGAATCATTTGATATTTGTCAGCGATTAAAATGAGTATAATTTACAACATTGTAATTGTCAACATGAATGGGATCCTATAAAAAGAAGAGAGCTAAACTAATTTTAGTCTGCAAATGCACATCTGCAAGGCATATACTACACTTGCACGTATCCATTCAATCATTTACACATATAGTGTACAATTACGTAAATTCTAATAGAATTCTGAGAATAGCATTTGCACATTCGAAACAACGTAAAGTTGTTTCAGTTTTTTTACCAGTAAGGAAAACGCGTGATATGAGACTCCAATCTTAAAAATAACCGTACCTTATTTGTATTTAATTCAAAGAAGTAAAACAAATATGTTTAACATAAGTTTTATATCTTTCGTGTTTATGGGTTACAATGTAGAAATGAATTTAAAAAAAAAACAAAATATTCGTTTTGGAAGTAGGCAGTTTTAATCTTTTATTATGCGTGGTATATTTTAAGTGATTGGAGTGATTGGGTGGTGATTACAACGTTATTTTTAATATTCTATTATTGGCTTACATTTTTTTAAACAATTAAACGATTTTAATTCTTTGGTTTTCTTTCTTTATTAATATAAATAACTGTAATATTAAAACATTATTTCATTTTTATAACACCAACTACATGTTTGCATAAAAATATCTGTATAAGAAAACGGTCGCGGTAGTACGACTATTTAATTCAGAGGGCCAACGTATAATGTGAAAAATTCTGTTTCTCGCCTCTCATCCAGCATGCAATGAGTATGAAACAGCTTTACCATTACGTCACACAACCCAACGATGATGTCACGCGCATTAAATACACGCCATCCAGAGACAAGTAGGATTACTCGGACGATACATACTACATCGCGCTGCTCCTAAAACCTGTCTGCTGCTGATCTCCATCACCTTATCTGTTCTTATTATCGCACGTTTCTTATGATAAGAACATAGCGGTACTACCAATAAACTGACTTTTTAATTAACGATTTTCGATCCTGTAGAGAGTAGTTCAAAGTATATGTACGGTTTACTAATAAACCGCTGAATAGCCCTTTATATCTGCCGCAGAGCGAATACGATATAGTGGATATCTCACGCGATGATCTTCTCATGGTAAAAGCAAAGTTGGCGTTCTACTTATTTAAACATATAAAAAGTTAAATAAATGCTTTGCACTCGGCTTTGCAGAATAGCAAGACGGTAGTATCTCGAGTGGTATATACAACTGTACATGTAAAATAATAATTGTTTTGAGTTATGGACAAGAACTAGATGCTACACCCATTGAAAAACGAAGACAAATTTTTATTTCATATTGGGATATAACAATGAATTCTGCATAAATACAATTAAATTATTATCATTTTTACATTTTTAAAGCACAGACTACAATTATATTTCAAAAATCAAGTCGTCCTAAATATAAATATGATTACATCGCTTTGAACACGAATGGTATTTGTCAAACGAACGATTCAAGGCTACTGATTATTTTCCATCGGTAGCAATTACTTTTTGAATAGTCTGTAAAACCGATTAGGTAATCTGTTAGAATATAGAAGACATATAAAACTAATATAATAACTATGTTCCATGTTACTTGAATTTATAATCCCTAAAATGATTAATTGCTAAATAGGGATTTCATGAATATGGTCCATTTCATGTTATTGTGCATATGTATTTCGATAAATTAATGCTTCTTTATTCAGCACATAATCTTCTAAATTAAAGTATTAACAAAAAAGATTTAACAAATCAATAACGCATAAATAAAAATTATATCTCTTAGAGTGAATTAACTTGATTCATTTCATAAATTAACTCGATTCATACAAGAAAAAGAAATTGCAATATCGTATTGCCGTAAGACGATACTTAATGACAAATTTTGATTACTTGTTTTACTTAACAAAAAATACCTTACATTGAATATCACCTACTAAAGTAAGATAAAAAAAGCTACTCAGCGACGAAAAATTGACAAAGATCTGGTACTGTGCTTAGTCTGCATAAAACAGAAGGATTTATATACATAATCAGAAGATCAGGCTTGACGAATTACACAACTCTCGTGCGTCGTCTAGTGCATTAGCGATTCCCCTGCAGCATCCGTCACAGAAACCTCTTGTCGCATTCATACACACGGTCACTACATAATACTTCTATGCAATAGTAGATTGTGTTCGTTCGCGTGACAATTGTATGATAGTCTAGACGAGCGCATTCGTGGTCTCGTGAACTTGTGCAGTTCCAAGACCCAAGTGCATTTTATCAGACATAAAGTAACTACTAAGTGTCATGGCTAAAGAAATTTACCAGAAGTAATAATTAATATTTTATTACTGTAAAGAATATTATGTGTTTTTGATGAGATTGATTATGATACTATAGTTTCAACTTTAGTGTAATAAAGAAAATTTATCGATGTAGTGAAGCGTGTAGTTGTCATCAAGTTTGCATAACGAGTTAAGAAGGAAAGTGAAGCAGCTACTACCAGGTACATCTCACTCATCCCTCGAAATTCGATCCAGTCCAAGAGAGCCGGTTTGGGAAGTTTTACTGGTTGAATACCAAGCCTAACCATAGAAGAAAGCTTGATTTCCAACGAAAGCGATTTCGATTTCTATAACCGTGACTAAGTGGTTCCCATCTCTAGACCAAGTTGTATATTTATAACTCGAATCCTTCACCTTCCAAATCTGTAAGTCCTTGATAATCTTAAAAGCAGTGTTTAATCTCACTTTTAATTAATAGCGTTATATCGACAGATTGTATTTAACGCCTACTCCAAGCTTCGAATCTATTAAATAAGAGTGCAGAACCTTAAGCAAGCACCCGACCAAAAAAAGTCCATACAAAAGTCGAATTCAATCGATGGGTGAGACAATAATCATTCGAGGAGATCTTCAGTGAGACAGACACGAGGAAACGCGGGCACAGCGGCGGCGATAGCGCAGTGCACTTGCCGCGCCCAGGCTGCGGCGACTTAGACATGCACGGCGGAGCTCGTGCGCATTTTCTCTCGTCCATCGCCGTCCGTCGCGACTCCCAATTAGGAATTCATTAGGCGCGTCTGGCGGATGGCCGCCCATCACCCCGGAACAGAGTCGATAAACGGATACTACGCGTGGGCGCGGTGGAAGGTGGAACTCGCGTCGCGTCGCTAACCTATATGCACGCATGCACGCGCGGCAAGTCAGTGCCAGCGACGGCGGAGGCGGCTCTATTGATTCAAGACCGCTGATAAAGGCACGCGCTCTGCCCTACCGAGCGTGCACAGGTATATCATGTTCGCGCGTTCGCGTGTCCCACATTTGCGAGCGTTACTCTTGCGCGGCGCTCATCGGTTTATCTCCTTTTTTTACATTTTTTATGTTCTCTCGTGGCTTGTGTGCAGGGTCTTCAACCTCGCTGATCATCGTCATTTTTTAATTTAGAAATTGCTTATTATATCTATTTGCAGAAATAATTTAATGATTAAAATTTACTCATCAAAATGACAAAATTAGATGATGAGATAACTTTTAAATTATTCTTGTATTTTCTAAATCACAAAAAAAAATTCATAAAATAACGTTTATACAACTCTTATTTTGCATATTTTTAATTGGGATGAATTATGTTTATGAAATTGTAATTGATGAATTTAAGGTTAATACGCGGAACTGTTAAACTGTCAGTAGCCAAACGTAAAACACAAAAAATTTTAAATACATTTTTCTAAAAACAATCTAGATCAACCCTTTACGAGTTGTTGTTTTTTATGTATTTTTAAAGACACATTTGCATGTGCACAATAAGAAAACTTTAGACTTTAAATGTACAATTATATTCTGAATATTTTGTAATAATCACCTTTTTATTGCACAACACACGAGTAGAGCAGAATAGTAATCTAGCTGTATATTTAAACTACCAAATCTGTATGATGTCGTTAATTTCTAAATAAAAATATGCATGTAAATTTTTGTTTGTTACATAATGAATCAAGTATTCCAATTATTTATGATACAACATAATACACACGGTTGTAAATTAATGGTCGGGAGTGTCTGCAGAAGCCTAGAGTACAAAATAATGACTATTGCAATTTATCATGCAATATACTTCATCACAAATACGATTAATTTCGCAATAATTTTTATTACAAAATAATAACGTTTATCTTTAAATAATGAATTTAAAATTATCTAGTGATTAAATGATACTAGATAAATTATATATTTGAAAACATAAATCTTATAGAATGATAAAAAATATCAAGCGACTCGTAACACAAGTATTGATTTTTAATCGACAAAAATCACATCTTATACGTATACTATTAAGCGAATTAATCGTTATAAATCACGAATGACATATAATAAAGTAACAAAATCGTACTTGAGTTAACGCGCTCTCCCTATAGTAGGAACAACCTAACCATTAAGTTGTTAAAATGCGCGCAGGGCACAATTGACACGCGTGCGACTCACGAGTGCAGTGAGCGGCTCACGAAACCGTACACCTATTGTACAGGCAGCTAGCGTGCCACAACAGACTGCCGTTATAAAGTACACGTAACCTTGATGTAGTGGGAGAGCTGATGGCTGGCCTCCTCGAATACTATAACCACAATATGGCACCGAACTAAGCGTCGGTTCGAAAAATGCCGCTTCTTACAGATCCTTCATTCTCTGGCAACTATTCCGATTTTGACACATCGTTCACGAATATTCTACGGAGAAAAACGTGCCCGAGCTCACGTACTGCTGCCCTCGCGCTATCAGATAAAAACAAAGTGGACTACGCGTTGTTAGGCGGCAGTGCCGCGTCGGGCCCCATCGGACACTTGCCGGCCGAATTAAGAGCAATTACGCAAGTGCGCACCTCCACGGGAGGTCCGTAACGCGGGGCCGCTCGTTGTCGGCATTACGCAGGCACGGCCCTGCGTTGCAGCAGCCGGGCGCGGGATTCCATTGCCGTCGCGCGGCGGCGGCATCGGAGTTTAATGTTGCTCCGGTGACGCGTCGCTTCATTGGAGACACGTTATATTGTAATTGCGCGTGCCCTATCAAGGCGAATCTCGCGCCGCCGGCTCTTCCGGGTATTGCAGTCGGGCGGAACGGCGGCGTACACTTTGCTCGAGTTAAAAAAAAGTGCACGGGTTCGGCGAAAAAAATTGCCTCCATTAGCTTGGGAATTAATTGGAAGGAGAAAACCGTGGAGAAAATACGTGGCGAGTTCCCATACTCGTTCGACCGCATTGTGTACGCGCTCACGATTCAGCCGCGGCGGTGAACATCTGTATGTACGAAGAAGTCGTCGGCGTAAGCTCGTTATCAAGCCAGCTATTGTATTCAAATTGGAGCACATGATCCATGGGATTATTGTTTCAGAAAAAAGTAAAAATATTCAATATAAGTGCCTCGCTTTTGTCAGAGATATAAATATTACTCTAATGGATATAAAAAGGGTATATTAATAACACTAACGACGCCGTTTCTATATCAGATACGGTAATCATGAATTATATTTACATTTTCATCAGTTGCAATTGAACAAAAAAAACACCATCAAGTACATCACGATGCTCAAGCTAATATGTATCGTGAACTACAAATGATATTTAGCGCAATATGCATGATAAGTCACAAATTCAAACAGTGCGTGCAAGCACAAATCGGTGAAAGCGCCCGCGAGCGCTCCGTAAATTCGAACATGAGAATCTGGCCCATTGAATACTCTTCCTCCAGAGTATGAACGAATTTTCGAAAGGTCCACTTTCGACACACGAAGAGATGTAAAGGAAAAAAATAAAGGCGCGCGGCTGGAAATAGAGATCGCGGGCAGGGAGCGGGAGAAAAAAGGCGGCCCGAGAATAGCTCAGCGAGACGTTGGAAAGCGTAACGAGCGGCCCTCTAGAAAGCCCTCGTGGCTCCCCCGCGCACCACGGCATCAAAAGATAGGCGTGTGTGCAAGGGTTGCGCGGTTCCCGGGCGCGCCGCTTCCACTTGAGCGACCTTCGCGCGCCGCCTCGATTATTGAGGTACCCGCGGCGGAAGATGCGGAGAAAGCGCGTTTATATGACCGGGCAAACGAGAGTCGCAGGCTGTACGCACGAGTGCCGCCGCGCGTATAAGTTGGACGCGGGAGCGAGCGAGAGGCTCGGTCCGAAGAAGCCTTTTCCAGATTGCGGCTGCCTCGTCTGAGCTTCCTCGATTATTAATCGACGTGGCGTCACTGTCGCGTCGATCGAGCTTACTTTACAAGAAATCAGTGTAATGTCGAGATATTTAAGCGCGGTGGGATTGTTCATTTGCATAACTCAATAATTCAATGAACTCTAATAAGCACCCCGTTGTTTACCAGATATGTAGACCACGCTTGAATTAACTATTGTAAAGTTTACTTTTCCTATTCATAACTTGCTTTCAATGGCACTCGGGCATGTAGCTTCATAATATATTCTACATGTACTCCATATAGTGCTTTTATATGCTGTGATTGAATTATATGTTGCATACAAAAAGAACATTCATAAGTTTGATAGTTATTTACACTGCTCCACTCTAAAAACAAACGAAATTTTCAACTTTTACATTGGGAACACAATTGTTAGGCAAGCTAGAACTGATTATAGTTACATATTTAACGATACATAAAATAACATCGAAATTTTAACCAATAACTAAATTGATTCGTATTAAAATCTTTATACGATTTTCAAAATCTAAATGTCTTTAGCTGAGATTTTAAAACACGATTTTCTTATACTTAATTATTAATATTTGATTATTGTTTAAAAAATAAAAGAGTTAAAACCTTACTTTCACTTTAATACATATTATTAGCCTAATTGTTTTTTAACCTCTTCCTTGTGATAGTGTCACGCGACAAACTAAGTTTATAATTGCATTATATCATGTAGTTTGTTTACATGAGGGCACCAGTGTGTGAGAATTGCCGATAAAGAGCTTTTAGCCAAGCTTTTAGCACACGATACTGCCTACAGCTCAGCCTATAGTGAATGACTGCAGGCTGGAAAGTAGGAAGGCGCGATACACAGCTCGCTCGCTCTTATATTCTCTGCGGATTAAGCGAGGGATTAAGTTAACAAACTGCCAATGTTCCGGCGCGTCTCATTCGCGTCGGAGCTGATGGGCGACTTGCATAATTAACATAATTGGAATCTAGCCGCTAGCGGACGATCCGGCGCGGCAGCCGACTGTTCGATCAGACAAACCGAAGGAGGAAAAGTCCGCGGCGCATCGATCTCGTCATCGCAGCATCCGGCGGTCGAGGCCTGCAGCAGCAGGGACGTGCACGGTGCTCGGGTCGCTCGCACGAGCCAAGGGGGTCTCGTCGGGAAAGCCGAGGTGCACAATGGGGATGGGGCAGGCGGCGCGGAGGCGGCCCCGTGTCCTATTGATTTTCCGGGTGCAGCCGGGTCGGGCGGCGCCGCCTCTCCCCCGCGGGCGACAGCAGCAGGTTCCCCGCGCCGACGCACTCGCCCGCGGTGCTCGCGCCCGTTCCCCCCTCCTCTCTCTCTCTCCCTCGCTCTCGACGACGGGCCCCCGGAGGGACGTGGGGCTCGGCTCCGAGGCGCGGGCTCCCGCGCCTGCGTGCGCGACGACGCCGGCCGATCAGCTCGCGCGACACTCGGTCGCCCCGGCCCTCGCGCTTTTCTAGGTTACGTTTCCTCGTGGCTGAGCTTGGTCTACTTCGCAACTCGGCGCTATAAGCCTAGACTTTGTTCGCCGACTGTGTTACGGGCGCTGACTCACTCGGCGGAGGGTCACTTTCATCCGGCCCGAGACCGACACCGCCTGCACGGGCGATACTAGCTCCCCGGCGTCCACCCCCCAAGGCTGCCAGTCGGCGCCGATGCTTCTAAGGCGCACTTGCCAGGATCAATGCCGAGGATCGATATACTTTCGGATCGAAAAGAATTCTCTGCTTTTGACTCGGCTGTTGAGATACGAGTGCTCGAGTGCGTTGTCACGCTTCCCGTCCTATCGAGGGAGAACTTTCAAGGAGACTTTACATCAACCTGCATATGGGAAGAAAGCAGCACCGCTGTACTTGAATTAAAACTTGTAGAATCGCATAGACTGTGCGATTTTATTAAAATAAACGCCATATTTGAAAAGATGTTATTAGAAACGAATGAGTAATACGCTAGTCCTCGCGACTAAACGTGCCTTTCTCCGCATTACAAATGCACTGCGCACTTGAAGAAAGAGGAGTATACTAAGGAGTGAGCTGTCATCGGTCGTCTCCGGTTATGCGGACAAACACACAGGATCTCGTCGGCGAAGTCACGTCTCGGCGGCGCGCTTTGAACGATCGCATCGAACGGGAAGAAACGACCTCGAGGGGCACACAATAAACATGCGCGCGCCTCGCACCAGTTATCCGACTCCGCATCGGCAACGAAAGCCTAGTCTAAATACGCCCGGCGGGGGAAGGAGGCGCGCCGCGCTGCACAGCCGGGATCGAGTCCAGGCGGCTCCGCATCGCATAAACACGTATATGCTCCCGCTCCTCGGCGCCCATGCCAGTTTTATTGGGAAAGCGCCCGATATCCCTCCGCCCGGGCCTATTTTTAGGGCGAACGCGCGCGCGCCGCGGCCAAGGCGAGATAAAAGGAAGTTCAAGGCGCGCCCGGGGCTCGACCTTGTTGGCCGCGCGCCGCCAGAGTCCTTTGCGCCGCGGCCAGGTTTGTTGCCGCTGGAGGGAAACTTGCCGGAGGTGCTCCCTTCGGGTAACTGGGTGAACGCCCTCGAATCAGCGGCTTTCACTGGGAATCAATGCGCAGAGGAGATTTATGTTCCGCGAGAGGAAACCACACGGAGTTGAATTATGATTAAAGTTTTGCTGGACTTTTCTTTCTTCGAACGCAACCTTCGAATTTTATCCGGCACACTTATACCTGACTAATTTAATGCGCTTTTATTGGTACGGGAGAGTAAATAGACAACAATCATATGTTCTAAAAACGACTTCAGTGCTGGCATATATCCTATCACATGAAGACACTTGAAGGTGCCAATCAAATTTCGATATTATTTTTCATACAAATTTTACTTATTGCCGTTCCAAAGATTTCTATAAATTGCTTAGTATAAGTGAAAATTACGAGGAAAATTACGTAGTGCTAAGTTCAATGATTAGTCTATTGTTTTAAACTAACATTAATATTTTAAGTATAATTACTGACAATTTAAGTTTACTGTATAATAATTGTACGAGTAATTGTATGTTTTTACAATGAAGTCAGTTCTGATTTATGATGTATTTTTTTTATTTTTGTATTTCTGTAAAATTAATACAAAAACTGAAGTTAAATATATTTATCTTAAAAACTTCATCGATGTAACATGACCTTACATTTTTTTATGTACAGCCAAGGTTTAATTATTTTAATTTCGGTCTACGCACAATTCCAGGTAATTTAAAAGCAAATTTTTTTTTAAAGTCTCTGAAACTACTTTAATTATGTTAAAAAATGACGTTTACTTCTTTGAATTATAATTGTATCGTCTACTAATCAGTTACGATAAAGAGGAATAATTTACATTGATTTAAATAAAACGGTATTTTTGACGTATCTCAATCGCGAGGAGTTCTGCCGAGTGTGTACATATATTTGAATTCTACCGCAATCTACCGCAAACTCACAATATACAGCGAGGTGCGAGTTTTGTCTCCTATTATAAAAACTCAGTATAAACCAATTGTACATTATTCGTTATTCAAATGATTTTTTGGTTTTGCCAGATTAAGCCTTGAATATTCATTATATATAAGTAGTAAATAGATAATTTTATACAAGCATGAAACATTAGCCTAAATAGAAGACATTCCTTTCTCCGTTCGTAGGCATACTTCATTAATGGCACACTTGTTTGTATAACAACTTACGAGATAATTTACAAGGAGAATGAGAAGCCAAGTAGGACGATTGGCTCTGCAACTCACCTGCAACAAAAATAAAAATGGACGGTTAGCGCATCGGGTGCCCATCAGTCGGGGGCTGCCGGCGATAACGCCGAGCGCCCGCGGCAGGGCCGCGGGGGGGCAGGCCCGGAGGGCAGGAGGGGGGGAGGGGGGGGTGTGGATCTAAAAATAATAGGGCGTCCTCGGGCGTCTTCCGCGTGGGGCGCCAAAGGCGTAGGCGCGCGGACCGGCCGGGCGAGTGTGTTTACGAGGGGCCACGCCCGCGCGGCCCCTCCTCCCGTATAGCCCGGGCGGCGGCGAAGCGATTCTCGTTATGGGGCGGCGCGTGAGTCACGCTAGTCGCGCGCGCGCGCGGCTATTTCCAGCGGGCGCGCCAATTCGGAGGCTGCAGCGCTCCGGGGCGGCGATTCGCACCGCTGGCAGATCGATCATCCCGGGGCCTTCCTCCGCGGACGACGTCCCCGCTCGGCATTATACGCACATCGGAGAGCGGTCGATTAGCATATACACACGCGGCCTCGGGCCGGCGAGCGAGTGTCCGCCCGAGGGCGGCGCATTGTCGCCCGATATCGACACCGGCTCGAGGGGGGTAGGGGGACACTTTCGCCGCTTTTTCTCGTCGCCTCGCGCGCTAATTAATTGTCCAGGGCGCGGCGATGGCCCTCCAATCGATGCCGGCCCCTCGTCGCAGCCCGGATTTGACCGGGACTCCGGCACGCCCCATCGTCTTCTCCTCCGCCGCGGAAAAGAGCCTTCCCGGGGAAAAGGGCCCGCTAGGCGGGGTGAACGGCCCCGGAGGTCGGGAGCCGTCATCCGGGAGGCCGCGGACAAAGGCTTGACGAGTCAGCGGCGCGTCCGCGGAGCCGGAGATCCTGCGCGCGCGGCCGCCCCGGCTCACGTCACGTCCGCATTTGCCCTCGTCTATCCGCCTGCGACGCCCGCTGCAGCGTCGCTCGCGTCGGCCCCCACCTCTCGGCTGCACACCGGCCCACCACCTCGATTGCTTAATGGCGCCTCCAGGAGGGCCGCTTCCCTCCAGCCGGGGAGTCGCGTCCGCGAGGTCGTCCGTCGAGTCCGGGCCGGGGCTCCTCCGACTCGATGGTCCGCTGCGTGCCTACCGGCCTCGATCTGCGAGATTCGGGTGCGCGCTGGATGGTCGGTAAGTGAGGGGCCACCGGTCGAGTGCCTTCTTATCGTCGACATACGCCTCCCCGCCAAGCCGTCCGTCCGATATCCACTGGCGCTGATTGAGGAAATCGACAAGGCCGACGCGGCGTTACCCACTTTCCACCTGGTCTGCCCCCGCGCACTATGGCATGACGTTCGTTTCCCATTGTCCTCTCGCGCATCGCATGAAGGACCGCGAGGAAGAGCGGGGAAAAAAGTGCCCCTGCTGAGGACAGCCTGTCGAGCGGCCGCGCGTCGTGTCACTCAGGCCGGCCAATCAAGGTGCCTTTGAGTCTTGTTCGAGGCTACACGAGCGCGGCCCGTTCGACGGGCGCTCGCGGGAAACGGCACCGTCGCGGCCAGCGCCGCGAGGAAAATCAATAGTATAAACTTGACCGTTCGCGCACGCACGGCGCCGTTGCCGCGCTCGCCGCGACTCCTCCTACGCTCTCCAAAGGAGCGGCTATTTTTAACCGGTGAGCGCCGCGGCGCCGGAGCCGGTCCCACGCGCGGCGGCCCGCCTATCAGAGCCTGCTTAATCAATGCCACCAGCCCCGTTCGGCCGACCATCGCGCGGCCGACGCGCGTGCAAAACTCTCCTGCCCTCCTTTTGTGTCACGCTCCTCCCGGTGTTATTACACCGACGCGCCGCCGACGTAATCTAATTACCGGCCCTATCGAAGCTCCAAAGGACGCTGCCAAAGCTTCCGTGAAATGCGTTCGCGTGATCAAACAATGCTCGCGGCGCGCGCCCGGCAATTCGTCGGTGACAAAAGGCCGGCGGAGAAAAAATTGGCCTTTATTTTACGCTAGCGTAAAAAATGAATGAGAAAAAAGCGAGAAAATAAAGATTGCCCCCTTGAAAATAAATGTACAATTTTGCATGTATGCGCACCTTCAAACTTTAGTTGTAAAAAAAATTAGTGCGTGTATATCATAAGTACCGTATATTTTTTTATTGCATTACATTATTATTGCATCGGTAGAAAAGTGGCCCAAAATTTCACGGAACATAAGTTAAGCAGATGACGAATAATTTAAGTGCTTATAAATATAGATTTGAAACCTGTGGGAGGATTAATGAAGAAATAAAAACTACTCTTCATGGGTTGCCAACTGTTTACATGAAAATGCGATTTCGATGTGGCAACGTTGCAAAAGGCTAACGTTACCACACTTATAAATTTGGCATACTTTGGCAGCGCTAATGGAATAATTGCAGTAGTAAAATAATCGCATATCTATTGAAAGCGCGATTTGTAAATATAAAAAATATTTTATACATGATATCAACTATGATTATAATAGCTATAGTGTCACTCGATGGTTAAGTATCGTATTTAATAGTAATAATAACGCAGAAAAAGCGCCCGTTATTAAAATTACCTAAGAAATGTTTTGATCCAATAAGAAATTTCTTTTTTGCTTGACCAGGTATTTTTTGTGATTTTACTTAATATACATACCAGGTATACTGCACAAACAACTGATGCTAAAATGTTTTGTTATGGCTACACATACAGCATTTTACAGCAACGCAGTTGTGCAAACTTTTTACATCAAGGTATTACCGCAGGAAAATACATCTTAAATCCTGATTTGATTAGCGAGGAGGAGGCAGTGATAGTCAAGCCGGTAGTACCTCTTATAAACTTAATGAAAAAATGACTAGGGCATCAGCCGGGACATGAGCGTTGGAGTCGAGGTTGGAATTCTGCAGTTGACGCTCGACCTCGCGCTCGACGGTTTGCTTATAGTATGTCGCGATGCAATAAGGGAGTCCGCCTCGGATATGCTTACGCGAGATCGAGACTGCGTTCATAAATCTCAAGGAAATTATACGCTGAACGGTAATCGTTCGTGAAGGCGTAATGCTCTTCCGTCGTGTGTTTATCGGCAAGTGGTCCCCGAGTCGGCGGATCGGCATAACTCACTCGACAAATCGGCGATAATTAACCAGGCGATCAGGGGAAAAGGCCGCGGCGCGCCATTGGAGCCGCGGGTCCCCTTATCGGAGTCTTATCGGGAGGGCGCGGGCCGATCGCGTGACCTTATTCCGCGCTCCAGGTGGACTTCGCCCGGCTGCCCCCACGGCGTGGATCAATGGCCCGGGCGCGCCTACGCGGCGGCGACCTTTGGGAAAAAGTGGGTCGACGCGGCGGCGAGGATCAATCGCGGCTCGGCCGCGCGCTCGCTAACGAACCGGCCGCGGCTCCGCCGGAAGGTACCGGGAGGAGACTCCCAGCGAAAGCGCCTCCGCTAAAATCGGCGTCCGGCTAATTTGGAAAGCGCCGCTTTCGCCGACTGCACCGGCCCGCTCTCGGCTATTCCCGGCGGCGCGCGTATCTCCCGGCCGAGCGGCGAACCTCCCGCGGCCCTCCCCGCTTATCAAAGAGCCCCCTTGTTGTGCGGCTCACCCGCCACGTGAGGGCGCGTCGGGCCGCGCAGCCTCCGCCTCGCATCCGGAAGCCGGCCGGGGCACTGGCGTCGCGCGACAGCCGCGCATCCGCTTCCGCGCGCGGAAGGAGCTAACTGCCAGCTGATGTAACAGTAAACAATGCCGTGGCGCTCGCTTCCACTGGTCTCGTTCAAACTAGTAGGGCTTAGTCGCGTATCGTACATCCCTCCGACCGAGAGGCTCTCGAGCTCGGTATTCTCCGGATATTCAGGGGCCAGCAGCGCTCCTCCTCGCCAAGCTTCCTCTCACCTGGAAGGACCTGGAGCCGAGCTCGGAACATCCGCTAGTATTATCTCAACCGGCAGATTAGCAGATGGTTCGTTGATAGGATTGGTAATAGGGTAGAGCACCGTTTGCTGCACCTCGCCGCGGTCCAATCGGCTTGCATCTAATGCAGACGACGTAGGTAGATCCGACTAACAGTACAGCTGCATTTGCGGCACTCGTTATTCCGATTGCGCCCGATTCTTCTCCAATGTCGATTAACGGCCTCAAGATATAATTAGCTGCGTGGAGTTCTTGCGCATTATACATCTGCACCGGGCGAAATTCCAGCTCCTTGGGCAAGGCGATAAGGAGCGCGCGAGCGCCTCGCCCGCCCCCTCCTTTTCTAATCTAATCGAATTCCAGAGCTGGGGCGCGCGAGCAGCGCGGCTCGGCTCGGCGGCCCCGGCCGCGCCGCTACACTTGACACGCGGTGCTTTTCAACCTCTCTTTTCACCTCGCTTTTCACCTGCTCCCGGCGGCCCAAGACAAGGGGGCCAGAACAAAAGCCGTTACGCCCTCGAGTTTTTCCCGGGGCTTTTGACCTTGGCGCGCTGAGGGCCGGGCTCGGGCCGGGCCCCTCCGCGGCGGCGGCGCGACGGCGGCCCGCGCGCTCTCTCGGCCACGTACGGAGGCACTCGACGCCGGCCGCCGCCGCCACTCTCGGCCGCTCTATATACATCTTCCGATGGCTCGAGGCACTCGCAGCCGTGCGGGGCACGCGGCCCTCGAGTCATCGATAAAAATAATCGCGCTAAGGACTCGCGGCCCGCACCTGCCGCGCCGCGCCCAACCGAGAGGAAACGCCCCGAGCGCGGCCGCGTGTGTTTACGCGCCCGGCCGCGGCCCCCTCATAAAGCCACTTTGCCCCTCTAATTAACCCCAATTCGCGCTAGTTGGCCGAGCGGACGCGGGCGTCTCGCCGCGGACCGTCGAAAAGGCCTCGAGTTGCCCCGGCGGCTCTCGCGCCCCGAACATCTGCGGGGCCGTACAAGCCGAGGGCCAGTCGTGAAATCGCGCCCAGTCGGTACGAAGCAAAACTTGGCGGGGACCGATTGATTTTTTTTTCTCCGCCCGCGCCAACTTCCGCGGAGGCCCCTCAACTCGGCGCCCGCCTCGCACCTTCCGACGATACTAGCACAAAGACCAACTGCCCGCGAGGAGCCTTTTTACCTTTCTATTTTTAGTCCCCACGCGGGGCGCGCACGCCCCAGAGGCGTATAATACATAAACGTCCGGTGAAACATATTCTTGAAAATCGATACGGCCCGCTCGCAGCAGCAAGAAGAAAGCCAGGGATATATCGGTCCGAGTGCGCTCGGGGCGCACCTAGGTGACACGCGCCGGATGACGCGCCCGCCCCCCGTGGGTGCCGGAGGAGCATGCGACAGCCCACGCACCCGTGTGCGCCTCAAAGCTTCCAAAAGGCGCCCCCCTCCTTATCAGCCGCGCCGCCCGCTCCTGCCCTACATGTATAAACGCCTACGCCGATGAATTTCGGGCCGTGGGGGCAAAATGGGTCGGGCTCGCGGCCATCGACCCGCGGAAGCCCTGCCAGTTGCCTCTGCGGCGAGCCGCCACCGGGAGTGTCGCCAAAGGGCCGTTAGTCATGAGTCGCGCGCCTTCTCGACTGAGCCGCCCACTTATCCTCAAGATAATTCCTCGCGTCGCGATAGCAACTATTTAAACTCCCCCTCGAGCTGCCCCTGTTAGGGGAAAAAAATGAACGATTTATATGCTATATGAAATGATTGCAAGTAACGCGCATTAAAAAAATCATTTCTATTCGTGGCCGAATTTCCTTAATCAGGCAAACTTATGAGAGTACGTGATATACTCGATAATAATATTGCCGAGCGAATAACCCAGATTAGTGTCTTTAAAACGAAATTAATCTGGAATCGAGGAGAAGGGAAATTAAATTTCCGTCGATATTCGTCTGGCAATGACAACATTTCTTGTTTAATTTGAATCTATAAATAAACAACTATAATTATATTTTCTAGCGGTTTCTCTTAATCTTGTTCGAGTTCCTATACCTATGCAAAATGCTTGACAAGTTTAGTAGCTTAAAAAATGATTCTCCTGCATGATTCCGTGCGCGAACAAGCAACTTTGAAAATCATTCCAACAAAAACAGATTGGATCTCGGAACTCTTAAGCGCACTGCTGGCGCTCAATTCGCCTCGACCCAACTAACGCAGGAGTGAGGAAGTGCTCCGCGTCGTCCGGCGTGGCCACTTCCCCGAAGACAGGGCGGCCGATTGCCTGCCAGCTGCGGCCAGGTTTACGAGGGCCTCCTTTCGAGAGAAGCCGGCTGCTCTCGCCGCTCCTCCGCCGAGGAAATGCAGAGCTGGGCGCTTCCCGGAAGCCTCGAGGAGAGTTCCGCGAGCCGATCGATCCGGGCGCCCGCGTTGCGTAACCTCCTCGCCCGGGGCCCCGGTCCCAGGCTGCTCTGCCCGAGGGCTACCTCCGCGAGGACTTCCGCGCGCCCAAGTCGATTGTCAAGCGCACCGAGCGCCCCCGCCATTGTCCACAACTATTGCCATGAACAAACCAATTAGCAGTCAGTCCTGCCCGACCTTTCTGTTTGCTATTCGCCGCTCGCCCGCTTTAATGGCACGGGCACATTTTTATGCTCGCTCTGCGACATTATCTCAACGTTAAATACTCTTCGCTCTTGCAACGTTTTTTTGGGTCAGGGTCTTGGATCTTTAATTGATGACAGGGAAATTTAAAACGCTCAACAGCTCGTTATTATTTCATCAAAATCGATCAATTCCAATTTTGCAGGTGCTCTCCTCCCATGCGCCTCCCTCCTAACAAAACGTGATTATTCAAACACACGCCTCCAATCCCCTCCTATTTATTTTACTATCCTTCTTTCAAACTCTGGAATCACTTTTTCAGGATGGAGCGTTTAAATCTCAAAGGCTTTCGACCAATATACTCACAGATATTCCACTTGTACAGATAACAGTATGTTATTAATTTTTATCGAGGTGCAAAAAAATACTCAGTCACGTATCTCTTATGCGTTAAGAATTATAAAATATGTAGAAATTATGAGATCTTATTTAAAATTCTACAAATATCTTAGCATCCTACTTTCTAAACAAACCTTATAATGCCAGCTAATGGAAATTTAAATTTAAGCCAATGGTCTTCAAAATAGTCATAAATTTTTTAAGAAACACGCAGGCATTGCCTGTAATCAAAAACTGTTAGGAAAGCAGCACAATTTAAATAAGATAAATTGAAAAGATAGTTTCATCTTGGGATTAAATTTTACTATGAGAAAAAATTCTTACAAGTCTAACAGATTATTAGCTGTCACAAGTGAATTGTATAACAACTCTGTGTATAACTTTATTGTTATTACATGTATTATTGACAGACCAAGGATTGTTTTTTAGTTCAAACTGAAAATTCATTAAATTAACAATTTATCTACAGTAATCCATTAGTCCAAGTGCAATCAAATTATGCCTCTCGTTGCAGATTACGTTATTGATGAATGAAGTCTGACAGAGATAACAGCGTGTCATCTTAAAAGTGATTCGTGGATACCCGGGCCATCTTCCGACGCCAAGGCCACTTTGTCAAGATGGGGAATATCGTACAGGCAGCCCGATACTTCCGTGTACTTAATTATTCGGCTGGCCATTCGGAAAACGTCAGAAACTCAATAAACCTGAGGTTCTATAGGCAACACTTGTTACTACAAGCGAGTATAGGCTGGTGGGGAGGACAGGTAAACCTAGCAACGGGGAGCCTGCCTGTCGAGGTCGCGGAAAAGCTACACTTGCGGCCAGTGGGCCGAAGACGTGCTAGGCAGGCCGATATCCAGAGCGAGAGGCGCGCGCGCGGCCCGCGGAGTCGTCGTCGGCGGCGGCGAGCGCCATTTTTACACTCGGCACAGGCAAGTCGGAGGCCGGAGCCTCCGAGCGCCGCCGCCGCCGCCGCCGCCGCCCGCGCGCCTCTCGGCGTTCGGCGGCCGAGGTGTTACGCGGAGCTTACCCCGAGGTAGGAAGATCCCGCGGCGCCGCTTCGCCCCGCAATCAGCATAAAAGGCACTCGGCCAGGCAGGGGACGCGCTCCTCGCCGCTCCCGGGCTCTCCTGCTCGTCCTCTCTTCGGGCTCGGGCGGCACACACACGCGAGGGCACAGAGCCGGCGCACAGTTAGGCACTACGAGTCGGGGCACACGGGGACGACGGCACTGTCCGCCCGGGCCGCGTACATGCGTGCGCGCGCTGCACACAGGGCTCGGCTGCCTGTGGCTGTGTGCGTGGCTCTGGGCGCGGAGTGGCGCAGAGACAGGCAGGGCGCTGGGCGGCGCTGGGCACACACTCGCGACCGGCGCGCGACTGCCTGGCCGGCTCGCCTGCCCGTCCGAGCCCACTTTTTCGTGCGGCGTCGGGGCCGCCGCGGCGAGAGAGAGAGAGAGAGAGAGCCTGCGCCGCTGAGCCACGGACGCCGCGAGTGCGCGCGCGCCAAGTAGTCCGCCCGGCGGCCAGTGCGCCTGCTCCGCCCGGGCCCGCCCGCCCATATGCTTGCCCGGCGCTCGCCCGCGCCGCCACCCAGCCCCGGGCCCCGGGAACTTTGACCTTTCGAGCTGGCCGCCCACGCCAGCCCTAGGGCGGCCCGATGCCTCACAGGTGTACGCCCCTCCAGCCGCCAGGTTCACTTTCCACTCGGAGCGCCCTGGGGGCCCCGAGAAGGCTCCGGCTTCCCAACCCACCAGCTCCTGCACTCCTTATGACCTCTCTGCTTTACCCGAGATTACCATTTTTTCTCTTCCCGGCTTCCCGCTCTCCCATTAATCGATCGAGGCTCGTACTTCGATTGACCTACCTCTACCACTCTCCCTGTCCCGTCGTCGTAACGAAATTCACCCGACGCTTTCTAAGAGTGCTAATCAAGCCGGGTACCTATACGTTTTGTGTATTTTCAATATTGGCAATCAAATTATGTCGTTCATTCATATTGGGAAAAAAAACAGACCTGTTAAATTGTTCGAATAAGGGCTTTATTTATGTGTAAGAATACTTTATTTACAATTCCAGAAATTAGATCTTGTCCGTATATCGAGTATTAATCAATCGTTGATATTACACTATTCAATAAGAAATAATTATAATATGTAATGTATGTTTATCTATAAAACATTACCGCACAATCATAATGACTTTTAAGCCTGCACTTTATTCGCAAAACTACGTGCAAAACTATGGCTTCCGCCTTTAATCGTCAATAATTACAGCAGAAAATTATAAACAATGTTACCTCTGTCATATATTACACAACTTACCATTTGATCTTCTGAATCCGATTCCCCATACAAATTATATTACATCAATAAATACAAACTGCTGAGCAATTTCTTTCGTATTAAAAAGAGTTAAAAAAAAATGTATCAGCAAAATTCTTTTATGAAGTAGACCATAAATCAGTTGTTATGTTCATCAATTTAAATCATTGTATTTTCGATTATTCGCTAATTTCAATTTGATTTAATGTATTTATAAACTTATATTGAACAACGGCCGTAAAAATAATTCAAAATAACAATAACATTTACACAAAGGAAAATTACTGTGCAATAGAAAATGTTAACAAAAAATTAAAAAAAAAAAAACAAGTCTCCCGTTTGGTATTATTACGGGCCTGCTGCGGATCGCACTAACACATAGGCGTGCAACGGTAAAAAATGTGGGCTATGACATCACCGGTCTCTGTTTATAGTGTCGTACGCGAGTTGAACCGGTCACGCCCCAACCCACTACACAGACGCGCCAGCCCGCGGCCGCTCTGCTCGACTGTACATTTGACAGGCTCCCTTTGTACTACGTTCTGCTCTCCTGTTCCCCCTTTTTTAGACTTCTTGCTTCAGTTCAATTTTTCTTTCTCGTTGTCCTTAGATTCTTCTGGCTTCAATCGCATCGATCATCTGCAAATCTTTCGTACTGTGCCGTGTCGAAAAAATCGACTAATACGTCGCTCGTGGTACTGCTCTCTGCACTCAGTCTAATATAAGAGTCTAATATTCATACATTTTCATAGCCTCGAAATTGGTTTATTACCGGGCAGGAATTTACTTGAAACAAGCGCCGTCATAACCAAAGTATTTTTATATTCTCTCGTCCTCTCTCTTTTTTTCTGGTCGTTTATCACAGAGATATATACATATATGTACCTGCATATTTCTCAATGTCAAGCCGAGGCACTTATGTTTTACGTATTTGACAAGAGAAGTGTACGATGTCACCGTTCGGGTATCTTGCAAATGCACTGTAGAAAAATAAAAACATTGACTTCCACAGTATATCAAATTAATTTTCGAAATTAATTTAAAAATTGTTATAAAATGCTTTTATTCGTCAGTGAATGGCTAAAAAATGCTTTTCATTTCTCTTGCAGCATTTGTAAAACGATTCACTTCATAAAATATACCCTATCAACCAGAATAAATAACGACGAAAGAATAAAAGAAAAATTATTAGAAGTACCTCTGATTTCCGAATCGTTTTTTGCATACGGGACAAATATTAAACTCTGTCATGAGTACATTCTGCGACTCGTAGTGCATCCTCTGCTCCTGCACCTGAAGATGCTCCGCGTAGAGCAAGCCCTTGAGTACTTGTATCTTACGCTTCTCATTAATGTTCTTTTGAAGACTGACTTCGAGGAAATGACTAATGCGACTTATAGGTACATTGTCCGGTAGAACCTCAAGGATCTTGATTGGATCAATTTCAGAGGCTTGCTCCTCAAGAATTTCTAGTGCAGTCTCGAGGTCAGGCTGGGCGGTACGTATGTTAGATGCCGAAGCTGGATCAACGAGCAGGAGATCATTGCTTCCGAGACTATCCGGCTTAAGCAACTGACGAATAAGAGTCACGTATACCTCTAGCGTACCATCCTGCTGTTTACTTTTTTCGGATGGGTCGAGACCTATTGGTTAAAAAGTTTAAAAATATATTAAATACAGTTTTATGAAATTCAGAAAATAAATTAAAAAGTTGAATTGAAGCGATATGTTGTTTCATTGTACAAGTTACTATATTCAACTATGAAAATCAATAATATACTGTACATATCTATGTAACGTTTAAGTGTAACAACCAAATGTATTTAGTAAGGAGCTTACATTGATATTGGGTATAAACATTTTTGCAATATTGAATTGCCTTTGGTACATCATTTAATAAATTAATGTATATCGAAATAGCCTGCTGATGACGCCCAAGACGTCCAAGTATTATAGCTCTTTCTTCGAATAAGCAATTAAATGGAAAATCTCTTATAACTATTTCTGGAGTATAATGTTGTGATTTTTTAAGAAATTGATGCAACTTTTGACAAATGTGTTCAATATTTTGTTTTTCTGCCGGTGTTGCCGTGGGTGAAGTAGCTGCTAAATACGCTTCTTTATACTGGTGTACAAGAACATTATGAAATAATGAATTACTGTCTTCCCAAACATGAACAACATGTTCTAAGTAAGTGATAACCAAATCTTTATGGCATCGAAGAAGATAATCCAATACTTTTGGTCGTGGTAAATGTTCTACTTCCTGAAAACATTTTTTATGAGTTGCATAATTCGTATTTTGTTAAAATATTGAATTAGAAAAGTAATTAAAACTAGTTATTATATTAATTGATAACCTGAAAATCTTCCATGAAAATTCGTAAACCTTCACCAGGATCTTGATCAAGTACCCATCCAGCAAATTTTAAAATTAAATCCATATGTTCATGTCCAAGATGCTGAAGGTACTGAATAGTTCGTTCAGTTCCCTTAAGACTTGAATCAGGTTCTTTAGATTGTTTTTCCAGAAGTTCTAGAGCTTTTTTATGTTGCCCTTTAGTTTGATATAATATAATCAATTCTGGATATTTTTGATGTTGAAGTAAAGTCTTTTCCGATTCAGCTAAATGACAATGGTTTAATCGCAATAGTGGAGCAACTAAAGCATCATTAGTCTGAAATGTATCAAATTTTATGTACTCCCAAGACTAAGAAAAGAATTAAATTAAACAAATTTTTGATAAATTACCTGCAGATAACATTTTAATAATGTTGTATCGATAATTTTCATGATTATTCCTACATTTGTGTTATTTTTCATTTTAACAACTTGACAAACGTTTTTATCTTTAGTTTTCTCATTACCTTCTTTTTTCAGTTGACTATCATTTAAGAGTTTGTATCTAACATCTGTCAAATAATCTATTAAAGCTAATAAGCCACTTTCAAGATCTCTATCTTGAAGAGTTGGTAAATTAGGTTCTGGTTCATTTGGTTCATTTGCATTTGTTTGTTGACTTACTAAATCAGGAAAAAGTCTAATAACTTCATAAGGATCAGTACCTATTTTAAAAAATTGTTTCATAGCTTCACGGAACTTTTTATGTCCAAATAAATGATGTGCATAAAGAGTTTGTATTTTGTAGGTTTTCTTTGATTTTTCTTCTTCTGTTAAATCTGATAAGGTCTAAAATTTTAATTATTTTTAAAAATACTTAAGTTTTAATTCACATAAATAAAAAATAATAATAATTATTGTTATATCTCACCGTGAGTTTTAGAGCTAACTGAAATTGACTGTGTTCTAATAAGGTTCTAATTTGTTGAGTAAAATCGATAGCACTTATGCACCATACTTGACTCATTGATGCTACATACACTTTACCTTGTTTACATCGACATATTAATCTTGCTTTATTCAGCTCTGGGATAGTCTGAATCAGTGTACTATTTTCTACAGTATAAACTTCTAATGTATCATGTACAATACCCAGCAAATATGGATCGTCCCAAGCTGTAATAAATAATTATTAATTTTTATGAGATAATGTACATAAAATGTATCATGGTAAGAGATGAAATGCATATAAAACAATGCTTATTAGTTTTTTAACAAATTATTTATTTTTTACCTAAAGCTGTAGGTGAATCAGACCATTTTATAGGAGTGTGTTGTATTATTTCTCCCTTTGTATCCATAATTATAGATTGCGAATCTTTTCCCAATACAAAAGAGTTGCCAGATAATTTAGTAATGCGTGGTTCTGGAGCTTTTCCTGTAGGAAAAAGTTCTTTAGTTTTTCCTTGAAAATCCATAATCCTGTACGAAAATCCACGAAATCCTAAAACTATTGTTTCCCCACACCATGCTAATTCACGAGGAATATCTGGGACTGACAATTCTTGAGGTACAGTTGAGCTAGATTCATCACTAAAAATCTCTTTAAAAGTTTTTTTATTTTCATTCCAATAGTATAGTTGTAATTTCCTTTTTATGGCAACACATAAAGTTACAACAGTATTTTGCTCCCCAGATATAATATTACGGCGTTGTACATCTAAAGCAAATAATGTAGCTCCTTTGGTTTTCTGCAGTTGACTGATTTGATTTAAGTTTGTAGAATTCAAATCATGGATGCATATTATGTTATCTATTTAATAAATATTCCTTTAGTACTATACAGATTAATGCTTTATTGAATTTTAAAATATTATCAGATAAAATTATAACATTAATTAAAATAATGAATAGTTTAATTTAAATCTTCAATTAAAAAAATTATTACCTGTTAATAGAATAAGCAAATTGTACTCAGGAACTACATCTATTTGTACAATACGTTTTTTACTAAAGTTTTTACTGTATCTATACAGTGATGGATTTTCTTTTTCACCTGCTTTAGAACTATAGGCAACATTATACATTAATAAATGGCCTTCTCTGGTACCAATTAGTAAATAATCATCTAAAATGTAATATATTATAAAGAAATAAAATTATTTTATATTTATTGTTAACAAAAAGTTAATCCTTTCAACTATTCATTTTACCATAGGCTGTCATTGATTCGATCTGAACTCCCAATTTCAGCATCAAACCAGCTTCATAAGCCTTATGCATTTTTATAATGTTTCGATTATTACAGAATTAAACTACAATCTCACTACACTTAATTGTTATTAACATTCTACACTGCAAATCGCAATCACGGCTTGTTTATTGTACTTGTCCAATGCTCAACAATGCTCATCCAATCAACCCTAGTCAATTGCATGCTTGCTGGCTGCACGACTGCTACTTTTCAAACTTGTTAATCATGCACATGTGCTTATATATATATACTGCTGTAATTTATAATGTTATCACTCAATCCTCGATGTGTGAGTGAGTAGTCTGCGTAAAGTGCGAAGTTCTGCCTAGTTTTGCCGACTGCGGCCAGCGGCACTACTAGATATAGTGAGTAGTTGCAAGTAGTTGGCTGTTGGACACTGCCTGACTGATACTGATTGCAGGGACCCTATCACCGTACTCAATAGCCCTGTCCTTTGTCATAATTTTGCTAAATTTCGTTCTCGCATTCTAGTGACTAAAATATATTTTTCACGAGCAATGACAATAATCATAACTCTAAAATTAACGAAACTGTCAGTATATTCATTAAAACCAAACAGCAGTGAAATAATGCTAAAATAAATGTACAAAGTTATTCTTTTTCACGTATATCATTAATAATTTTATAATTGTTCACAGCAGTCTAAAAATCACAGTGTTAACTGTGATCGATTTAAAAAACTATTTAAAAAAAGATTTAAAAAACTTAAATTCGACTTTTATTGTAATTTATCTTCGCTTAAATATCGAATGAATATTATTGTTAATTGTTACGTTTATTTATGATAGAGTATTTATAATAATAAGTTTATAATAAATTTTATTTATTAATAATTTGTAATTGTTTGTATAAAAGTCAGTTTAAGGAAATAAACAATTAAAATTTATACATTATTATTTTTTTAAACACTGCATCAGCTGGTATGAAAGAAATATGTATGTATACATACATATGAGACATTGCGCAGCCATACGGGTCACAAGATACGTCATACAACAGGACTGCGTCATGTATCTAGCCGCTATAGAGGGCCAAGGGCAGACCAATGGTTAGTTCAGAACCGTCCAGATTAGTCTTCAGAATCGTCAAATAACACTTAATGACCATATTGTTTTGTGTGTATATATATATATATGTATAGATACTAGTATTTAGCGTCATTTTTGGTCATTTTATTTCAAACAATTTTAAGGCTAAAAGTGTCAGATTGCATGCAAGCTCACTTTTTTTTATAGATTGATTAATTTGGATCTTGTATGGATTGATTTAGATCCATTTCACATCAATTGGAATAAAGATTTTGACAGATAATTCGGTTGAAATCATTTTAATTCATTTGAAATGAAAAGAGGATTGATTAGAAAGAATTGTTAACTTGATTATTCTGAGTCTGATATATACTTGGTGAATATTTTTCCATGGATATACAAGAAAAGGAAGAAAATCTTCGAACTATGACAAATGAAGAAAAAATAGTTAATGAAAATGGCGAAGTAAATAAAGAAGTTAGTATTTTCTTTTTTGTATCCCTTGCTTTTATGGACAGAACCTTTAATGTTTATGCATTTAATTGTCTGTCATAATATTTTGAATGTAATAGATACAACTAAAGTTTAAATATTCTTTACTTGTTAACCAGGTCGCGCATGTGAAAGAATCAAGTGGTAAGCAGAAACTTAGAAGTTGGTTGAATCGTATTCTAAGGATAAAGATAACAGATGATCGAATTTTAATTGGAACATTCTTATGTACAGACCGTGATGCAAATATTATATTAGGTATGTGCTCTGAATACTTGTCGGAAGATTGTGAAGCAAGAGCATTAGGATTAGTTATGGTTCCTCGGAGGCATATTGTAACAATACATTTAGATGAATAAATGGATAAAGCTTATTCACTGTTTTTTACCTGTGATCTGTATAAAATGAAGATATATCACAGTCAGATTTTTAAAATGTAAGTTCTGTACAAATTAATGTAAATAAATTATCATAAAGTTAATGATGTTTTATTATTTATCATCCAAAAAATAATTATAATAATTAAGTATTGCATAATCTTTTTTAAGTAAATTATTATAAAGATAATTAGACCATTAATAGAAGATCTATTTTATGATGTTGATCACAGTGGCAATAATTTTTATATAAAAAAAAATGATAATGTTAAAAATTTTCGTATTCGATAGTAAATGAAAGTGATTTTCAGGATGATTTATGGAATAATAAACTAATAGTTTTTTTTAAATGAGCTGTATATAGGGCATACAACGTTTTTACAAAATCAAGAAAATGTTATTAATTAAAAACTAGTTTTTTTATGCAACAGATCGTCTTTAAATGCCAATAAAATAATAGTTTATTTAAACTGGTCTCATAATTATACGGTATAATGAATTTTTCAATAAAATTAAAATAATAGTGAAGAGCTATAAGAAAGCTGTTTTTATTTTATATCACAAATTTTATATTGTAATCAGAATTCTTTTATCGTTGATATTTATTTCTTATTAATCTAATATTCCATTCAAGTTTTAAAAATCTACTACTGAAGATAATATTTAATCCAATTGTGACATTCTTTCTAATATTTTACAGGGAGTAATTATGGACATGCTTTAAAATAACAAAAATAATACAATTTATAACTAATTCAAGTATTTATATTTAATATAAATAAAAAATCATATAGTGATAACAACAGAATAAACAGGTCAAGGTCAAACAGGATTCTTTATTCATTCATTCTTCTAAAACTTGCTTAACTTTTATGTTTATTATAATAATGTATAACAGTACTTTTTAAACTTTATTTTGTACTGGTCTTTACTTTATTCTTCCATTTCTATCATCCTTTATAATATTGAAGAATTTATCAAAAACGTAATAATAATTTGTGTACTTATTTTTTCTATTTTTGATTTTCATTTTTATTTGCTAAAAATGAAATTACAGTAATTTATTAATATAATTGGTCTATTATATTTTCAAATAATATTAGAACTAATTCTTACAACTTCTTATAGATTCCTCTTGTACTTTAACATACTCTGCTTCTAATTCAGAATTATTCATTTTTTGTGATTCAATTTTTCTTAATGCATCATCGATACGTTCAGTTAATGAAGTAGATAAATTATCCATACCAGCTAAAAAACTTATTTCTGATGCAGATTCAGCCATTTTATGAACATAGTTCATATATCCACAGAATTGCTATATTGTATTTATAAAAATTAATCAATTAAGTAAAAATTATAACATGCAAAATATAACAGCTACCATAATAATTTGTTTTTTAACTTGCATCTCTGCTCTTACAGCAAGAATTTCATCCCAGTGAGAATCTCCAACCTCATGCATTATAGCTTCATTTTGAAGAGCTATTAATTTGGATAATAAACTCCTGTTTTAAAAACGTAACCGGAAGAATGAAAATGTTATTGAGTAAAAAATTAACTGTAAGATTTTGTAATTAACTGTAAACATTTCTTAAAATGAAATCTTGAAACTTTTTGATTACCGGTATTCTTTGCTTGTGGTTTCTATCGCTGTATAAGTTATAGTTAAGACCTGAGTTGCACTATTTACTGCATTTATAGTTGATTGTTGCAATAAATAATCATAAGAAAGGCTGTCAATATTCAGTGATTCAAATAAAAGTTTTTGGTCGCTTGTAAGATTTTTTGGTGGATCTGGATTTATAAACATTGGTATAGATGTTGCGAACTGTATCCAAAATTTATTAAATTAATTTTTACATGTACAACATGAATTAAGATGTAACGTAATTTAACTATATCTTACTATTGCAACGGGGTAGACTGATTTTAATCTCCTTAAAAGAAATTTTAATGTGTTACGATAAGCCATATTTATAATTAACTTTGTAATAACAATTCAAAAAGAAAATTTTGATTAATTGTATAAAAGACATTAAACATTTTGGCGATGCGCCCTTTTTTAATTCAAAATATCATTGAGAAGGTTAGAGCAGCGTGAGGCCGGACTCATTCTAAAGTATAGCAATGTAGCAGACTACATTTGCAGATCGGTTATTGCCTGCGTAATAAAAATTATGGTTATGGTTCTATACCAGTCTATAAATTATCGTCAAAATTCAATTTGGTCCTACTATATATAGTTTTTTTTCTTACAGTTACCATGATTAATGATAAATGATACTAATATCGAAACTTAGCAACATGAATTTCGTACTAAAATTTAAAAAGCTTATGAGTAAATTAATATCACCTGTTTATAAAATTCAAATTTTTACGATTGTTACTGTTTATCATAAATTCAGATTTATCTTTAAAAAATCTCTTTTATTTATATATAACAATGTTTTGTATATGATATATAATTTTAAAATGACTTTTAAAAATCGTCACTTAAGATGCATAATTTTTCTCAATCGAATATATTACAGCTATTGCATACTTAAGATCTGATATCAATTGTCTAACTAAATTCGCAGACACAGAAGATTAATATTTTCTACCATTATTTGAAATTCGTTTTTTGAGCTATCATAAAAGCAACAAATTTTTTAAAGTATTCTACGTAATGCAGCATTCGGCTTGTCGCTTATAGCTAATGAACTGCTCTTGCAGCTACCATGAAGAAGTAAGGAAAAAGAAACAATTTTGTTTACTGTTTTACATTTTTTTTATATTCTTTGAACAATTGTCAAAAAAAATAGTATCATATACCTATACAAAAAGTGAATAGTTTCAGATTTAAAAATCGTTCAAGTTTCAAAAATCGTGAATTTCGTAACTTTCAGCATTCAGTTACTAAATAAAATTTTAAAGTAATTTGAACCGGATAGGGATTAAATTATTCTTTGACACTCCCTTTACTAGCTTCAATTTTTTCGAAACTGTCATTCCTACGAGACTCAAATAATGCAAGTTTTACGAAGACCCTTTTCTTTATTTAGCGCGTAGTTATAATGGGAGCTTCTCAATGTACAGCTCATCCATATAACGTATGTCACACTTTTACGCAACGAGTGTCTATTTGATTCAGTTTCAAGCCTAACAAACATATACATGTATGTATTAAATTGTTAAAAATGGCTTTTACATTTATTATACATATATATTTATTTAATATAAAACAATTTTAGGGGGCTTGAGAGGCACACTTTTAATACATTTAATAATACATTTTATGTTATATATTATCAACTCAATATATATACTTTATATTATTTATACACAAATATCAATAATATGCACAATATACTTACTTAAAAAATGTAAATATATCAATCTTAGAAAATCAATGCACATGTTCTTGAAATGTGTATGATTACAACTGATATTGTCATAGTTGTCACATACCGGCAGAATTGAATACTTCAGATTTATGGAATTGGTATTGCATATATCTTATTATGTGGATATATAAATGTGGAGGGCCACTGTGGAGGGTCACGGTGAGGCTTCTTCGACCGCTTCAGCACTCTAAATAATTTGTAAAGAAAGGGCGAGGGAGAAGGTATAATGTAATTCGACGCCTTCGCGCCAATAAAAGTCGGGAAGTTAAACTGAATTAAAGGGCAATACTCGCCCTATATTTATTTAAAATAATTGAAATACAATTGCTCGCTCGTCGTTAACGCGGTACAAATCAACGCTCATCGGTCCAAAGTGCACCACGTCCCACGTTTGATATACATGCAATAAGCGCACGCGGCGTCGCTTACTCTGTGCACGCAATCGTACATTGATGTTCTCGGAGGTTCCCAGGCTCAAGGACTCGTGTCGGATTCTCCTAAAACGCTGTGAAGGGCCGCGTGATTCGGAATATGATAGGGAGGTTGTTACACCTCTCCGTCGGTCGAGCGTTATACCTATCGAGCGGCTTACCTCTTATTTGCCGGTTTTCCCTGGTCGCCAGCTGCGGCGACGGTCGGTCCGGGAGGTGCCACTCGGGTTGCACGCTATGGACCAGCGGTGACAAGAAGTGAACGAACCATACTAAAATGTTTGGACTGCGTTATCTGGGACCGGGCGACAGCGGCTTCCCTCCTTCGCGGGATCGTTGCTCGCTTGTTGCTCGAAAAATTGACAGAACCTAAATTAATTATTATCTCACTTATTCTGCCGATGTTTACTCAGTCGTAAGTGCTCATACAATTTCATTCTATAGAACAAACAACTAGTTGATTGATAAACATCACTGTTTCTGTTTCGTTGAATACCCTGATAGTTTTTTACTGAATCACATGTTTAAAGTTCTTGATGTTCATCTTTGGCTTATTTCTGCGTTGAATCATTCGGTAATTCTATAGTATCTTCTGTTTCTTCTATCGTTATGGTTCCATCTGTATCACGATCTGTGTTTTCCTTATCTTCTGAAGTTTTAACTTCAGGTTCATCATCTGATTCAGTTTTACTTGTCTTATTTTTTCCAGTTTCTTCTGTATTGTTCATTGCAACTTCTTGTTTTGGTCTCCAGATTTTTGCTTTATTTATTAAATATTTTAATTAACGATCAAGCATAGCCATTTTATTAGGAATATCACAAACTTTGTACATTATTTTATATTATTGCTGTTTTATGTATAATAATAAATACAATAAGCTTTAAAAATTATAAAATCATAAGTTTATTGTAAACTTGCAAATAAAGTTATTTTATATTTATTGGTAACTAAAAGTTAATCCCCTACACTATTAATTTACTATAGGCTGTCATTTATTCAATCTGAACTCCCAATTTTAGCATCAAATTAGCTTCATAATCCTTATGAATTTTTTTAATGTTGTAGAGTACAAGATAATTAAACAACGATCCCACTGCTCTTAATTGTTATTATATATAGTGAATATATAATACGTGATATCTATCAAAAATATTATATATAAATAATTTTTATATATATTCATTATATATGAATATATAATAAATTTTATTTATTAATAATTTGTAATTGTGCATATAAAAACTAGTTCGAGAAAATAAACAATTAGAATTTATACATTATTTATATATTTAAACATATTGTTTTTTTAAATACTGCATCAGCTCATGTGCAAGATATATTGCGCAGCCATACGGGTCACAGGATACGTCATATAACAGGACTGCGTCATGTATCTAGCCGCTATAGAGGGCCAAGGACAGACCAATGGTTAGTTCAGAACCGTCCAGATTAGTCTTCAGAATCGTCAAATAACACTTAATGACCATATTGTTTTGTGTGTATATATATATGTATAGATACTAGTATTTAGCGTCATTTTTGGTCATTTTATTTCAAACAATTTTAAGGCTAAAAGTGTCAGATTGCATGCAAGCTCACTTTTTTTTATAGATTGATTAATTTGGATCTTGTATGGATTGATTTAGATCCATTTCACATCAATTGGAATAAAGATTTTGACAGTTAATTCGGTTGAAATCATTTTAATTCATTTGAAATGAAAAGAGGATTGATTAGAAAGAATTGTTAACTTGATTATTCTGAGTCTGATATATACTTGGTGAATATTTTTCCATGGATATACAAGAAAAGGAAGAAAATCTTCGAACTATGACAAATGAAGAAAAAATAGTTAATGAAAATGGCGAAGTAAATAAAGAAGTTAGTATTTTCTTTTTTGTATCCCTTACTTTTATGGACAGAACCTTTAATGTTTATGCATTTAATTGTCTGTCATAATATTTTGAATGTAATATATACAACTAAAGTTTAAATATTCTTTACTTGTTAACCAGGTCGCGCATGTGAAAGAATCAAGTGGTAAGCAGAAACTTAGAAGTTGGTTGAATCGTATTCTAAGGATAAAGATAACAGATGATCGAATTTTAATAGGAACATTCTTATGTACAGACCGTGATGCAAATATTATATTAGGTATGTGCTCTGAATACTTGTCGGAAGATTGTGAAGCAAGAGCATTAGGATTAGTTATGGTTCCTCGGAGGCATATTGTAACAATACATTTAGATGAATAAATGGATAAAGCTTATTCACTGTTTTTTACCTGTGATCTGTATAAAATGAAGATATATCACAGTCAGATTTTTAAAATGTAAGTTCTGTACAAATTAATGTAAATAAATTATCATAAAGTTAATGATGTTTTATTATTTATCATCCAAAAAATAATTATAATAATTAAGTATTGCATAATCTTTTCCAAGTAAATTATTAAAATTCTGTTATGGAGGAGACTAAAAAAAGGTACGTGTTTTATAATTTCTTAAAACTAATTTTAAATATAGAATTTAATATAATATAAATCATATGTACAACAGTGGTAATGTAGATTTACGAAAAAAACATTTTTAAGTTTTAAAAAGTTTCTGATCATCATTACGGAATGGAATTTAATCCTATATTTTGTTATGTAAAAAAATATTTCTTTTTATTATTCTATATATTTTTTAACACAACTACGTGAATTTTGTGTATAGAAATTGGGTTTTAAACATATAAAAGAAACAAACAGGGTATGTCCATAATTCAGTCATAAACTGGTTAACTTTTTAAAATTTGATTGAATGGTTTTAGCAGAGATGAATAGAAAGCAGAGATAAATAGAGAGATAGCCGATGCTATAGGCCCAAGCCGCGCCAAATTCGATGCGCCGTAGCAATACGCACCCTCGCGGAGAAAATTGTAATTGAACTACATTATCATCGTCCTCGTGTGCCAACTGTACGATTTTTGTATATAATGTTGCTTTTAATATAGATATTATTAATTGATACTTACATTATTAATTGCAGTTGAAAAACAATAGCTGATGATAACTAGCAAAATACCGCATATTAATCACGCGTTGTTTAATGTTATCCAGAACACATTCAACCCTCGTCTAAACCTATATCGAAGATTACAGGTATAAATTAATAACGTATTTTCTTGTATGAAATGCATTGATTTATATCATTATTAATTTGTTTATTTTATAAGATAATCAGCAAAAGAAGAATAATGGTCCCCCCTAAACCAAATAAAATAGACTATAGTTATACAGTAAATAACCAAAAAATAACAGACGAATATTCATGGCTTAGAGATCCTAATTGGCCGAATGTTAAAGATCAGAAAATAATAGATTATTTACAAGCTGAAAATGAGTATACAGAAAAGTTTTTTAGACCATTGCAGAAAGAAAAGGACAAAATGTTTGAAGAATTAAAAGGCAGAATTAAATTAGCCGACCAATCAACTTATGTTAAAAGAGATCATTATTACTATTATACTAGAACAGAAGAAGATAAGGAATACTCAATACATTGTCGCAAGGCTTATTCAATAGATCAAGATGAAGAAATAATTTTAGATATTAATGTTCTTGCAAAGGATCAGAAATTTACTCAAGTTGGCTCAGTGGTCACCTCTCCTGATCATAAGTTATTAGCATACAGTGTTGACTTTGCAGGCAATGAAAAGTATAAAATTAGAGTTTATAATTTAGAAACAAAAGAATATTTACCGGATGAAATATTAAATGTTGGCAGAAATATTATTTGGCATGAAAATTTGAAAGGATTTTTTTATCTACCATTAAATGAACAATTGCGTCAAGATAAATTAATGTTTCATACATTAGGAGATATTAGTGCAAATGATAAATTAATATACCAAATTTCGGATCCATTATTTATGGTTTATGCTAGCAAATCAGCTAGTAAAAAGTATATTTTCCTTAATATGTCTGGTCATAGTACCAATCAGATTTATGTTATTAAGATGAATGATAATACTTTTGAAACAAAATTAATTAGACCATTAAAAGAAAATATATTTTATGATGTTGTTCACAATGGCAATAATTTTTATATAAAAACAAATGATAATGCTAAAAATTTTCGTATTGTGATAGTAAATGAAAATGATTTTCAGGATGATTTATGGAATAATAACTACGTTCCAGAATATTCATTTAAATATTTATCTAACTTTTACATTACTAAAAACTTTTTAATACTTAACTATCGGGAAACTGGACTTCCAGTAATTGTAGTAAAAGATTTACAAAGTCATTTAGAAAAGAAGATCAATTTTCGAGATGCATCTTTTGCAGCCAGTGCTTTATCTACTAACTTTGAAGAAGATGATATTCGAGTGAACTATTCTTCACTTGCTACGCCTAATACAACGTACACTTATAATTTTACTACAGGTGATTTAACAGTATTAAAAGTCCAGGAAATTCCTAGTGGTTTTTGTTCTCAAGCTTATAAAGTAGAGAGAATATTTGCTGATAATGAAGGTGTAAAAGTACCTGTTACACTACTATATAAAACAGATTTATTTAAAAAGGATGGATCTAATCCTCTGTACTTATATGGCTATGGATCCTATGGGCATGCCACACAAGCATCATTTAAAAATATTGCAATATCATTGGTAGATCGTGGATTTGTCTATGCTATTGCTCATATTAGAGGTGGTGATGACCTGGGGCATGATTGGTATGAAGCAGCCAAGTTCCTTAACAAGAAGCGTACATTTAATGATTTTATTGCTGCTTCTGAAATTTTAATTAAAGATAAATATACTAGTAAAAAAAATATAGTTATTTGTGGATGTAGTGCTGGAGGACTACTAATAGGAGCTGTTATAAATGAACGACCAGAATTATTTAAAGCAGCTGTTGCTCAAGTACCCTTTGTAGATGTACTAAATACAATGTTAGATGAAACCTTACCCTTAACACCAGGAGAATTTAAAGAATGGGGCAATCCTAAAAATCAAGAATACTTCGACTACATTAAATCCTATTCTCCATATGATAATATTAAAAACCAAGAGTATCCTAATTTGTATGTAACAGCTGGACTTTCTGATCCAAGAGTAGGTTATTGGGAACCAGCAAAATGGGTAGGAAGACTAAGAGAGAAAAAGAGTGATTATAATACCATATTATTGAAAACCAACATGGATTCAGGTCACCAAGGTGGCTCAGGGCGATTTGATAGCCTAAAAGAAGTTGCTGATAAAATAATATTTATATTCAAGATTTTTAATATAAACTAATAGTTTTTTTTAAATGAGCTGTATATAGGGCATACAACGTTTTTACAAAATCAAGAAAATGTTATTAATTAAAAACTAGTTTTTTTATGCAACAGATCGTCTTTAAATGCCAATAAAATAATAGTTTATTTAAACTGGTCTCATAATTATACGGTATAATGAATTTTTCAATAAAATTAAAATAATAGTGAAGAGCTATAAGAAAGCTGTTTTTATTTTATATCACAAATTTTATATTGTAATCAGAATTCTTTTATCGTTGATATTTATTTCTTATTAATCTAATATTCCATTCAAGTTTTAAAAATCTACTACTGAAGATAATATTTAATCCAATTGTGACATTCTTTCTAATATTTTACAGGGAGTAATTATGGACATGCTTTAAAATAACAAAAATAATACAATTTATAACTAATTCAAGTATTTATATTTAATATAAATAAAAAATCATATAGTGATAACAACAGAATAAACAGGTCAAGGTCAAACAGGATTCTTTATTCATTCATTCTTCTAAAACTTGCTTAACTTTTATGTTTATTATAATAATGTATAACAGTACTTTTTAAACTTTATTTTGTACTGGTCTTTACTTTATTCTTCCATTTCTATCATCCTTTATAATATTGAAGAATTTATCAAAAACGTAATAATAATTTGTGTACTTATTTTTTCTATTTTTGATTTTCATTTTTATTTGCTAAAAATGAAATTACAGTAATTTATTAATATAATTGGTCTATTATATTTTCAAATAATATTAGAACTAATTCTTACAACTTCTTATAGATTCCTCTTGTACTTTAACATACTTCTGCTTCTAATTCAGAATTATTCATTTTTTGTGATTCAATTTTTCTTAATGCATCATCGATACGTTCAGTTAATGAAGTAGATAAATTATCCATACCAGCTAAAAAACTTATTTCTGATGCAGATTCAGCCATTTTATGAACATAGTTCATATATCCACAGAATTGCTATATTGTATTTATAAAAATTAATCAATTAAGTAAAAATTATAACATGCAAAATATAACAGCTACCATAATAATTTGTTTTTTAACTTGCATCTCTGCTCTTACAGCAAGAATTTCATCCCAGTGAGAATCTCCAACCTCATGCATTATAGCTTCATTTTGAAGAGCTATTAATTTGGATAATAAACTCCTGTTTTAAAAACGTAACCGGAAGAATGAAAATGTTATTGAGTAAAAAATTAACTGTAAGATTTTGTAATTAACTGTAAACATTTCTTAAAATGAAATCTTGAAACTTTTTGATTACCGGTATTCTTTGCTTGTGGTTTCTATCGCTGTATAAGTTATAGTTAAGACCTGAGTTGCACTATTTACTGCATTTATAGTTGATTGTTGCAATAAATAATCATAAGAAAGGCTGTCAATATTCAGTGATTCAAATAAAAGTTTTTGGTCGCTTGTAAGATTTTTTGGTGGATCTGGATTTATAAACATTGGTATAGATGTTGCGAACTGTATCCAAAATTTATTAAATTAATTTTTACATGTACAACATGAATTAAGATGTAACGTAATTTAACTATATCTTACTATTGCAACGGGGATAGACTGATTTTAATCTCCTTAAAAGAAATTTTAATGTGTTACGATAAGCCATATTTATAATTAACTTTGTAATAACAATTCAAAAAGAAAATTTTGATTAATTGTATAAAAGACATTAAACATTTTGGCGATGCGCCCTTTTTTAATTCAAAATATCATTGAGCAGGTTAGAGCAGCGTGAGGCCGGACTCATTCTAAAGTATAGCAATGTAGCAGACTACATTTGCAGATCGGTTATTGCCTGCGTAATAAAAATTATGGTTATGGTTCTATACCAGTCTATAAATTATCGTCAAAATTCAATTTGGTCCTACTATATATAGTTTTTTTTCTTACAGTTACCATGATTAATGATAAATGATACTAATATCGAAACTTAGCAACATGAATTTCGTACTAAAATTTAAAAAGCTTATGAGTAAATTAATATCACCTGTTTATAAAATTCAAATTTTTACGGTTGTTACTGTTTATCGTAAATTCAGATTTATCTTTAAAAAATCTCTTTTATTTATATATAACAATGTTTTGTATATGATATATAATTTTAAAATGACTTTTAAAAATCGAAATAATAACTTTTATTATATGATTCGAGCTACCGATGTCGTCTTGAACAGTCTTGAGCTATTGAGTGTTAAAATATAGTTTTCATATCATTTTAATAAATGATTTTTGTTTAGTTTTAATATCTACTTGGAAATCTATGGAATAAGAACTTACTATTTTACTAAAAGGATAATCATACAAATTGAATATAAGATTTACAGGATAAATAATCATTTAAACAATTTCTAATATTTTTTATACAATTATTATATTTTTTACAAATACAGTTTTATTCATTCCAAACAATAAATAACAAAAATTTTCTCTGTAGAGTTAATTTATTGGAATGAAATATTAACTGCAATGCAGTCTTACATTTTTCCTCAAACAAATACATTACAATTATTGCAAACTTAAGATCAGATACCAATTGTCTAACTAAATTCAGGGATACAAACGATTCGTTAATTTTCTACAATTATTACAAATATGTTTTTGAGTTATCATAAAATCAATGAATCGTATAAAGTATCCTTATTATTAAAGGAAGTTCAAATCTAGTAATGTTCTTTTTTGTTGCATAAATATTAAGCTCTTTATATGCATTTGTCGTAATATTTGCATAATATATTTTCAAACAACAAAAAGTATCTATAATAAATACTTTTTTCATCACACTAGAAGATTTTTGTCACCAATGTCTTTATTTTAACAGAAAATGATTTGAAGCAGATGAAGGTTACAATAAACACCCTCTTAGCTTGTTTCTTTTATTTTCTATAAAAATCACATTATTCACATAAACATAAATTAAATATCAGAATTTATAAACATAAAATAAAAATTACAAATATACACTTAGGCATGCAGTAAAAATTATTGGAAGGCCATTTGATACAATCAACTTCCTAAATGTTATCAATACCTGAGAAAAATAAATTTTACATGTATATGTATGTATGTATAAACATTATTTTCAAGCAGCCTAGAAAGATGCAACTGATATACTTATAATGTGAACGTGAACATAAAAAAATTTTAATTTTAGACTGCAGAAGTTTGAATTTGCATTGCTAATAGTTGCAGTCTAATAGCTATAGAAAGCAAAAAATTGACAGAACCTAAATTAATTATTATCTCACTTATTCTGCCGATGTTTACTCAGTCGTAAGTGCTCATACAATTTCATTCTATAGAACAAACAACTAGTTGATTGATAAACATCACTCTTTCTGATTCGTTGAATACCTTGATAGTTTTTTTACTGAGTCACATGTTTAAAGTTCTTGATGTTCATCTTTGGCTTCTTTCTGCTTTGAATCATTCGGTAATTCTATAGTATCTTCTGTTTCTTCTATCGTTATGGTTCCATCTGTATCACGATCTGTGTTTTCCTTATCTTCTGAAGTTTTAACTTCAGGTTCATCATCTGATTCAGTTTTACTTGTCTTATTTTTTCCAGTTTCTTCTGTATTGTTCATTGCAGCTTCTTGTTTTGGTCTCCAGATTTTTGCTTTATTTATTAAATATTTTAATTCACGATCAAGCATAGCCATTTTATTAGCAATATCACGAACTTTGTACACTATTGGTTCATGTGGCTTTGTTTCAGATGTTACTTTAACTACTGTATCATAATATTCCTGGAAAATAATTATTAATGCAGTTTTATGTAATATAATATGTACAATAAGCTTCAAAAGTGATAAAATCATAATGTTATACCTGTGTTTCATTAATAGATTTTTCTAAAGTTTCAATCTCAACTTGAGTAAATATTTCTGAAGACACATTAAGATTACGCATATTTGTTAAAAATGTTCTACTTCCATTAAGCATTGAAACCATTCCTTTCAATGCTTCAGGTCTTTCTCTATGTTCAAAAACTCTGTCATACAGATCCTTACTTAACTTTTGAAGTTCAGCTAATTTCTCTTCAAATGATTCAGCTGGAAAATCAAAACCTTCTTCATATAACCATTGAGAAGCATCGTTGCATGCTTTTATTATTTTCTCTGCTTCTTCTGGAGTTATTGCTGTTTTAAATTCATCAGACTCTAGTTTTTGTTGAGTATCAATAACAAAAGATTCTAAATTATTTAAAGCAATTTCTCTTTGAGCTTTTACCTGATCAAAAGCTTCCAATGCTGCAATCCTAAAAAGAAATAAAAATAAAATATGTTATAGTATGTTTTTAAATTGCTTTCAAAATCATATTATATGAATATTTAAAATCAAATTATGATAATGTTCTCGTACTTATCAAATGACTCTATGAACTTCATTTCTGACAAAGTTTGTGGTCCTAACTTTAATTCATTAGTATCAATTTGTTCTTTCATAGTTATAACGGTAGGTTTTCTATCCCTATCTACTTTCTCTGTTTTATTTTCTGGTTTTACATCTGTTGGAGATGTTTCATTATTTGATTTTGCCTTCTCTTCTGTTTCTTTTTGTAACCCAGGATACTCAGGTTCTTCATGAATAGGCCTAATGTCATCTTTTAAAGGCTCATTAATCTTTTCTAAATTATCTTGAGTTTCAGATCCTAAAATTAATTTTAATTAGTATTTAAAAACACAATGTAACTTAATTCATAATTCTAGAACAAAAATTTAATCATAATAATACACATTATTTCAATTTTAATAAATCTCTTATCAAATATTTTAATAATACTATTGTGAATTTAGTAATTTTCAATTTATTTAATACTAATACAAATAAGATATTTATGTTTATTACTATGGATTAAATTTTCGAGTCAGGACTAGAGATGCAAACTTTAAATATTAAAAAACAATAGAAAGTTAAATTGTATATTGCACTACTAAAATTATATCAGCAAATTAATAATAATTTGAAACTGTAAAAAAGTTTTCATCTCTATCCAAGAACGTTATAGTTAAAAACAAACCAGAAAAGAGTTTGCTTATTGTTGAACCAAGTTTTGAGAAAGCACCTTCTTCTTCAATGGCAACAGTACTACCTTTTTCTGAAACAAGTTCAACGTTGACTAAATTTAAAACGCCGCTATCATCCATGGAAAAGTGTGCTTTGATGCCCTTGCTTTCAGCTCCTTCCTTTGCATGTTTTGCCAAAGCTTCATTAACACCAGTTAAGGATATCACAGAAACATTTAGATTACCAACAGCCCTAAAATAATTATGTATAACTATTATTATAAAATAAAATTTATATAGATGGGCTAACTTTTTGTAAAAGATAAGAATGCTTAAATGAACCTAATATAAACTTACGCAATTTCTTCTGATGGTAAATAATCAAGTTCTGCATAATTAACATCGAATGAAAAATCTTGGTAATGTTTATTAAAGGTAATAATCTTCTTTTGTGGATAGGCATTCATTCTACCAAATAACGTTCTTCGAACCTAAATAAAAAATATTATATTCCCATAAATTAATAAAATTAATAATTAATAAAATATATTATGAATATTCTCAACTACAATACCTGTTTAATTTTATCATCAACTGTTCTTTCAAAAACGATTTGAATTGGAAAGAGTACAGCTTCTTTGGTAACAAATTTTTTTACTTTGAAGCCTTGACTTAAATCTGCAGCTTTGTAAACAGCCCCCAAAGCAGCAGCTTCATCTGTATTAATATTTTTTGATAATTCAGTCTTAACAAATTCAGATAATTTTTCCTGCACTTTTGGTACACGAGTACCAGCACCAACCAATATAACTTGAGAAACAATATTCATTGTTAAGCCTAAAAAATTTTAAATTTAATTAAATTAATTAAAAGATTTATGTGATAAAAATTCATTTTTACCAACAAAGTCTATTTTTAAAAATGTTTAAGAAATAAGAATAAAAATACCTGAAAGTTCTAAGGCAGTTTTCACAGGATTAGATACTCTGTCAAACAAATCTGCACATAGTTCTTCAAATGTTTCTCTTGTCACTTGCAGTCTAAAATCTTTCTCGTCTAAAAGACCTTCAATTTGAGCATAATGATCAGCATTTGCACTTAAAACATTCTTTACTCGACCTGCCTCTTTAAAAAGTTTTGCCATAGCTCTAGGATTTTTAAATACCGAATTAGGAGTTTTCTTCATTGCATCAAATTCTTTAGCAAGATAATCTCTTAATCTTAATTGCATCTCTAATCCACCAAGAGTACGATCATATCCAACACCCAAAATGCTAACCTGTGGATGAGTTTCAACAAAACCCCTTTCCTTTGTTTTTACATTTTGATAACCTACTACAGTTGCAGTAGTACTACTAGCTCCCATATCATAGAACATAATGTAATGTGCAGTATCATTGATCTCCTTACGGTGGAAGATACCATAATTTAATGCAACAGCTGAATAATCATTTAGAAGTTGTAATACTTTAATATTAGCTAATCCTGCTGCTTGTAAGATAGCTAAACGTTCTGCTTGATTAAAGAAACCAGGAACAGTTATGACTGCCTCATTTATTTTTTGATTTGCTGATGTTTGAGCAAATTCCCTGGCTTTATGTAGAAGTTGGGCAAGTAATTCTTCAGGAGTATATGTGGTATTTTTGTCTATTCTAAAAAATATAGTATTCCTTTCTTTGTCAGCCTCTATATCATAGTAAGAGAATCTTTTTTGGAATAGTTTAACCATAGGATTGTCAATGGACTTTCCTACTAAGTCTAGAATGTAGGAAAAACTTGTTTTTGGAAAACGAGTACCAACAACTTGAGCATCTTCACCAAATGTACGCTCACCATCTCTAAATGATATCGTTACTGGTGTTTTTCTTTTTGATTCTTTGTTTAATGCAATTTCCATTGGGACTCCAGGCTGAAAATTATTCAAAATTATTTTAGTATTGTAACATATTGCTGGTACTTAAAAGCTTTTAAATGATTATAATTTAATATTATTTATTCTAGATTGAGAGTAATGGTAGTTATTTTTTACCGAAACAATAGCAATTTTCATCCATTCGCTCCCTAGATCAACACTCATAACTGCTAGTCCATGAGTTTTACTGCAGATTAAAACAATAAACAGAAGTCCCAGAAAAATGATAGGACATTTCTTAAAAAGCTTCATTTTGATTCTGAAATAATATTTTAAAATTTATAAATATTAATTTAGTGAATTAAATCAATACATAACAAATGAATATTACAAAAGATAATGCATAAATTATTTTATTTATTTAAGAAAAATAACTTTGCATCAATAGTTTAAATGAAGAATTGTTAAATTTTTAGAAATATTATTACTGTTATTTAATATATAAAAAAAATTGAATCTGTACATTTTTAATGAAATGTTGAATACTATATTCTAACCTATACTGACCTTTATAATAAAAAATAAACAAATATTATAGAAAAATCTCAAATATTTCTAAAACATATTAAGTAACTCTAACCAAAACGCTTCAATACTTTAACTTTAAACAAATTTCACTCTAGTAGTCTACAATTTTAAATTAAATAAACATTAAAAAATTTCAATGAACGATATGAAAGTAAGAGAAATAGCCAGGAATTAATGGGCCTTTCTCTTTATGGGACACGAGGTTAAGTTTCCCATAATCCGTCGTCTTCTGAGGATTGTCAAAATATTGTTTATGTCAGTAGAAACAGATTATTCATCTTTCACCGGTTGACTACGCGTTGACTATCATTTGATTCATTTGTATATACATATACACGTATATACTAATATCAACATATTGAATCCTTACCCCGACGAATTTCAAGCCTTTCGTAGATTGAAGTGTTGATTGAAAAAAAAATTAATGTAAGGCTAAAGGGAACCGACTGTTAGACTGCTACGTGTTGCGTATTGGAAAATCATTGGCCTGATGCAAGGCTACGAGATTCCTTGTTGAAGACTCACAACGAAACAGAGTTCGTCATTTAATTCGACAAGTAGTAACCACGCGTACAACCCACACAGCATCGACAACGATATTTTAATATCCACCTGTCGAGCAGCGGCTCCAGCACGCACACTACATTACTGCATGTGGCTCGTGTGGCAATTCAGGATTGGAGGAGGCGCGCGACGACTCCAGAGCCATCCATTGGGCCGCGTTGACGAATCGAAAGTTACAAAAGGCAGCTTAACAGACCTTTAAAAGCGTGCGTGAATTTTTAAAAAAGTATTTATAGTACGCCCAGCACCTTTACTACGATTCCTTCCTATATAGATAAAAACGATGAGGAGGAAATAAATTGGGGACTTATCTTTTGATTAATTTATTCTCATATGTTTTGGGGATACGATGGATAGACGATGAATGTAAAAGAGCGATATGTATTTAGGTGGCCATAAAAATGATTATTTGGTAATACGGTCGCGCACGTACGCACTGTACTGCATTTAAGTATAGCATAAAATACAAATTTTCTAACGCGAATCCAACCAAACATTTATATGACATTCAACAAACATGTATTTTATACTCATCACTATTTTCTTAATGAGTATTAATAACAAGAAATACGTAAAAAGTAATTTAATATAAAAATTGCTGATACAATAATTTAATCTTCAAATATTCCAAATTATATAAAAATTAATTCGAGCAACTACTACTTCGAAAATGCTTCTGTCAGTTTGGGTTACGGTCTATATAATGTACTCGCTTTGTCTATCGATTTCAACAATATTATATAGCCCAGATCACGTACTTATCGAAATTGCTACTCTTTTTAAAAGTTGTCGTCATATAATCATTACTTATACAAACTGAGTCAAGGGATTTCGTTCCCATAGAGCAGATTCAAAACGCTCCGATTGTCGCAAATAATTACTAAGCGCTTTATTCTAATCTTTCGTAAGAAATTGTATGAAAATTTTATTAGGCCTTCAACAAAGTGAATTTGACAATATAATTTATGACACCAGCAAATTAAGTATAGTAAAAGTAGTTTCCGCAATTTTTGACTGCATTCTTCTATTCCACAATAAATAAAATTTTATATCATGAAATAACGTGAATAAATGTTGTTATGAGTAAATTTTTATCAAATTTTTATTATTCATAGTATGCCACTATTTTTATTTATCTTTATAACAGCATTTATCCTCTTTGTGATTTAAAGCTGTTGCATTAAGACAGCTTGCATCATGGACTGTTGTTACAAGTGATAATCAGAGGAAGCAATGTTTATATATCTATAACTATTTCTCAGACAAAACAATAAATAATATTTTATCTAAACAAAAACTATTTAAAATAATGACGTAACTATATAAAATTCGAGCCAATAAATATACTACGTTATTTTAGCCATAATAAAACAATTTATACAATTAAAAAATTGGTAAAAATAAGATTAATAATAAATAAAATAGGCCAAGGAAATCTTAGCAGGAAAAAACTAGTTGAAAAATTAGATTTAATACCATTTATAATTAACACGTATATCTACTGAAGAAGAATTATTAATAATTTCAACAATATCACTATACTAATGTAATGAAAGAACTTAAGAGTATAGAATTGAACTTAAACCATCAGTAGCAAAGTTATATGTCTAACATAACTAATTACAGTTATTATATTAGTTCATAGTATTATAGAAGACTATGCAAAAATAAACAAAAATAGAGATTTTGCATGGAAAAAATAGCACAATCAGTTAAAAACTATTAGTATATTCACAGTTAATTAAGCATTTAGTATAACGCTTCATATTCAATGTTTTCATTCTTGTCACGTTATAATAAATACGTGATCAGATATAATGCGACCCAGAAAAGCATACACTTAGCTCAGAATAAATTGAGTCTCAAAAAATAGTGATCACCCATAGACCGATAAGACTCCTCGAAATTCACCCTATACAGACCTATCGTAATGGTTTAAGGAAGACAGTTCTGTGTGGTCTGTAGGAATGTGCACGCTAAGAATTTTAAACGACATTAGATACAAAAATTAATCCCAACCCTCATCTAGCCCGACTTCTTAAAACGACAAGCTGATCATTTCTAGCACTCGTCACGAAATGCATGCGAAATTGAAAGCCTTAATTGTGATACTTATCTTCTGCTTCTTACAGATGTATCTCCAGCTTATTCATGAAAAGGATAGGAAAAAATCAGTATTCAGCTCATTTAAACATAATCCGTATATAATGCCTCTTAGTCCGGAACAGTTATTGCATTCTTCTTATAGTTTACACTAGAATTTGGATTGGAATAGAAGATGGATATAATCACTGATTACAAAAGCGAAGATTGAGTAAGTTCTTGAAAAGTTAAGGATATCCTGTTCATCTGTAATGTTCGTAAAAGGCGTGTACATCACTTAGCTTAGTGCCCAACTAAGGCAATTATTTTCTTGTTATTTTAATATTCTTCACCGACATAGCTTCCGTGAATTTGAAATTCTGCTGAGTAATGCAGATTCACTATCAAAATCTGCAGTCACAATCGTACCATGATAAGAATAGAAACAATTAATAGACTTAAAAGTAAAAAGTTTAATCTCAATGTTGATGATGAGTTTATTGTGCAAGGAGCAGACACGTTCATGTTTTTATTGATTGTACATTGTCATTCCGAAGATTAACATCAATTCACTCCAAGATCTGGACATAAAATGGGCACAGCCATGGTGGTCTATTCATATGGATAACAATCAATACCTTATATGAGTCGCTGAAGAAATTTATAGCGTTATAGCTGATAGGTAGAAAGTAAATTGGCGTTCGAATTTCTTTTTAAAAACGTCTTTGTAACTATATTCCGAGGACCATTTTCTCAGCTTATCTGTTCGATTCGTACATAATGGAAAGGTACCCAAGATAGGTGATAAATAAGTCAGTGTATAAATGCTTAAAATGAAAACTATATATAATACATATGAGCATATAAATATTATTGAATATTTAATTTACCGGGCCTCTCGTTGTTTCGAGCAAGAAAGTCGGTTTTTCCCTAAATGTATAAACACTATGACTCTGCATTTATATTTCAGTTCTAACGGATAATCAAGAACTCGCGAATTCCAACGATGTCCTCAGATATAAAAGGTAAAATATAAGAATTTATAAATGATGAGATCTTCTACATTGTTTCTATTGATAAGTTTTTAAACGTTAGTAAAATTCTATTACAAATTTGAAAACTAACTTTATTCATGGTTTTCGCATAACAATCAATTCAGTGACCACATTTTTGTAAAAAATAATTGTAAAATAGCTGTAATTAATATCAAGCCAGAAATTATATTATGGACTTTATTGAATGCACCACCTCTGACTTTAATCAATCTTCCCAAACACAATCACTTCGGATAAATGCTTATATAATTTGAGATATCTAGATATGAGATTTATCACAATAAATTAACTTGAAATTAAATCTTAATAATGTAAGAATGAGAACACGTCAATACTAATGCTATTCTAAATAGAATAATAAAATATACTGTAACTATAATAATGTGATAAATGCGAGAGCAGAACACTTCATGTATGCAAGAAGAATTGTCCATATACAGAACTATGCATTTAAAGATAAACTGAAAACAAGAGTCATATTTTACAATACAATAAAATTTATGTAAGTACAGGACACCTTTTATACAACAACACATTTTACATATATATTATTTTTTTTAATTTCTTTATACAACAGATTATTATTTTTAATCTTATTAATAAAAATATTACAAATTACAACATTAAAAAAACTTTTTCTACATTTGAAATTCACAAAATAATCACATATTAGTTACCTTAAATAATTTAAAAAATACAAGTGAAACATTCAGTATTGTCATGTTCATTTTTCATTTTATCACTTTTTCTTTTTTAATTTTTATTTAAGCTGGAATAATTTCTGTTTTGTTGTCCTTTGTTACAATTTGCAGCAGGCTTCCATTAACTGGTCTTTCTTGTTTTTGAGACCATTTCCAAAAGAGTCTAAAATTTTTGATTATAAGAAAATAATGTATTTTTTAAATAAAATTTTTATAACTAATACTTACTCTGCTATAAATTCTAATGGAGTCCAAGTTGAAGTATCAGCTTTTGGCATCCATTTACGATTCATGGGTGTGTCCAATGTAACTGGTAAAATACTTGCGATTAATGAATCAAGTGGAAGACCACCATCTTTAACTGCTAATGATTTTGTTAGTTGATGAACTGCTGCCTTGGCCATTCCATAACCGATCATCCCTAAAATAAAAATATTGATTATTGTATACTTTGTTGATTAAATATTTTTTCTTTTTAAATAATTTACCTGGAGTTTCCTCAAGTGCAGCCTTCGCTCCAGTTAAAGAAACAAAACCACCTTCTTTTAAATGTTCTGAAGCAATCTTGGCAGCTATGACTGAGCTCCAAACACTTTGCTTCCACATTAAATCACTGTTTTTGACAAAATCTTTATTAGCAGCATTACCTCCTGCCCAACCACCAGCGACACAAATAACTCCATCTAACTTATCCTCACCAAGAATTTCCTTAACTTGTGTTAAAATACTTTTCTCCTAAAAGTAAAATTTATATATTTAATTATATACCAATAATATAATCTGATTTTAAATAGTTAATTTTTAATAACAATAATATATTACCTGATCAAGCCAATTTTGATCAACATTTACAATTACATTTGCATCTGCCAATTCGTTTTGTTTCATATCAATTGAGCCAACCCACTGAAAGATAATAACCATTTAATTAAATTAAACATTGTTAGATAAATATAACAAAATTTAAAAAGAATATATTTTGCTGTTTAATTGTGAAATAACTATTTCTTCTATTTAAATTAAAAAATACATTAAAATCACAAATTTGCAACAAAAATTACTATTTCATGGAGATTAATTTAAATACATTTAACATATACAGGATTTATCTTGAATAAATCTTTAGAAAGTGAATGTCCTTGAACATTCCTTTCATAATGTATCTACTTAAGTATAGACTATGAAAGAATTTTTATGTAAAATAAAAACTAAGTTTCTTTTTATTAAACATCAATTATATGAAAAATATTGTTTATTTTCATATCAAACTTACAAAAAATATAAATGTGTTTAAAATGTTTATAATAACTTTGTATTTCAAAGATTTTAATTTCGAAACGCGTATTGTTATTCTGTATAAATTCATTATTTAATTAATAAAATATATAATTACATTAATATTCTATTTTTACTTTGTAATCATTCATTTTTTCTATGTAGTATTTTGCAAGATAAGCACGAGAAGTTGCTTTTGATCAATACAGCAACAAGTGTCTTGCTTTATTAGAAACATATCAAGTAATGTGTTGAAACATAATATTTGCAGCTCAGTATTGCAAAGTTTTTATTACTGGATATCCCAATTTACTATTTGTTCAATTATGAATGTAATTATGAAAAGACTGACCCAATTTTTAAGCTTGAAAGTGTTGACACAAACAGAGCCCAAAGCGCCCTTTCCGCCGTATACGAATACTCTTCCGAGAACAGCTGACATGGTTATCAACAATTTAATCTTGAGCTTTTGAATGAATTTATGCACTACTAGCAACAAAATTCGTAATTTACGAGATATGCACGAAAGTCGACAATCAGAACTCTGCGATTTTGTATGACCGGCGGGTTATGACGAGGATAGTTGGATACAGTTGGATAGTTCGCGATAGTTCGTGCGTTGCGGTAAAACCAGGTAAAACCAGGCAAGACGAGTTTTATTTCATAGAAGTGGGGAGCAATAGGAGAGGGGCAGCCCAAGGGAGGTCGCGTCGAGATAAAAAGTGAGAGGTGACTATTTTCATTCGATCTTTCATATGTTCAAGTATATTGACAGAATGTATGAATATATATAAGCCATTATGTATGATTATATATACTATGGGCATTATCAGCTTGACGGCTGTAAGCGGTGCGCATTGGTGCGCATATAAGTAATGAAGGACTAATAGTTTGCTAGCATCAAAATTCAAAATGATATTAATGTTTAATATGTTATTACAAATATCTAAAATCTTAAACATAGATTTTTCACAGTTCCCAAGACGATAGCGGGATTATGTTGATCATATAGAAATTATGATACTGCATATCATAATTTATGACAGAATAGCATAATTCATTAAATAAGAGAAATTTAATAAGATTAGGCATTATGGGTGTTTATTATATTCTTGATTTTATCTTTATACATAAGACTATAAGACGGATATCGGTAAACATTGAGATACTAGTGCAACAATTGCTTCGTGAATATTTCTAAATGTAAATATTGTAAGATACATTTTATATTTTGCTTGAAAGGATTTATGTATTGATTTACAATATGCATGTATTTATTCTCGTATTTATTTAAAATGAAATGACAAAATTTTATTATTAATATTTTATAGTAAAAACTTTCAATGATTTAAAAACTTATATAATATCGTGAGATATCATCATTTATAAGCATCCGATATCACTGTATGTATATCCACAGAATATAAATAATATTTTATAGTTGTCTTAATTTTATTCTCGATTTTATTATAGCTTATAATTAATTGACAGTAATTATCTATTTAGTGTAAAAAAAATTAAAAAAGAAACTTCTTAGTGTATTGACAATATCACTTCCTACGTGTACTATGAATATTTCTAACAAGGATTAGATTGTTATGTTAACAAGCAAAATACATTAATAATTATAGTTGATTGAGATAAACTGCAGTGAATACTTAAGTTAACATTTTGAAAAATCAATGTGTCAAAAATAATTGATCTGAACACCACGAAATAATTTGTTTATATTATTTCCGTTATGTTAGTATAAAAACTTTTCGAATTTTTAATAACATTATATTTCTTTTAACAGATATACATCATACAAAAAGGGAATTAGTGTAAGGCCCCCTTAATAATATGCTGAATTTTTAATTATTTTTTAATATTTTGAAATTGGAGGGAATATATAAGTATGTTCCCACTCATATGATAATCAAGCAAAAGTAATATGGCATTTGTCAAAATTCAAACACTCCTATTATTGCTATACATTGGTATTTACCATGCCACGTTATCGACGCCATGATCGAATATGGAGCTTTCTAACCTAAAAACATACCTATATTATATATATAGATATATAGCAGTAAAGCACAAATAGAAATGAACAACTCACAAAGAAAATGCGCGCGAAAATTTTACAATATGGTGGTTCCTCACCTTATATCAAACATCTCATCAATTTTGTATTTAGTTTCATGTGTGAATTATTTGTATATTTTATAAATTAAACAGAAATGATTCTAAATCAAATATAAGTGAATGTGGATATGATAACATTTTTTAAGTAATATTTAATTAGGCCAACAGAACCGCTTTACAGAGGTAAATTTAAATATTTTTTTGATTTTCATCATTTGAAACATTTAAACTCTTATATGGTTGATTTTGTTTCAATAAATCTGTTTTTAGTAAGATGGATTATACCACACCAAAACAAAAAGGTGCTATAGAACCAAGAATAAGTGCTCTACAAAAATCATACCCCCATGACTTACAAATGTACAAAATCCCACCAAAAGGTGAAATAACACTTATGGAATTTCAAGAATTAGCTCTGGAAAGGCAAAAAGGTATTTTTTAAATTTTTATATAATCATGAGCTTAATTCTTTTAAATAATAAGAAATATAAAACATATCTTAGTTCTACAGTTACTTGAGGTAACATTAGCTCAGCAATATAAGAATCTTGAAGAAACTAAATCAGCCTTTATAAATTCGTTACGAAAAGAAGGCTATACACACTATGTAACATTGCTCAAAGCAACAGGTTGTGCAAGTCATAAAGAGACAGATCTAGAAGCAAGAAGAAGGGATCACATTTCACATTTTATTTTAAGACTAGCTTACTCTTTAAAAGAACAATTACAAAATTATTTCATTTCTTATGAGACTGAACTTTTTAAGTTAAGATGTAATTCAATGAATAAGGAAGGTTTTATTCAATTTCTAAGGGCGAGTGGAATTCATTATACTCGAGTAAGTGCTGATTTATTTTTCATAAATACTCATTTATTGTACTTGGCTTTATTTAACTACATACGTAAAAACAAATATATAAAATTATACTCTTAAATCTTGATTGTTCTTAGGTATCTCAAGAATTCAAAGAATCAAATAGAGAATATTTATATGCTATAACTGCAAGGGATGCTGATTTTGATAATGTAGATTTTTATGAATTACCATTTGAAGAAGTAGTAGACTTGGTTAGTGAAAGAAAAGTATATTTATGTAAGGGAAAAGCTTATGTCCCTCAAAGTGAATTTATACCTGTTTTTTTGTCACATTTCCGAAACAATTTAAATATTGAACTTAATGTAAGTTTGTGTAAGATAATTTACTTTTTTATTAATTATTGAATTTTTATAAAATTAAATATTTTAATTCTAAAATAAATTATTAGAAAGCTAAGAGACAATTTTTGGATAATATGGAAGATGAAAGACTGCAGAGTTTCCTTACAAATTTACCAGAATGTTTTGCAGGGATGTCAAAAGTAGTTTGGTCTACAGATAATACACCAATTTCTAAATTAAATGATGTAAGTTGTGATTATTAATGCTTTAACTTTAACTTTGAACTTTAAATTGGAAAAGACAAAAATTGTATAATTTGGTATAATTTTTCTTGATAGTTATCAAAGACGTCATATCCACCTTGTATGAGAGTAATGCATGAACAATTGACAAACAATCATCATCTGAAAAATACAGGTCGTCTTCAGTATGGATTATTTCTTAAAGGTATAGGTGTAACCCTTGAAGATTCCATAGTATTTTGGAAATCAGAGCTAATCAAGAAAGATGATTGTAACGAGGACAAATTTAATAAGAATTATTTGTATAATATAAATTACAGCTACGGTAAAGTGGGAAGACGTGTCAATTATGCACCTCACAGTTGTTCAAAACTGATCACTGAATCTGTTGCTCCTGGTGACATTCATGGTTGTCCATTTAGGCATATGGACACAGATGAGTTAGTAAAAAAACTTACCGAATTCAAGATTACTTCAACAGGTGACATTAATATATTTTAAATTTCTGCTTTTAAATTTAAACTATTATTGAAATCTGTTTTTAAATTATTCAAAAAATTATTGGTGTACTAAGGAATATTTCTTAATTGAAGTATTTATTTCAAATAAAATTTAACATTTTATATAATATTTTTTTAGATGTGGGAGAAATTTCTAAATTATCTAGGGAAGGACATTATAACTTAGCTTGTTTAAAATATTTTGAGAGCACACATAAACAGCGTCCAGAAAATATATATCGACATCCAAATGGTTACTTTGAAGAGAGTAGAAAAATTTTAACCAAAGATGAGATAAAAGGTAAGAAGTTTGTAAGATAAATTGAATATTTGTACTTTTAATGCTGAATAAATATTTCTTCATGTGGTGAGATATTTTGTTTAACATTGTTTAACTTTAATAACCAAAATTTGAATAAATTTGAAGGTTTTTGTTTTTATTTCATTTAAAGTTAATTTACGTATTTATTGAAAATATGTTTTACTAATTTTAACACATAAGTTTAGTATTAATCTTTTTAATGTGGTTTGTTAGATGAAACAATCACTCCAGATTTGTTGACACCCATATCACCAGAGAAACTTTCTCAACCTTTGAAGAGAAAAGATAACGTTTCAGACACAAGTTATTCAGTAACGCCGTCTAGAACAGGTGAGAAAAAATCAAAGATCATGGATAAAAAAATGCATAAGATGGATCCCTTAAACATAGAGGCACTATTGAATGATAGCGATTAAGTGTATAATATAAGATTATTAAGTGAGTTTATTCAGAATCATGAGGTATAATTGACAATACTCATATTCTTTTGTTTTACAATTATTAAGGTCTATTTATATTTCTTACGTGTTAATAAATAAATTTACGAAATATCGTTTAAATAAAAGGCGAATTGTTTTGTGTATGGCTATGTTGCTGTTATTCCACTCCTTAAGTTTTTCGCCCGCTCCACGCATTTTCCTTATTAGTTATACGTAACTGCTGACTTGAGACAGACGCTGATACTTGGGGATGAAATTTTCACTGACGTCCTGAATCATACTCCTGACTAACTTGTCCATGTCATACTCGTGCTTCCAGCCCCAATCCCTGCGGGCCTCGCTGTCGTCGAAAACCTGGGGCCATGTGTTGGCTGTAAAAGAGTTTTTTAGTTGGATTGGTAAAATGTTTAAGAGCATTAGGTACCGCCCAGTCGTTAATCGTAAATGTTATGGGTTTAAACGAGTATACACGATACAAGTGCGAAAGCACAACAGTGGGGTAAGTTAAATGCTGAAGCTTAGGGATTTGGAGTATACCTATGTTCTGGCGGCTGTCCGGGTTATAGGTAATCTGAAGGTCCGGTATGTGATTCTTGATCTCGGCGAAAAGCTCTTCGGGAGTGAAGCTCATGGCCGTGACGTTGTAAACGCGGCGCTGGAGCCGTTCGCAGGGCGCGTTGAGGAACTGGAAGAGGGCCGAGAGGCAGTCCTCGATGTACATCATGGGGAGGCGCGTGTGTGGTTCGAGGTAGCACTCGTACCGTTTGTGCAGGAGGCCCTCGTGGAAGACGGCGACGGCATAGTCTGTCGGACGAGAAGGAAAAGCTTGTAGACCATCGGCCCGGAAATCGGAATAATCCGCGAGGAAGGGGGTCGGTACGTAAACGAGGGGCATATCTCCGAGGTGGGCAATGCTTCCGCGCTCTCGTTTGATATTGGGAGCCGACGGCGGATCGCGCTGTTAGCCAACGTGCGGCTGCCGGGGGGATATACGCGCTCTAGTTGGCGCGGGATCCTCGCGGCCGCCTTGTGCAACCGCGACGCGTTGGGCAAACGCTCGGCGGCTTCCGGCGCGGAGGATCGGCTTTTTCGCTTCCTCGACTTGCCCAAGAGCCACGCGGTCTCATACCTGTGGTGCCGCCGCCGGGCGGGTCGCTGCTTATCACCCCGGGGAAGCGCAGGCACCGAAAGTCCAGGCCGAACTTATGGTGGTAGTACTCGCCGAGGAGCTCCGCGTGGACCTTGCTCACCCCGTATATGGTGCGCGGCCGCTGGACGGTGACGTTGGGCGTGGGGTTGCGGGGTGAGTCGGGCCCGAAGGCCCCGATCGTCGAGGGCACGAAGATCCGCAGGTTGTACTGCTTGGCGAGCTCAATCACGTTGTGCAGACCTGTGCCGTGACAGAGAAGACATTTTCGATTAGGCGATTCTCACCGCAAGCTTCTTTTCACGCCTGGAGTATACATATACTTTTGTATATGCCTGACCTTCGATGTTGACGCGGACGGCGAGGGGTACATTCTGCTCGCCGACGGCACTCAGCAGGGCACTAAAGTGGATCAGCCAGTCTACCCTGTAGTTGACGATGATCTTTTGGAGGCCCTTGAAGTCGAGGATGTCCGCGAAGATGAAGGGTCCAGTCGACGACTCGTTCGCTGGCTTCACAATGTCCGAGAGGATCACGTTCTCGTCCCCGTAGTTCTTCCGCAGCAGCTTGGCGCACTCGGTTCCCAGCTGTCCCAGACCACCTAATATTAGACAAAAAAACCTTCCCTTTCCAACAACTGTTGAGCTAACGAATTGAAAGTTCGTTTCTTTCTTTTTGTTCTGTATTGATTCGCGAGCATCAAACATCCGTGTTCTTACTGTGTTTAAACCATCACTTATAGATATGAAAAAGCGTGTACCAGTGATGAGGATCCTTGGCGGCTTGGCGCTTTTCTCGTAATGTCGCAGCCCCGAGCTTTGAAAGCTTCGAGCTCGCAGAAGATTACGAAGGAGGCTTTGTCCCAACATTTTGCAACCTAATCGACGCAGTCGGTACAGGTAATCCTTTTACTGCATTCTTAGTGATCTTCAGTTCAGATAGGTCTAGAATTAAAAAATCGATCCATGTGCACTTAACATATGTATATATACACGCAGCTCAAATGTATACATGTATATAAATTTGTTGCCGGGGCGTAAAAACTACTAATAGACCTAAAGAAAAGCACAGTAAGCGGTTCAATATACATTTCGTTTAACTCACTATGTCATGCACTGGTTTTTACCATCGTATAGTCATCTCAGATCAAGTATTAATTTCATTTGCATTCATTATTTCATGATTTGTCACTTTGCTGTGTTGCTAACGCGAGAAAAAAAATTGTTCGCGGCACGTGGTGACTAGATTCTGCGTAGACTATTAAAATGATTTCTTGTTTTATCAACAACATGACCACTATACCCGAAAAATTATTTTATTGCACAATTTATCTTCTGTTATTTATGCATTTAAATATTATTTAGTCTTTACTTTTTAAAAAATTTCAATATACATTATTTTATGATTCGTTTTCTTAATTTATTTTTAAATTATTAATATAAATTATTCATAATATAATTGAATTAATTAAGAAAACATGATTAATAATTTATTAATTAATTAGGCTTGTAAAAAAATTTTTTATTTATGGAGATTTATACTTAATTTAAAGAAAATTATATAGTTTATGCTTTTCTTTTATTTTCAATAACATAAGGTTTGCAATACGTTTTTTGGGATATTAAAATTGAGACTATCGCATTGTCTGAACTGAAAATATTATTAACAATAGTTTACAAATAGATTGCAATAGCCAAAGAATTTAGAATAATAAAAACAGAAATGTTATATTTCAGTATCTTTATCAATGAATATTAAATTTACAAGTCATTATTGTTTGTATGCGGAGTATGTTTGCAAAAAATCAGTATAAAAAATAAAAAAGAGACGTATATGTTCAGAAGTAGACAACAAAATGTAATCTACAAAGTACCAAGTAAAACTTTGATCGCTGGAGCATTTTACTTTCAACGATCTGAATAAAAGATCGGTAGCAATAAAAGTAAAGATTGGCTATGCCGCAACACTCGGAGGATAATCACAATGGAATGAAGTTAAAAAACGCGATTTAACGCTCGTGGAACAGTCGGTGCAGCACAGAGAGAAAAGTAAGGACCATCAGGCTTACGGTTGGGTTTAAGTCCAAAGCAAGCGATCGGTGCGCGTTTGTCCGTCGGCGGAGCGCGAGAGAGCGAAAAGCGATCGGGACGGGCACTCGGGCCGTACTGATCGATCCCTCGGCGCAACCGCGCAACAGCTCGCACTAGCCACTCGCTGGTCGCCCGAGCCGATAAACAAGTAGCGCGCCGCTATATTATGCCCGATTGTATGTCGCACTGTTGATCAATCTCCTAAAGAGAAACCTGTTGACGCGCGCGTACGTAAGGAGTTGCCGGAAAAAACGAATCGGAGAATCGTAGGTTTTCTGGGTAATTCCGCGCGCGTCGAGTGTGGCGGCCGCGTTGCCGAGGCACTGCCGGCGCGTTGCGGGTCACTCGCGGGGATTTCGGAAAGGGTTCGGGGGCGACGATTACAGCCGAGAGGGAATCGGCGAGCGAGTAGCTCGGTAGCTAGGCCGGCCCGCGGGGCAGGTCGGTGCAAACCCGTTTTCGAAGAGGCCACAGTGCATATTTTATCGTCGGGGAAAAAGTCTGTCGTCGATCTGGCAAAAAAGGCCTGGTTTCAACAGCGGAGTAGAGATACACCTGGGGGGGGAGATCAAGCGCGCCGAGGTGCAGCGGCACCGACTGCCGACGTCGCCTCGGAAGCGAGTGCGCAAGTGGCTTGATGCACTTGGAAGCAGGAGTTCCTCCGGAGAGAAATCCGCGGGCATGAAATTCATTATCCGCACGAGAGTCATACAACGGTTGGCACAAGCGCTCGCGCCGCGCCGGGACTTTCGCTTTTTGAGAGCGCTCCAAAGCCTCCCTGTAATTACAAAGCATTGCGCGAGTAACGAGTTTCGAGGTGCGCGAGAAAACGCGGATCTTTCGGCGGCCTGGGGATACAAATTGCAGGTTGCCGGCCGCCAGATTAGACTGGTTTGGAAGGGGGCGCCCCCGGCACTCGCGCCCTCCCACAAGGCCGCCGGTCTATCCTACGCGACCGCGCTACCGGTTATCCCCGTGACCTTGCGGGCGAAGGCTCGGCCCGGCGGCCCGGAGCCATTGCCCCCCGAAAAACCGGCAGGCGGACCCAACCGCTTGCGCAAAATCCCCATTAGCCGAGGGCCGTGCTTTTGGGACCTCGGGAGAGGCGCCCCCCCCTTTCGCAATGGCCTCAACGACGCGCGTCATATATACCCGGGGAGGGTAACGACTAACGAGGTGCCTCGCGGTGTCCATCGACGTCGCTGGGACGCGATCGCGTGACTTGATTCTACGCGCTTGTGCTTAGAAACGCGCCGGTAGTTTGCGCAAAGTCGCGCTTTCTTCTGCCGCTTGTAGCGACGCCTGCCCGAGGTGAAGAATAGAACGGCGCCGACTCAGAGGTCGTCCGGTTATAAGGACACTTTCATTGACTATTCCCTAGGGTGCCTGCGGTGGTTAAACCGATCGCGCCTACGCGACTTGTCCCGGTTTCCCCTTCACCGGTCCACTTTTTCGGAAAGGAGCGCGAAAATCTACGCGAAAGGAAAATGATTAATGCGCAATTTGGAAAGGCCTAATTGTATGCAGCCGCGAGATATAGACGCAGTTTTCGCAACCGATCAAATGTGGGAGATTGCGATATCGGCCCACCTGTCAATCACATTCGCATTACTATTTATGCATTGCAGGTTGAGTTCACGCGACAAATTTATTCTATAGCGTTCGCCTGATAATATATATTTATTTTTATTAAGTATCACAAGTTCTGGATAAGTCAGGAGTACAAATCTTTAAGAATTGCAATTTCGTATGCATATGTGTAATAATTGGCGTAATTTGTGATGAACAATGTCTCTATACTGTGTATAAAATTAAAAGTCACAGCAACAAATAAAAAACTAATATATGCAATACTATATCGTATAATATGCAATCGCACGTCTTAATTACATCATGATAAATCGTCAGAAACATTCGTAATGACGTGGTATTCGTAATGTCAGCAAGCTGTATCAAATTGAATATTTATTTATTAAGTAAATGAGTTTGCTTATTATCTATTCAGTATTAAAAAATGGAGGTTATGCTCTTACAAGCAATGGATCATTGTAATTGAATTAGAATAAATTAACATGTAATAGTAGGAACAGGTTTAAGAATCAGAGATAAAGTTCAGACATTTTTTCGATTTTGTATAGTTTCGATTTCGATACTCTTTTAGATTGGTAAATTTCCTATACGAATGCTCGAATCTTCAGTGTTTTAACATTGTAGGTAAAAATATCATAAAGCAAGTTAAATAAGATAAGCAAATATGAATTAATAATTTATTTGGGTCATTATGCAGAGACTAGTAAGTCATCAAAGTTTCTCAACACAAAAAATTGTACTTTTAATTGACTCACAATATACAAAGCCTGCAACAAAACAAATTTAAATTTTAAAAAGAAGACATTAGCAAAGTTATTTAAGGAATCTCGTAGAGTCTTGTTAAAATGTGCAGAAGGCGTGTCGTTGATCCAAGGTTTATCAAGTTTATGGTGAAAATGGACATGTTTGCGGCGGGGAGAGGGGCTAGTCAGATTACGCAAGGCGGGTTATCTGGCGGAGCGATCGAGGAGACGCGGAACAAACGCATGAGCCCGCGCTCGGATGATGAACTTGGAGCGGCGCAGGCGGCTTTCGCGCCCCGGCGGGCCTGAAGAAAGCGCCGTGGGCACTCGGGTAGGGCGTCTACGTCGGCAAGGCAGCTCGCGGGCGTTCCGCCTCCTGGGCGCCGAAGAGGGCGCTCGGGCGGGCCCGAGGCAGGAGCCGCCCGGGGCGCGAGCCGCGCTCCAGTCAGACGCGCGAGGAGCGGCGAGCAGGAGCGCAGGTGAGGCCCTTCGCCGAGGAGAAACTCGGATCACTTTCACCCGGGCGATCGGCGGATAGTCTCGGCCCGCGGCCCCCGGGCGCATCTTCCGCGCGCTCGCGCGGAAACCCAGAGAGCCGGACCCCGCGATTGCGCCCCGAGCGTTGCGCGAGAGCTAGTCGATCGAGGCCGAAAAATCGGGGGGTTGTGCGAGCGGCCGGATGCGCCGGTGCAATATGCTTGAGTACGCGGGCGAGAAGTCGGCCAATCCGCGGCGCTCGATTGACTAACTGCCGATTCCCGCCGGATCCATCGTTTCCTCTTACCGATACTAATGGGCGAATTATCGGCCAGTTGCGACCCCTCGCACCTCTTCGTTGCACTGCCCCCACCTCTACGGCAAAGTTGTCTTCAATTTACAAGCAGTCGGCACTTATAGCCGCTGACGCCGGCCTCCCTTGTTTGCTAATAAAACAGATAACTAGAATTTGGGGTGAATAATGATAATATGAACGAGGGTATTTATCGGTCTACTCGTTTCCATTACCTACCGGGTTTAATAAATCGAAAACCAAATTCTACAGGAGTCATTCTCTAACATTTTAGGGATCGATTACCTATATCTTCTGTGAACATTATTGTATTTTGGGCAATATCGATTCGATCGTTGTTCAGTTTTGCCGCGATCCCGGTTGGTACAATCATTACTACACTTTTCGCTGTATCTGCATTCGAAAAGAAGCAAAGAAGGAGGCGCGCGCGACAAAGTTCCGTGCAGACCGAGTCCAGTCGTAGGAATGCATTTTGTCACAATTGGATAAAAAAATTTGACTTTTTGATCGTTTTTGACTTTCGGTCAATCTGCGTGGGCGCAGTGTGTTTATTACGCAACGATTCGCCCGAGGCAAGCGAGCGGTGCTTGAGCGGCTCCTTTTATCCAGGCGATAAAGTAGCGCGCGGTGGAGGATCCGAGCGGGTGCGTGCGTGGGCCGAGTTAACGCTCGGCGGCGGAGCGCGGGAGTTTCGGAGTGGCGATCGGCGCACGAGCCAGCGGCTTTCGAGGCCGCGGCCGCGGCTTCCGCGAGCGCCTCGCCGGCAACCCCCGCGGGGGCCAATTATTGCGGGCGGCGCGATTGTCCTAGCGGTCTCGGGGTCAATTTGCGGCGGCGCGAGCGTGACGCCGGGGCTCGTTACGGGCCCGCTGCCCGGCCGCGGACACGTGTCGCAAGCGGCGCCGCTCACCAAAAAGGGAAAAGACGCGCGCCGGCGCGCGACCGCCGCTAATTACCCCCCCGCTCCGATGATCAACGCCCCGCTCGCTCGCCGGGCTTTTCGGCCGGGGCCCAGTCGACGGGGACCCGCCGCTCGAGGAAGCCTCGCGGAAGGATCTCGCCCTCGCGAGCGGCCGCCACCCGCCGCGGCGAACTCCGGCCGTCGCGACCCGAGGATTGCGCTAACAGCACCCGACGATGCCCGGGATAAGGGAGACGCGCCACAGGCTCCATGACGTAAGCGCTTGTGCAGACGCCCGAGTGCCTCGAGAATTTCGCTGAGCGCATCGACGAGCGGCAACCGCACTTGCCCAGGTTACGTCCAGTAAGCTCCGAAGGGGAAGAGAGTTACGCGTTATTTGCCATTATTTACCCTTGCTTAAGTAGTGAAACGTTGAACAAAGGGACCCTTTGAATCGATAGATTAAACGTAAAAAGAAGCGCGCAGTGGGTGGAGCGGTGCATCTGTTTATCCGAGTGTAATTGCGTGTAAAGACACCTATTTTCTCTCCCCTTTTCGAATTACGATCCAAATTGACCCTGACGGCCTGATTACGGTGCCTCGCATTTGCCTCGATTATTGTCGTTGCGCATGAGCAACGAGTCGGCACCTCGGTGACAGTAGCCCGTCATTCCCATGTAATGAATGGTATCTATCGAGCCTCGTCCATTTGCTCTTTCCGTGATTCTTCGAGCGCTTGTTGTTACGCGCCCAAGTTCCAATTAATTAAAAAACGCGCAAACGAAAATAAAATTTTGCCCTTGTGGGTGCTTTGCAAGCAGTGATCTCCAACTGACCGATTGCCGAAGCGCCCGCGGGGCGATGTAGCGCTCTGAGGATCGAGCGACACAACCGCAAGGCAAGAGTGATGCGCGATGGGTAAGCCAGCATCGGAGGGCGGAGCTGGAGGCTGGCCCGGAGCCCTGCTCATTGTGGGGCTCCTCGGCCTCCTGGGGGCCGCGAGGGCCCAGGAGTACGGCTGCCCGCCCCAGGAGAAGATCCTGCCCTGCCGCTGCTCGACCCGCGCCATGGAGTTCCAGATCTGGTGAGCCCCCGGTCCTTTGTAATCGCGCGGCCCCTTCGCCCTACGGAAGTGCCCGCGGCAATGGGACGTGGGAATCCGATACTTGCAAATTGCCGGCCCGTCCCGCCGCCGCCAGGGCGTCATTGTCCGGGAGAAGCGTCGCGTGAAGCCCTCCCCTCGTCCCGACTCATTGGCCCCCCGATGCTAAGCCCAAGGCAACTGCAGGTGTAGCCACAGCGAGCTGCCCCGCGTCCTCGAGGGACTCAAGGCCGTCAGCCGCTACGTGAGCCAGCCCGTCGACGAGCTCATCCTCGAGAACAACAACCTGCCCAGCCTGCCGGGCCAAGTGTTCGCCAGCCTACGCGTCCTCCGGCTCATGCTGCGCAACAACCGCCTGGAGAGGGTCTCCTCCGGCTGGCTCGAAGGACTCCACGACTCCCTGCTCGAGCTCTTCCTCGTCGAGCCCGAGTTGCGCTCGCTGCCCGCCGACAGTCTCGAGAACCTCCAGGGCCTCGAGGCCGTCACTCTCCAGAGCAAGCTCATCAAGCGGCTGCCTAGCTTCAGTGGTAAGTCTCCCTTGTCCAGTGTGCCCGCCCGCTATGACTCCCACCTCATCGCGCTCCCCCGCAGGTCTGTCCAAGTTGCGCTATCTGCAAATCAACTCGCCGGGCCTACTGGAGCTGAGTCCTAGGCACTTCCGCGACCTGGGTACCCTCGAGCAGCTCCACGTCTTCGGGAGTCCTCGGCTAGGCCGCCTCGAGGCGGGCCTCCTGCGCGGCCTCCCGCGCCTCCAGCTGCTCAACGTCAGTGACTGTGGCCTTCACTGGATCCACCCGCGTGCTCTAGTCGACTTGCCCGAGCTGCGGGAAGTAGCCCTCGTGGAGAACGCCATCGAGGATGCGACCATGTTGGGCCGCGCCCTCCTCGACCTCCCGGCCCTCGCGGTCCTCCAGGTCGACGGGAATCGCGTGGGCCGCATCGCGGAGGGCGCCATCGTCGACCTGATTCACCTGGCCCGGCTCTCCTTCAGCCGGAACCGCATCACAGAGCTCTTACCCGGAGCCCTGCAGCGATTGCCCCACCTGCGGACCCTCGACCTTAGTCAAAACCGACTGCGACGCGTGCACCCCGACTTCTTCCCGGGCGGAGGCCGTCTCGAGGAGGTGCGGCTCACGAACAATGAGCTCGAGGATGCCCGGGAGTTGCGCGCCCTCCTAGAGGGTTTGCCTCGGCTTAAGTTTCTTGAGGCGAGCCGTAACCGGTTAGTGGAGCTGCGCTACGGGACTCTGAGGGGCCACGCAAGTCTTGAGCGTCTCCACCTGGACCACAACCATTTGGGCCTGCTGGAACGCGAAGCCTTCGGTAACATGCCGGCCCTGCGGGAACTGCGGCTGCGCAACAACTCCCTGGAGGACTCGGCCGAGGCGCCCTTTTGGGATTTGCCAGCCCTCAAGGGCCTCGACCTCGGAGCGAATCTCTTCCGGCGCGTGGAGGCACGTCCTCCTGGCTAACCTGCCGAGCCTGCGGCGCCTAGATATCAGCGACAACTCCCTAAGCCTCGTGGAGGCGGACGCGTTCCGGGGAACGCCGGCCCTGGAGCACCTGAACCTCTCGGGCAACGCCCTGCCTGCCCTGCACCCGCTGAGCCTGCGGCCCCTGCTCGGGCTCTACGAGCTCGACCTCAGCTGGAACCGGCTGTTGGAGGTGCCCCCAGGCTTGCCGCGCTCCCTCGAGCGCCTGCGCCTCCTGATGAACCGGATCACCGTCCTGCCCAGTGGGCCCTCGGGCGCCCTGAGCCTGCCGCTCCTGCGTGCCCTCGACCTCGGGGCCAACGGCCTGGAGCGCCTGGCACCCGGGGCCCTCGCCGGCCTGCCCGCCCTGCGCGAGCTCGATCTCGGCTTCAATGGCCTGACGGTCCTCGAGGAGGCCGCCCTCGAGGGCTTGGAGCGCCTCGAGCGCCTTGACCTGCGCTACAATCGGCTGAGCCAGCTGCGGCCCGGCAGCGTCCAGGGTCTGCGCGCCCTCTTGGACCTCTGCCTCCGGGGCAATCGGCTGGAGAGCCTCGCGGCCGACCTCCTCGCGGGCAACCCGCGGCTCCAACGCCTCGACATCAGCAGGAATAACCTGGGCCAGTTGAGCCATGCGACCTTCGCCGGCACCAGGTGAGAGCTCGGCCCTCGGGGCGGCCCGCGACGCGCCGCTCGGCCCGATGCTTGGGTAACGCGTTTCCTCCACGCGCCGTCGGTGCACGAGATCCCCGACAATAGGCCGCGCGTAACGCCGGCTTTCCCCGTCCGCGGCGCGCAGACGCCCCTTACCTCCGCCGTTATGCGCCCCGCGGGCCGCGGCCCGATCCTCCGGCTTTCCAGACGATGCAATCGGTGCGCGCGCGCGCTCTACTTCCCCCGGCGATACGCAGGGCCAGAATCGACGGTAATTCGAGGATCCGCGATGACTGGTGGGATTATCGGGGGCGCGGGCCACGCACGCGGGCACGCTCGCTTTAATTTCACGGGCTCTTACTCCCAAAACGAGCGGTCGCCAGCGGTGGCCGGCGGTCGCGAGCGGCTTTCACCTTTTACCGGCGACTCGTCCCCGAGCTTATCTCCCGGCGGAAGTGCCGCGGCAGATTTCCTCGGGGCGCACAGGATGGGCCATGGGCTGACGGCGCGTTTCTTCTGCCGGCAGGGAGCTGCGCGAGCTCCTGGCCTCGGACAACGCCCTGGGCGAGCTGCCCAGCTCGCTGCAGGGCCTCGGCTCCCTGGAGTTCCTGGACCTGGGTCACAACAGGCTGACAGCCCTGGGGCCCGAGACCCTCGGCAGTCTGGGCGGCCTCCTCGAGCTCAAGCTCGCGCGCAACCGGATCCGCGAGCTGCGCGAGGGGGCCTTCGAGCGCCTGCCGCGGCTGGCCCTCGTCGACCTCGAGGACAACGACCTCGCCCTGGTGGAGCGCAACGCCGTCCGGGGCCTGCCCGAGCTGCAAGCCTTGCGCCTCGGGCGCAACCGCATCCAAGCGATCCCCAGCGGCGCCTTCGCCGAGCTGCCCATGCTGCAGAGTGCCGAGCTCCAGGAGAACCGCATCCAGGAGATCGGCCCTGACGCCTTCATCAACGTGCCCCACCTGCTTTTCCTGAACCTCAGCGGTAACCTCCTGGGCAGCCTCGAGCGCCTGGGCCTCGAGAGCCTGCGCTCCCTAGAGGTCCTCGACCTCAGCGACAACCGGATCCAGCGCGTCTCCGGGGAGAGCCTGGCCAGCATGGAGTGGCTCGTCGAGCTCAAGGTCGGTAGGAGGGCGTGGGCGTCAGGCCCGGGCCCCCGTCATGCTCGGGGGCGCACTTTCTCGGCGAAAGGGAAACCTCGACCGCGCGACCGCCCCAAGCTCACCAGCCCCGCCCGGGACTCTGTTGCAGCTCGACGGCAACCGGATCTGCGCGATCCAGGGCGCACCCTTCGACGAGATGCCCCGGCTGCGCGTCCTCAGTCTGCGCAACAACCGCATGGCCTCCGTGGCCGAGGCGGCCTTCAAGCGCCTGCGCTCCAACATCGCCGTCCTCGACATCGAGGGCAACCCCCTGTCCTGCTCTTGCGGCATGCTGTGGCTCCGGGGCTGGCTGCAGCAAGCCTCCGCCGAGGGCCCCAGGTGCGCCGACGGCTCCCTCTTCCGCGAGGTGCGCCTTTCCAAGCAGGACTGCCAGCGCGAGCGACTCCTCGAGCCCACCCAGCAACTCTGCGAGCCCGACGGTCAGTCCGACTCACCCAATAACTTGTGCCCCGCACAAATCATACAAGACTCTGTCATACGCTCTCAATTGTTTATCCTTTCTTGTACTAGCACCCACAGATAATCAAAATTCTTATTACAGAAATTCAACTGACATAATTGCCAACAGTACGAGAAAAGCGAGGCTCTGCGGAAATCGGATTCATTTTGCCACACGTTATTCGCGTGCATTCTCCTTTTTTTATTTTCATCAGATATTATATAAGTAATTGATAATGATCATTACAGCACGAATCGAAAGGAAAATTATTCAACATACACTTACACATTTACTAATTAAATTATTTATAATAATTAATTCTATAAACAAATTTACACATGATCATTGTTTTTTAAATATTATGACTTATCCTAACAGACGAATTAATTAGTCTATCATTCGTACAGCAATGAAAACATTTTGTTTATTGAATGATTAGCTCTTCCTTTGTAATACAATGCTATTAATCACTTGCACTGCACACAAAAACGTTGTTTCGAAAAATCCTCGTTTCATTTTCAATTTTGCGGTTCACGGCCTCCGCTCTCCGTATACACTCTCTCCTACATGCCATACTACTTTGTAAATAATTCATGTTTCTTATGCATTGTATCATTTATGTACAGTATATATACTATATATAGTGTTATTCAAATTATTAAAAATGTAGTTTAAAAGGCGCTTTTGATGCTACGATAGAAAAAAATGAGCAAAACGAACAGTGCGCGTGTTTCCAAGCATGACGCGCAAACATTTAGTGGAGGAAGCGCTTTCCCTGTTCGAGATGCACTGACGGGATAAATACCAAAACAGATCCGCACTGCACTGGTCCTACAAGAGTCAAACTTAGATATGCTCAAGCGATTTTGTTTTCTCTCACTTTCGCGATCTACACTTTGCTTCTCTGATTCTGACGAACTTGCAATGGATATATAAATACAGCTGCAACCACGAGTGTGAAATATGTTACTTTGAAATTCGAATTATATATATTTACAATTCTGCTATAAAAATATTATTTCAGATCAATAATATTTATAACTACAAGAATGACGCCTTTGTATATATTTATAACTGCAGATTTTATTCGTGTACTTTTTGAGAAAGGTACAGAAAAGTTAACACTATCATTTTAGTTTTTTTACTGTTTTCCTCTCGTTTTTCTAAAGCAAAGCACAGGTATACATAAATTCACTTTTTTAAAGTTTTTAAAAGAGTTTCAGTTTATTTAAATTAGTCAAGTAATAAAGTATTGGTTTAGTAATTATGTCATTTGTATGATACACACAAATCTGTTAAGCGATCACACAGCATAATCAGTATATTTTCTTTGCATTATTCACATTAACAAATAAGACCACTCACATCATTCATTCAACTCGTATTGATTCCCACTAAAATGTACCGTCTAGCTTCGATTCTTACTCGCATACCTTTATTTTCATATTTCGTTTATCTTTCAGGAGATTTACCCTAATTACTGTATAATGTCAATACACAACAATACAAAAAATATATTTGCTATTAAAAATGTCGGATGCAAAATAGATTTATAAATTATAGATTATTAACATCTACTCTGCATCTATTAGCTTACTTTAATGTATTATTTTAACAACAATAAAACAAAAAAAAATAATAAATTAATATATATTTAACGTATCATTTAATTTCAAACAAGATTTAGAATTGGAGATCTACAAATGTAATTTTGTAACGATATATCAAAAACGTTAACGCTCTGTTGCAGTCGCTTTCACCTGTGCAGGGCCATGAATCTAAATACGTTATTTTTTAAAAAATCATTAAAAAAATAATTAAATATTTAATATCTCTCATTACATAAAAAATATTACGCATTTACTTTTTCCATACTGTTATCAGACTGATATGTCAGTGAAACCAAATATAGATTTTATTTTTATATAAAAATGAATTTTCATGATGATTTATAAGCGTATTATATTGAGCTTATTAAATATTTTGATTGTTTACATTTTGGTTGTTGCACATTTATTCTACTGATTGTTCTTACTCATGTTTTGTATTGGCTTCATGTATACGCGAAGCCATGCTTAAACTACAGGATTAAAATTAAGTATAGATTACAAATTAAAGAATTAAGTTCAAGTTTGATAGATGTACTTTGGTTCTTATAGTTCAGACAACCGAGTCAAAGCTTGCATGGATCCACGGGGCTGCTAAAGGAACATCTCGGCTGCCACCCGGCATAGAGGCCGATTACGAGGACTATGCAGACTACCCCCAGGAGGTTGGGGCGAACGTGAGTGACCTGACATCAAATGCAGTAGGTCCTTCTTCAGCACCGGCGCCGGCACCCTCCACCCTTCCAGCCCGAGGCAAAAACGCAAGCGCACTGATGACGCTACCCACGAAGAAGAACCCCGGTATCCCTCCTTCGCCGAGCAGTTCGGGTTTCACCTTCTTCGGAGTACCCCTGCCAAGCCTTAATTTCAACCTCTGGGGTGAGTAGGGTCCTTCACCGCGGATTCAATTGTCGAGCGCCACTTACCTATGACGATTACGGCCGCAGGTAACGCGGGCAAGAAAGCCGAGCGCAAAGAGGACAGCTCGGGCACACCCTCGAGCCCCGCGGCTGGCTCCTCGGCCACTTCCAGCCGACCTGGGCGCGGGCGCTACCGCAACTTCCCGCCGACGGAGCCCGAGATCCACCGAGGCGGCTTCGTGCCCCTGCCGCGGGGGCAGGCCGGCTTCATGCCCATCGTGGACCCCCGGCTGGCCAACCGCAGCTTCACGCGCGAGAACGAGAGCGGCAGCCAGGTGAGCTACGAACGCAAAAACCTCAAGACAGCCAACTACACCGTGGGCAAGGTTGAGCGGACCGCGGCCCCCTTGCCCGCGCCCAAGATCCCTAAGGGCCGCAAGCCTCTGCGGCCGACACAGCCCAGCGCGACCATCCGGGTCCCTACGCCCACACCATCCGACCGGCCGAGTGACGAGGAGGCCCTCGCCTCGAGCGACATCGTCGGCGAGGGCGTGCGACTCCGGCCCGGCCCCAGGAGGCCCACGGAGCGCAGCCTCGCCAGCCCCCCCGCCACGACCGCCGAGCCCGAGCTCGTCACCACGGGTGAGTGGCCTGCAGCGCCCGCCGCACGAGCTCCGCACTGCGACTGGTTGCCTCTTGCAGACACGACGCCGCCGACGCCTATTAGCCCTCCGGAGCCGAGCCCAGCTCCGACACCGAGAGCTATGGAGGCCTCGGCGCTCTCGGCCCTCCTCGTGCCCGGCGGCCAGGTACAGCCGCCGCCCGCGCGGCCTCCCGGCCGACCCAGCATCACAAAAGTCCAGCCGTCGGCCCACCCCGAGGCCGCCCAGGCCGCCGAGGCCCAGAGGACCGATAAGCTCTTGGCCAAGGAGGATAGTCACCTTAGTGGCTCCGCCCCCGACGAAGCCGTCAAACTCATCGAGGATGCAGACTTCAATTGGTACTTCCAGCACTACAATGACACCGACCTCGAGCCCTACGTCGCCGTCGTCTACGGGGCTGGGCCATCTTCCGGGGCCAAGCGGCCCTTCCTCGCCTTCTTCCTCCACGCCTACTGCCTTCTGCGCTATTTCCTTTGAGGGACCGCTTTCAACCTGCGACAGACATTGTACATAATATTGCGCAGCACGTTGAACGAGGCTGTATCGATTTATTCCCAAAAACCAACCAACCAAATGTTTCTGTGCTTATACAATATTTTATTGACTTGCAGACTTTTATTGCACAGTACTCGTATACAAAATACAAAGATTTCACGGTCTCGGCTTAAAGCATTGCTTTGGTTTTTTTTCTTTAATAAATTTCCAGTCTTACCAAATAAATGAGTTTCGAAATTTCTTCAAAGTTTAATGTATGTTATTTTTGTATCGTGTATTAAAATTTTACAATGTGAAATTACTTCTTTTATTTCAAAACCGCATCTACTTTGAATGATTTAAAAATGTGAAAATGAAGTAATTATTTCTTTTAAGTTACGATAAAGCGGTTATTGCACTTGATGCAAGTTAAAGTTTAAAAAAAACTATTATCTAATGTTGGAATAAAATTCTGAAAAAATGTTAATTAAGCACGCTTCATTTTATAAGCGAATGTGTTCAAATTGTTAGTGTAACAAGTTACTTTGCACAATTTATCTTTATTGTAAAATACAAAAATATTTTTGAACTGCAAATCATTATAAAGTTAATTTTAATGGATCAATTATGCGTTGTAAATGAATTGATTAAAAATAAAATAAATAAATAAAAAAAAATGATGTGTCAATTTCAAAATACATATTAATCTTTTTACTGATGTAAGCACAAAAAAACGCTTTACTCTTTAAAAACAAGTTTTCTTCATTTTAGTACAATATAATATTGAATATTAGTCTCGCAGAATACTTATTATGTGTCAATAAATCTCCTAATATTTGCATTTAGTAAATTGTTTGAAGATTTATCGCACCATATTTTCTTTTGCATTCAAGGATACACTGCACATAACACAGCTTTTAAGAAACAACGTTGATCTGTACAAATATTGTGACGAGGCTTAAACCTAAATTCGACCGCTTTGCACAATTGATTTTATTAGTAGTCCTTAAAGGAGTGCTAATGCGGGAAAGATTATTATATAAAATATCGTCTCACAACATTTCACTTCACTTTTTTGCTTTCTCTTTTTCTTCTTTTTTATCTTCATCCTTTTTAGCTTCTTCAATTTTCTTCTCTTTTTTATCAGTTTCTTTTTTCTCTGCATCGCGATTCGTTAATTTATTGTTGATCAAATTGTGAAGTGCAATAATTGACCTTACCAAAGCAGCAAGGTATACAACCAGCATTTGATCATTTGTTTTTATGTATAACGAATCTACAAATGTATTTTGTGTCATATCTGGCAATAAATTAAAAATGTCTTGCAACTGATAGACTATTTGATGATTGATTGGTAGTTTACCATCACCTACCTACAATCAAGTATTAATGCATGTTTATGAATTCAGTCTTTATATTACTTCATCAAAAACTGTAAGTATAATTTACAACAATACTTACTTTTACAAGGTAGTTTTTAATTTCTTCAATTTGTGCATGTAATCCTTTTAGGCCCAATAATTGATTTGTGATTCTTTGGCTTAATGTACCAACTGTTGTATCTTTAATATCTCTTAATAAATGTTCTACACCTACTTCTTCTGCTTCTTCAGCACCAATTTCACTTGGGATGTGTTCAAATGTTTTTGATGTAGGTGAACCATCCTGTAAGAAATAATATGTTGTTAAATTGCCAACTTTTATATTTTATATTTCTAATATTTATACTTATTCCTATTATTATCTTACATCATGTACTTCCTCTACAGCTTGATACGCTTCTGTTGGAAGACCAAGATCTTTAGGTTTTGCATCTATAATAATTAGTACTGAATTGGGACAGTACCTTCTAATTAGCTCATTAATAGCGACATCATTTTGATATAATTTGGGTCCTGTATGATACCAACCAACTACTTTTTCACGAGCTAGAAATAATATTTTCATTGCAACTTATTTCAATATTTTATTTCTCCTTTTGCCTTTTAATACTTTTTAAGCTTAATTATAAAGAAGTTATATTGTGAATTACAAATAAATAAACAAATAGTGTTGAAAGAAGTGCTCTATAATATAATTAAGTATTAATAATTGTTGATATATTACCATTAACTTTTTTGAACATTCCATACATATTTTCCAAATAATCATGGTCAAGGAACCATACTGATTTGTCTTTGTCATCTTCATCAAATGGTACTGAAAATAAACGGAAGCAATGCTTTTACTTTATCAGAGAGAACACAGTATTTCATTTATTAACATGTAACAAAACTAAGGTAAGCAGGTTCAGCAAAGAAAGCGCATTAGCAAGTGCCAAGTAAGGAAATATGCAGGGAAGGTAAACTAACCTGCAAAACTGTTTGACACGTCTAGGACGCCCTTGGCTCGCCAGCAACCCAAAAGCACACCAACGACCCTTTTTTGGTTGCCTATTTTGCCCATGCGATTAAAATGATCTACTACACTGAGTAGAACTAATGGATGGACCACGACTTTCGTCGTGACGACCTCTTGACTCGGCATTTTTGAATGTATCCAGGGCAAGTCACTACGATCCTTCCGTATAGTCCGTATAGTCGAGTACAGTCGCTTTCGGCACGGCAGTACGACACTCAGGCCTCAGCACTCAGCAGTCGGCAGTAGCGGCGCTAAGATTCGTCTATATATATTGTTTGCACCAAATTGCATTTTATCATTATATCGATTCCTCGTTCTTCGAGAATGCTCGACTCATTTCGATTGTTTAAATGAAAATAGATATGCTCACAAAAATAATAAATAGAATTATAAATCATATTTTAATAATAAAATGCTATTAAATTAAATACAAATATAAAAGTCAACTTACTTATTCTGTGTTAAAGTAATTTAGTATCGAATTGTATTTAACTATTTAGGAGTCTGATTTTAATACCTTATATACCTGTGTGTATTATAATTTATAGTTACAAAATATAGCTTTGATAGAAACATGTAATGCAATATAAATCAGATAATCCTATCATTGTCATTAATATTATTTAACAGTTGAATATTTCATATTACAAATGTTTATATGGTTTAAAATTTTGGAAACAAAAATCGATAAGCTGTCAATGTTAACTGTATAGACATGAAAACTTAAAAAAACCACTACGAACAATAGTCAATGTTTTTATGCATATTTCAAAATAAAAGTGAAAACGGTTATGTTGGTTGCAGTGTTGCAATAACCACGCCGTTGCCGCCGTGTCCCTGCGCTTCCCCTTCATGAACATTATCAGAAGAATTTTTAGGTACGTAGGTATTCATTAATTAAATAAGTATATTCTTAGTGGACTATTGCAATTCAGTTAAAACTTGAATGAAAGTACTGGATGTATTCTCTAATGGCAAATTAAAAATTCTCATCAGATTATACACAAATTGCCATTGCTTCCTTTGCACATGCTGAGTGTCACGTGGTATCATCGTCAATGTTCAGCATTGCCAATGGTGCCGAATTTGGCGCGAAATTTCAAAACCATTTAAATGCCATTAAAACATTTATAATTATTTGTATCTAATTATTTCTACAATGCAAGAAATTACATACATGAAATAAAATACATTGTCTTAACTATTAAAACAATTTAAATAGATATGAATACATTAATAAATTTCAAGTTTAAATATTTTTATTTTCCATCTGTTTTCCAAGTTGATTTCTAACAAGTCTTCTTGCTACGATTTTTGCATTTGGTTTTTAAGATAAAATTTCTTGATAAAATATTTTAAATAAAAAAGTGCTGATTATTTTTACTAGTCGATTTTGTTTGTTTTGTAAATGCAGACTATTGAGTACAGAAAAATTTTGTACACTTTTACAATTTGCCAGTTAATAAATTAATATTTATAATTTAATAATTATATTTTTAATTTATGCAGCATTAATTTTTATCCAAGTAATTTGTTATTCAAGAGAGGTACAATGCTGACATAATACTTTTGAATATCACATATTATATGAAATTTAAGCTGAATAATAAACAAAGATAGTATGAATTGTAATCTGAGATCTAAGAGCAGCTTTTCAATCTTTTTCCCACTGTATGCATTTTGTCTTTCTGCTGCTGTAGTAATGAAAGCATAATATAAAAGTTTCAGTAGCTTATTTTAATTCTTTGCGTTCACTTCAACTTAAGTTGCTCTTAGAATGGAAGCAATATTTGACATTTTAAAAAATTTTGTACTTACAAACAGGCAACAAATTCACAGCATGCCGAAGCCAATAGTGTTCGTGACGGGGAACGCGAAAAAGCTCGAGGAGTTTCGGGCAATTCTTGGGACGGGCTTTCCCCATGAAATAATGAGTCGAAGCATCGACCTACCCGAATACCAAGGTGAAATCGATGAAATCTGCATAAAGAAATGCAAAACGGCAGCAAAGATCGTTCAGGGCCCAGTGATAATTGAAGACACGTGTCTGTGTTTTGACGCGTTAAAAGGCTTACCTGGCCCTTATATCAAGTGGTTCCTAGATAAGCTCGGTCCCGATGGTCTGTATACGATGCTTGCGGGATTTGAGAGCAAAAATGCACAAGCTGTTTGTACATTCGCTTACTGCGAGGGAAAGCCCGACGATCCTGTTTTATTGTTTGAAGGTTTGTATGAATACAATTTTATCGACAATATTTGCTTATTACCGTTTTTATCCAATCTTCTTCCTCCAGGACGCACACGAGGAATTATTGTCAACCCGAGAGGCAGCAGGGACTTCGGCTGGGATCCTTGCTTCCAACCTGAGGGCAAGAACGTAACTTATGCTGAGTTACCTAAGGATGTAAAAAACGAGATCTCGCATAGGAGCAAAGCTTTATCGAAGCTCAAGGAGTATCTCCTGAAACAAGATGCGAGATAAAATATCGACTAATTTTTAAAGGAAAATATATATGACGATAATAGGGGACATTTATTCAGTAAGGCGACAAACTTATGTGTATTTAACTTTTTTATCTAGACTGTAATGTCGTCTTTTTGGCATATTTTTGATTATATGTCAGAATTAGATTGGGACAAATATTTTATTCGTGGAAAATAACTAAATCCCAATGCTTGTAATATTTAAAGTAATTTTAGAAAATCTGACATTATCGAATACATACATACATTTATGATGTAAAGTACGTTGGATATACTTGTAAAGTAAAAATGGTAAGAGAGGTGAAAGGTACCAGAGAAAGAAGATTTTTCCTGATGTAATCTGTAATAATATATTCTAAAGGATAGTATTGACCAGGTAGAGATCCTAAAATTGTTTACTTTGTATATCCGTTCGTAAAGTTTTGTCTACTATAAAAAATTAGAGATTTAGAATTTCTCTATTATTAAAATATTGAAGTGTAATAAGTATAAAAAAAATTATAATACATTTTGTCAAATTCACATCATAGGAAATGTGTAAATGTAAATGTAACGAATCATTTCTATGTGCAAAGATTTATGTAACTTTTAACTTTTAGAAATAGGCATTTTGACTTTATTTATTTTTATTCTGTTTCAATTTTGATTTACCTCAACGGTTAACTATATGTTAATAAAATTTCATAATCTCGTGTTAGAAATCATTCGTTACAAATAATAAGTAAAAAAATTACTTAAATGTGTTCGGATTAATATAACTAAAAATTTACAATACTGTAGACATAACGTACATGATACAATTTTTAGCAAACCGCGCTCATGATTTTTATTGTATCAATATTTGTGCAGTTGTTTTTATATTTTCGTATTAAAGTGTATATTTGTCCATGATGTTTACATCTGCTTTGTTACTGCAACTGACCATCTACAGTAAAAAGATTGTAGAAGTTTTATTCAAATTTCAATAGGACAAATTCTGTTGTAGTGTTTGTATTTGTTATCACTTTTTGTGATTAATGTTCATGATAGTTTCTTCCTGTAATATTATCGTTTTGTAAGCGTGAATAAAACTCTGCATATACACTATTAAATAAATTACAATTCAACAACAATGTGTATAATTATATTATTCCTAATCTCAAAATACATATTAAATTATTGTTTTTTCATTAATTTCCAAATTCTTTTTTAAATTGTGTTAGAAATTTTTATAACTTTCTACATTTTTAAGATTATTTTGTTTTATTTTTAAAAGTGCAAACATGCAGATACTTAAAGCATCAGAAATTCTATACTTATATTACATAATGTATATCACCTTTATGAATAAATCATAGTGTAATATCTTAATACATATAAAGCGTATATTTTGTATGTATTAAATTTCAGTTTATTTTTATACACTAATGTTAGTTTTTTCGATTATTCTTTATATCGAACCTTATATACAAAATTTGTTTAAAATAATGTGCAATTGATTAATTGCTTTTATCAAAAGCAGATCGATATAGGCACTTGTCCCTTACAATTTGTAGAGAATAATACCAATCTACCGAAGATCACTTAATACGTACAACCTATTTTAATCAGCTCTGCGTCTTACCGCAGGACATATGAATGTAAATGTTATAGCTTGCTTTACGTCTGCTGCATTAGCATTGTCATATCAGTTCTCCCCTCATAATTTTGTAAATTTTGTGAATCATTCATTTCATTTCATTTTGTAAATCATATTCGTCTCTCAGATTGTTTTCATCTGTAATGCTAGACTTGCATTTTAAGAAATTTCGCTTCCTGTTGCTTGTTTTTTTCTCTTGAGCCTTTCTTCTCACACTATTGGTAAGGACGATATTCAGCAAGACTTTCATTTTAAATATCAGATTATTATTTACTGTAATGTTTAATATCATCCATATCTAAAATGTGCATGCTCAACAGTTCGAAAACTTTGGCTTCGTCTCGAGCTTCGTCTGTTTCACTACATGTGCATATTTTGTCTTCAGCACATTTTCTGATTCTCATACTTCACATTCTTTATATTAAAATAAAATACAATAAATATATGTTATGGACATCTGAGATTTAATAGCTTCTCTATTTTTCCTGCATGTTTAATAGACAGCACATAATTTAAAAGTTCTTTAGTAGATTATTTCAACTTATAGCATTTTTTTGAATTTAAATCGGCTTTTAATGGAAACAATATTATATAGATATTCTAAAAGTTTTGTATTTACAACAATTTCAGTAACAGTTACTAATTTAGTAAAGTCTAAAGCTTACAAATTAAAAAATTTATCTAATTTTTAATAATTAAAAATTGAATTATATAATTCTTTTTGTAAATTTTTATCTATATAACTACAAGAAAACCATAACAATTTTTAGTATTTTTAATCTTATTTAGTTTGGATTTATTTGTAATATTTGAGCTCTATAAGTTGTGTTTTTATATCTGAAAATTGTTATATGTAAATAACATATACATGCCATGATTTTTATAGTTTTGTTAATAAAAGTGTTTATTTATCCATCTTGATTGCTTGTGATATACAATCCAACTAACGATCTGCATGTAGAAGCACAATAGAAATTATCAATATTTCAATAAGATAAATTCTGTTACAATATTCATCAAAGTTTATTCAATCAGTATCATTTTATTATATAGATCTGTATGTGTATTGTAATATTAAATAAGTGAGAATTTAATAAAAAAAATGTGTACAATTAACTGACATTTAAACTTAATTAACTATTAAAAACTTACGATTTTTCATAAACATATTAATTAATAGAAAATATTTGTCTTTTATATTTCGTAAAAAATTTTCTTTCTGATTATATAAAAAAATAAAAGGATATAAATTTAAGTTTTATATAAATGTACATGTTTGATAGTGTAGCAAAAGTAGATAAGGTTGGTAATCGAATGTTGATAGAAACACTTGATAGCATGCCGGTATCGGTAACAATTTCAAAACTTAGTCTTTATAGAGCCTATCTAATTGTAACTGGTGTACAGTGGTCAATTTGTTAAAAAAGTTTCGTATTTTTCTAAGATTTTTAAATATTTTTATTTTTCCTTTGGTTTATTTAATTAAATGGTTTGTGAATAATCTACGATTATCTATGAATAATCGAAGATTCATCTACATATCACGCAGTTATACCTTGATTCATTACTAATGACAACTTATAAATATTGTAAGTCATATTTAAAAAAGTAAATTAAAATACTCCTAATTATTTAATACACATTTATAGAGGTTTTTTTAACTTTTTGTGTGCCAATTAAGAATACATATAAAAGAATAAAATACATTAAACTTACAAATATGTATAATACAATAATTGAAAATAATTGTATTATATAAGAATTTTAAAAACGGTATTTAATATTTATAAATAATAATTCATTTTAAACCAGATTTTTTTAATCAGTCAATATTATTTCAGGAAGCTAGAATAATTAGTCTAAAGATTAATGGAAATAAAAAAAATGTCCCTTATTGATATTGCTAATCTACAAAAATTAAAAAGTATAAAGTTATGGTGTATAACCAAGGAAAGAATTCAGAGGGACAATGATAACCTTTAAACTTGGGCTGTAAAAAAATTGATTTAAAATTTGATGAAACTGATCAGCTTCTGTTCGCGTTTAAATATTAAAATGATTTAAGATTATCATTTACTGATTCAGAATATAATGCTATATAATAATATATCGTTTACAAAAATTGAAATTCGTCAAAATTAGTGTTCTTCAAATGCATTCGATAAATTGAAGATAGTTGACAATAATTTAAAAAAATGCTAAACTTCGTAAATTAATCCACCATTCAGCGCGTATAAAATTATCTTACTTGTTTACTTCTGAATACATTCACATATAACCATTTGGATATCTTATATCAAAGCTCGAGTGGAAAGTAGCGTACGTAATCTAAAAGTTGCGGATTTTGCGTTAGCAATTCTGTTGAGGATAATATAATAATTAATTCTTCATTTCTCTAATTAACTTCAGAACTTCTGATTGTATTATGAAGAAAGTTGACTAACGAAGATATATTTTTGAAATTTCTGAGTTGTGGACCTAACTTTCGCCGGTGTACGTATCACTCTCGATAAGTGCAATTGAATATAATCTTCAATATAAATATTAGTAAATAATGTTGAGTCTGCATGTAAGAAAAACTCGTTCGTCGAAGAAATAAAGATATATTATTACACAATTGAAATTAGCTTTTGCATATCTTGTATGATTAATTGAGTACTACTGGCCGTAGCAAAGGCGCATCGACCTACGGAAACTAACGTATAGTTTTCTCAGATTTGATAAGTGAATATAAAAATAGCAAGATACCGTTAATAATAAATTTCTTTAGGAGTTTGACATCTTTGTTTTAAAGAACTTTTTGTTTATACTGGCAAAACTCGTGTTGCGTGAGTAATTATTACTAGTTTAGATTTTCAAAATTCGATTTTGTTATAAAAATCATAACTAAAATGTGGAAAATCAGCAAACTAGAAGATATTCATTCTATTTCGTACATATTTGTCAGATTCACACGATTCTTCAACAGTAAATGAATTCTATATATGTTCGACGACTGCACATCATAATGCAGCTCCTTATTTATTGCTCAGAGTTGTCATTTTATCAAGTGTAGCGAAATTATAACTCGTCAACAGTAGATACTGGGAAGAGAGACAGTTCGTTTTCTTTTTCATTATACAGTTGGGATCGGCACCTTACTGTCTCCATCTACCAGATTTGGAAAAATACGTTACATAACTCCGCGAGCACTATCAATTCATTAGACCAGTCGAACGAAAGTGACGTGATAAGACGGTGGATGATTCCCTGACAGGACTTGCAAGCCGTGCACCCCGTCGATCGGTTACAAGCGGCGGAAATCATACCTCGAACGTAACTTTCATTTATGGGTTCACATCAAGCCGGCACGGAAAAGCTTAAAGGGAAGGGTAAATGCTGTCGGTCGCGAAGAACACTATCGGTGCTCGGCTGCAGATTAGAGCAGAGAATCTCAGACAGGGTTATCATCTTCTTCTCTCTCTCCCTCGCACGCCTTCATTTTAGTCGCTTATATAAAAAGGAGCCATTGGAGCCCGTGCGCCAGCAGTCGTCGCAACTAAATCACCCTGGCTGCTCTGCTCGTCCGTATAACTAATCGGTTCGCGCGTAGAGGCGCAGCTTCACAGGGGGTTCGGCTTTTAATTCCTCGCAGAAGTCAGTGAAGATTGTCGCGATGCTCGTGGATCCATGGCGCCCGATTAGTGTCCACCAATGTGGTAGTCATCGACCCCAGCATCTACATGTCCAGTTTGTGCAAGTTGATTTGTCGGTATGTCTATACAGTAGATTGCTATGAATGACTCAAATGAGTGTAACCGTTTATTATCAAGATTTCCATGCATGTACCTCTGAAATCTATTTTGGCCGGTTCACATTTCGTATCGGTATGATGAATGAACCAGTCGTAGTACTATTCATCTAATAAAAAATAACGAAGATTCTTCAATTTGTTATGAAAAACCAAAATGTTTGAATTGGTTGTAATTGTATGGGAGAAATTTTTACTAGAATTAAAGTTTTAATGTATTAATTATATAGATTTCTATTTTCTATATAATTCTACAATTTGTTTGCAGTTTTGCTGGCGTGATCGTTACAGAAGGCAACTATATGAAAAAACTTTTAACTTGATAATCAGTTGAAATATGATAATTGAGTCGACGCATTCACCTATAAAAATAAATTCGTTAAATCAATGAAGTGGTTTTTTGAACGAGTCAAGAAGATGTGCCATAAAAATACAAGGTAGGTAACGACTGATGGGAACGCTTGGGTAGTCAAATTAAATGTTCTCTTTGGTTGTTACCACCAGAATTCCATCTGCAAACTACTAGCTGGAATTAATAGAAGAAAGGAGAGCATTTAAGAAAGGATGTGGACCTTAAGCTGTGGGATCCCCCTATTCATGTACGTGACATCGGATCATTATAATCCAATATCAGCGTTATATTGACCAGTTAAAGCTGATAAAAGCAATCGGTAAAATAAAAATTGAATGTACCTGAAATAAATATTGGGAACCAATGCAAAATACATACAAAGTTTTTAAAATAATTACAACATTTTTTCTTATGTGTTTTTAAGTAAATGTTTACTATTTACAAAACTTGTAGAAAATTTGAATATTTGTCGGAAAAATTATCGGTTCTAAATATTTGACTATTGATATTATTTATTTTTTTAACATAAACATTTTTCTCATTTTCACTTTATCGTAATTACAGGATGATCAAAAATACAGAAGATATTCGAATGATAATTTATTAAAAGCATAAAACACTTAAAATACAAAATTGTAAGAGTGACTAATTCTTTAAATCTTTCGTATATCAAGAATATTACCGATAGAATGAAGTAACATCTTTCTCTGTTGATTTCGATAAGTTTCGAAACAAAGATTTTGTTATCAGATATTTGTTAATTCATCTATATACTGATGTCAGTCAACTTAAAACCCAAACAGCACAGATCAAAAAATAATTACGTTGTATGAAGATAATGAAACTTATTATATATGTATACATGTATTGCAATAATGCGCACTGTACTTTTATAAAGAGAAAATCAATGACTATAGTTTTAGATATCTATGAATAAATGAAATTTAATTGTAAATATTATATGTAAATATAATATTTTTTATAATAGTACGGGAAATAACTACAAATAAAAGAGATGTATAGAAGTGCCTTAAAAGTTAGGTAAAACTATCGGATATTTTATTAGTCAATAAAATTCGTATTTATTTGACAGTTATATGATTTCGTTCACAAATTTTCTCGACATTCTAAAAATATTTAAGAAAATGTTCGAAATAAATTTTCCCCCTCTAAAATATAGTTTTAAATTTCATTAGAATATAAAATGTTCAAAGATTTATGATGTATGTTTTAAAATGTATGTCTTAAACATTTGTATAAAATAATAGTTATTGATGCATTGTTAGTTCAGCCTTATATTTTATCAAAAAAAATAATATGAATTCCTGGTACAGAAACTTTATCAATGTATGAATCTCGAGATGAATCTGTAAAATATGTATCAAAATGTGAACATCATTTAAATGATAATGCTAAAAAATATCTTTTAGTTCTAAATCGCCAAGTTTGATGCAAAAATACTTATAAGATATTCGGATTTTTTTAAATTATATAGATGATCAATTATGATTTTTGTGAAACGTATTTACAACCTGAAAAAAATTGGAACCAAAACTATTGAATTTGTGTTTATTTATCAATTTTTTTCTAATTTCAATTGCCATGAGCATATTCAGAGCCTATACTACATATAATAGTTAATTAAATGTTAATTATTCTGTTAATTCTAATACATTTTTTCTAACAGGAAAATAACGAATAATGTTCAATAAAAAGAATTTCGTATTATTATGGTTATAATTATTATTTTTGCTTTAAGTAGATTTACGCTAAGTTGTAACAAAAATAGTTGTTGATCAAACTTATCTATAGTTTTACCGAAATTAAAATTTATCTTTTATTGAGAAGTTTTAAGATAAAAGCTTCATCGGAGCTTCATATTATGAATCTGTCTTAAGATTTGATTATTTTCTTTATAATGCGAATTTAGATTGTCAGAAAAGAAGATAAAAATATAAAAATCAAATAAACATTTTAATAAAATTTTTTTATTATACTACATAACATTTATTAAATAAAAATAATAATTGATGTATTTTAGGGAATCGTACTTTTAGCGATTCATAGAAAAATATGATTGTAACAATTAAATATCAATATATGATATTACTAATATTAAGTATAAGTTCAGTATTTTAATAGCAATCTATACAAATAAAAGATTTTTCTGCTAATATCAATTACTTATATATCAAAGATAAAATAATTCATAATATTTTAGAAGCATTTTCAAATTTACCGATTGATTGAATTATTCATATAATGTATATATTATTATTTGTATTGGTATTATTATAAGTTTATTAGAAATTTTGGTTAGTTGAAGTATGTTAATGTTTGATAAAAATGAAATACTCGAAAATATATTTTTAAACTTCGATTGACATAGTGACACACACGTACGTACACACACACGCGCGCGCGCCCACATAGGTGAAGGAAAAATGATAATGTCCATTTTTTGATTATTATCAGCAAGTAATCCTTTTGTTGAATCTAGTCATTTTCAGTAACGTAACAATATTAAATTAATGATTTATAATAAAATCATTTATAATCCAATATTCGAGTGTTAAATATCATACTGTTTCTTCTTGGTCAGATGTTTTTAATGAACAATTTGCAAACGATGCGATTTTTTGATAAATTGCAAAAACTTATAAATGCAATGAGAGGGGTTATCAGTTTTCCTTTAAATGTTAACGAAGCATTGATATTACTATTACTAGTTTTCCGCGATAAATCTGATCTACGACTTTCTCAGAACAGTGGATTTGACGAGAATCCCATTTAATTAAAAAAGTTCTGTGACTATGCTAGTTATGTTATTACTGTTTCTTTCATATTTCGCTATTCCTAATCTTACAACAGGTATGTTTATTATTGTAATAAATAATAATTTTTCTTTCATTAATAAACGTTTGTATATATTTCGTTTATATATTAAAATAAATTTTGTTAATTTTACGAATATATTATGTGTTGGATAGCTCATATTTTATTACGAGATGGAGCCTTATTCGATTATAATGCGGAAGTCAAAACTGGGGTGGTCAAGCCACTGTCTCATGCATCAACTTTTGAAATCCATGCGGCTCTGCACATTCAAACGTATACTAGTGATTTGATTCTAAATAACGCATATTTATTGTGGCTAACCGATGTTCAACATGGAATCTTTAGTACAGTAGAGGTTCTAAAAAATGAGTCGTCTGTGTACACGGCTAACGAACTCTTGTCAATTATTCAGGAACCTTTTATAGCTATCTTCAACGAGAGCCATTTAGTGAGCTTCTTTCAGTACCGTTATTGAAAATGTTTTCCAAAATTTATATTTCTAACAAGACAAATTATTCATTATTAATTTTATATAAATATTAAATTGCACTTGACGTTTTTTCATGTACATAAAAATAAATATTATTCTTGCTTTTTAGTTGACAGGCTTCAAATTTCAAAATAGTGAGACGGATTGGTCTAAGAATATAAAAAAGGCCATCGCTGTTTCATTGCAAGTTGATTTCTCGTCTATCGAATTAACAGATGGTTTTCGGCACGCTGCTTTTTGGTCGTATGAGGTACATAGTTAGACCGAACGTCAGCCTCTATTGTAAATGCTGTAACTTGTGATAGTTGTATTGTAATGATCCTTTTATTACAGACTACGATGCATGGTATTTGTCAGGTATCTTACGATATGCATACGACAAATTATATGCCGATTCCCGAGTCAAATAGTATCCTCGTAACAAAGAGCTATGAGCCCGGGAAATGCGAAAACTTTGTTCGAAAAGTTTTTAGTCATTCTGAAAACTTGAAATGTCTAATCCAGGAAGAGGTAATTTTTTTACGATATTTATTGTAAATCATTCGATTGAAATTATTTTTTAGGAAGACTTGCTTAGCTCTACTCAAAAAGAACTCTATTTTGAAGTGTCAAACAATACTATGGCTTTGAAACAGTTGAGAGGACACGAATCATTCTATTATTTTCCTTGGATGCACAGATCTGAGATCCATCAAGTACAAATTAGGTATAAATTAAAATTTTTCTTAATTAAATAGAGTTTAATAAATATATTGCAACAATAAAAAATATTTTATGATTTTAGTCAAACTATCAAATTTGTTAGACATCTATCGCAGAATTCGAACTACCAAAAAATAAACTTTAAGTCAATTCCAATAACTACACATATTTCTTTTGAAAAGCGATCGAGCGATGCAGTGATTGATGATATTGAAGATATTACATTGGGTCGATCGAAGATTAATAAACCTGTACTCATTTCAAGGATTAAAAACTTAATTCTTAAAATTGCAGAGTATTTAGAGAAAAATCATATGGAAACCCATAGACCAGATTTAAAAAATGACCCGAGTGTTAATAGATTATTAACATACATGGCCAATTTAAATTTGAATTCAATTGAACAAGTATTTAATTTTACTGAAAATGCTAAAACTATCAGAGAAAAAATTGCAAGGTTTTGTATGTTTATATATAGCATGTATAAATACTTACAGTATATTGAAATGCATATTATATTTTATTCTTTATTATGTACTGCATACAAGCCTTAAAATATTTATAATATAGATCAATATTTGAATTTACTAATCAGAAAGGTCTTTTTGGATTTGCTGCCACATGTTGGAACTACATCGTCATGTATATTTATTCGAAATGTTGCTACTCGACGAGAATACTTCGTAGATGATAATATAGTCATTATGATGCTTGAAAAGTTGCCATCATACGTAAGACGACCAAGTGAAGGTTTGCTTCAAGAAATGGAAGAATTGCTTCAAATGCATAATACAAAGTATAAAAGTAAACCACGTATAATTAAATCTAAAGAAATAAAGAAAGCGGCTATTTTATCTTTTGCTTCATTGATTTTCAAAACGTTTAAAGACACATCTTTAGATGATGAAAATCCACCGCTACTAGAAAAATATCTTCAATACATAAATAAAACTTTACTAGGTTTGATAAAGTAATTTTTTATAGTCTTCGGTTAATGTATGCTCTATATATTTTATCCAAAGCTTTTTCTAGATGAAACCTACCGAAGCTATGAAATGAAACTGGTTCACATAATGGCTTTTAGAAATATCCAAATAGGCGGCATTGAAAGATTTCTCATTCCAATAATAAGTGGCGAAATCATATTTTATGGTCGACAGGAACAGATGCAATTGGCCGCCACATTTGCTGCTGGAAATGCCTTGAGTTACGATAGGGAACTAGTCCATCAACTGTTTTGGCCCATACTCTCAGAGCCAAGCAACTCACGTCAGTTGCGAATAATGGCATACGATATGTTGATGCGACAACTACCGGACGTGAATCGCGCCATGAGCATTCACCAGCTAATGGCTAATGAGCAAGACAATCATCTCTATCATTATCACTTCACAACCATCAGGGACTGGGCACGTCTGACAGATCCATGTTTGCAACCGATTACGGAGTTAGCAAGGAAGATATGGCGTTTGACAGTGGATAGGAAGATCGAAGGTCCGATCTCTGGAAGTTACTTTGCTGATTTTCTGAATTCTAAGTATGGTTTTGGTCACATGCTCAAAATCGCTTTGAATGTCGATGACTTTGGACTACCTGGTATAGGAATCTTTGAATATTATTCATCTGTCGGACGAAGATCTAATCCTGTATTCGGAGTAAGCAAATTTCAATTTTAATGAATTTCAACTCTATTGTTTTTGTACTCTATAATTCTTTATGTATAATATTATTTTTAATTTTCTAGCTTTATTGGAATACAAACGTTCTTTCTTCGGTGTTAGACTCATTGAAAGAGGTGGTAATTGATAAAAAAAGGAACATTACGAACGAAACTCCTAAAGGTGATGCCGATAAGCATGGCCATATTGAATTATGCGCTATATCGCGTGGACGCATCGTACAAGTTTCTTTTATTGAAAATACTCGTGTCAGTAAAGCAGCAATTTTAACTATGTTACAAAATCTAGTAAAAAATTTTTCAGAGTTTGAAAAAAAATACTTTGAGATTAATTGGCAAAGCCTGGAATATAGTACTTTACAGCAGATAGGCGTATCGACAGATTTTGGTATTCCTTTGATTTTTTCCAATAGGCATCCAATGCTTATATCAACCCGCATGAATGGTGAATTTTCAGCGTCAAATTCAGTTTTCTCTTTGAAATTAAAAACTGATAGTCGAATATGGATGCACGGATCTTATGAAATGGCAATGTACAATCCTTTTGCTGATATGCTTCATTCAGTTGGCAGAGTTTCAGTTGTTGACGTAGTTTTTCCAATTGAAATAGAAGTATGCTATGATTTTGAAAAACAAAATATTAATTTATATATTCTTAGATCACCAAAAACTATTGATAGAGGAATGCGGACACACGTGAGTAGTTTTATAGCTACATCAGACATTAATTTGTCAAATCATGCAGAAAATTGCTCTGATTGTGAACTTTATAAAGTAATTAGTCGTGATATTGACTACATTAAAAATTATAAATACACATTTAATTTAGAAAATATAGGATTGAAATATTCTCAAATTACTTTCGATTGCGACATTGATATTAACGCAACGTCCACGAAAGAAGAATGGCTTGAAATTTTAAACGATAATAATAGCGTGTTTGGGTGAGTCCGGTGTTGTGTATAATATATTAATGAATTATATATTTTAATTAATTATATTTTATTTACATTAGATACGATAGAGCTTCCAATGTAGCCATGGCTATGGTACAAAATATATTCAATGAAAAATTTTTTCCAACTTCTGGAACTTGTGGAAATCTTATTTTGCTAACGGAGAATATTACTGATACTTTAAATGTAAGTTGCACATAGTGTTAAAATATTTCCGAATTGTTTCTACGGTAATTTAATTTTTGTTGTATTGCTTTACAGATTGAAGTTAATTTAAACTGGAATGCTCAGCAAATAAAAAAAAATATTGATCCCATTACCAATTATGAGACTGAAATACTTTATGTTCGAACTAATTCTAATTTTAGTATTAACAATTTGTTGCCTGTAAAAAGTTTATGGTTTAATACTTGGAATTATAGTATTGGTAACTATATTTTTAAAGATTTTGAAGTTAATATTACTCGAAAGATAGCAGCGCAGAGAAAAGCACAGTAACATCATGTATAGGAAATAAAAAGCTAAAAAATATAATAAATTATTTTGATTAATATGTATTATAAACTCCAGTTTAATATTTTTATTTTACATACATTTTTTAATATATAAACTTGTTAGTTCACGCGCAAAATTTTTTTTTGTGAATTCAGAAGTAATTGACTTCGTATCATATCGAAGCGTGTACTCAACACAATGATAAATTATTTGTTTATAATAATTTATGGCTAATATTATTATGCGTATAGTTGGTAGTTATGAATATCTTTTTAATATATTATATAATATACAATGTATCTTAATTTCTATGTACAATAAAGGATTAACTGTTGCGTCAATCGCCCGTGTAGGCTCCTTGAATTTTTACATTTTTTTTTGAAATCTTATTTAAAGATGAAAATAAGTATAACAAAGAACTCTTTACTTTTCACATCGTTTTCAATGACTTGAAGAATGTTAAAGAAACATTATGTTAAATCTAATGCTAAACTATTGCGAAGTACAGATGTGTATATTTTATCTTTTTTCGAGTAAACGATTGATAGAAAAATCAAAAGTCATTTGTGACTTTATATCGAAATATGAAAAATCGTTTAATTTTGTTTATTTTGATGCAGTAAATTGACTTGCTTTTCAAGCAAGGAGAAAGTACATCAATGCATGTTTTGATTTTCATTTTGAAAACATCTTCTCGAGTCCAAAAACTTGATTGACAAAACGCGTAACTATATATTTCCAGAATCACCACTATAAGTACAGTAAATAAATACGCCCAACTGAGAACCCGCAACAGTGGCTAATGAAAATCTGGACATTTTTCTCAATTAATAAATATTGTTTGGTCGAATTCCCCGCAAGCTATTCAATATGATAGATTCTAGACGAATTTCAAGATTCCAATATTAATTTTGACTACTTGGAACTTGAACGGTAGGTTCCCCTCTAACCGAACTAAACAATAAAGACCGTTGGCTCTCGCGGAAGATTTGCTCGGCGCAACAATTGTCCGAGCGCAAAAAGCGAGGCGGCGCCTCGGGAGGATTCCGGCCGTTATCCCCATGGCGGCTCGAGTCCGGCCTCGGAGCACTTTATCCGAGTCCCGGGATTTGTCCACGAGTCGAGTGGAACGCGTGGGTGTCTCCAGCGACTGGCGCCCCAGCGGCAGGCGGCGTCTAGGATCGCGCGGCTCCTGGAAGCGCGAGGCTAGACCGTTTTGCCGGTCTCGAGGCCGTTTTCGCTGGCTTCCTTCTTGGCGGCGATGAGACTCTCCCACTGGGCGATGAGGTTGCTCCGCCGGCGGGGATTCGGCTGGAAGGAGTAGCGAGGGGTCGTTGAGCAAGGATCGCGGGGGGGGGGCGTACATGGTGGGGCGTTTACATTGGTGGGGCGTTGCGGGTGCTCACCTTGTGCCTGCCCTTGTTCTCCTTCTCGGGCTCGTCGTCGTTGAGGGTGTTGCTCGAGGTGCCGCTCCTGAGGGAGCTCGCCCCGTCGTAGATGTCCGAGTCGTTGTCGTTGCCGATGTCGGCCAGGTTGGGCTGGGACTTGGCGAGCATCCGCGACCTGATTAGTCTGGAAGGGGCAGAGCGGTATTAGTCCGATCGGCGTGGTTGCTTTTTATACGTCTCGCGATAATTGCAGCGGGCCGTTGATCCGCGGCGAGCTGGTTTCCGAGCGCCTTGGGCGCCGCGGCCAACCGTTCGAGTGGAAGGTGGCTCCCGGAAGCCCGCGGCCGACTCACCTGAGCTCGTTCTCGCGCTCGCGCATCTCCGTGAGCTCCTTCTGGATCTTCTTCTCGACGGGGACGTAGCCCTTGCGGGTGGGCGGCCTCTTGGGCTCGGCGTCGGCGCCCTCGAGGCCGGCGCGCTGCAGCTCGAGGCTGCGGTTCAGCGCCTTGATGCTCTCGGGGTTGAGGGTGATGGTGGGCGGGCCGCCGCCCTCGGGGCGCAGGAGCTTGCCCCGGGTGGCGAGGAACCGGTGCATCAGGCCCTTCTGGCTGGGGGAGCTCGCGAAGCGCAGGGGCGTCGGCGAGCTCCGCGTCGTCGAGATGACGCCGTTGGTCATCCTGGGGGCGAGCCTCGGGCCCGCGGGGCCGCCCGCCGCCGCCGGCTCGATGATCTGGGGCGTGGAGGTCGTGCGCTTGAGCCGGCCGCTCGCCAGGGCCTGGGGCATGCGCCGCACCTGCGCGCAGGAGATTATTCCATCAGACCCGGCAGCCCGGCCCGCCTAATTGCGCGCAAGCCGAGCGCGACGGCTGATTCCCTTGGCGATTTCTCACACGTCCGCCTCGTGGGAAAAGAATGCCGCCGCGGATCGCCGGCCGCAGCGCCGATGATAATGCCCCGAGCGATAGGACGCGCCGCCGCCGCCGCCGCCGCCGCCGGGCAATCGGACGGAGATATACGGCCCCGCGGCCGCCCGGTCCTTTCCGTCCGACCGATCGCGCGGCTTAACGACTCGAGCGCCTCGCGTTAACACGGACAGTCGACCGGCAAAACAATCCGCTCGAGCGGCGAAAAGGAACCGCGCGCTACTCAACCAAACGATCGATCCAATCAGAGTGGAAGGGCCTGACGAGGCGCGCGAAAACGGCCCGCGGCCGAGCCGAATGCGCGCCGCCCGTCCGCGGCTAATGGGGCCGGCGCGCGGGCATAAAACCGATCGTTAAGCGGCCCGCGCGAAAAATCAAAGTGTCACTCGCGCGCGAGCGATAAGTGGCCTGCTTTCGAGCGCCCGCGCGCTAATAGCCCCCGCGAGCGGCCGGGAAAAAAGCCGCGGAGTAAAAGCGCGAGAAAAAGGCGCGCGCCGCGGGCCGGCTCCCCGTCCTACCTTGGAGTCGACCGTCTCGTGGGAGGTGGTCTTGATGCTGCCTACGTTGCGGAGCTCGTGCTCGCGCTCGGTCACCTCCTCGATCTCCCTCTGGATCCTGTCGGTCGCGCGCTTCAGCTGCTCGAGCCTGTGCTGCGCCTGCAAGGAGAGCGGCTGCGTTACGGCCGCGGCCCCGCGGCGCCAGTGTCAAACGCGCGGCAACGCCGGCGGCGCGGCCGCCGCGCGGGAGGGGAGCCGCCGAGGCAGTTTCGCCACGTCCGCGCGGGCCCTTCCCGCCCCTCGGCCCGCCCGCGAGACAATGCGCCCGATGCTTCCCGCGGATTAGCCGGGCGCTCCCGATGCCTATCGGCCTTGGGAGGCCCGCGCTTCAAAGGCTCCCCCGGCTAACGAGGGCCGCGACCCCCTTCCTCCCCACCCGCTTCCGGGAGGACTCGCTCAAAGTCCCGCGGTCGATTACGACATTGCCGCCGCGGCGATGGCTCAGCGAATCGCGACTCCCGCGCAACGAGCCAGCCGGCCCGCCCGGCCCGCGCGCAAAACTATCGCCACTCAAACGCGCCACATCGCCGTGGAAACTCGCCGTTCCGTAACAGCCCGCGGAAAAAACAAAAGCCTTCGAGGTAAGTAAGCGGCGTGAATTTCGAACGGGGAGGCACGAGGCCGGTGCACAACGCCGCGGCGGCTCGCGCAGGAATCCCTTTGGCCGCGCGGACCGGAAAAGCGAGAAAGGCCCCGCGGGGCGCATTCCTCCGCGGGGACGGCTGAATCACCGGCGGCCGATGACTAATTTTCGGATTTCGGCGAAGCGGCCGCGAGTCGCGTCGGCCGGGCCGTCCGGCCGGCTCGGAAAAGCGCCCGCGGGACCGGGCTAACGGGAAGCGGATTCCGCGGAAACTAGTCGCCGCGCTGACCTCGGCGCGGCAAGGGCCGAGCGGCCCCCCCACTGACCGACTTCCCCGAGCGGTCCCCGCGCCCGGACGCGCACCCGGGGGATGGGCCGCGCCGGTGACTCGCCGCCCGCGTAACGGGACCGCGCGTATACAGGCCTTTTTTTTTCCCCCGCGGCGCCGCGCGCATATAACTCGGGGGGGACGGCGGCCGGGGGCGCGTAACCGGCCGGCGACAGGGCCTCGCGTAACCGCCGATCGGAGTGGGAATGGAGCGGCGCCCGGCCGATCGCCGGCCCACCGGCCCGGGCTATTGTTTTACAATGACTTCCTCGACGCGAAAGTAAAGTTTGCTTTCGTTCGCGCGCTCGCCGCGCTCGCGCAAAATAAATAAACTTAACGATCCCGCCAACTACTCCCCTCGCTTGCATTATTATACGCCGAGCGGGTCTCGTTACGCCGCGGCACTTCCCGCCCCGAGTTTATCCGCCCGCTCGCCGCGAGAGTCCGAGGGTAGGGTTTGTCGTGGATTTTTTCAGCGGGGGAGTCCCGCTAGGTGGGAGGAAGGCCCCGAGCCGTTGGCCGAAGCGCCGGCTACCGACTACCAAACCTGCATACCCGCCCGTGTTCCGTTTAACCACCAGCAGCCTTTTGGAAAGTCCACGCACAGATGGAAAATCCGACACGAGTTTTCTTTCACTGGGCGGAAGGACGATCCTTCCGGCGGCCGCGCTCTGCCTAATCGCGGGGGCCCGAGGCGGGGGCCAAGAGGGACGCCAGCCACGCCCGGCCGGGCGGCGAGTGACACCGCGGCGGAAGGGAAAAAACAAAAGGGCCGGGGGGCCCGGGGCCCGGGGCCCGATCGTACCTGTGGCTTATCCGGCAGGTCCGCAGGCTGTGCGCGCGCTCCCGCGTCCGCGGCTCGACTGGCCGGAAAGGAGAGCGGGCCTGCTTTTCCCCGCGGCCAGCGGTTCTCGGCGGCGGGCTCCCGCGCGCCTTTGTCCGCCGGGGGAACCAGGCCAACTGGCGCAGCTGGCCATCGTCCGCCCTAGGCCGCGGCGGGCTTCCGCGGAGAAAGTCCCGAAACGGGATGTGCCCGGCGTTGCGCAACCGGCCGTAGCCCCGTCGGCGCCCGGCTTTTCGGCCCGGGCCGCGCCGGCCCCGCCGGACTACCGGTTTTACCAGGAGGCCGTCGGCGCGGCTCCGCGCGCACCTGCCGCACCCGCCGCGCGCTCCGACTCCCTATCTCCGCCCCGATCTCGCGATCCTGCCCATTGATCCCGTTTCCCCAATTCGAGCGCAGCCTCCGAGCGCCGCTGCGCGCGTTCAAATCTCCCGAGCGCCGCGGCGATAACGACGGGGCCGCAGATGCCGGGCCGCGGACAAAGGGTTCCTCCGCTCGCGTGTGGGGCTTCCCCCGCCGGTGGGCGCGCAGGGGACGCGTAGGGCAGCCCCGAGCGCGGAAGACGCCTCCCGTCCTCGGACTCTCGCGAGATCCTCGCTCGAGGGGCCGCGGCGCCCGCCTAACCCATATTATACGCGCGAGCCCCGTAATCGGCGGTGGTCCCGGGGGGCCGGGGGAACCGGCCGCTCGGCGACGCGCGGGTAACTCGAACGGCCGCGGACGGGCCGAGCGGATCCTCATTGATCGGCGCGGCGCCGTATACGGTTTCGTCGGCGGTTTTCCATTTCCGCCGTGGGAAGCCCGGGCCCCGGCGACTCGCATAGTCGTAAAGCGATGCCCCCGAGAGGCTCGCGCGCCCTGTGCACTGGGCCCGAGCCGCTCCGGGTCACAAAGCCCCGCGAGCGCTCTAATTTGCAATATTATGTATTCGAGCTTTTTCGCCGGTCGCGGGTCGTTGCCGAAGGCTTTTCCACCCGCGGTCCTTTCCTCTTTATTACCCAGGCCTAATTGCGAGGAATATTGTATTCGGCATGGAAAAGTAACGCGACTCGAGGCTATGTGCCTCTCCAGTATGCCACTGGCCTATATTTTACCTCCGTACCGTATATTCCCTCCTGCGCAATGGGTGTACGTGTTTGTTCAAACTTGGCCCACTGGCACGGCCGAATGAAAGCAGCAAATTGCAACTTGGAAGAGACTCGGAACAATTTAGTGCAATTACGTTTAACCGTACAATGAAATTAGGATAGTTTCCCTATAAAACTAACTCTTCGGGTGTACACTAAAGAAATAGGAAGTAGGAAGGTAATTTTATCCATCGCGTCTATTTTTAAAACTTTGATCATCCATCCGTAATCTTTTTATGATATTCTTTTATTCCTTTTCTTGTAACAGCTCTACGAAATACGATCGATCTTTTGACAGCCAAGACATTCCGAACGTGCGATAAACGAATGTTTATAATCTAAGTGTATAATAATAATTCCAAGTGATCTAATCAAATTATACGAGTGCAATATTAGTGAAGTTAACATGTTTTTGTAAAACTGCTACTGCTTGAGCCTTACTCTAAGTTTCATAATTTTCCAAATCGCTCCGGATGACGAGCGATGTTTTGTAATTAAAACCGCGTTTTGTTATATACCGTACAGCGGTACAATTGGCAAACGGCACGTAATACAATTTGTAGCTAACTTCTGTAATCAAGCCGAACTTTTCTCCTCGCAATAATATTGGAGCGAATCCTGCCCTCCTAATTGTTATTATATTCCTGCGGTCTAATCATAAAGCAGCCCGAGCGAGTCTTACGTAAGATTACGAGAATTTCTCGGAGCGCGGCGCGACAAGCCGAGCGCCGAGCGGGAAAAGCCTCATGGCGCAGCCCTGCGAGCAAACTCGCGCAGTGCAGCCGCCGGTGATTCCGTCGTTATCTCGACTCCGTATTTACCCAGCGAAAAAAGGCGCTATTACCGAAGACCCATTTTGATAGTATTCAACGCTCGGGGACAGTCCCGGATCGGCCAACGGCTCCGGAGAATCGTGGAGTCACGATGACGACCGGCGATCGCGGCCCGCGCGTACCTCGAATATAACCCTTTGCGCGGAGGCAGCGCGGGATTCTTTTTACAGCTACATCTGGGCGCTCCGCAGCACCGTCACTTCCAGCCTGCTTCAATTAAAACGAAACGTTAATCTGTACAATGGCCGGTTAATTGAATTTCCCCCGCGGGATCGATATCTGCCGGGCGCCGCTCTTGCCGATCATGATTTATACTTGCGCTCCGACCGGATCAAACAAACGGATCCGCGGGAAATTAGATACGACTCGAGGCGGGGGAAAGAAAACGCACCGCACCGCCTTCCGGGCCGTTTCGAGACACTATATACAAAGGACTAATCAAAACCGATTGCTGCCGATATCACTATATAAGTATAAACATTTACCCTGCCAACGCGGCCTTTTAATAGATATATACATATATACACGCAACCTTTTCTTCGGCTTGAATCGCGGCGAGAGTGAGCCCCGGGTCGTAATCCCGGGAAGCTTTAGGACTTGCCCTGGCGCAGGGGACACCCGAGCCGGGGAAGCGCGGCCTCCCGGGGTCTCCGGTTATGCCGGCGGGGCTTCGCGAACAATGGGTCGTTTTCCCGCGCGTAACCGGCACGCGATACGGCCCGGGGCTAACGGTGCTCCCCGCGCGCGGCTAATTGATCGGGTCGCCGACGGCCCTATTAGCACCTTTCCGCCCGCTTTTCTCCCGCGGTCTTCCGCTCGACCGGTACTCCCCGGCCGTTTTCCCGTGTAGTCGGCGGCGCCGCGGCATAATATTGCAGCCGGACGAATATGGCTCCCGGCTGGCATTACGCCGATCGGCGCTTTCTCATTCGCCCAATAAAACCCGAGGGGCCTGCGACACGATAAGGAGGAAAAAAAAAGAAGCGGCTCGAGATGCAAGCCGAGAGGATGCCGAGGCTCTTCCGCCTACGCGGCGAGCGCCCAGAGAAATCGAGGATCTCCGCGTAAGGACCGGAGAAATGAAACTCGTTGACCCGATTCCGAAAAGGACCAAAAATATCCCCGGGAAAGGAACCCGAGAGAAAGTTATGCGTGTTTATATTATCCAGATAATTCGCTAATCTGATCCGTTGGCATTGTGCGTTTGCGTACTAGCACACTGGAATCTTGTAAGGCTTTCCGTTTTTGTTATTATCAATGCAGAGTACCGTATATCGCAATCGACGTTACCAGATCTATCGAATTTGATTGTAACCACATCGATCTTTCGCACCGAACGCTTGAACAACAGACAAACCCGTGTTATTCACGACGTACGTTATGTATACTGTCCGCATATTTTTGTTTTCATGAATTTCATTCTCGAATTAGTTGTATGGCAGTAAATAAAGTTAGGAGTTAGTCATAGAGCTAAGATTATTATACTTATGTAACACGGCATTACGAATCGCGCATATTTAAATAAAACTATGTGCGATCGTTAAAAAAAATTGCAGAAGCTTATCGCAGATAAGACACATTGTTATGTCTTATCTAACTCCATAGGCGATAATAGCATAAGGTGATGCAAAACTGTACACACATAAGCTATTAATAAAAGTCGGAGAAAGAAAAGAGGCAGTCAATACGGGCGACGAGGAGTGAAACTTATTAACTGGCGTTTATTAGTCGAGAGCACACACGCTCGGCCTCGATAATCTTCCACTCGGGCGTTAACATAGGCATGACACTTAATGAAGGGGCAATTTGATCTCGGACGCGCTCCCCCCGATAAAGAACAACCTGTTACGCGCGTCCACGTGAGCCGCGCGGCGTCTGGTGCCCCCGGAGCGCTCGCGCCGACGGACTCACCTCGCTGGTCCTCATCCTGGCGGCTGGGCTCCCGGGGCCTCGAGGAGTTGGCGCGCCCGCGCACCGCCCGAGACTGAGCGCGCCGCGCGCTTCCCAGGCGCTCCTCGGCGCACCTGCGCGCCGAGCGCCTAATCTCCCCTGTTTGCCTTGCGAGGCGGCGCCGCTCCGCGCGAGGCCCTCGTTCCCCGCGGCCTCCTTACGCCCAAGGTCGCCGCGCACCTGCCTCGAAAGACCGAGCCGCCCGGCGCCTATATGCCCGCCGGTCCCGCTGCGTTTCCGCCCTCGCGCGCCGCTCGCTCCTCCTTCCGGGCGCGGACCGGCCGAAAAAGCCGCGCGAGGGACTGTTTTACGAGCGCGGATACAGGAATTATATTCGGCCGAGCTCGGAGCGCCTTGCCGAGGGCCAAGTCTCGTGTGCGCGGCGCCGCCGGGCCCGCCTCCTGTGTCGGACGGTGGCGTGCGCCGGGGGAATCCGTTCCGTCGGCGCCGCTACCGCGAACAATGCTATTATAACTGTTGCATATATAACCGGGGCCGGACGATAGCGCGCGATCAGTGGAACTAATGACAACGGCTCCCGAGCACGCGGCTCCTCGATCCCCCGGAGGTGCCGAGCGACCGGGCGACGATCGCGCACTCGCGATTAAATCGGTCGCGCTCGGCCGCGCGCCGATGTCGTTGACCTTGGTCGCGCGGCCGATCGGCGGGCCGCGGGGTCAGGCTGCTGCACTGGCGCGCCGAGCAGCTGATCTGCCGCGGGGAGCCGATTAACGGGACAGGGCCGCCGACGCCGCCGAGGCCGCCGATCGGCCAAGCGGCGCCCGTTGCACGTGCTGCCGAAAGCGAGAGGCCCGCGGCCCCGGACCCGCACGGCCATCTTGCCATGGCCACCGCCGGCAAGGCGGCCCGGAAGCCGAGAACCGCTCCGGACTTGGTTCCGGAGGCTCGCGCCTTCGAGGGCGCCTTCGGGGGCGCCGCCAGCCTGGGAAGGCCTACGCTTCGTCAAACATCATTGTCTTGAGATAGCCTTTGAAAGTGGGCTGCCGCGCCAGATAAGCCGCGAGTCTACACGCGTATGCCTATTCCGCGTCTCGTTCCGCGTATTATATACCTCCTTATAAATTATAGCCTCTTCTATTTTACAACAGCAGCTCTTTTGCAGTTTACAATATAGATTCATTACTACCTGCATCTAACAATACATTAATTAAGAGCACGTTTTATGCTGTGCTAATTTTTTCGAATAAAAAAATTAATCCAGCGGTAGACATAAGTTATATAGATTTTTTTTTACACGTTAAGACAAAGTAATAAATTCCAGAGTGCTCCTAAACATGCCTTGTCTATACACTGTTGTTTTGTTACTATGAAATCCGTTAATTTCAGTATAAATATACATAAACATTCTATCTTTGCTACATTTATAGTATCTCATTGATTTAGATTTAGATTTTTTGAGTAAACATTGTAAATGTCAGTAACGCTGATGGTATTTATAAATGATTTCTATAAAATTATTTTCTAAGTTAAACAATGACATAGCTGATTAGATCTATTAAATAATACAGGATTTTAATTAATACTTTATGTGACCGGTATTATACTGATAAGACGCATTAGAAATCGTTACCTCAAAAAAAAATAATATTCAAACTGATCAATAATTTACAAAATTTATTCTCTACTGAAATATAAATACATTTCAATATTTTAACTGCAATAGAGACTTTTGCTTGAATTACATTATCGATCTTCTTTTGCAAGACGATTTGAAATAATATACATAACGATAGCTTTACTCTTTATTAAGTTTGAACTGTTGACTTGGTAATTTTTCAAATTAAAGGTCAGTAAAAAATATTATAAAAATGTAATTTAAACCATGAAAGGAATCAAGCTTTTCAATTTTTCTTCAATAAATTAAAATCTTATGAAGGTATCACATTCTTTTTGCATTAAATACAATGCAGCATATTAAAGAACTGTTGTATGTTACAAAGTCTTTTAAGACTTTTCAGAAAAAAATCAATTGTGTTTCAACCTACAGTTTACATATCAGTTCAAATGTTTAAATAAACTTATATTTCAGGATGAAAAAATCTCTATAAAATTTTTTTTATAATTGTACATGCGAATTGATGTTTTTCTTATTTCCAATAATTATTGGGTTCAAATTGAACGGCATTTCCTGAAATTCATTTTAGATAAGAGTATTTTCTTTTCTTTTTGTGACTAATAAGGAGCAGCTTCTTTGGGTGTTTCTCAATTTTTGTAAACTTTGTAGAAATAAATTTTAGTAAACTTATATAATTAGAATTATTAATTATGGTTTTTGCTCCTTCTAGGAAGTTTAATAAAAAATTGCATTATCTATTTATTATATCGTTTCGTCAAATCGAATGATGAATATTCTTTTATATTTTATCGTTTCTTGCTTTTTTAATTACTTAATAGTAAAAGTGAATGCTAATATAGAATGTATTAGTTTATTTTCAGTGATTCGCAGTCCCAAGCATGAATTACACTATACATAAATTTTGTTTTAAATCAAGCCAAATTATTAAATTCATTATTTAGTACGAATAATTACTATGACAATTGAAAGTTTATACAAATTCCAAACATTATCTGTGCTTTTTTAAACATTTTTTATAAAATAATTCATTATAACTACATTACACTTTGAAGTTTATGTAAATATATCAATATTTAAAAAATGTTATAAAGAACTTATTTTGTAGAAAATCTCGTTGTATACGAGATACAGAAATTGTATCGTTGGTTAATTTACAGATTTCAAATGATATTTTCCATATCGTAGTTAAGTATTCACCTTGTAATGATTATTTCTGTATTCCTCAATTCATTATTCCAATTTAATTCGGTATTTGAATCATTGTTCGAATATAGATTTTGATAGACATTATTTTTATTGAAAAATGTGCAATATAAATGACTAAACCATGTAAGCGTATAAGGCGCGGATAGAATTATACATCAATAATCTTAAAAATCTTTATAAATCTTAATAACTCAAATATTTTTTTAAATTATTCAGTTGATATTGAAATTGGATTATTTCAGAATTAAATAATTCAATCAAATTGATTTTTAATTATTTTAAAATTTGTAAATATAGTTTATTAATTGAGTAACATTCCTTCGATGTTTTAAATTTATATATGAAAAAAACATTACAAATCATTGGTTTTTTCTGTCATAGTGGATAATCTTATCATTTACATCGTATTAAATTAATGTTATATTGATATAAAATCGATAAGGGAAGATTGATTTCTTTTTGAAGTTTCAACGACTGATAAGTGAAAAATTTAGCGAAATATTTTATATATTTAAATTTGGTATTTTTGTTGAACAAAAATTATTTTCTTAATAATAATAAGTAACATGCAATATTTAAATACAATAAACAGAACAAGAATGTTCTCTTCTTGTACATGATTTTTACAGAAGTGGTATAATGAAAAGACTGCATACAACCAATAAATAAATTTAATAAATGATATAAACATCACGAATAACATCTTTATAAAAATATGTTTATTGAATAATACAAATATCTTATAAGCTTTATATATTAAAATAAAAGAATGATAAGCGATTTTTTATGAATCATTTTCTTTTATTATATCTTGTTTCCATATATATTCTTCTACATATTTACACTCTTGCATACATGAGTTTTTGCATGTATAAATAGCTAGGATTCCCCAATCAATGCTATCTAATATATTGTCCATTTTCAAATAAATAAGAAGTTGGGGCATTATTTGAAATTCGAACTGTCTTTCACTTCCACATTCAGAACACTTTGGAATGTTGTTAGGTCGACTAGATGAAATAAATAAAGGGCTACCACCTCTATTATATCTTGTTTTAACAAAAATATATAAAAAACACAGTGATTAGAACCATATATTAATACAAATAGATTAGAAAATTATATTGTAAATACGACATAAAATTTTTAATTTACCTTATAACTTGATCAGGATCTTTATTTATTCTTTTTTTAAATTTAGAAAAAGTTTTATCTTGTATATCATGTGCCATTTTTAACAAATCATCATCAATATCATTTTCTGATTGAAGTGTTCCACCATTTCCTGATTTAACAAGTTCTTCAAACTTTTTAAGTTCATCATTTTCATCAACGTAACTATGTTCGTCATTATAATCTTCATTTTCAATTAGCAACTCAAATTGAGGAAATAAAAATTTTGTATCTGTAGTCAATTGGTCACTGCCACAGTTGTTTTTATGGTTATTCTTCCAATCCCAAACCTGATGGGTTCGACAACAATAATATACTTTTTTGCATCTCGAACAATGACTAGTAGCAAAAATACCACAAACTTCACATGTTTTTGACCACTTTTGAATATCTAATTTAAAAACGTAACATAATTATATACTTAAATATGATAACAGATTTTATTAATTGCTTCTACTTAAGTACCAACAAAACAAGTATTTGTTTAGTTATTAATCAACTAAATCTGCCTAATAATTTTTTTAAGGCATTCTTGTAATTATACTTACATGGTTCATTATTAACAAAACAAAATACTTGTTGAATTTATATAAGTTAAACATTATAATAAAAATTATAAAATTTCTTAAAAAACTGACCTATATCAGGTCTCCAATCATTTTTTTCTATTGGTGGGTCTGGAGGATAAAATTCATTTATACGTTCTAATTGTGATCTCAAAACTTTTAAATTGCCACTGCTATTTTCTTTACAACAATTAGGATCTTTACATATGAATATATACAGTGTCCTATGAAATGCTTTATCATCATCTTCATATGGTGCATAAATTTGGCATAGAAAAATACAAGGATTTTGACAATAGTCACAAGAAAGTTGCTTTACATTTGGTATATTTTTCATACTCAACCAAGCTGGTTTACCACCTACTTTGCTTGGAAAAAATCGACTTTCTAATCTCCAAGACTCACATTCTTCAACAAATCCGATATCAATTGTTTCATTCATTGTATATTTAATAAATTTAAAAAATATATATTTTTAAATCTGATTTTAATTTATCAAATAAAATGATGCAAGATGGATCAGCTGTTATATTTTGTAATAACTTGAGACATCATTGCGTTATACTGTTTTAAACTCCGTATTGATCCACTGATTCACTAGATTAGTGGTGGGTGGATCGCTGGATCCAAGCAAAGTAGATCCAATCATCCAACACGTGCTCGCGGGCATTGATGTTTTGTGGTTGGTTTAATTTGTGTATAGTATATATGAATGCGATGTACAGATCAGTAGACAGTACAAGCCCTGCTAGGCCCTGCGTGCCTGCGACCCTCCTTACACCATTCTGTAAAAATGGGAATTTTTGGAAAAAAATACCATTGTTTATTGTTGAAACACTGTTAAATTTAAGAAAAAAATTCCTAAACATTGCGAATCTTTGCACGCCGACTTCTCATCGGAAAATAAATATTTTAATCAAAGCAGGGATTTAAATAATTGAACCCTCGCTAATTTAAATTAAACCACCTTAAGAATCTCAAAAAAGTACCCCGATTTTGAAAAAAACACGAAGTGTTTTACTATAGTTGTGGTAACGCGTTAATTATGTGTGCACAGCGTAGCAATCCAGATTGATAAAGCGCCCACTATAGCAACAATATAAACACTAACTTTTATGCATTCTCCGTATTTATAATTCTAATATATCTCTTAATATTAAATAAAAATATAAAATTTAAAAAAATTGATTTTTCTAGTTATTTTTTTCAATTATAAAAGTCGAGTGATGAAAGTTTTATAAAAAAATTTAAAGTGAAATTTAAACTGAATTTAAAATTTATTAAATTCAAAATTTTAACTTAATTTTTAATTTTCTTATTTGAAAATTTTGCACAGTAGACTGATCACTCATGAGCGTCATATAGTCAGGCATCAAGTTTATGCCATCAGATGTGAAACCTATTGTATGTTTTTTTTATGTTACGAATCTCTGCAGCCATTCATTTCGTACATTTTCAAATATTTTTATTTAGTCCATAATTAGCGTTGTAATTTTTTATTTAAATACATTTTTTTTGTTTTAACCACGCAGCATATTTTTGTTCTATTAAATGTCCAATGTATCGTCTTTCTAATTCACTTGTAAGTACATAAAACATTAAATACTAGTTTATTTCAACTTTTATATTTTTATTTAATTTATTAATAATTAACAATAATTTAATTTATGCCTCCAGGTTTCAATAAATTTTTCAGCGCCTTCACATCAATAAATATTAAAGTTAACAGCTGAAAAAATATTATTATTGTATTTTTTAGTTTAATTTTTATTTTATTTATAATTTTATATGATTTTATTTTTACTATAATAATTTCAACATATGTATGTTCATTAAATAAATAAAATATTAGCATTCAATTTATTGTTTTAATTTTAAAATAAAAAAATCATGATTATAAGCTGGGTAATATTCGTGCACTTAAGTAATAATATATATATTACACATGTATACATTTGAACGCTAATAATGAAAGCCTCTGTCCGTCTCTGTTGGTCACGGTGTCACAGTATGTCACTGACATTGACAGCGATTAATAGATCATGTTCAAAATTACCCATGAGATATATTGAGGTCCATGTGCGCTTGTATCCACTTTATACTCAATATTATTTTTTTATAAATATATGATCTTTACATTAAGGTTAAAAAATTATAATATTATCTAATTTAATTTTTTTGACTATTTTTTGCAAATAGTTTATAGAGATCGATCGTTCACTATAAAACTTATCAAAATACAGGTTAGAACGTGATTTTACTAACACAATATTTTCAAAAAATTTACAAATAATAATTAAAAATAAAATGTATTGAAATTCTACGAATTATAAAATTTAATATATTTTTTAGGTAACTAATCATGGCGGAAATGCTAAAGGATAAACGTTTTGCTCATATAGCAAGAGATCCAAAGTTTAGAAGGATTCCTAAAAGTGAACGCAAAGTAAAAATTGATAAACGATTTCAATCTATGTTTAATGACAAAAAATTTACTCTTAAATACACAGTTGATAAAAGAGGACGACCAGTTAACCAAACTTCTGTTGAAAATTTAAGAAAATATTATGATATTTCAAGTAGTGAAGAAGAATCAAGTAATAATGAATCAGAGGTAATAGATAATAAGGAAATCAATAAAAACCAAAAGTTAAAAAAAAATTTAAAAGTTTGTAATAAAAAAACAAATGAAAGTGATGATACTAGTAATGATGATAACTGTGAATCTAGTAATGGAAGCTTACTTCTTATAAAATCACCTAATAAAAAGAATTTGAATCAAGATAGTGATGAATATTCTAGTGAAGACACAATTAAGAAAAGTGATCTTCAAAAAAATGAACAACAGTTAAAAATTATAAGAAAAAATGATAAAAAATTAGATAATAATGTAAAGAAAAAAATACAAGATCCAAACATAGATTATGCTAGAGGAGAAGGAATATTATTTTCAGATAGCTCATCTGATGAAGATAGTTCAGAATTTGACAGTAGTGAAGAAGATATAGAACATAATTGGGGGGAATTAGATAAAGAGGCTGAAACAACAGATGAAATTTCTTACCGATTGGCTGCTTGTAATATGGATTGGGATAGAATTAGAGCAACAGATCTGATGGTACTTTTTAATTCTTTTCTTCCTCCTGCAGGTTTAATACATAGTGTTACAATATATCCTTCTGATTTTGGATTACAACGCATGAAAGAAGAAGAAATAAAAGGTCCTTGTGAATTAGTATCTAATAATAATGACTGTGATGATACAGATAAGGAAAAGAATAGTGAGGATGAAAATGAAGAAGGTTCAAATTATCATATGGAAAAATTAAGACAATACCAATTAAACAGGCTAAAATACTATTATGCAGTAATAGTTTTTGATTCTGCAAATACTGCTAATAAAGTATATACAGAATGTGATGGGCTTGAATATGAGTCATCATCTACAAAACTTGATTTAAGATTCATTCCAGATGAGATGACCTTTGATCATGAACCTAAAGAAACTTGTGATAAACTTCCAGATCTTACAAAGTATCAACCAAGACAATTTACAACTACTGCTTTACAGCAAGTAAAAGTAGATTTAACTTGGGATGAAACAAATCCAGAAAGACAAGAAATTTCACAGAAATTAAATTCTGGAAATCTTGACAATATAAATAAAAGTGATATTCAAGCCTATTTAGCAAGTGGTACTAGTGAAGATGAATCTGAAGATGAAGTTAAAAAACAATTGGAAACCATTGATAATGCAAATCCAAATCATAGTTCTATAGATAAATATAAATCATTATTAAAATCCATTGAGGAAGCAGAAGAAGAAAAAAAGAATAAAGAAGTACAGTTGGAGTTTACTTGGGGTTTAGGTGATAAAGAAAAAAATGAAAAATTAATAAAAGAAAAAATTAAACAAACTGAAACATTAACTCCATTTGAACAATACTTGGAAAAAAGAAAAGCAAAAAAGATAGCTAAAAGAGAGCAAAAGCATAATGTTTTGAAAAATGAAGATACTAATGAAACTGATAGTGAAGATTCTATACCAGAAGGTATAGATATGAACGATCCTTATTTTGCAGAAGAATTTAATAATATGAAATCTAAATCAAAGAAACGAAAAAAATCTGCATCTATTTGTACATCAGATGATGAAGAAGAAAAAAAGAAACAAGCAGAATTAGAACTATTATTGATGGATGAAAAAGAGCAAGATAATAAGTCTCATTTTAACATGAAACAAATAGAGGAAGCAGAACTTTTGTCAAAATCTAAGAAAAAACGCCTTAGTAAAAAGAAGAAAGACCTGCAGGATCAAGTAAAAGATGATTTTACAGTCAATGTTCAAGATGCAAGGTTTGATGCATTGTATACTTCTCATCATTTCAATATTGATCCAGCTGACCCTCAATATCGCAAGACAAAAGGAACCGAAGCACTTGTTCATGAAAAACTCAGAAGAAGAAGTAAAAACGAGAGAATCTTAGTAAGTTTTATAATTTTAAAATATTTAATTTTAATTGTAAATAATTAAATAAATACAAATAAAATTATTAATTAATATAACATAAAATTTTCTTAATTTGCAGGATTCAGGCAATGAAGAGAAGAATAGTAGTATCCATCAAGAAAATGTAGAACTTAATATTTTGATAAAATCTATCAAAAGGAACACACAAAATATAAAAAAACGTATAAAATAAATACGTATAAATAATACTAATGAATAGATTAATTGTTATTGTTAATATAATGTAAAAATTTTGTATGTACAGCAAATTTTAGATAAAATTTAATAATTAATATATATTATACATTATACATTATGATTTGTAATTTTTAAGGATTCATTGAATTTTTTTGATTTTCCACTATCATTTTTTATAAGAATAATACATGAAACAGAAATAAATTAAATTAATTTTTGAAAACAATCCTTTATATATATTTAAAAATAGTTGATTGTAAAGAAGGGATTGATTACATATCTACAAAATACTATTTTACACAACCGGCGGCGATGATGCGACACCATGTACTATATGTTCTGCAGATTACTCTGGCGATAGAAGGGGGGAGGGGCTATTTATTTAAGTTCTCGATAACTTGAATTTTTATTTTTTAATATGTTGAATTAATATTTCTTTATTATTAAGCTATTTATAAGCTGTAACTCTTAAAGCGACTTTAACGGTTTAATTGTTTTGCATACAGTATTTTTACTACGGAAAATAAATGGAATTTTTCAAACTCAAAACAAATGTTCCGTACCCCGTACCGCTACTGTACCAAAAGTATAGTATACGAATAAATAATAGCAGGAAATTACGGATAAAGTGCCGATGTTCGATATTTTAACGATTAGTCTAATTATTCTACGAATTTAGACTCATAAACGGTATTTGATTTTCAAGAAAAAATTCACGAAGTTCTTTAAATTTAGTTTATTATTTCCTTACAACACTAAAGTGCTCTATGTGTAGTTATTAATAACGCTATCTTTAAATTACTTTTTAAAATTCTTTTTATATCCACTTAGTAAGAAATCTTGTACAAATTGCAACGCTTTAAGAATGCGGGATTGGAGTGTCCGTTTTGTTACCGACATACGAGAAGTTGAGCGCATTTTACCCCTACACATACTACGCACGTAATGAAAAAATTTAGTGTTAAATATAATTTTATAGCTATTTAAAAAAATCAAGCATTTAAAACCGTAACAATAATTATAATTCTTCAAATCGCACTATCCATTATATCCATTAAATCGAATAGATATTAGTGTTTTAGTAGCTATTTTTCAAACGATTCTGTACAAAAGATCCTGATCCTTTCATCGTGATTTTTAGCTATTATATTTTTTCAATAACTACTAATAAATTTGATTTTACACAAATGCTATTCTTAGTTTGATTTCATAATTCCTTTGTCGCGTACGAATTACAAACTGTTTTTGCGTATTGAATAAATTTTACTCCGAACCATATTTCGTTAACCTCTTATGAAAAATTTCAATGAAATAATAAAATAATAAATTGCATCTATTGCCTTACTTATTCTATAACTTCTATTACAATTGTTTTAATACATTTTATTTCTGAAAAACCTAATTCTATTATATGAATACTTGATTTAATAACGATTTATATTTCGATTAATTTTCAAAGATGTATGTATTGTGTACATAAATGGTTGTATAAGCAACAAGGGTGTCCTATTCTGCAATTAAGTTAATTATGTTAACTTGATCTGTGTATATAATAAACTTCGCACTATATGTAGGAGAACACGAGTCTCTGGTTCATGAATAAACAAACCATTATTGTTATCAAATATAAAGTGTTAACAGTATTATAATAAGCGTTAATTTATTCATAACATAATAGTTTAAGTTTTTCACAGAAACTTATTTTATTTTGCTTTTTAAATTATTTTTAATGATTAGAAAGTCATAAAATATAATCGAAGACGTCAGATTTTCATCTTATCAATTGACTCAGATGCACCTAATCAATTTCATTGTTTACACTATAAATATCATTAAACAAATAAACAATGATGATTAATAAATAAATACTTCAGTATTTATTTTGTGATTACTCATGAATATATTTTTGTAAATTATTTAATTCTTTAGTGTATGGAGCATCTTAATAATATAAATTTTATTGATAAGGATATTATTATAATGATATTAGATCACCAAATTTATAAATATTTTGGATGCAATTAATCTTAATTCTTATAAATACAGTGTAGATTTCGAAGAGTCCACGTACATGACAGCATGAGTCGCGGACGATAGATAGGATTGTTGTCAAATACGGTAACAGGCATCCCGAAAACGGCGGGCTTTGCGAAAAATGCGATGATGAACACAAATTTTAAAGACGACTCAAAGCTGCTTTTATAATATCGAAATATAATTTAATTATCGACCAGCAATAATACTGTTGAATGAAAACTACAGTCTGTACTGCTACTACCGGACGGCTCTCGGATTATTCGTCTGTTCCCATCGAGCTGATCCCAAAAATCTCCAAATCGACTTACAATTCACAAGTCTGGTCAATCCTAGTCACTCGTCAGTGCAAGCTAGCAACTCAGATGGTTTCATGTCAATTCGTAATAGCGATCGGATCGCCACCTATCTACAGTAAGCATTCACTATTCTGCTATTCAATCACGCAGCATTGCATAAAGTCCGGGTTGATTTAGGGCACAAAATTTCAAGCAATATTGGCAATGCTACAGAAGTTAGCCCGCAAGCTTATAATTAAGTTCACGTTGCTTAGAGAGTACGCAGCCGGACAAGTCGATAAAACAGCATAGCAGAAGTACATAATAGTAATGTTTTGAATTTACGATTATCTTCAAGAGCCACATTTATTTATTGTCAGATACGTAATGTTTTAAAGCAATTTTTTGTCGTGTTACATAATTTTAATATATCGATAGTGTATGATACTTTTGAAAAACAGTCATTAGAAAAAAATTAATTTATATTAAAGGGCAGATATTTTTAATTAGATATTTTCATATTAATTTTTAAGAAATAGAAGCAGGTAAAAAAAGAAAAATTAATAAGATATTCATTCTTATAAATACAAACTACTGACTATAGAAGCTTTAGATGCAACATTCGTAAGTGAGTATAAATTTGTAACAAAAAATTTAATTGAGTAAAAGTTAATGCAAGTTCAAAATATATTTACCAATTTAAATTTTAATTTTGTATTTTTGTATTTTATAATTTATAATTATTAACTACTTATTTAATTAATAAATATATGATACATATATAACACAACAAAAAATTGCTTTAAAACATTACGTATCTGACAATAAATAAATGCGGCTTTTAAACATAATCGTAAATTCAAAACATTATACTAGTATGTACTTCTGCTCTGCTGTTTTATCGACTCGTCCGCTGATGCTTTTTTCTGACGCTCTACTGGCTGCGTACTCCTGAAGCAGCGCGAACTTAGGCTTGGACTAACTTCTGTAGCATTGCCAACATTACTTGAAATTTTGTGCCTAAAATTAGCTCACTTTATGCAACGCTGTATTTAATTCTACACTAAGAATCTATAATCTATATCTTCGTTGGTGTAGACCTGAGCCCTGACCTGTGCAGTGCGACTGAGCGTATATATATAATGTAATATGTATTCAGATTTCTAGAATCCAGCCTATCCTGTGCGCGCCTCTCGAATGTCGAACGTCGTTTTCGGAAATTGTTTGGCGTCAGTTTTTATTATTTATTAAATCTCATTGTAGAAGAAATTCTCGATAAGTACCTCAAGATGTAATTGTTTCATTATGTGTAAAGCTATTTAGTAACCTTTCAAAAATACTCTAGGAGCTAGTTCAATAAGAAAATCATTAAAATAGAGTGGTGAATACACACATCTGTTGGTTATGTATGAAATCAAGATTCACGATAACAATTGATTAAGCAGATTATAATTTTTACTAATTTATTTCATTTGATTGGAATTTATTTGGTACCAATGGAAATGTATCATTAAATTCTGAAAGAATTTAATTCAGCCTTGAAAATGACGTTAGGACTTGAATTGAAAAACTATGCACAAAAGTCCTGAAATGGGCTTGACAAATTTAACAAAAAAAGCCTTAGTGACATTTCAAGAGAATAATAATATATTGAATCATATTAAGTAAAGAATGAACATCATGGACTTTGATGATATCATTGAAATGCCATCTGAGGTAGCTGCAGAATCTACCTTAGAGAGTGAAATTGATGCTTTGTCAAAAATCATCACAGATACAAAAGATGGTACACATAAATTAGATGAAAATGATGAAGAATTTAAATTAGATACTGATGATATTATTTTCACTCCAAGTTTGCAATGTGACTCTATCGATTTGGGGAAAAATAAAAGTGATTTATTGTCAGACGATGATTTAGGAATAAAAGATATTTTAGACAATCCTGGAGATTTAGAGAATTTAATTTCTTCATCTGTTGTTGAAAAGAAAGGTAATGTTTTTATAATTCTTCTCTTCTTTATAACTTCAACAATTATTATTAAATATATAAATGTTACCAAATATATAAACATCTTGAATGAGATATCTTTTATTTAATTATCTTTGACACTTATTCAATTTTCAATGATAAATTCCTTATTACTTTATTTAATTCAAATGATGAAATAATGAATATGTAATAATAAAATAATAATAAAATAATGAATATTTAATTTTATTACATTTTATATTCTTATTTAAATATTTTGAATTAAATATTTGTGCTTATTGCATTTATAATTTTAGTATTTAATTAACTTTTTATTTCAGTAGCTGTAATATCTATTGAAGGTTCACATGAAAATAAAGGGAAAGATGCGTTTCAAGAACAACCAGAATATTCTGGATTGCTTGCAACTACAACTTTACCAAATCCTTCTGGGGAAACACACACATCAGAAGATTTAGATTCACCTAATATAAATAATAGTTTATCCTTGATTAGTGAAGCTTATAATTCTCAAGAATCTCAATCTTCTATGCCAGATATTGAAGAAGAAACAGAATTACTCGATAAAACTAAAATTCATGAATTAGATAGTCAACAAAATAATATAACAAATCTTGAATTAGCTGATACTAATTTTGAGATTTCACTTACAAAATCATTGTCTGAAGTTTGTGATAATGTTGCTTCAGTAGTAGATGAACAAAAAACAGAATTAGATATTCAAATTGCCAAAGAATGTGATGAAGAAGAAGAATGTGATCAATCTGATTTTATTCAATCAGTTTCTAGTAATGAAGATAAAGAAAATAAAAATCAAATTGAAACCGTTGAAAGTATTAAAGAAAAAACAAATTTTGTTGATTTAAATGAAACAGTACAAGAAAATGAAGAAGGAAATCTAATTAATATAAATGATGAAGAAAAATGTAATGAAGCAGATCATGAAAATACAAATATTGCACAAATATTAAATAAAGATGACAGTATTGATGCTAAATTAAAAAGTGAAGAATCTGAATGTGAATTTGTAGATAAAAATAAAAAAGAAGAGATTTTAGTAAGTAAAAAGGAAGAAACTGAAAATGAATCTGAAATTGAAGATTCAACTGCAAACGTTGAATCAGAAAAAAATCAGAACATTCAATCACCTACTTTAGAAAGTATAGAGATTGAAAAGTATTTGATAAAACCAAGTCATAATCAACAAACTGCTACAGATACTCAAAAAGACAAAACTAATAAATCTGGAATTACAAATGTTATATGTACACAATATACAGAAGAAGATAAAGTTATTGAAACTGTGTGCAATACAGAAATCAACATTGAAAAGCTTAAAATTTTAAAAACTACAGATGAAGAAAAAAGTGATACTTTTTTACATACTGAAAATATTGATAAAAATATTGTAATTTTACAAAATACAGATGAACAAATGGGTTCTAAAGTTTTGCAAGATGATAAGAAAGACGAAAATTATGATCTTGAAGATGATGAAAATATAAAGAGAGATAAAACTAAATGTGAAGATACAGAAGTTAAAGTATTAAAAAATCCAAAATTCACTGAAATAAATTCTATTGATGAGATAGGAGATGGTAATATTAAACCTTCAGAAACCAGTTTATTGGTCAAGAATTTAAATGAGATGGAAATTATACAAAAGGAAGAAAGTAGCATAATAGTTTTAGAAAATACAAAAGAATCAAATACTGCTAATGTAAATACCGATTTTGAAAAATTACAAGAGAATAAAGTCAGTGACGATAATTCACCAGAAGTCTTAGAAAATAAAGATATTAAGATTCAAGAAATGCTATCAATATCAGACATTCAACCAATACAAACTAGAGATACAGATGATAACAGTCAATCTAGTTCTGATATCAGTTTGCAAACTGCAAAAGATGAGTCCAAAAAAAATAATGAAAATGAAGTTAAAGAAAGTAATAATAAAGACAAAGCAGTAACCTCTACAATATTAGATGTTTTACAGGAGTCTAAAAACACAAATGAAGAAAAAATGCTAGGAGAGTGTACTAAAGAGGAAAATGATGGCACGGTTGAAATGGAAAATTATTTGTTAAACCATTTAGAGCATGATGCCGATTCTTTAAATGAAAATATGAGTAACATTGTTACAGAAAATTTACCCATTTCACAAGATTTAAGTAGTGCAGTGGTTAAACCATTGGAAACTATTCTAATTGAAAATTTGAATGATGAAACACCTGTTACAGATAATCTATCAAAACCAAAAGAATTAAAAAATGAATGCTTAATAACAGACATAACTGAGGTATCAGAAAAATTAGATATAAAATTAGAATTAAAAGATTCAGACAGACTTAATAAAATTAATGTATTAGATACCAAAGAAATACAAGAAGTGATACTTGAATCTAATCTTGAGAATGAGGCTAGAAAAGATAAATTAGATGATAACAAAACGTTTGATACCTTGCTGCAAAAAAGTCTTCTTTGTCAGAAAGATGAACAAGACGTTAATGAAAAGATAGAAATAAATTTATCATTGACTTCTGAAGCTTTAGAGTACAGTCATTCTATTGCTCAAGATTCACTTTGTCACAAAACAAAATTAGATAATGTTTTAGAAGAATTTGCTGATAAACAAATATTAGAACAGTTAACAACAAAATTAAAAACAGATGAATTATTGGATGTAAATAAAAAGATTGATAAAAATATCATTAATGAACAAGATTTTAATAATCAAAAATTAGATTCTAATATTTTAAATGAAGACAAAGAATATTTAAATACTGATTCAAATGAATTAATAGATGCAAATTTACAAAGCTTCAAACTAGATTCTCAAGATGGCAAATTCCAAGATTCTCTATTAGTTCTTGATCCCTTACAAACTGAATCTATATCTTCTGAAGAAATAATAGAGGAAAATAAAAAATTAGAATGTAAAGGAAAAGAAAAAGATGTAACATTAATATTTGAAGAATCTAGTCAGTCTCCAAGACAAGCGGATGATAATGATTCTACTAATCTTATAGATAATAATACACCAGAAAGTACCCTAGAATGTGATGATGCAGAGTTAAAAGTTCTTACGGAGTGCAATGAACCATCTTCTGATAATGAAGAAAATAATAAAGATAATTTAGTGAAAGAAAGCGAAGTAGTTAAATCAGTAGAAAATTTGGGAATATTTTTAGAAATGGAGGAAAATAAGCAGATAGAAGAAGTTCAAGATATAGAAACTGAATCAAAACTTTTGCTGATCAGTGAGAATAATGAAGAATCTTTGGGAGAAGTATCAACTGAATTTTCAGAACTAGCATCTGCTGTGAAATTTTTACAAGAATCAGAAGAACAAATTGTTAAGAGTTCAAAAATAGATGAAAATATAATTACCTGTGAGCAAAATTCTAGCATTTTTGTTTCAGTAGAGGAGAGTGAGTGTGATAATTCTGAACTAGCATCAGATTTACCAGAAGTATCTTTAGATCCTATAGCTATATCTGAAGCTGAAATTATTTCTGAAGCTGCAAAATTAGAGTCTGAGCATAAACAAAAATTAGAATTAGAACAGCAACTTGAAAGCTCTGACCATGAATCATGCGATTTAAACAATATGGATGTAATAGAAACATGTGCCTTATCTGAACCTAAACATATGTTAAGTGTAGTAGAATCTATCGAAGAATTTAATGTTGCATCAGATGTTTCTGAACAAAATATTTTGAAAGTGAGATTTATTTTTTTATTTTTTCTTGACAGTTTAAAATTAAAAATGATTTTTTAATTTATAGTTTAAAAAATTAATATAGTTAAAAAATTATTAAAAATTATGTAATAAAATTAATTTAATTTCTAATTTTTAGGATCCACTGGCAACAGATCCAGTTTTAGAAAATGAATATCCTTTGAAATCTGCATCATTGGACATCTGCAATAAAGAATCAGAAGAAATTGAGATCCCCGAAATTTCTATCAAACAGACCGACGTATCAAACACACCAAAAGCGAGTTTAATCGTTCAAAATAATGCGAAACAGAGACTTGAATCTCCAGATAGATTAATGGTTCCGGAGCCGAAGATTACTGAAACACCGAAAAAAGACTCTGAAAAACAGCAACAGCAGCAGCAATATTCTGAATGTGAAAACGTGGGATCTCCACGAATTATATTAAAAATTGCTAAGTCGGCCATCACTGAATGCTCTGAACCGCGATCGCCTAAGAGCCCAAAAATACGTTCAGCGGCAAACTCACCCAATCCCGAAGATAGTTCGGGTCAAAAACTTGGAAAAATAAAGTTAAAGTTATCAAAGGGTGGCCATCCTTCTATTATTCCGAACAATGATGAGGAGACAGCTCAATGGCATACAGATGCTAGTTCTTCTCCTTCCTCTCACGGTATGAAGATTAAATTAACGAAATCCAATGATTCTTCTGTTTCGGAAAGTAAACACGAGGAAGCAAAACAGGATGAAGCTAAAGACTGTAAGGCAACAATGAAAATCGACGAGAGTAGAAAGACAGAAGCTTCTATTGGTATGAAGATCAAATTATCCAAAAGCGGTGACGCATCGATTGTCCAACATGATAGTTCTAAGGAAGTTGCTCAAGACATTAAAGTTAAACATAAGGATAGCAAAGATTCTTCACAGGTACCTATTCACTATGTAAGCTGTTTTATTTATTTTCAATCAGTGTCTATGCTAAAATAATATATATCAGTTTTTGTACATTGTATGTTAAAAAAATGTTATGTTTCTAAAAAGTTGAAATTACAGTAGAAATTTAATTTAATTTTGAACATATTGCTGTTTTTATAATTTTTAGTTCTAAATTCAATATTTATTTGATTACTTAAACTAGGTATACTTGTTATTTTTGCGATAGCATGTAACTAAATTACCTTAATGTTACTTACTTTTAGTCAAAATGATATTATTTTTACTTTACAGGAGGCATCGATAACGAAAAAACAAGATTCGCCATCGATTGGTATGAAAATTAAATTATCGAAATCTGGTGATGCGTCAATAATTCAACAAGATAAATCTCAGACCACCGACGATTCAAAAGAAACGTTAGGGAAGGCGAAGGATAAAACCATCGATGATGTACAGGAGGGCACGAAACGTACAGAATCACCCATTGGTATGAAGATTAAACTGTCTAAATCCGGAGATGCCTCCGTTATACCTACAGAACCTTCGGAGTCATCTAAGGATTTGGCGGAATTGAAAGATAAGACTGAAGAAGAATTCAAGCGTACAGATTCTCCAATTGGAGTTAAAATTAAGTTTGGGAAGAACAAAAGTGGAAATGCATCGATCATAACAAGTGAAAGCATTGAAGAGGTGAAAAGCAGTGATATCGAAACTATTTCTTGCTCAGATCTTATTGATGAAACGGTAAAAACTGGTATTGGTATGAAGATTAAATTATCAAAGTCTGGGGATGCTTCAGTAATACATGCTAAAACCGAAGATATAACGCAAGAATTAAGTAAAAAATCAACAGAACAGCCTCTTGGAATGAAAATTAAGCTTTCGAAAACTGGAGATCCTTCTATTATTCAATCTGATGTATCCAAAGAAGCTGAAGATGTTGTGCACAGCATTAAGGCTAAGCATTCAAAGAATAAAGATAGTAGGTTGGTATTGACTGTAATAGTTTCTAAAAATTATAATTGTGTTTAAAATAAGCAAAAAAATCATAAATTAATATATAATAATAATAATTCATATAAAAATATGTTTAATTACAGTTTTAATCAGACAAAATCAAAGGATGATTCGCATTTAGAAATGAAAATTAAGCTATCAAAAACGGGTCATCATACCATAGTTTCTGCAAATGAAAATTATGAGGACTCTCCAAAAACAAGTTCCTCTTCTGTTGGTTCTCACAAACACAAAGAACATAAAGATACAACGTTCAAAGAAACATCTACGAAAGCAACAAAAAAGAGTCATTCTGGCACGACGATCGACCCAGTAAAGAATCAGTCTATTGAAAATACTATGATTGATCTTCATAATAAACGAAAAGAAATTACAATTTCACCAATAGAGTCGAAGAAATCCAAAATGGAATCAAATCTGAAACAAATACTACCAGATATCACTATTCAACCTATTGCATCTGCAGCTAAAAAGGACCAAAAGTTAGTTTTAGAAACTAATACTTCAGGGAATATCAGTAAACAACAAATGAACGTAATCAATCAGGAAATCAGTATTACTCAAGTATGTATAACAAATTATAAGTATTTTATATTAAAAAAAATTATTTTTTATATCTTTGGGATGAAATGTTTTAATATATCTAAATAATATTATTTTATAATTGAATTAAAAGTTAGTTTTTGATTAATTATACTACAATTTAATGTTTTGTTTCATTTTTTTCACTCGTATTCAAAATCTAATGCGAATTTTTTTCAGGTATGTTCGCTAGCGACTGGTGATAATCTAATGAGCGAGCATCTTAAAAGCTCGTTGAATGCCCAAAGCGAACCGAAGCTTTCGTCGCCATTGAGTTCAGACTGTGAGATTATCGAGCCTCAACCTGAACTCATAATCGTTAATGAGAATTCTAACTCGAGCCAGGATATTATGATAATCGACGAGGTACCGCCTATTAAATCTATTAAAACACCGAAGAGGCGTGGGCGTCCTCGTCGGAATGCCAACCTCGGGAACTCAGCAATAGGCGTTTCACCTCTTGCCGTCTCCAATTTTTCCGAATTGGAAATGCAGAGGGATCCACTTAGTTTGGATCAACCGAGCACAGCTTCATACCAGCATATACACATGCAGAACCAGCAGATTTCTCAGCCAGGGCAGATGACACCGAATAAAGAAAGTATTGAGAGGCCCAGGAGAACTTGTAGAAGTCAAAAGAGCTATGCACCACCTAAGAGGGGTAGAGGTCGAGGTAGCGCATCGATTTTATTGTTTCCTTTAACGAACAAATTCGTCAATAAAAACAAATGATAGAATTATTGTTTTCTTTCGATATTATTATTAAATTTTTTTTAGGTCGTGGAAAACGGAAAAACGAAGCAGTTGAAATTCCCATGAAGAAACAACGAATTGATCAAGATCTCACTGCAATCGAACACTCAACGACGGCCGTTATATCGATATCGAAACATCCTGTTGAAAGTGTCGTTAGTGCTAATACCGCTGCACCTGAGCTCTTCAAAGCCTTAAATCAGCCAACATTCGAACAAGTTATCGAGCCGATAAACGAAATGGAAACACTAGATGCCCCGGAGGATGCAGAGGATATGGATCAAATGTCCGACAGCGTGAATATTCAATCACAGGTAAAATTCAGAAAACGAGTAAACAATTTTATATTTCTAGAGTTAGTTTTAAATATTAATTTACATTTTCCGTGTATATTTGTAAAATCAGCAATTAGAAGAGCAACGTGATGTAATTGAAGGAGAATCCGAAGTGATAGAAATGCCAGAAACCGTGGCAACCGACTGTATAGAAGGTTCGGCCCCAGATGTACCTTCGACAGATTCCGATAAAGATGCTGTAGAGATTACCGAAATAACTGAAATCACCGATATAGCGATGGATACTGCGGAACACTCAGAAAACGCTACTATTAAGGTATCAGAAGACGATGAAAAGCTCCCCGAAGCTGTTGGTGAACAGGCGGAAATGGTGGGAAGTAGTAAAGACACATTGACGACCGAGGAACATCAAAACTGGTTAGCTCCATCCATCAAGAAGGCACCGAGCGAGTCGGCGACAAGGAATGAGTCGATTTCCAATCTGAGTGTCATGGATGAAGAGACGCGGATGAGTGCTGAGTCCGGTTCCAGGTCGCAAACACCAGCTCGCAACATGTCTGTCCCAGGTAAAAAATCTTTAGGTTCACTCAATTTTAAACATTCAATAATATAACACAATCGATAGTATTCATAAGCGAGTCGTTTAAAAGCTGTTGATGTGCAAACTAAATTTATTATTAATACAAGTTTCTATACTGGAATTACATTAAAAGAGCCAAATTGTACTTTTTTTCTTAAGGAAAGAGGAAAAAGAAAATAACGCATATGATATTTAGAATTTTTTATAAAAATGATTCTGTATTTTCCAAAGATGCTTAAAGTATTTAATAATTATTAACGTGTATTATTAAATAACCGGTCAGTAGTTTATGGATATTTGAAATACACAAGTACGTCTATTGGTAACCTAGATAATAGCTTAATATGTTAAAATAAGTAGTATTAATTTATATTGAGGTTGTTTACAAGGGCTTTCTGCGCTTAGCCGCAAAGCGAATGGATATAAAAGAATGCAATGATTGTAGAGCGACGAGCGAATGCGTAAAAAAATGGACAGGCCGAGGGGCGCGCGGCATTTGAGCCTAAAAACGCGCATATTGGTAGATCTCCAACGGCGGCGCCTAAAAATAGACCTTTTTCTTCTTGGGATGTCCCCCGAATCATCCCCCCGGTCGGCGGTGCTTGGAGATCCGTATGTGTAAATAGCTCTCTCGCGGCGTCGCGGCGCGGAGTCGAGCGCTCGAGCGCAGCGCGAATCCCTGGTTGAGAGGGCGGCGATGCCTCGCACGACGAGTAATCACGGGGACGCATGCCTGGGCCTGCAGGTACCTCGGAGACGCTCGTGAACGAGGAGTCGCAGGGCAGCACCGCGACCACCGAGTCGGAGAAGGTCAAGGTCCAGAAGAACCGGCGCATGGAGATCAACTTTGACCCAGACGAAGGGCCCTTCACCGTCGACAAGATAGCCGAGTACGAGTGGCCGATCGATCGGAAGGAGGAGCGGCCCGCGACCGGCCGCGGCGAGACCTACATGATCCAGGAGCAGATCTCCCAGTACCTCGGGGTCAAGAGCTTCAAGCGCAAGTACCCGGACCTCAAGCGGCGCATGGTCGACATGGAGGAGCGCAACTTCCTCAGGGAGAACGCACTCGTCAGCGAGTCCATGTGCGACATGGGTGAGGACTATCGACTTTCTGCATGCCATTCGAGGCGGCCTCTTGGTTGCATGCGTCGCGTCTTGCACCGGCATCTCCTGCGCCTATACACTCCCAGGTCCCCTTTAAACCTCGGTCGCAACCAAACAATTCAATTGATTCATTCAATTCTCGAGGTGCAGTGGCGAATCTAGCAAAAACAATGCCCTTTGAGATCAAGCCAACTTAGATTTAAAGGACACCTTGGTTCCCTTTTCCCTTAAACTGATAACAAAAACAAACAGTAGGAAGCGATCTTTTGTCAAAAAAAAGATAACCGAGGTAAGCGTTTCATAGGTTTGACGGCTGTGGCGAGCTCCGAGGTTCTTGACATCATGTGCAGCGACTTCCCCGAACAGTACGAGGAGTACCGTAAGCACATGCGCGAGAAGGCGGCCAAGGAGCACTCGAAGAAGCAGAAGGAGCTGTCCGCGGCAACGAACGCTGAACGCAATCGAATCGACCTCGCGGAGATGGCCATGCAGTCAGCCCTCAACTGGAACGCCGGCCTGAACAAGGCGCGCAGGGACACACGCAAGTGCAGCCTCGACCTGCAGACCTTCACTGTACATACGCCCAAGCGCCAGGCGAAGCACGACCCCTCGAGGCGCGGGTACAACTACCCTGTGGCCCTGATACCCGGACAGTACACCGACTTTTACCGGGAGTATACGCCGGCGGAGCTGAGGTGAGCGAGGCCTTTGAGCCCGGTCGATCGTCTCGCCTCCCAATCTACTAACGTCTATTATCATGCAGGTACTACCCCCTGAATACGGTGCTTTACGGACCTATGCGTCCCAATGAGCGGAAATTCGACAGCCAGTCGGAGGGATCGCAGAGCGACAGCGACAGTGACTCGTCCTCCGACGACTCGAGGTGAGTTGATGTCTAGTTGATAGACCAGTGGATAAGGACGTGGGGCACTTATCCGCTCTTTCTAGAACGCCACGAAGCTTCTGCAGAAAGTTTGTTCCTTACCTGTTGTAGCTCGTCCTCCAGTGAGGGCACCCAGGACACCGAGGGCTCCCAGTCGACGATGGACGAGGTTGACATGGAACTCGCCCTACATTCGGATATCAAGTGCAAGATCTGCTCGAACAACTTCAACAAGAATAATCGTCCCGAGGTGCTCATTCAGTGCGGAACATGTAGCGGGAATGGTCAGTTCGCTAAGTACTCTTTGTTCAAACGGCTCACTCTTCGATCTGGCATTTAAATTTTTTCTCTTTTTCCTTGTAGTTCACCCTTCGTGTATAGATTTAACGTTAGATATGGTGCCTCACATCCGAGCTTACGCATGGCAGTGCACAGACTGCAAGACTTGCGCGCAATGCCACGATCCTGCGGACGAGGATAAGATGCTCTTCTGTGATATGTGCGATAGAGGGTAAGCTTTGCAACGAGTAACCCTTTGTTACGCCCACGCATTAATCCACAGTCGCCAACTCGGATTTTAATCGACCTTAAATTAATTCAGATATCATATTTACTGCGTCGGCTTGAGAAGGGTACCACAGGGCAGATGGCATTGCCAAGAATGTGCAGTCTGCGCCAACTGTGGATCTAAAGAAGCTGGAGGAGCAAACTCTGACAGAAACAGTGTAGCTCAATGGCAACATGAGTATAAGAAAGGAGATAAAAATACCCGAGTTTATGTGTCAACCTTCTGTGTACCTTGCTCAAAGTAAGTACTTATTTCCTCTACAAATTCTGATTTTATAATTTGATCACTTATTCTGTAATGACGATTTTTATACTATAGTTTAGATAATTTATGAAATACAATGTTGCAGAGAATTTAAAAAATTTTCATTCTCAGAAAATCGTCATCCTTCGTGCTTGCTTTTTTAAATATTTCAAAATGCTTTCTTTTAAAATTAATACTATAATTATTAGATTGTAGTTATATTTGTTTATATTTTCTATCCAACTTCAACTTTATTACGAACAGTAAGATTATTGAACTATGATTAAAAAATGTTTTAAAAGAAAGCTTAAATTAACCTTAATAATTGATGTACCATATTGATTCATTATTAATAAATTATTAATGTTAGTAAGACTGAATTTACTGCACGGATTTTTCTAGTCTGAAATAAATATTTCTTTTTTTTGTATATTACATTTAGTAAAATGAATTATTTTGTTATAATGGTAGGGTTCTTTAATTAAAAATTAAATCATTTTCTATAATTCTGCAGTTTAGTATGGAGGATTTTTTCTACTTTATTCATTGCATTAGTTTGTCCAATAGTCTAATAAAAATATCAATATAGTAATACATAAAATGAAAATCATTAAAAAATTGAGGAAAATAACTTGTGAAGCAATATGGTGTGTCATTGCTTCACTAACCCATAAACTCATTTTCACTATAACAAGGCTATGGCGAAAAGGTCGCTATTGTCCGCACTGCTGTCGCTGTCATAATGCTTCTCGACTCGACCTGGAACCGAATCTAGTACATTGCGGATCATGTGACAAATACTTGCACTTGGGTAAACATACTTCTCATTCACAACTCATTTGGCATACTAAAGACATTCTTAATGTGACTTGGACAATCTTCCCAGGCAATTTTTATGTTTTGACACTCTAATCTCGTTGTTTTCTTTCAAAAATTTGGATATACCAAATGATTTAGATGTTGTTATTCCAATTGTCAATTATAACAGTTGTTACTATTTAGTTATTATTAATTATGTAAATGAAAGAATAGGTTGTATTATGAAAGAACAGGATTGTATCATAAAGTAAGGTAGTTCACCCAAAACAATCATTTTATGATTACATCATCATTTTTGTACAATGGCATCAACAAATATTTGCAATTTAAAAATCATTTCATCATTCCTGAATTGATATATTTAGACTTTAAATTGAACTATAATTTAAATATAATATTATAAATTCATAAATACCTATTAGCATTGGTAAAAATAGTATCAATACTGCATCTTTCGGTTCACAAGATATCACTTTATAAATTGAAGTTATCAGTATTCAAAAAGCATTACTTAAATGTACACCTATAAAACTAAAACTATTCATTATCTTTTTTCCAATATCCTATATCTGTATGCATATCTCGTGTATTCTATTGTAGGGGTGAACTACCTTAAAGAGGTAAATATATCTAAAAATAAAAATATTGTATAATCTTAGAGATTCTAAACTCTAAAATTGAAATAGTTTTACCCCAATATTATTTTAATAAATAAAGTGCGTTGTATTTCAAGCTCTATTTATTTATAATTCATCATTTATAGTTAATCATTCTCTTATCAGGCTGTAGACCTAAATTTATATTACGATATCTAAAAAATATTTTTTATTTAAATAATTCAATTTAAAATTATTTAATTGTAGCAAAATAATTTTTAAGCCTATTTAACTTTGTTTTCTCTTTTAATGATAATGTTCAGAATTTGGATAATGACTTTGCATTGTTTAAATTATCAAAAACAGTAGTAATGACAAAAGTATTAAAAAACGTAGCTATAATAGCACTAATTGATATTAACTGTTCTAGAAAGTGATTCACTTGTTTAAAAATAAAAACTGTTATATAATTTTTTCTATTAAAAAAATTTAAAAAATAATGAAAATGTTATAATTTTTATTTTAGGTTGCGTGGAAGCCAAGGGTCTGATAATTGATAAAAAGCATTACTTTTGTGAGTATTGCTCTCCGAATAGACAACCACTGGTGAAACCGTTAATGTCCAAGACATTCAAGACGTAGTCAATTTCGACTTTCAAAGTGTAACATAGAAAAATTAATTATAATAATTACTGCGTTGATTCTTGTAACTCTTACAAGATAATATATGGCAGAGGCGCAAGATAAATGAAAAAAAACTTGGTGGATTAATGTAAGAAAGCATTTTTTTAATTTAGTGGGTATATCCGAGGTGTGTTGTTCGCCAATGGACATTATTGTGAACCTTTGTTAGATTACAATCGTATATATTCGTAATTTGTATGATAAAAGAATCTTAATTTTAGGACAAATAATTAATTATAAGTATTACTATAAACTTTGTGTTAATAGATTGCAATTATGCGAATCTTCCCATTATCATTTTTTATTAAGTGGACGAACAAGTGTAAATTTTAGGCGTTTTTTATTGAGGAACTTTAAGACGTTTCAATAAATACAAGTAACAATGAAAAACGTGTAACGCTTCTATTCATTTCATCCTGCCCCTTCTCACTAATGCTCCTACATATATTCCGTATAAGTTCGTCGAGCATATTTTTCAGTTTAAGTCAAAGTATAAATAAAGAAGATATTCCTTTAAAAATATATATTATTTGTTTTGTTTTTTCAATGATAAATAAATTTAATATATATCCTCTCTGGCTCTAGATAAACATGTTTATTTATATCCTGTACATATTTATAGTACTTTTTTAGCAATCATATCACACAAACAGAAATCTTTGCTTTTTGTAACCGTCTCATTTCTGTCTATTTGTTTTGCTTATAACATATTTAATTCCTGCAAGGTAGTACACCTTAATAGGTTTTGTACTACACTTGCTCGATTTTCTTCGACAAGAACAAATTTATCTTTGAGGTATATAAACGATCTTATTCGATATATTTATTACATGTATAAGAGCATTTTACATTATTTTGTATTATGTACATGATAAAGAAGAGTAACAAACTTTCGAAAAAAATTTACCAAACCATGTCGTCCTTTCTTTCGCTGCCTCTCACACTTTCATTTTATCGCTCATTCCCACTCGCTTATAACAATTTGAAGAGTCCATTAAAATATGCGAGATTAGATACAGGCCAAAGTGCAAAAAATTAATCGACTCTTCTTTTTATAAATAAAACATTTATATGTAGTTTGTTTTAGACAAGGTCACTTCATCATACATCAGAATAGTGTTGTACGTTGAAATATTTCTCTTTTTTCAATGAAACGTGAGTCAGTCGACATGATTATCGGTCGATTGTAACAATTATAATTCGTTGCTTACAATCTGTAAAAGGACGCGATGAAGTTTTATACACTTTCTTTGTTTTTTTTACAAACCAGATAAAGCGTAATTTAATATTCTATATGAATCGCAGTATTCATAAACAATAAAAAATCTATCGCGAAGGATTGGGTGGCATTGTATTGAAAGATTGTGAATTTACGCGTAAATATTGTACAAATGTATACATTCGGAGCACTTACCACTAACGGGACCGACAGCCTCTTCAGGATTTCACTCGACCCGTTGACTAGGCGAAAATGTAAAAGATATCTACAAGTGTTGTCGATTATTATCGAGTGTAGAATCATCGAACCTTACAGCTCGTCTAGGTACTTAGTATTAAAGTTGTCATTTAAATAAGGACACAATGCTTTCAACGAATTACAACTTTTAATTCTACTAAAATGAAAAGGCAATATTTTTAAATGTAAATAAAAATTAATTACTTCACTTGTTATTTTATAAATTTTTAGAATAAAATAACAATTATCTGCGATTAAAAGTTCAGTAATTATTGAATTTATCCTTTTTATATTTTATATTACTCATGAGATCGCTAATTCTTGTAATAAAGTAAATTATCAAGCCTTACATTTACAGATTCTAAAACTCAATTACTAAAGTTAATATTTCATTTTTCACTATTACTATTACTTTTAGAAAAAAAGTTATAAAAAAGTTTGTTTAAATATACTAGAAATTAAATATTTTTGTATTGTCATGAGTAGCTGATATTCTAAATCCAAAAGTGAGGGTTGATGGATAACTATATCTTATATAAAGTGATGAAAACGAATCAGATCTTGAAAATTAATTTTTATAAATTTTAAAGTGTTGAATGAGTGTATTACTTATAGGGTTTCCCTTGTAGTAATTAATATTTTTAAGTACTTTGGTTAACTTAAAACAGTAAAAGTACGCGAAAACAAATATTTGTTTCCTTTTTTGCAAAGAAAAAATTTTCGTTGATTAAAATTAGCCACTTTTGAGCTGGTATATAAAGATGTGAAAGTACGTTCAAAGCATCCATAATCCCCTGTTCTTCTTGATAAAAGTATATTCTTTCGACCGTATCCCTCACTTCTTTCATCTGTTTCTTTATATTTCGCATGCGACCTTAAACAATTTTTTGGGTCATAAAATGAGTCAATAGAATCCTGTAATGCCGATTGGCGAGGATGCAACTCTTTTCTTTTTTTTTCGATAATTGACAAATATAAAAAATCTGGCCCTCGTCGTTGCTTCTAGTTACTCGTGTCTAATGCCACAAACTGATAGGAAGGTACTGAAGTTGTGCAAATGTCTTGTGGGTATAATGGTCGTAACAAGGTTGCGACTGGCAAAGTGACTTAATGCCTGTTGAATAAAGCTTGGTCCAGGTAAACATCCAACCTTGTAAAAGATACGTAAGTTGCATGAGGGGTTTTCGGCTTGTGAGCCTTTTGTCAACTTGCAAAGCAGGTACTCGAAAGCTTCGACTAGTTCCAGTAGCGTAAAGTCTGCCGATGATGTGTTTGTGTCTGTCGTTAGATTACCGGTCGAATTGGATGAGCCTAAAAATATTTAAAAAAGCAAACAAATATTTTAAATTATATAAAATTTAATGCAGTGTATAATTTTTCTACTAAATAATACAAAAATAAATTAAAAAATTGTAAAATAATTAAGAAAATGAATATTAATAGAAAAATATAATCATGGTTAAAAATGTATCTACTTGAATCGACAAATTTTATTGAAAATTATTTTTAACTGGCAGTTTTTTCCCGCTCAGTAAAAGTTCATAATCTTGATAACTTACCAGTAGACAAATAACAAACAATAGCCGAAACGTTGTTCTCATAGTTCCATCTCCGTCTGATCGCGACCTTGAAATTTCCCACGCATTTGCCAGTCTCTTCGTCTACGAATAGATAGAGGAGGGTAAAGATCAAACAAAGGGGCAATTATGAATTTAAAAATAAAGCAAAGCTTGCCGACTTAAGTTTCGAGTCAAAGCGGCGTCTAACAAAAGCATATTCTTGAGCTAATAATAACATATATGGCCATGTGTATCAGACATGCACTCACACTCAAATCTATTGTTGTCGCGATGCGCCCAAACGCACCACTCGACTTGGGCACCGCGTGGGAGGTTTGAGACGACAACGTAATCAACGATGGCATTGTTAGTCCTTTTCTCCCACTCCTTGCGTGCTGCTGGTATGTACCTCGGGTGCGTGAGAAAACAAATGCCCTGTACTATGTGTCGTAACTCAGTATTTGAATCCATGGCCTTAACAATTCGGTTTACGTGCCTCAATGTAAGTCGACATTGTCTCTTAATGTTCGAATCTAGAATAGCCATGTTACCCGGTACTAGTGGTATCTGCCCGGCTACTGAGATTATATCTCCTACCTGATAATCAAAACAGCAATTTTATTATTGTCGCTTTTTTAAATATTTTAGTTTTTCAGTATGTTTATTGTCTTTTGTAATTAACAAATATTTTGATATAGCACTTTGATGCCATGTATATGATCTTATCAAATTATTCAATCGTAAACAAATTGGTATATGTAATGTACATTCTTAGTTTAAATTTATCAAGGAATACATTGAAACATTGACTTACTCGAACAGCTTGTGAATATGGTCCTATATTGGCAGGAGCCCAATTACTTATACTTTGAACATGCATTGTATGCCTTTTATGCACTTTTTTATCAGTTCTATCGTCTTCTTCAACTTTTTTATACGCTAGCGCGTCTAACACAACGTGAAAATTAATAGGAATTTCTGTACACACTCTAACAGGGGGGTTCATTTTTGCAAGTTTTGAGATATACACTTCATTTATGTCTGCATAGTTAGATAAATCTTTTAAAAACATTGTTACAGCAACAATATCTGATATTTCTAGATTTTCTTTTTTGACTAGATCTATTTAAAACATAAAGTATAAAGTTCATAAATTTAATAAATGTATATTATAAATCGTTTTTAAATTAAGTATTTTAATACCAATTAAGCTATCTAATGCTTCAGTCATTGCAAGCTTTGGTTCTGGATTTTTACCAACAATACTACCAAACCAATACCAGCCAGTTTGGTTTTTATTAACATTTGGAATATTAGGATATTCTTCTTCTTCGCGCATTATTTCCGTAGGACTTAGAGAATAAAGTTGAGCTGTAAAGAGTAAATAATATTAGCTAGATTAAAAGTAACATGAATGTTATTAAAGTGCATAAAGAATAATATCCTAAATTTTCAATATATATTTAATAAAATTTGTGATTATTCCACCATAATTACCTATTTGTAAATCTTTATTATCTTTCTCCTGTTCATCGTTTTCTTCATCTGATAAATTACATCCGTCTTGTAAATCAGGTCCAACTATTTCAGAAATGTAGTCAAGTGGATCTTTTACTGCAACATTTTTGAGTCTTTCTTGAAGTGTCAAATTTTCTATACCACTCTGAAATAATTATTTCTTATTTTATTCAATTGAAACTATTTACTTTATTAGATGAAAAAAAACATTGCTTATATTAACATTTTTAATCTGAAGGTGTATCTTTTTGAAATTTAAGTACCCAACAGGTGAAATTTCATCATTAGAATGAACGACACTTTCATATTCATCTCTGAAAAATATGTAGCTTGTTAGATGTAGTAAAAGATCCAAGTAATTAATTCTGTAATAAATAAAAACTTACATCACAATACTCTTAATATATAGAGGGCAATCCAAAGTGAATGTTTCATATTCTCCTCCTTCTCCACAAACGTTTAAACCATATTTTTCTTTCTAAAACGAAAGGAATTAAATTATTTTTAATACTTAATTGAAAAATATGTCGGTAACATTAGTATAAGCAGCGGTTCCAAATCGCTTTTTTTAAAAAGACTTCAAAATAACTCGTTACTGTAAGTTTTGTCGCTAACGACGGAAAGATTGGAGCTGATCCAAAATTAATGTGAGACAACAAGACAAACTTTCAAAGCTTTCATCAGTCATTGAGACATTTACTTACCATTTTGGCGAGATGTGGCTGCATCTCAGAGATAGATTTTCCCAAATGTCTTGGTTCCAAACCTAATGAAGCAACTTTTATAAGTACTGCATTTACAGAGCATTCAATCATTTCTTTCAAAAGTTGTTCTTGATCTCTCCTCCACAAATATGCAAGAGAAACTAATCCTAATCTACTACACCTAAAAGCAAAAATATTAATAAGCTTTTGGACTTGGAAAATCAAGATTTATTAAAATTAATATTATTTAAATACTATCATTACACATTTTCCACTCGTATACGCTGATAATCGCTAAAAATGGCACCAGAAGCAACAGCTTCGATATCTTCTCTATCCTGAAATATATTAAACGATACAGTAATAGTAATAATTTGTATTAATTATATATCATTTAAATATTTCATATTAGCCATTGTTATTATAGTTTAATTATTATTTAAATTATAAATACCTTCACTTTTTTTAGAAGTCTATATAAATCTTCAACTTCATCATCTTCAGTAGGTAAATAATTTTTCTCTTGCATTTTTGATTTTCCGAATGTTGGTTCACGATATAGAGGTAATCCCATTGCTTCTCCAATAAATTCAACTCCTTGATGTCCAACAGTTTGATACATATATGAATCCAATTCATCTAAAATAAAGTATTGGTTTGTAACTTGACTCGTTATCTCTGCACTGATAGAAAGTGAAAACTTAACTTTTATTCATTATTATAAAAATATGAACATTTTAATAATTTAATATAAAAAATGATTTAAAAATTTGTTAACAAAATACTAGAATAATAAAAAACCTTGATAACCAAATATATAATAAAATCATTTTTTCCCAAATCAATTTTTGCTATTTTATTAATTACCTTTTCCCACAGGATATAAATTAGCTAGTGCCACAATATCATGTCCTGCAGCTATGCACTGCATCATATTAAAGCAAGAATCCTTGCCTCCACTGATTAATGCCACAACCTTCATTGTTATAAGTTTTTATCCTGCTCTGCTTTTGAAGTATGCTTATGAATAAAATGCACGTTGTGGCAACACGAGGGTTGATATTTCTCTTTATGCTATCATCTGTTACGTAAGATAAAAAAATTTTGTTAAGAAGTGAATAACATTAAGATATAGCTTGAGTTCAACTTTATTTAAAATATTTTTAACATAATGGTTATTAAGAGTATTAAATTTATAAATGTATATATACATTTATTTTGCAATATAAACACCTAATAATTATAAAAAATTATTTTTTCTTTGTAATAATTCATAACATTTTTATGGTTGTTATGTAAGCATTGAATCAAGTATAAAATTTAGGTACAAGTACAATCAGATTGTAAAAAAATTTACTCATGAAATAGAAAACAGCTGAAATTAGTAACCGATACTATCAACTTTTTCATTAGCTAATTGTTTACTAATCAAAGTTAACTATAGCCACTCAAAAAGTTTCATTAGGTTATTAAGTAAACTGCAATAAATAAACAATAAAAAGATACAAAGTACACACGCTTGTCTGTTTAATGACAGGTAATAAAATAGAACTAATTAGTCATTATGTTGCAGTTACAGAAAAAAATAGTGTTAAACACAGTGTGTCCAATAAATAAAAGTTAAAAATCAGGTAGAGGGTCAAAGAATTTACTTTTTTTACTTTTGTCTTGATCAGCTATCATTGATAATAGTTCTTACAAACACAGTCAATAAAATTGGGCAAAAAAACTCAATCATCTAGAAATGTAGATCATTGGTGGCAGAAAAATAAGCGAAGCAGGGAATGAGAAAGGGAAAGAGAATAGCATACAGTAAGAGGGGAGATGATCAAGGAAATTTGTTGGTTATTTCAAGAGAAACAGGGGAGAGGAGGTAAAAAGGAAAGACTGAAAAGCAGACAGTGAAGAGAAGGAGGAGCTGTTGCGTTTCTCCCCTGCCCTTGTTTATCAATGAGATTCGAGATATTTACATTGAATTAGTAAACTCGAAGAATATCCCCCTGCACGCTGCGGATGACAAAGTCCACTGCAACGGGGACAAGACTACAAGAGTGCAAGTGAATACAAGACGGCCAAAGACGACGTCGACCGCAAATCGCGAATCGCGATCACTCGCGAGCAGGGGCCAGGGGGTAGCCAGTAGCCACTCTGGGTTATTCTAGTGGTCACAAGATCGAGTAGTTGTTGATCAGACCGCAAGCGGCGCTGGCGTTGGATTCACGCAGCCACACGACAGCCACAAAATTCAATGGAATTATATTTTACAGATATATATTGCTATATAAATTTTTTATAAACTTGATGACCATACTTCTAGTGTTCTAATGTGTTAATCATAAATATTTAAAAAAAGGGAAATGGTTTAACTTGAATGTTAATTTCTTGATTAAGTTACAATCAGAATATTGCTATCTGTTAATGCCCGATTAAAACGATTTTTTTCTAAACTGGATTTCATATTTGTATTTTTATACGTGCATGTAAACAATAAGCTGAAATAAATTTATAAATATATCGATACGAATTACATTTTTTAAGCAAAGCTATAGTAATAAGCATTATTTACATATTATTTAAATATATTTATGTAATTATTGAGGAGTAAGTATTATTGAAATATATAGTTTTTGAATTACTTTTTGAATAACATTTGCATTTAAGATTAATTTCTGTAGTTATTGAATACCAAGTATTATTGAACTACTGCTGCTTTTAAATTAGACTACATAGTACTGAAATAGGTTCTACAATTAAAAACAAATAGTTGTATTCTGGCAGCTATTATCATAATCCAAAATATAATAAATTGTTAAAATGCATTCTATGATATTGTATATCAACATTCTTCATTACTGAATTGTAATTTTTTTCTTTAAAACTATTTTTCCTGAAATCATTTTATTAAGTGTATTTACGATTGAATCAACATGTTAATTAACTTATTACAATATTAAACGGATATGGATTAGATAATCTTTCTGCTTTTGGTAACTAAATAGTGAAAAATCTTGTTCTTTAATTCTTTTTTTACGTATCTAGAGTATTGCAATGGAATATTTTTTGCAGAAACGTTTACTGACTAAGCGCGTTAACAATTCTTTGATTTCTTTATGTACAGAAATTCATTTGTTTGTTTTTTAGAAAATTTTATTGCACTTGTTATATTTAAATAAGTATTGTTTTCTTAATTCTTTTGGTATATAAATATTTTATGCATACTCAAACCCTTTTTTTCAAAAGCTATTTCATTATTTTGAGGGGTAAATACGCCAATAGATAAATACCCCAAATTATTATTACTTTTGTCACGCATGTAATGAAATTTGTTAGTAGAATCGTGTCATCTTCGACAACAATTACTGTGTATTGTTTTAAAGGTAAGTTATAATTGATTCCTTATATGCTAATGAAATATGTTAAGATTGATTTTGCTTGTATCAATCACGAAATTACATTAATATACAAATGAAATAATTTATCTACTTTTTCAATAAAATAGTTGATTTTTATAATTTTCTCCTAATTTTTTTAGAACATTAGCTCAAAAATTTCGTTTTAGCGAATCACACACATAAAGGAAGCTTTTTCGAGTCAACTAAAAATGCTAGGAAGACATATGTAATGCCTTCGGATTCAAGTATTTATGATTATTTTTTGTATTTTCTTTCAAATTATCAAAATACCTTTGACTGATAATTGTAAATTAAATAACCATTGTACGGTTATCGTTTATCCGAAGCCATACAAGGTAATAAAATTGGTCTACAACGCCACGTGTGGACTGACCAACAACTACAAACTAGTCCTATATACATATATATATGTATATATGAGTGGCTGCTGGCTGGCCGCGCTGCTGGCGACTGGCGAGTCGTGAGCAGTCGCGATTCGCGAATGCTCGCCAGTTCGCGAGTAAACCTGCATAGTTGGATAGTGGCGCCCTCCTATGCACAATTATAATTCATCCCTAATTTCCTACACCACCCGCAGGCCGCATTTTGGGCTCGGCAGGCACTCGGTGTCAGAGCAAGACTGTAAGCAGACTTTACCAAAGCCGACCAATGCAGCTCAACTCAGTTCAACTAACAAAAAACAAACAATTGCGTTTTCGCGACTTTGCAAGTCTAGATTTTAGTCTAAACTGCTCTGTCTGGCTCAGTCCTAATTTGCAAGAGATAGCAAGAGCTTAGATCAAAGCTTGCCAAAGCTTGTGAAATGCGCGTTGTTCAATTTTTGGACTTATTATACTATATTAACCAGATGCGTGTTAAATATACACAGTCGACATTTCTAACACTGTATTTTGTATCTTAGGACGAGAGGTGTAGAAATTTCTACATATTTCTTACTACAATCTATGTATATTTATGTATCGTAAAATGATGTTTGTGTGTATACGATAATGTTGTATCTATAATACACAATAAAGCTTTATTATAAGCAACTTTACCTAGAGTAGATAGATTGTATATTTCCAATTGAATTCAATTACACACACCTTATATGAACATACCTTTTGGTATAAATTAAAATGATTGGACGAAGTGTTAAGCTATAGGCGATTTAGGGCATTTAAGTATACTTTAATGCAGTCTATGAAAAATTGGAAGATTGAATATTATATCGACTGCAATTCTGTTAAAACTTGTACTATTTGCATATTCTAGAGCTAAAATAAATATAAAAAGTTCATTATACATATAATAAATATGAATAATTTTTTTTAAACTAAATATAATATATACCAAATACAATCTCGATAAGAATTGTATAAGTATTTAAACCAAAATATGAGCAACTGTTATTTAAGAAGTCAGATTAAATCAATATATTACTTTGCAAAGAATCACGCCATGCAGTGCAATTATACGTATTCTATGCAATATACGCTTCAATTGGTCAAATGTTATTATTGCATACGTAATACATTATAAACTTAAGAAATTGGTAACGAGCCATCGTTTATATTTACGATAATGTCTAATATTTGTTAAATATTTTTAAAATACGTTTGTAAAAAATATACAAAATATAATATGTGTAATTCATTCAAATTCAACATCCATATTAAGACATAATTTTGGATATAATACAAAGGTTTAAAGATTTCTTAGCATAACATCTGCTTTTTTTATACATATTAAGTATTTTAAGCAGTTTAATTCAGTATAGTATAACTGTATATATGTGCGATAACAAATCCCTGTACTTGCGTTAATTCACATGAACAAACTGGTGTAGAATTTCTATCTAAACCCATTTTTTGACAAAATTATTGAAATCAGAGAATTATGAAGTATTTTTTAATTTGCGAACAAGCATGTCAGGATTATATTGTGTGAAACACTTTATTTTAAAAACTAGTACTAGAAAATGTAACCTATTTGCATGTGTAATCTGTATACTTATTAATTGAATAAATATACGGAGGAATTATATATATATATATATATATATATATAAAATATATATATACATATGATTAAAGTCTATGGTGTACTATACCTATGGATATTTTACTTAACTCTGTATGAGATATATACATGCATACATACATATATATGTATATTCATGCATGTATATATATATATATACATATATACAGTTTCTTTCCGCGATGATTGTATACATATAACTGTTAAAAAGCTCTGACATTTAAAAGATAAAGTTAAAGTTCTCTGTACATGTTTGAAATTTTATTTGAAATATACAATTCTTTAAAACAAAATTTGATGAAATTTTCAGAAAATCCGCTAGAGTAAAGAGACGCGCCGATTTGAGAGATTCTCAAGTGAAAGCTTCATGAAACCGTAGCTCCATGCCATGACGTCACGTAGTCTATATCTATTCGATCACTCTTGCAGCCTGCTGCTCTTTTCGCGCATAGCGGCTGTGACGGAAACTATAGTCAACTATATATCCATGTCCATATTTATGTGTCTTTATGTATATGAGTAATTCAGAAGTGTAAAACAAAATTGATACACTTTCTTTTTCTAATCACAAATTCTATTTAACATTTATATTTATACAATTATGATATTTAAAGTACGTTAATTCAAATGATTTTTTAAAATTCAGTTTGTAAATAGATTTATGTAATTGATTTCCCTTTTTTAGAAATAATAGAATCTTGGATTGTATTATATTTTTTTTCAAACATCATTATAGCAATTTTTAAAATGTTAGAACTGAAGTAAAAATTATTTCGTTCAGGTGTGTGTGTAATATGTATATATACATATTTTTGGGATTTATTTGAAATAGAATCAATGGTCCTCTATTTGGACCAGTGAGGTCTCACATTTTTTGGTTTATATCATTATGTTAGATTAACTAATTAATTATGTATAATTATTTATAAAGTTTATAAAAATATGCAAGGTTAAGTGGTTTGTATTATTTTTATTTATTACATAAAATTAGTTCAGTCATTTTTGTTCTTTTTTTGTTTATCATTTTACTTACATATACATGTATTATCAAAGCATAATCGTGAGCTACGTTGTTAGAAATAGTATTTTGCAAGGAGAGACGGAGTCTTTTTTAAGTGTCTCATAGTGGGTACAGTTGTACGCCATGCCTGTCTGTGCCTATCATTGGTTACACTCTTAAGCTTTGCGTAGTTCCTAGAACAACCCCACACTTTAAAGCATAAAAGGGCATCCTCGCAGTCGATGTGCGTGATGCTCTTGATGCTCTGTAACTCTGCAGGCTTTGCCTGGCTTATGGTAGCCTAGCAGACGGTGTTTAATATGTGTAGGTTCTAGGCTTATGGATTGCGTGAGCTTTCACTTATTCTGCATGCATATGATATCTAAGCTGATCTAAGCAATGGCAGCAATATGAACAGTGCCATAACGAACTGGAAATTGAGGTGATTTTCAGAATACTCGAAAGAATACCTCTTTTTTATTTAATTCTTTGATTTTATTGTTAATTGTTTTAAATATAAGTATTAGAGAGTTACTTATAATTAGGATAATTGAATAAGAGATTTCTAAAAATCAACAATTTATAATCTATTTTAGAAATTGAAAAGTAATCGGTATAGATTTGTATACGGTTAATACTTAATAATGAAATTCATAAGACGAACGAGCTAATCCAGTATAACCTATATTTTTGATTTAACAATGAAAAATAAAGTTGTTAGGTATTTCTCGTAATTAATCAGCAATTGTCTAAAATTAAATGAAGAAACTTTGAGTCGAAATTCAAAGTAATTTAAAATAAGCGGCACTTCCGAGAGAGGGGAGAAGGTAGAAGAAGGGACTTGCCAGGCTTGACGATTCCGAAAAATTCTGGTATTCCCTATATCATTACCAAATCCTATTGCACATTTCCACTAGAGACGTATGGACGCCGAGATCCTATAGGCCAATGGCCCCCCCCACTCTTGGCGCACGGTCCTCTCTCTGGCTGCCTCTCGGCCAACTGAGCAGCCCGCTTAGTATCCATCCCTCTCACTTACGCTCGTTTCACCAGCACCAACGCACCGTGTATTCCATTCGGCGAGGGGGAAACTACGGTCGCATGAAGCGGCGAACGCGCGCGCGTTCCTCTCGAGTCCACGGCAGGGAGCAGTCCAGCAGCCTCTGGCTCAGTCGTCGTCGGCCGTGCATTTGCACACCGCAGACGCTCGGTGCGAGGTGGTAACACGGAAGACTTCCTCGAGCGCACAAGCAGCGGTTGACGGGCTCCACACTTTTCTCCTCTCTCCCTCTCCTAATTCACTCTTTCCCTCTCTGCTCCCTCTCAAAGTCTCTACCCCTTGGGGTCCTCGCAATCACGAAGGGGTAGTGCGTGTCGAGAGTAGGAGACGGGTACTCGCTTCCCTGCTGTAGCGGCGACTAGTCAGTCTTCGGTCGCTTTCCTTCCGCTTGAGTCTCGAGGAGTTGCAAACGGTAGAACGGCGGCACTTCTACAGGGCCAGAGTGCCGAGAAGAAGCAGCGCGGCCGAGGAACCAGGATGGTACTGGCCGAGCGAAACTCCGAGAGCGTGAGGAACGGACGCAGGTCCCGGGGACCGAGCCCCAACGGACAAACCGAATCCTCCAGCGAGGAGGACGGAGGTAAGCCCTTTCTCTCATCTTTCTTGCATTTTTTCACACCATAGTCCCGCTTTACCAAGGATACTCCGCATCCCGCCACCCGAACTTTCGTTTAATAAACTCAAAGGAGACGGACGACTTCTCCTGGAGCTAGGCTGTCAAGTGTAATTTTTTTTCATCCCCGAAGTAAAAAAATGGGTTTTGAAGTAATCATCGATCGATCGGGGAGAAAAATGCGGAAGTCGAAGCTCCTTAACGTTTTCTTTCCTCTTTGAAGAGCGCGCCTCGCTTTTTGCACCTTTTATCGCAATTTTTTCTTGTTGTGATTCGCTCTTTCTGCGATCCCTATCTTTTTTAAATAATGATTTTCACGCATTTTTTTTCCCGTTCATTTATTACTTTCGGGTTGAGAATTCAGTTTTTGTTAAGATATCAAGATTTAAGAATTGTTTTGCTGATTTAAGACGCGATTTATTGTCGCGATGATTTCGGCGGTTTCGTATATGATACGAAAGATATTATTTCGAAGATATTTAAAGATATCATTTACAGTTCCAGCAGAGAAAATTCGCGTCGGCAGGGACTACCAGGTTATTGTTCCAGAGCTAATTCCTGTTAATGGTAATAAAGCTAGTTTTAAGTTTATATATACTTTTCCTCTAGAAATCTAATAAATTTTTATTTTACAGAACGTAAACTAGACATGTGTCCTGAAAAGGCCTTACTTGTCTGGTCACCAACAAATGATATACCAGATCAAAAACGTAATAACTTCAATATTCTTTTTATAAAATTTTGAATAACCTTTAATATTTTTACTAAAATAAATTAAAAAATTTTTTGTAGTGGATGAGTACATTATTTTAGCGAAAGAAAAATATGGATACAATGGAGAACAGGCACTTGGAATGTTGTTTTGGCATAAACACAATTTAGAAAGAGCAGTTCTCGACTTAGCAAATTTCACACCATTTCCTGATGAATGGACAGTAGAGGACAAAGTTTTGTTTGAACAGGCATTCCAATTTCATGGAAAAAGTTTTCACAGAATACGCCAAATGGTAAGATTTATATATTACAACTATTTTTAAATTTATAAATAAAATGTAAAAATTATAAAAATCATTTTCTTCTAGCTTCCAGACAAATCCATTGCCAGTCTTGTTAAATACTACTACAGTTGGAAGAAAACTCGAACCAAGACATCGTTAATGGACAGACAGGCAAGGAAGCTGACCAGTGGTGGTAAGGAGGGAGAAAATGGCAGTGAAAATGGGAGTGAATTAGGTTCGAACACAGACAGTGAATCTGAAGAAAAAGTAAGAAAATTTAATGGTTTTAAGTGTACATAAAAGTTTGCATGCAAAATGTGTGTAACGCAAATATTTATTTTCATATTTTTTATGTTTTAGTATGTACATTTAAACTCATCCTGTGTATTTTTTTTTATTTTATTCATTTTGTCTATATCACTTAGTCTTAGAAACTATTGCAAAGTATAGCTATTATAAAAATATAAGAGTTTGTAGACATACATTATATTATTGGTACAAAGATGCATGTACTAATAATATTTTTTTAACGTTTGTCTACTTAATTCTTGTATTTTACTCAATGATTTTTCAAAGGATAAGGTGTTACATGCAACTGGTAAAATTAAACATGCATTTATATTATCTGTTACACAAAGTCTGTTTATGGCCTTTAAAAAATCATATCATCTTATCCTGGTCTAATCTGGCCAGTTCTCCCAAAACAATGATCATTATTAAAACATGGAATGATTGTAAAAAATGTATCCACACGTTAACTTACGTGAATAGACAAACAATTCAATACAGTTATTTAATTAATTAGGCCTATAAAATATCATTAGTGTATAATAATAAGAATCGGTGACAATAATGTGCTACACATCATCAACCTAAAAGTTTTTTTTATTTCATTGAAGTTTTCATTGCGAGCATTTGCAGTTCTCAATAAACTTTGAAGATTTATAGTCAAAATCATTCAAAAATCAATTTAAAAATAATTTTCAAAATGATTTTATCAAAATAAAACTTACATTGTTTAATATGTAACATATAATTTAAAAAATTTATTAAGTATATTCATCATTAGCTTTGGCAAAATTCAATTTTGAGAAATACAATTTATCATTAGTGTGCTTAAACATAAATCATTTACATTGTTGAAAATATTAAAGCTATTTAGAATTTTACAAAACAATGTCTTGATAATGTACGCATTTGGTTTAAATTTTTTGAAAACGTATTATTTTTATATTATTATAGTTAAATGAGTATATTATCAAAGAAATAATTTTAATACTGTGAATGATTTTTATTTTACTCTTCATGATTATTTGATGTTAAATGTCAAACTATACAAATAATTTAGCCAAAGAACACTCGTTTTTTATTCAACGACACAGTGTCTGTGTAAACTAAGATATTTTGTCGTTTTGAAAAACGTTTGAATGTGGAACGTTCCAGAAATGGACGATTCACCGCGGAATTCGTCGTGGAAAGAGCCAGACTGTGCCAGGGAGCCAAGGCACTGACGCCAAGGTCTCATCCGACGCGGAAAACGTTCCTCAGGTTCAGGTACTCAGCCTAAACCTTAAAAAAAACTCCACCTTTTGCGTAGTCCTCTTTTTTAGTACTGCTTATCCATAATTTTTATACAAACACGTGTATACGTATACACAATATACACAATCTTATTTATTTGTCGTATTATTTTTCCTTGCACTGCGTCAGTGTACCTACCTCTCAACAAATGTAGATATCTGCATAACAGCTTGTGTATTACTGGAATTTCTTCTTTTTCACCAATTCTTTATTTTTAAAATACTTCAAGAAAGTGAAAATTACATTATATTGCTTGCAATGCACTCTTTTCATTATGAGATGCTTAGAAAACTTTAAATTGAGTGTTCAAATTGATTTGCACTCCCTTCACAGTCCTTTATTTATGAGACATTTTTTTGTTAAATGTTTCTTGGAATTTAGGAATGAAAATTTTAGTTTCGCAATTAATACGTTTTTAATTTAATTCATTTATTTTTTTTAATTGTATTGATAATAGGTTTATATTTTCCAAGGTGTTGTTTATTGTGTATCAATAAGTTTCAAAAAATCTCTACTATTAAAGCTTATTCAAACATTATGAATATAAAGTATTTTAACAATAATATACCTAAAGTTTTTCAAATTTAATTTAAAATTGTCATGCTAAAAACTTATTAATTTATTATTAATTTTAAACACAGGAAGACAATGTTTTACTAAATTAGTAATCAAAATAGAATTTAATTATGACGGCTTTAAATTAAATCGATCATTTTAACAGATATTTGAGTAAAAGTATAAAATATAAAACTCAAGTTAGTAATCTGCAGTGTTTAGAAAAATATTGTTAAAATTTGTTAAAGATATTGAAAAAGCAAAAATTTCATGAAACATTTTTATCTGTACATAACTAAATTTTTATTTTTAACTTCAATTTTTTGCATTCTTTACTTAAATGAATTTTGCATATTTTATTAAATAGTTTTCAAATTGTCCCGTAAAATCACTATAGATAATTTCATTTACTAATAACTGCAATCAAATGAAAATGGCTTTTCTTTATTTCGTAGCAGCTCAAAGTCATAACTAAGACGTAGGTTTTCAGATATTCACACTTAAATTACAACATACTGTAAACGATCTATATTTATGCTTCAGCCCTCAATTATGGCACTCTAATTAATAATTCTACAACTAATAATGTTAATGCGCGATCCCATGAAAAAATCTCCCAATAATTGAGCAGGATTGTAATTACAAAAATGACGTATAAAGTTAACTTAAATTTTCGAATGATAAAATATGATTTGGTGTATACGTTTAAAGTGAAGTCTAGAAAGATTTAGATACATATTTAAAATGCAGAAGAAATGAAAAAACTTAAATTGAAATAGTAATTTAAAAAAATTACTTGATACCTTACTAGACCCAACTTAGCTATTATCTAAAACATTATTCAATGAAAACTCATCCTGAGCAGTTGACGGAGTATTTTTTTGCAATGGGAATAACTGTATGCACATTCATGAACTCATTGGGTCTTTGGTTCAAGTCTTCCTCTGTTATCCTTTTTATTTTATAATCGTACAGTCTTCATTATGCCGTCGTTTTGCTTTCTGATGAAAAAGAAAAAGAAACGCGTGCAAAAAATTGTTTCATTGACAATGACTAATAAATGAAAAAGTTAAAGCGGGAGGGATGAGCTACTTAAAAGGGTATTATGTGTTGTAGGGCTCGTGTAGCAACTGCGGCGTTGCTTGTCATAGCGTTCGTGCTACGCCCAAGGGACACGCGTGTCATAGCTGCTATCTGCATTGGAGGTCAGTGGATCTAATGTCTTCCAAAGAAAAAAAACAGTACAAAGTAACGGGGAGGAGAATCGAACCGCGAGGGCTCGAGTCACGAAAATCTTTGTTTGCTTCCCTTGATTGCCGAGCGAAATTGAAGTTGTGCGCAGAACAAGTAAGCCGCAGAGGATGTTACCTTTGAGTCTCTTGTTTCGGATCGCTATGGAATAAAGCGGTTCAAGGGAATTTAATGTTTCTTAGTCTGTTTTTATCACCATAAGTAACCGAAATGATTAAATTTGATCATAGTTAAAGGTAAAATCCACTCGTTATTAAATAATCTGCTACCGTTGTCATGTTTTATTTTTAATTTCTTTGTCGCCGAAAAAACACCCTATCGTAATATTTAAGAACTTAATAAAAATGTTTTAGTTTGAAATTTATTAGCACAAAACTTGAAAAAATGTTAATTATTATTTCAGTATACCCAGTATTCAATTTTTGAAAATGTTTGAATGTTTAAGTACTGCAAACGTCATGTTTACATTTTGCAAACAAAATTTTGTACCTGCGGAATAAATTCGAAATAGATTAGTTTCAATCGGCAGATGCGTAGACAAGCTAGGCACAATCGGGCTTTCCGGCGAATCGCAATAGAAATAAGACCACCTAGTATACTGGCAGGTGGTGGACGCAAGACGGTAGCAGGCTATTCGTATCATCTTGGCGGCAAAGAAAACCTGGTGGCTCAAGCCCTTCGGGAAGCTCTGTCAGATATGCATGGCAAGGGGAAAAGAAAGTCTACCTCCATATAAGACCAAAGTTGAGAGGATGTGTGTATATATATTGTGCAGGCGCACGGGCGTCGCAAGACCGCTGAGCTCGATGCCGGGTCGTTCGAACAAGCGAAAACCGCCGCGGGGCCTAGTGGTTAATCACGACGACTTGGCGGCCCTGGCGGGCCACCCCAACCAGGCCGTCTCTGCTCTCCAAGCAATTGACACTGAAATCGTTAGCCTCAAGCGACAAGTACGTTATAATCATTGCATATACAAGTAATAATTCCTCGTAAGTCGTCCTCGGCGCGTGACCTCGCCGCCGAGGGATTGCAAATTCATCGATGGGCGCGCCGCTCCGTCGTGTATATATATTGCTTACCGATAGATATACATACGCGTCGGGGTTCGATGAGACATTATTGCCATACTGTATACTTTACACACCGTGTGGATACATTTTTGTTTGACTGCTGTCTGCTCCTGCATCAACTTTGTTACAAATTCAATCACTTTTCCTTTTTTCTTTGTTTCATGTATACTTATACTTTGTTTTTGCTGCTGTACAGTCATATAATCCTTTCTTTGTTCCGCATCCATTATTACTTGCCTTTTATGTATCTTTTTAACTTTTATTTTCTCTCTAATTACACCTTTTATTTTATGCATAAATATTTCTTTTAAAATAGCTACATAAAACATCTTTCGTTGCGTTTTAGTAAAATTTCGATTCTACCTCAATCTTGGTAAAATCGAACAGATACGTATTCGGTCAATTTAGTTTGTATTTTTAGAAATGGTATCGGAGATCATACAACATTGGATTGGCAATTTTTTCTTTCTATCAATTGTGTTTTTTGAATAAGAGTCGTATCACTTATTTATGTTGTGGAATTTCTTTATCGTTTATTATGCATTCAAAGATCTTAAGAAGAGCATCAATGGTTTAAATCATGAATTATTAATGATACTTTAATGGTATAAAGTGTTCGTGGCCGATGTAAAGAATGCTACGCGGCAACACAACTGATGTTCAAACTTAATCATTAAGCATCTTCTGAGATTTTTTTATAATTTTTCATGTAAGAAAATTTATTAATGTTTGGATAAATCTTTGGCGTGATTTTTTTCCGAGCAATGAAGATAGGTCTACCATGGTCGCGACTAAAAATCGTTTATAAAACAAGAATCGAACTATAATAATCATTTCAAACTACCTAAAGTCTTCATATTATATTTCTTGTCTTTCTCGATACAATTGTTAAGATGATAGAAATTGTGTTTTTTTTTTAAATAGAATTTGTTTTAGTACGTAAACCGTGTTGTTGTATTTATAATTTTGAATATGCAATATAAAATAATTTACAGATTAACAATTTTTGTACGTGAGAGAATAGGAGTTTTTTTATGTATTATGTACATCTTGTATCAATTACGAGCATTTTCTATAAACTTCCGAATCAGATTAAAGATCGTTTCTAGTATTGCACTATCCAAACAAGAAAATATGACATAGTTAAATATAACAGCTCTCAAAGTTTAATTTGCATAAAAATATGACGAGTATCTTTACTTATGTATACAGTAATTTAATTTTTACGAATATAATGATTGTTGATAATGTAGATAATTTAATATAAATATTATACATAATTTGATGTTTCTTATGATATAGTATAAATTCGTGAATCCATTGAAAAAATGCCTACTCATGCATTATTTTATGGCCTACGACTTAGTAAAGGTTGATTGAAAACTATTATTATAATAAGTGATACTCCGCTCGTGTTCATTGTAAATGTATCGAGCCTTATTTCAAGTACAGGGCTCTAATAAATCAAAAATTTAAACATTCACAATCTTCATATGGATTTGTGATCGGAAAAAGTAATTAAAATTACAATAAAAACAACATTGAATCAAAAATAATCATAATACTATATTGTTTCCAAAAACTTTAAACAATTATAATAGCTACACATTACCAATATTAGAATACGTTTCCTACGTAAATGTCTCAATGTTCTTTTTCGCACTCAGATCCAGTCTAACAAACAGCAAGTTAGTGCACTGAAGCGGAAAACAGCGGACGGAATCGACGAGCTTCGACCAGCCGAGAACTCAACCCGGATAAACTCACGCTGGACCAACGACGAGCTCCTTCTTGCGGTCCAGGGAGTGCGCAAGTACGGTAAAGACTTCTCGGCGATCGCGGACGTGATCGGCACTAAAACTGAGGCTCATCTCCGCTCCTTCTTCGTCAATTATCGACGGAGATACAACCTCGATGCCGTGCTCAAGGAGTACGAAGCCGAAAACGGGCCAATCCTCATCGAGGACGACCGCGATGAAAAGGTAGATACATAAGTTCATGTATTTTTTACGTGAATCGGATTTTATTCACTATTTGGCTTGTTATTTATAATATTTCTTCATTCTTTTATGTTTCTGCTGTATTACAGGCAGAATTTTATTTTCATTTATTATTATTGTATTTGAATGTGCATAATTTTACATGTTCAAAAACATAATGCCAATCTATTTAATAATTATGGTTTTTGTCATAGATGGAGGTAGATCCACCAGCGAATGCGGAATCTGCTGAATCTTCACAAAAAACAAAAACAGTGGTTGGTATTACTCAAGCAGCCAAATAACGTACAAGTATTGTACTTAATGCTGTCAAACGCGTTAAGCAAATTTAAACTCGCACACTTCAAGCTGCTTAGTAAGAGTCTACAGCGAAGAGTAGTAATACGCTCTTTCATAAGGTCTATAAATGAACTATCTTTGATTGTGTGAATATTTCAGCACAATCTTATAATCAGAAGGTTTCAAGCGATTTTTACTTTTAACTCAGTTTTAGTTTCACATATTTAAAGGTCATTTTCGATCATTTAAGCCTTAGACTCAGAAATAAATGGACTTTATCGAAGTTTTATCTGGGTTTCAATTTAAGAAATCGTATAAAACATGATTGTTGAGACTTAAAGGTGTACTCAGTATAGATAAAAAATTTTCTATGCATGCGCGTGATGGTGGAAAAATATTTTTTTCTTACCGCATAATTGTAAATATGAATGACGTTTATTTAAATTCAATTAGAGATAAATGGTTGCAGAGCATTTTTTAAATTCGTTAATTTAATCGATCTAAGACTTACATTTTTCACAAGTTTTAGTGTAAATTACGAAGAAGTCCACGTTTTCTCAATCATTTCAGACACTGAAAATGAAGACTTTATATTAATGGGAAAATAACTTCTTATTGTTTATATTGAACGTAAATTTAAGTTAGCTAGATATGGTATACATAAAAATGTGTACATACATATACGTTCAGATTGTTGTTAACGTGTAATGTGTATGTGCATATCAAATTAATGTATCAATCAGCAAATTTCACGAAGTTAATAAAAGAAGCGATTATGCTGTTTATTCAATTTATGAGGCATAATCATTCGTAAATACTATGTATATTATTACAACATTAAAGTAGTAGAAAGCAAAATCAGAGAGATTTAATTCATGATAATTATAAAAATAAAATTAGAATAATCTCTCACCCTATATTTAGATTAATTTGCACCAATTTATATTAAAATTTTTATTACTAAAAATGTTGAAGCATAGTTTGCTGCATTCTTTCTTTATTTCTTTTAATTCATATATTTAAATTATGAAATTTTTTTACACGAAAAGGTCCGATATTTTTTTTAATTGTTCTTTATAATATAGAAGACTTTCTAAATATATGTAAAATTATTCTTTCTAAATATAAATAAAATTAAAAATTTAATTTATTACAAACAAGCAAACCTCTTTAGACTGAAAATATTGTTCAATATTTATAATTACTTCTTTTTTATTTTTCAAGAAAATATTGTAGAAAAATATTGTAAAAAAATGTATAGAAGCTACTTTATTATTAAAATTAAAATAATCTTTATTATTAAAAGCTCTGCAATTGATATGTACAAATTATTTATTAATAATTTTGATTTTTGGTGGAACCAATCTCACTATTAATTTTAACAATAAATCTTTTAAGTCTTAAATTTATAAGTAAATCCATTACCAATGAAATATTGTAATAAAATTACAGTTTTATATCTATCATAGTTTTTATATAAGAAGTCTAGAGAGGTGTCTTGTAAGTATTATTTTCAAGGGCTAATTTATAAAAAATTGTCGTATGTGATTTTGCTTATGATCATGGTGAAAAATAGATTCATGCGTAGCTATTTGCTAGCATCTGTACTAATGAAGTCTTTATGATTTTTAAAAACAAATGAACATGAAATAATATTTTAAGCACATTTATTGAAATAATTAAAAGGGAATTGAACTCAATTAACAAATATCAGATACAATATTGAGTGTAAAAATTTTTTATTTGAGAAATCTTTTTGAACATAATGAATTTTAGATTTATTACATTACAAAATTTAATTTTTATTCTGTCATAAATTGTAATTACAGTCCTAATTTGCTGACACTAAAAATCTTTATTTTTAAAGTGACACTGGATTGTCTACTTAATCTCTCTACATACTTTGTCAGTGTTGTATGTTTATAACAAATGTAAAATAAATATTTATTTTGCGATTACATACGTAGTGCGCAATGAATAACTTACATAAACACCAATAAAATGCAAATTTTTAATTTTATACCAAAATGTAAAATAACAATTCTAATACTTCTTAAATTATACAGATATAACACGTAACATTAAAGTACGAAATACCGGCGAGCTATAATGTTGACATTGTAAAAAATAGATAAAAGTATAAATAAAAGAACATCGCTTCTGTTCTAATACAAGCCAATAGAAAATTATAGCTTGTAATCATAACAATAATTTATTTTATGAAGTATATGCATAAGGTTTTTCCCAAAATCATTACCATTGCAGTCGCAAAAACGAAGGCTGTACAATAATCTTATACTGTAAATAATAATTCAAATAATAATGTTTGTGCAAACACATAAACGTTTTCAAATTACATGACTTATTAAAACAAATTTGTAATAACAATATTGCGGCATTTACTGCCAAAAATTTTGACCGTGCTTTATAAAGTACATTCATTCATTGCGTTATTAAATATGTCCAATTTTAAACATACTCTTAAAATTAAAGGTACCAGAAATTCTTTTCTGAACTGAATCTAGTTGAATATTTCGTGTTTTATGGTATAGACTGTTAAAAAATAGTTTTAATACATCACTCAATATCATATATTTTTCAATAAGTTGAATACAATAAAAACTACCGATTACACATATAGCCTCTGATTTGCTACCTTTTTCATTACTGACAGAACTTATTGGACTGTATAAATCATACAGAATTGTATAGCATTTATTTATGATAATAATAAATTTAAATATAATTTAATTGATCTGATTTATTTTTTCATAAGATAATCCTCATTCACTACTTTAATTTTTAGAGCTAAATATTCATCATGTTTAATATTTAATATGTCTTGCAGATTGTCAGAATCAATATTCATTTTATTCAATAAATCACGTTTTGTAATAAATAAACTATCACTTATATTTTTATATTCATCCATATCTAAAAATTTTTGTTTTGAATCTTTTTGTTCTATACAAAATACTATGAAATTAATTAGCTTAGATTCTTCATTGTACATAGCTATATTGTTGTCTTCAAATGGATTTTCTGTAACAAAAGTACTAAGTCTCTGTTTCATTGTAGTTAAATATTTTTCAAAAAAATATCTAATTTCGCCCTTATCTAGTTTACCCAGTATACATTTTTCAGACACTACATTAAGTAGTAAAATATTGTATTTAATAGAATTCATAATTCTGTTTTGAAATAACTTAAAGTTTAGCACAATGTTACCGAATATAGTATTTTGAAGAGCTTTTCTTATTAATACATCTTCATTTTTTAATAATACTAATGAAGCTAATAAGCATTCTGTTTTACATTTTGAAGTTAAAACAGGGAAATTTGTCCACAAAATTTCAAGTCCTTGTACAATTAATTGCTTATGAATTTCTGAACAGTTAAAATAATTATCAAGTGTAATCTTTTCCTTTAAAGTGTATGAAATAACGTCTTCAAAAATATTAAAATTTTGAGAACGTAATGTTAGGATTTGTACAAAAATTAGTAATTCTGAGAGTTGTATTGTTCTAATAAAATCGTTTTCTAATTTTGATGCAAACGTTTTCAATTTTGATATATCTGTGCATTGTAAATTAATTAGATTGCCTTCAAATATATTAATGATTGATTCATTTAAGAATATATTAATTTTTTCCAATAAAAATGGGTTAATTTTACTAAAATTATTTAAAGCGAAATCAAGGACGATCATTAGCAGGCAACGATTATGACGTGCAGCGTGTTTCAAAAAAATCATACCAAAATCCATACATTTACATTCAAGTATAATTTTAACCATTGCATAGTCCTCATTGTATGATATATATTTAACAAACAGAATCATTAACTCTTCAACAAACTCAAAAAAACCTGGTTCATTTTTTTGGAAAAGTGTAATAAAGCTAGTAGTTTTCTGTTTAAATTCTATGTTATAATTTTCTTCAATTGACACTTTGAATTTATTAGATAGTCTTATTAATTGTGCTTCGACAGTGTAACAGAGTTGCTTTTGTTGAATTAAAGTTGATCTTCGATTCCAAAAATTCCATAACATTTCGATCTGGCGACGAAACACTAGATTTTTTCGCACTTCACTAAGTGTTTTCATTTTTTTGTGTTTAACTGTGGTACTTTGGAATTCATCGAATTGTTTTTCAAACAAATATTCTAAAGTTTGTAAATATCCATTTAGATGGTTAAAATTACTCATTGAGGATATTTGAGTTTTTAATCGACAGATTTCTTCTTCGATGCTGGATACACCAATCATTGCAGTGTAAGTTTTCGATGCCAAATTACGAACTTGTGACACAGGACTACTTAAAAATAAATGAAGGCAACTTTTTATCTGCTTTACATATGTTATTGATGTTCCATCAATAAGTTCGCAGCCACTGAAGTACAGTTTTGAAAGTAAAGATAAAATGTGAATAATGTTTGTGTTGTTTTGTAATTTATAATTTTCAGAATCAAATAATTGTATACAAGCTTGTAGGCTTAAAAGTATATGAGCGGCTAATTGAGGAAAGTGAGTTGCGAAATAATTTAATGAATAGCCATAACCAAAATCAACATTTATTGCTCCAGTATTCTGACCTACTAATCTTGAAACTATTGCTCCAAAAAGTTGAAGACTGGCATTTCTGTTAGATTAAAAAATAAATCAATATGTTATATTTAATTTTATATTTTTTATAAATATAACTTACCGCATTGTAAATACTGGTGATGCCATATATTCAAAGCAAATTAAACTAATGTGTTCCAGATAAGGATTTAGTTGCGGTTGGAGATCCTTATCAGCAACTAAAGTCTTTAAAAAGTGTAAATGCATAGTACAAGGATCATCATAATTACAGTTCTCCCTTTGCTCCAATTTTAATAGTAATAAGTCTTGTAAAGATTGTATCAATGAGTTTACAGCAAAATGCAAAAGTGGTCTTTCTTTCCTGACGTCATTGGCGATTATTTTATGAAACATAATCGTTAAACCAGCTCCTCGTCGCGTTAAATTTATGCAAGTTGAAGAATCATTTTTTAATAGTTTCTGCAAAATTCTCTCGATCAAGACTACGTGTTTTTGTTTCTGGCACAGATACCTTAAAAAATTATATTAAAAACATTTAGTTTAAGTAATTTTGGTAGAGTTTGTTAAAATAATTCTAAACTGAATAAACAGACTTATTTATATCTCATACTTTCGCATTTTATTTCTATAATCCATAATAATAAAAAAATATTTTTGAATAAATATTGATAGGCTTAATAGCAGTTTTGTGCAATAGTAAATTAAACCTTTTTTTAGAAATGCTAAATACTTCATACAGTTACATATCATGATGTAGATATGAAATAAGAAAAAATGTTTTTTATAATTTCATTGATGGGTTACACTTAGTTATTATGTAGAAAAATGTTGAAAAATGGAAATTTAATTTCTTTTGTTTATAAATTTGATAATTAATAAGAAAAAAATTGAGTAATGTAATACGCATAAGTGCATTTTTAATATTATGAATATATTTACTTCAAATTATTGTTATTTTCAAATTTATATAAATATAAAAAAAAATATTTTTCATTGCATGATATTACGTATTACCATTACGTATTACCATTACCTCAACGTATTAAAATTATTTAAAAATTGCTATTTAAATTTATTAATGTTAATTTCCACATGTTATTAAAGAATGTTCAGAATTTAGAATGATATAGTTAATAATAAATTAGTCTTAATATTATGAAAAATGTTTATAAGCTACCTGCTTAAATTGGCAATTGCGTCACCGGCTTTCTGTATGACTCCTTTGTGACGACATTTGAATAATACTGTTTCAATAAGTTCACTTGCTCGTTGAATTATTAAGTCAGTAGCATGCTTGCTTTTTGCAATTTCAACAATTAGTTCATTTAATACCTTTCAATGAAGTAGTTGTTTTATTAATCTATTTAAAACTATAAATATTATTTTAGTTATAATATTTGTCCATATTATTTAACTTACTTTTAAAGACCTCCATATACAAATTATAATAGATTGTTGAGCTGGTGACAAAACAAGCTCATTAAACTCATAGTTTATCTCACTATTTTTAATAGCTTCATCAATTGCTAAACCCATTTCTTCAAATGATGATGAAGATTCTATGCATTGAAAGTAATACAATATTTTGCATATCAGGTTTCATATTAATTATTACAGACAAATTTTAATGTTACCCATATTTGATGATTTTGATGAAAATGCATTTAAAAAGCAATCGACAGCATCTTCAGCTAAGTTCAATACTTTTGTTAAAAAGTCTTCTGAAACAAAATGAGATTCTGGTCCTTCGTTAAAAGCAACTAACAATAATGCTGTTGTAATTCCATAAAAAGGAGTATTCTCTTTTACTGCCTTGAAAATATCTGCTTTTATAACAAGTAGTTCTTTCATTGCTTCTTCATATAAAAATTGCGAATAGAATTGAAATTCGTCTATACATGATAATAAATTAATATGAGTTTCTAAAGTTTTAATTATGTTCTTATTACTGAGGTCATTAAGAGAAAACCATTTGGCTAGAATTTTGAATAGGTAAGCACCACTATCAGCTTCAAAAAATTTGTATGATTTACATTTACTTATTGCTATTGTAAAAAGACTCTGAAAAACAATAAATTGTGTGGTGAATTCTTCAATGCATTTAGTGATGTACTAATATATACTGTTTAATACATTTCAATAAGCTAATTAAATTATTATATATAATTATATTTTTTACATTAAAGACTTACTAGTTTTTCTAAATCCGTTAAATCATTTGAATCAAAATGATTAAATAATATGGTAACTGCATTTTCTTTAACATCTCTAGCAGGATCTAAAATTATTTTTAATAACAAAATAATACTTTGTTTATTAGTAAATATCCATTTTCCATTTTCTTTCATATTTTTTTGCAGCAATGGTCCATATTTTAAAGCTTCTTTGAAATTTGAATCATTCGTTAACATTGTATCTTTACAATTATTACTATCTAAAAATTGAAGACTTATTTTATATAAATGTAATCCAAATATTATTCTCTGATAACAAGATCCAATTTCAAAGCAATCTAAAATAAATTCATGCAACCATTCAATAAAGGAGATAACTTCTGTACAATCCTTATGAATTAACGATCTCTTCAGCATACCACTGAAGAATATTTTAAAATTTTGAAAAATAAGTTCTCTAGAATATGTTGTATCTACAGTTGCATTAGAGCACAAGAAATGTTTTACTACGGTTACACAATTTAAATGTTGATTATCTATTGTATTTGTTATTTCATAACAATTTGCAGCAAAAATATTGAGTCTAATAAATTCTTCTTCATGATCTATTAGACTAAAGATATCTTTGTACATTATTGGAAAAGATATTCTAAATTTTTTAGCTATTCGCAGCAAGTGTGATTGGTACAAAATACTATCTTCATCACAACATTTTAATAGAAAAGGTAGAATATCGGGATTAGATTTGATCATAGGTTCAATCCAGCATTTACATAATTGTTGTAAAGAATTGTACATTTTTCTGAAAAAAATTACCATATGGAGATGTTAGGAATTTTAAAAAGAATTATAAAATTTGCATATTTGTAAATACAAAATTATTAAACAATATTTTATCAAACAATTTATGTTATTTCTAGAAATATACAATAACATTATACTATATTTTTAATTTGTTAAAATAATAATAGTAATAGTAATTTTTTTTAAGTAAAAAATGTCTTACTCTGCCTCCCACGTGATTACATAATTTTTTAAATGTTCTCCAAAGTTTTTCTTCCACATGTCTATTGATAATTTTTTACATATTATTGAATAAACTTTTGTACTAGCCTTACATAGATGATTGATTGTTAAACTATTAAAAAGATTCGATATAAAGTTTGATTGGGTAATTAACTCAATATTGTCCAATGCATCACAAATTACATATAATATTGTATATTTAGTAACATGGCACCATGATATCTTTTCTATACACATATTAAATAAAAAAGGTAAAAAATCGTTATATTTTTTCTTCATAATTTGTAAATATTCAGCAAAAACTTTAGTGACATTAGTTTTGCATATTGTATTATCCCAATTTGAAAATATTATTGCTTCAAGTTTTCCTTCTATTTTAAGTTTCTCTTTAAAGTTTTTAAACCAGAAACTAGTTTTTGATGTTCGTTGAATCCATATATGAAGAAGTTTAAAAGAGAAATAAGTGTATCGACTGTACCTAATACACTGAGGATATATTACTTTGAATATGTTTTCATAAATTTCTACACTTCCATTGTAGACTCCTAATTGTAAAAATCCACTGCTTATAATTAGTTTAAATAATTCTAAATTATGTATTTTATAAATTTGATTTAATGCCTTTAAATTATTTGATTGAAGATTTAAATAATTTTTTAATAAACTTTCAAAGCTACTTGAATTACATAAAGCTCTTTGAAGTGATAAATAAGCATGAGATGACAGCAAAACAGTTTCATTTCCCATTTCATTATTGGAACATATTAAATGCAAAAGATTATTTAAAACTGTAAGCCATTTCTCTGCATTTTCTTTATTACACTCACTGTTTTTCATTGATGATATAGTTATTATGTCCTGAAAATTGAACAGCTATTATCCAATTTAAATACAACAGTTAATTTAAGTAATATATTTTTTATATTAAACAAATTTTTTTCTTTGTACGAATAGCAAAAATATGTGAACATAATCATGTAAGAAATTGAAAATAGAAATTTATTAAGGTATAGTATTTGTTGAATATTTGCTTTACAGCTGATAAAAATAAATAAAATGCATAAATAGCTTATAATGTACTAACTCTAAGAAATTTTAATTTTGATACATCATTTTTTATATCCTCTTTCATCTTATCAATATTTTTAGATTTTAGAGGATAATGCACAGGTTCCATTTTGATGATATTTATTGAAATACCTGTAAAATATTTTTTTTAATTTAATTAAATAAAATGATCTAGAAATCAACACAAATATAAAAATATCTGATACTTGTATATGTACCTTTAAATTATTTTTTTTAATGTTTTTGTTTTTAATAAAGTGTTTCTCAGAAGACTAGATTAATAATAGTAACATACCCATGTATGCTTATTTAAAACAGTCAAACATTTAACTACCTAAAATGAAGATCTTTGATGGATATTAATAATTCATTTCCATTTTGGATACAAAATCTATAATCAAAAAAATTTATTGCTTATTCCACAACATAGTATATATACTATAAAATTAAACTATGAAACAATAGATTACAAAAAACAAATATCAATAAAGGGATTACTAGAGTAAATTATTTTATACTCAAGTTAATTCTTTAATAGATCAATAGATTAACAATAACAGGAATGTAGCATTATAAAAACTGACTGTTTCGATTTTCAAATTTTTTATTCCAATTACTACATGAAGTAGATGATTATTGCAATTTTATTAGTGATAAAAATCATATATTAGATAATTAGTAACAGCTTATGATACGTTTTCTGTCGTTGGAAATATTGGCTCATATCCGTTCTCTAATTGTTTGTTATATAACAAGCGTTTTCGTCTTTTATCAAAATGTTTAACCTAAAACACATTGTATGTTTTAATTTTATTATAAATCTGCTGAAATTAATTCATTAATAAAAGTAATCTTACCCAAAGAGCTGGGCAATTTGTTTCAAACTGTGTCCTCAATTGTTTACAAGAATCTTCAGATTTCTTATCATCAAGACATTCCCAATAATTATCTCGAGATAACCAACAAACTGTTCTAACTTCTTTATTTGGATATGACATCTTGAAAAAATATTGTTGAGACGCGGAAACACGCTGCCTTCTTCGCGCTTTCACCACCAGATGTCGAGTTGTTCACTTTGTACTCGACGTCTGGTCAAGGATCTATATAAATTTTCCTTGCGCTAGCCTTACTACAACAATTTTTCGAGCAAGTTAGTTGCCAAGCAGAACAAATAAAGAAGATACGTTTAGATAAAAAATAATAATTTATTAACCATATCTAATATAACAGAAGAGAAAGACAATATCCAGGATAAACTTACTTCTTATAAATCAGTTCATACAAAAAATATCTCGAAAAATTCTTTAGATTCATGTGAACAAAACACATTATCAATATTTCGATGCCTCGTACGGAGATCAATATAGATATCAGAAAACCAAGACTTCACGCCTGCGTAGAGCGAATCTGCGCTCCGCATGCCGTTTGAAGCGGTTTATGAAGGCTGGGGCAGAGAGGGAAATAGGGAATGCGCGTATTCTGCACGACAGCTTGAAAATTGTATATTAACATCTTTTTATGAAAATAAATATTATTTTCGGATAAATTGGTTTTTCAGGATATCAATAAACATTTGTTATAGATATTTATGCATCTTTTGTGATTACGTGAGTAATAAAGTTCGTTAATAAGTTAGCAAAATCAATATTACTTAACAAATATTATTTAGAATTTAATTTCATTTATTAAATAAATTATAATAACAGGCAAAATATAGAAATTAATTTAATAAGCTTATGAATTGAATCAACTACAGACAAACAATAATAAAAATTATATTTCGACACAGATAAATGTAATTGCAAATATATGCGTATATAATTTTATTTACCTTTGAATTGCATTGCTATGCAAAAAAGCATAAATTTTTAATAAAAAATTATGAATATGTATTAATAAATGTACATATTTCATGTATTGCATAAATAAATATCGACTAATTCATAATTTATTATTAAAATACAATAATACAAAATAAATTTTAATAAATGTTTCTAAATAATTTTTTTAAAATGAAAATTTCTAAAAAAGTAAAAAATAAGTTGCTTTCGAGCGAAATTAATATTCAATTTAAAATTAAATTAAATAATTAATATTTAAACTAGGATATTACTGTATTTAATTAATAATAATATATTCATAAATAATTATACATTCTTGCAGTAATTTCTTTTAATATATATGTGTAATGGATTATTTACTATTTATTTAACAACAGAAACTTTGACTTTGATTGACTTGGCTGACTTATTAACTAATTTTATTACTCACGTAATCATAAAAGTTGTACAAATATCTATAACAAATGTTTAATCATATCGAATGGTGCTAGTTTTTGTAAGTGCTTGAATCGTGCTATTCTTTAGAAGAGGCATTGATATATAAAACTACCCATTTGTCACAAACCACATAATCCCACAGCAACTACTGAATTTGAACCATTCAATCGAAATCAGGAAAAAACTATCCAATCAAAATCATTTAGTTTAAACCAATCAACAATCATTCCATCAAAACCATTAATTCAGAAATAGGTAACAGTCTTTATCAATAAAAACCATATATTAAGCGTTTAATTAGAACCTAATTAAATAACTATTCAATTACAACCATGTACTCAAAACCAGGCAGCAACTTTTCAATCTAAAATCATTCAAGCAACTAATGAAAAAAAATTTAAGATCCGTTCAAGTATAATCAAATGGTTTTTATACGGATACAGATGCATACACTAACAATCACTTATATACATGGAAATATAGAGGAAGAATCATTTACTCCATAGGACAAGCATTATAGATTTTTTCTGTACAGTAAAACAATTATTTGACTGTACGATAATGTTTGAAACAATTTGTATATCATTAGGATGTAAATGTATCATTGTACACTAACGGCGCTATTTGTTATTAAAGTTTTAAAAAATTCGTACTTCTTTTGGTTTTTTGCATATAATTCAAAATATTAGAAAGTGACAAAATACCGTAATGGACATATTTATATATAATTTCAATACAAATAATTCTAGATTTTAATTTATCCTATTGGATAATTAGAAGCAGAGAAAATTCTTGCTTTTTGCAAAAATTGATATCTTTGTTAATTGTAGAGCTGATTAGATGTTTCTTCAGGAATAAGTAGCTATTACTCTGAACTTTTAATACAGCCCGTTATTTAATTAGTTGTTTGTAGTTGTACCACTGGATAGTTTAAGAAATTCTAAACATTTTTCTTGTTGATCGCGAAACTATGAGAAGCCGCCCTCCGAAGATACAGGCATTTAAAAAATGATAAAAATTCAGCCCCACGGTCGAAAAGCGCAGTCTGTCTTCATCGAATAAGAGTAGAGGAAATAGTCAATGAGAGAGAGAGAGAGAGTTGGGCAAAGTGGTTGGGGCCGCAAGGTGAGCAGTGGGTCTGATCGTACCCTGCAGGTTTAGTCGCGTATCCATTCGGCGACTGCAAAAATTGTTATCAACAAGTACACAAGAAGGCGGAATGATTATGAGGTCGGTATGGGGGAGTGAGGGGTCGAATGAGTTCTGCAACCATTTTCTAAATGACCCATGATATTGGACTCTAAAGGGTACATTTTTACTTGGACAGCGCTCGACCCGAGTGATTTAGTTAAGTAGAACGTGATGGGTTATAAGTCTTTACTTTCTGAACTTTCGAATGGGCCCTACAACTGAATGCTGCAGTCAAGAGGTTTCAAGATATCAGCGATTGAAGAATGCGAGTTCATAGTTCGAAAAATGTTTCGAATTTTCTGAGTTATCTAGTTGTATAGCTAGAAGCAACTAATTTAAAAAACAGGCTGTATTTACAAAGAATAGATTTTATCAGTTTATAATTATAGACGCAACTATATTTTGAACGTTTTATAATTATCCAATTATAACTTTAAAATGGATTTGAAAAATTGAAATTTGTACTAGAGTTGTAGATCTTGTTTTTCCATTTTTATCTTACGAAATCTGATCAAAAATGCTTGCGAAGTTGATGATTTTCGGTTTTGTAGGCGAGATATTTGAAGTGGTGAGATGGAGAATCACCGAAGTATTGCGGTACTGTGATGCTGCGTATAATGCACCAATTACGGTCTGCGTAACGCAATGCAATATTAGCATTGACATAGAATGTATATATAGAAATAATACTTATATATTGTATTATATAATTTACTTATGTAATAAAATATATTATCATCATTATTTTTCGGGACGTCAGTTTTTCAGAAGTAACAGATATTTAGTACATGCAATATTATTTATCCCGATCCTTAATATAACTATTGTCACGTACACACCTTCGGCGCGATACGCAACGAAGCCGCGAAGTCAGCGGCTCCAACATCCGCTACCGCGGAGAAACCGGGGGTCCTGCACTCGTAGCGCGGGGTCACCTTCAGCGGAGCCTCAATTAACCGCTGATCGAAGGAAACTCGCGGGCCCCGCAGGCGGCCGGGTCACGGCATAAAGCACGCGTCTTATTCGCGACATCGGCAGCTCTGGTAGCCGCCGATCTAAAAAGAACTCACTGGATCTCGAGCCAACGGACGCGATTTAGTCTTCTCGCTACTCCTCCAGCCTCCCGACCTTGTTGAGAGTTCGACTCCCTCCACCCTCCACACACACGTACTCCCAGCGCGTACGTAACACCATCATTCATTTGTAAACATTCAAAAACAACTATACTTACTAATATAATATGTTCGCTGAATAGGGAAATCAAAAATAGAATATCATCTCTGCTTATAACTTAAAAATTATGTACAGTGCTACAATGAAAAATGATCAACCCAGACAAAACAACTTCTTTGATGGACACAAATTTTTCTTCTTCTAAATTCTAATAAACTATACTTCTTATTTTCGAAGGCGAGTAGCTTTTTTCTCATATATATCTTTTCAGTGTATGCTATCTAACCGAGTTTGGATATATCGTTTACATCGATTAAAATGTGTTTTCAATGCTTCAGATTTGGGTACATGAGAGATCATCGTAGGAGCAAACAACTTTATCATAGATGTGAAAATACAGACCACAATTTACCTTCCGACTACCTCAAGTACGAGAGTCAACTTTCCTCTATTAATTGTAAACAGGCTTATTTTCCGAAAGACAAATCTTGCCCAGAATGGGCCTTCCAGCTTAAAATCTGGACTTATGCAGCAATTAATAATCTCCTTCTTATGGACGACCTTAAACACATCCTGATCACTGACCCTCCTAAATACTCATCGAGGTCGAAACCAAAATCTGTCTTAGGAATAGGAGTTTAGGACACGACCAGAAACGGTCTAATCGCAAAACAGATTACTCTAGCATAGAATCTTCCATATATTATATAATCAGCTTCGTCTTTTCAATTTTCCCAGTAATGGCCCCACATTCAACTAACTTGCATCATCTCTCTTGCAGCCGAATTCAATATCCTCTTGTTATCCGAAAACTGCTTGTATTCCTTTGGCGATCCTGTCGGTGAAAATCTCTTATTTTTTATACACATGTCTTCAATATTCATAGTTTCTGTTTACTAACTTTCCGTTTACAAATCTGTTAAACAACTCTCTGAGCTCCTTACCAAGGCTCAAGAGAGTTCTGCTTGCAGGCAACTTTGATTGCCATAACCCAGCGTGGGGTTACAATTTGTTATGTCCCATTAAAGACAAGCTCATGAACTTTCTAACTGCTCGCGACCATCTAGCAGTGAATGTAGCAGGCTGTATCATCATTCTTAATAGGAAAGATCCAATCCTTCCTCAAGTGAGTATAAATTTGTAACATAAAAATTTAATTAAGCAAAAGGTAATGCAAGTTTATAATGTATTTACCGATTTCACTTTTCAATTACTAAAACATTATCATATACTTCTACTGTGCTGTTTTATCGACTTGTCCGTTGATGCATTTTCTAACGCTCTTCGCACTCCCGAAGCAACGCGAACTGAGACTTGGGCTAGCTTCTGTAGCATTGCCAACATTAGTTAAATTTTGGTGCCCAAAATCAACCCGTACTGTATGCAACGCTGTCACTCATTTAAGCCTAGGCCTAATGTCGCTCTCCCTGAGGTAGCATTACTCACTCCAAGTTACAATTACAATCAAACCCTTACTTCACATTATCATCAACAATTAAAAATTTTAAAAAGCAAAATTACACAAAGATAATATAAAGATGTCAAAATATTACAATCCAAGAGTACTTTAATAACAACATTATAGTCAACAAAGGAAGTATCTATACCAACATTACCGACTACACGATGGATGGTAATACAGATATTCATAATGACGGCAACGATAATGTGACCAGTCAACGAAGCTTATACCAACGATGATAGACCTCACAGAAACATCATGCCTGCGATCAAGTTTTACATCTTGTCAGTAGATTATAACGAACCAACGAATGGTTGGTAATGTAATTGTTGAGATGGAAACTTGAATGGTAAACTAAATACTAAATATTGTAAAGTGCAGTATTTAGCATTGTAACTTTTCACTTTTACTTTCCCAATTTCTCTTTATAATTAGAATATTTATATCGAAACTTATTCCTGAGTTGACACGCGAAAAAATGTAACATATTAAATACATTTCGAACTGTATTTCTTTTGACGACGATTTTGTAAAAGTTATTTTGTTTTATAAACGATAAGTAAAAAATGTATTTACTAGTTATATAGTATATGTATTATAGATATGTATGTGTTGTATATGTATATGTATGTGTTTATATTATGTAAATATAAATAATAAAAGAATAAAAAAAAACTAACGAAAATAGAATAGCATTATTTATTTGTTGTTATCTGTACAATGTTTCAATATGTAGAGCCTAAGATAAATTTAAATTAACTTATTTCCCAAATGTCAATGTTGGCCTAGGTAGCTTAATAAAAGTATCCTTTATTTCATGCTGATAATAGTAAAAGGTTATAAACTAATGTCGCTGTAGGAATCACCGGCCGTTGATGATACGCCACATAGATTGCTTTAAACTTTTAGATATTATATCTACACTAACATATTATACAAAATTTTAGATTTATTTTTTTCTACTTGACTTCTGCAGATTTAAGACAGATTCTTGTGGTTCTTCGTATGGATATCTTTATAAAATACACTTAAATTTTTTTTGCCGATTATTAATATAAATTAAGTTTTTGTAAGTTTCTTAAAATATGCTGCGCTGAAAATACAAATTTCAGTAGTTTGAATTATTATTGATGTGAATTTCTAAATTAAATTATCAAAACTTTTCAATGTAGACTAAAAAAGACTGCAGTATACTTATATATATACGTATACATACTTCATCGTGGTCAGTGAACTTTTAGAATTCGATGGGTGTGGGAATGAAACATCATGAGAAACTTTGTTGGACCGCAAGAAGAATATAATTGTAGATTAGAGTAGGATATAGACTGCGTTCGAAGAAAACTTCGTTTCTGTAACTATAAGAAAATAACCGAGACATAATTGATTAACTATGCAACATGGGAACGCGCACGACTTCGATCTCCTATAATTGAGCTTCGGGACGATTAACTTACCTCAATTGTTCGCCTCAAACGATGGGGCGAAACACTCTTTATGGTCAGGGGTACATAGTAGAGTAATGCGCTTGTATTTTAAATGGCCATTTAGCTTAATGCTATAAGTATCGAACAAAAGTCTGGGAACAGTGTGTCTATTGATCAGAAGTTATGGACGCATGTTTTCAAAACTAGAATGTTGTATTGATTGCCAATGTCAAAGACCCCAAATGTCTGGTTAAGCACCTTCTCTTTTTTACGATGCAAAGAGACCGACTCAAGATGAAATTGCAAAATGCATGATGTCAACTCGCTTATCACCTATTACAGAGGATTTTCGAACTTTGATCATGGTCATGCGCGAAGCTTGTAATCGAACAGTAATACACTATTCAGCTCTTTCCTCTAACTTGTCTTGTTTTACCATTAAAATGATCGCTTGGAATTTAATGTTCTTTTTCTTAATTTTGAAACCGATTTACTTACAATGCAGACAATAAGTCCAAGGGCTGTTGAATTTTGGACTCACTGTTTACAAACACTGCCTTCAATTTGCTGTAATTTTCTTGTTAAGGAATGACCTAGGTGCAAATGAAATTTATTTAGAACATTTCGTTTTGTTTCTAGACCGATGAAGGTCAGCTGAAGTACTTGGACTCTTTAGCAAGATCTGCAGAGTAGAGGCCTTTTTGAGTCTGCCTGATTTTCGCTCAACCGAGATCAGATTTCACTGTAAATCAAACAACTACAATTTTCAAAACAAAGTTAATTATTAAAAAATATTTTATCGAACCATCAGAAAATTAAAAATTTTCTGAGAAATCAGAAATCTGCAAAAGTATCTAAGAAATATCACAACTGTGACGTGGTGCTTTTGGGCCCGGAGCCCCACGCCAGTATTTCTCCGGTCGCGCCTCCTGCCCTGATGTAGGTCCTTGAGGTCGCCCCGGAGGGGACCCGGCCGGGCCAGCCCGGGCGGCTGGCCTACGTCGGTCGCGGCGGTTGTGAAGTCGGGGGGAGGGAGGGTCCAGCGAAATAATTAATTAAACGGGAGGGCATCTATTTTAAAACGTATTTATTGATATAAATAGACGACGGGGGGACAAGCCCGCCCCGCCGCCCTCGCCCTTACAATATTATGGCCCGCCCCGCACGCCTTATCCGGGCACCGCGCGCCCTGCCTTTCGACCTGGCCGGCGAGCCCCCACGGGCTCGCGGCGGTGCTGGCACCGGACCTCCGGGTATCGGGCCGAAACATTGGTGCCCATACGGGCACCTCGTCTCGTCCGGACCCTCGCCGGGCCGCACACTGGGCACGCTAAGGGGGGGGGGGGCGCGTCCGCGCCTCTCTCTCTCTCACTCGCGGGGCATATGAATACATTTTTGGCCCTACCTGGCCGTCGCCTCCTCGTCGGTAGTCCCGGCCACAATCCGGCCGGGAGGTCGCCGCGCTCTCTCTCGCGTCCCCAGGTGGTGTTGGGGCCTCGCGTCAGCTGGGCGCTTTTCGTTCTCTCTCTCTCTCTCCTTCTCGTCTCTCCTCTTCTACCGTTCGCTCGCGCGTTGCCTCTTAATCGGCGCTCGGGACCGATGGCTCGGCGTCCGGCGCGAAAACTAACTCGCGCGGCGCGGTCGCGCATTTCCCAAATTAACGCGCGCCCTTCCCGCCCCGCGGCCGCGGTGCCCAGCTGATCCCTCGCCTGCGCGCGCAAATCCACTCGTCACAGCCCCCCCTCAGACTTGACATCCCCGTGGATGTCCAGTCTGATCCAAGAGGGTGGCTGCCGCGCGCGCCTAGCCCCTTCCGGGCGCCTCATTCCTCTTAGACGGGGCGCCGGGCCGGTGACTGCGCATGAAGGCCATCACTTCTGCCTGCAGCCCCCGCCGCATGTCGGGATCAGTCACGCCTTCGCGGATCTCCCTCAGCAGACCCTGGGCGGCACACAGGAAACCGGCCAGTCCCCGATCCTCCGAGGAAGACGCCTCTGCAGGGGGTGGGACAGCCCTGGGTCCGGGCTCGGGGCCGTCTGGCCCTGCTTCAGCATCCCGCCGCCCTTCTGCTATGGCCGGGTCCTCCTCCTGGAGGAAAGAGATAGAGGGTGTTTCCAGAGTTCCGGGCGCAGCCACCAGTGCCATCACATTCACCACTGGAGGAGGGTACTTTGCGGCCCCCGTGGTACCCCGCTGCCGGCGAATCTCCTCCTCGGCCAGTCGCATGCGGTGGTCCACATAGGCCGCATTTACCCTTCTCGCCTCCTCCAGGGTGACACCTGGGCGCTCGATCCGCTCAGCGGCCGTTTCCCGGAGTGCGACCGCCCTCCGGGTCACCCTCGGGCTCTCTGCCGGTATTCCGGGCGCAGGGGACACCGTCCCTGGTGCCCTCGCGGGGTAGGGCTCATTATTATGGCGCCCCCGCTTGGCGGGGCGCCAGTGGGTGTCTTCCTCCCGGCCCTCTACCGGTTTCTGTACCCCCCCAGGGGTGACCTCGCTCCCTACTCCCCTCTTACTCCATTTCCGCATTAACCGGCGCTCCCTCTCCACCCGGCGATAGGCCTCCTGGCATCTCGGGCATGCCCCGATGGTCACGCCCCGCCGCCCGCAGTTCCGGCAGTATACCGGGTGCTTGGGTTCCGGGCACTCGGCGACGTGATGTCCGTTTGACCAACACCGCTGGCAGGAATTCGGTGGCGGATCTACTGCCGGGTCAAACGGAACGGGCGCCAATGCTCCATAGATGAAGTTTAGGCGCCCCACCAGCGCCGTCGGTGATCCCACCCTCAGCTCCCCCTGCCCGGTTGCTTTACGGGGCCCTTGCAATATCCGGGCGCCCGCTGCAGGCCATTTTTTTTTATCGCCCCGGGCGTTCCCCCTCCCCCTCTCGGCCTCCACGGTAGGCTCCGCCATCGGGGCGTCGGTGGTACACCCTGGGGGCCGCTGCCCCCCTTACCGCCCTTCGGGTGTTTCGCCTCTAGTTGCCGTTGTTCTGGCCGGGGCGTTGCTACTGCCGGTAGACTGGACGCCCTCGAGACCGCCGGGTCCTCGATGATCGGCAGCGGACGATACCCGCCCTCCAGTGGGGTGCTGGACGACTCGTAGTCGTCCATCGTCAACTGCCGCCGCCGCCGACGATTGGGCCGATATTTCTGGCGTGCCAGTTCCGCCTGCCGCTGCTCTCGCCGAACCTCCTCCACGTGATCCGCAGGCGGCGGAAGCAAGCCCGCCTGCTCGGTTGCCGCGGCTTCCAGGGCCAGCGGCAACACACGCCTCTCATTCGGCTCCTCGGCGGAGACCGTGGCCACCTGGGCCTGCAGCGCCCCGGCTGCTTGGGGTGTCGAAGGGGCTTCCTCGACCTCCATGGCCTCCGCCTCCGGGCCTTCCTCCCGGCTCGCCGGGGCGGCCAAGCCGGATCCTGGAGAGCGGAGGTCAATCAGATCTTCGAGCAGGAGCCGCTCTTCCTCCTCCATTGTTAGTCCCCCTGCTGAGGACCCCCACGGGTTCTCAACAGCAGGGACAGCCATTTCTTCCTTCTCGGCCATCCTGTGAAAGAAGAAAAGCATATTATTTAATGGGCTCTTAGTCAGCCCGCCCACCTCCCTGCCTCAGTTTTCCCTCCCCCGGGCCCAATCCCTCTCCCTCCGGGCTGGATACGCCCCGAGCACACCCTGTCATCGGCGGAATGTATCGCTTCAGGTGCTGGACATGCGCCTTCCTGTATTCCCTAGCAACACGACCGTCTCCCCCAGCACCTGTTTTACCGTGAATGGCCCTTCATACTTAGCGGCCAGTTTCCCGGATATCCCCTTCGCCGCATTTGACAGGACATGCTCGCGCCGCATCACCAAGTCCCCCTCCTGGAACGAGGCATATCTTCGATTTCGATTGTATGTCCTGCTCTGCCGCTCCCGGGCGTCATCGTTATGTTTCCTAACTAGATCCCTGATCAACTCGAGCCGTTCCATTCGGTTAGCCCAGATTCCGGGATTTACCGGGATTATCGGGTCCTTCCTCTCCACCTCCCTCCTCAGGCACTTGCTGGGTCGAGGGATTCTCCCGAAATTCAGGACAGCCGGGGAATATCTCGTGCTCGAGTGTACAGCCGTGTTTAGCGCGTGCCGCAACTCGTGCAAGTGTTCATCCCAGCTACGATGATCTACCCCTGCATACTGGGCTATCATCGTCTTTAATGTCCTATTAACTCTCTCAACCAGGTTTCCCTGGGGGCTATAAGGGGGCGTCGTTACATGTTTTATCCCGTGTTCCTCCAGCACTCCTTGCAGATGCTGGTTGACGAAATGCGTGGCATTGTCTGTCAACAGGAACGACGGGGTTTCCCAACGGAATAAAATCAGCTCCTCCAGGGCGCTGGCGACGGCTCTCCCCGTGGATGCACGTAAAGGCTTCAGCTCAACCCAACGAGTAAACAGGTCTTCAAAAACGACCACGTATTTATGCTGATGTTTACTTTTGGGGAGCTCCATCAGGTCTGCAGCCACCACCAGCCAGGGCCTTTCAACTATCCTTTCGCCCATCAGGCCTACCGGTCCCTGCTGGGACACTTTGTACCTCTGGCACTCTACACAGGCCCGCACAAAGTCCCTCACCTCCTGATAGAAACCGGGCCAATAATAGTCGCGGGCCACCCGGTCGAACGTCTTCTCAATTCCCAGATGTCCGGACGATGGGTGGCGGTGGGCGTCTACCATGACCCTCACTCTGTGCTCCGCGGGAACGACTAGCCTCCAACCTTCCTCTCGAAAAGCTATCGGATCCAGCAGTTTGTCTATCGAATATCGATGCAACAGACCGTCATCCACTCCCCAATCCGGGAATTTCAGAGGGTTCTGTTGCACGTCTTTCAGACGTTTTATATACCACTGGTCCGATATCTCTTCGAAGGCGGCCACCTGGGGCGCGTCGTCTGCAATTCCCCGCGAGAGTGCATCCGGGACTTTGTTCAGAGAACCTTTTGTGTGCACGATCCGGAAGCTCCATTGCTGCATCTCCAAAGCCCAACGGGCTAGGCGGCCAGTGGGGTCCTTAAGATTCTGCAACCACCGTAGGGCGCTATGATCCGTTCGTGCTACGAATTCATATGCTTCCAAGTATGGTCGCAGCTTCTTAATTGCCCACAGCAAGGTCAGACACTCCTTTTCGGTGGTAGTGTAATTCCGTTCCGCCGCATTTAGTACGCGACTCACGTACACTATGGGATGCTCATGCCCTTCCTCATCCTCCTGGGTCAGCACGGCGCCAATGGCATAATTACTGGCGTCGCTCTGAACCGTGAAGAGTTTTGAGAAATCCGGCCGCGCCAGCACTGGCGCTTCTGCCAGGGCCGCCTTTACCGTTGCAAAAGCAGCTTCCTGTCTCTCCCCCCATTCCCAATCCTGGTCCTTCCTCAAGAGTTTGATCAGAGGTACCTTCACCTCTGCCTCCACCGGAATGAACCGTGAGTACCAGCCCACCATTCCCAGGAATGTTCTCAATTCCTTGACATTTCCCGGGGCTGGGTACTTTAGTACTGGGCTAACCCTATCCGGGTCCGCCCTGAGTCCTTCCGCGTCCAGACGGTACCCGAGAAAAACTACGCTCGAACAACAAAATTCGCATTTTTCGCGATTGATCTCAAGGCCCGCACCCACCACCGTCTGGAGCACGTACTTTAGCCACTCCAGGTGTTCCTCGAATGTCTCCGTCACAACGATAAGATCATCCAGGTACCCAAAGACATGTGGCGCTACCTCGGGCCCGAAAAGTGCCCCTATCAGTCGACAAAACGTGGCCGGGGCGTTCGAAAGTCCGAACGGCAGCCTCACAAACTGCCACTGTCCCGACCCTGGCACCGAGAACGCCGTATATTACCGGCTACTCTCCGTTAGAAACACCTGGAAGTATGCTTTTTTTAGATCGACTTTCGAGATGTATTTAGCATTCCTCAGCCGATCCAGGATTGAATCCATATTCGGTAATGGATAATTGTCTCTCTGGGTCAGTTTATTTACATCCCGAAAGTCGATACAAAAGCGGTAGCTGCCCTCTCCCTTGCGGAAGATTACAGGTGCGCTACACCACTCGCTCGCCCTGGGTTCAATAATGCCTTTGTCCAGCATTTTCTGAACCTCTTGCTGAGCGAATTCCAGGATCCTCGGGGACATGCGCCGGGGTGCATGCCGAACTGGCTTTCCCCCCTGTACGTCGATATGGTGCCTGATCAACGTTGTAAACCCGTGAATTTCACCTGGCTCCGGGACGAGGCTATCTACTAGAGCCATCACGCGCTTACGTTCTTCATCGCGTACTTCCACGATGCCCGCACATTCCCCTCGGATTCCTACTCCCTGACCCTCTATGTCCTCCTCTATAAACTTCCTCCATTCTCCACTCGGAGTACGCCATAGCCCTTGCCCGTGCTGCACTTCCAACGCCCATTGTCGGATGAAGTCCACCCCCAGGACCATTTCATAATCCATTGCTGCTATGATCCTTACGTCCAACATCTTTTCATCCTCATCGATGCTGAACCAGATCCTTAGCACCCCTAACGCTTGTTGGGCCGACCCCGTGATTCCTCGCACCATAAATTGTGCTGGTTTCCACCTATCCTTAAAATCCTGGGCCCTGCTAGCGTGAATGCACGAGATCTGGGCCCCCGGATCGTATAGCGCCTTGAGTACTCTGCCTCCCAGGTTTACCGCACAAAACCAACGGCTTTCCTCCTGGGTGGCATCCAGCGACTGTCCAGGCTGTATTTCAGAGCCTGCCGAGTCAACTGTTAGCCCTACGGGCTTGACAGCTTCCCATGCGCCAGCAATATCCAGGTCGCTTCCGGCGGCCTCCAACGGTTCCACGATCCCGAAGGAGTTATCACCAGTGCCTTCGGGCCCTCAATATCCGGGCCCTTTGGTGCTTCCCCTGGGTATATCGGCTCCAACAGCGTTTCCCAATCGAACGCGGGTGGTACCTTGGATCTGATGATCTTCGTGACCGCCCTCGTTCGATCCTCCGCTGATCCAGCTGATCCCTCGCCTGCGCGCGCAAATCCACCCGTCACACAACTCATAACTCGAAAAGTACTCGATAAAAAAATATTTTGGTACAGTGTTTTGAAAAGCTTTAAGCTACAAAAGTATATAACGAGAAGCCTTTATTAATAAAATTAAAGGTAACCTTAAAGGTGTTTATACTTATTTCGCCGATATATTACTCCACGTGTAGTAGTATCGTCACTTACAATCAATAAATAAGTGTTTAGCTGAATAATTAGAAAAAAATTCGCGATCGGTAATGATATGTATGCGCGGTATGAATAGGGATGAATGAATGTCGGTGACCGCTGCGCGCGACGCGTACGAGATTAAAAGTCTACGTTCACCGATGTACCATAAGCTTTGCATTCCTGAAATTATAAATAAACGCTTACGATTATTTAATTAAGATTTCAAAATAAAGAGCCAATGCCGAGACAATCAATGATATCTGCAGACATATATATCCTTAATGTTCATTGCTATAGACAAGGCGAGAGAAAACCTCTGGTATGATCTTAAATCTTTCGGTAACTGATTAAAATTGAATTAGATCACCACGATAGTTGAGACAATTGAGAACAGATTTTTCTGATTAGCGATATTGTTGTTAAGCGGTTGATATAAAAAATTTATGCATATTAATATTTTTTGGTATTGGGTCAGCCACTTAATTTTGTGCAATGACGGGTGCACAAATCTATCTCTGCAAGGTGCGCATGAAACACTACACTCAACACTGAATCTTTTCGGGTCCACCACAATACAGAGCGACTGAACAGACTTTTTAAATAAATTTTTATAAAGTTCACTACTGTTAATATTACCTCTCCCGGAACTAACAAAACATTCTACGATAATTTATATTAGTAGGTCATTGTAGGTATATTTATTTCTACGTATAATATATCCTAAAAATAAATATTTGTTACAAAATAGCGACTTAATTGGTAGCTTGAAAAAAATAACGAAAGCATAATTATCAATATAAGATTCAAAGTTAAAGATCATTTTTTACTCTCTTTACTCTCTTATTATTTTAAAGAAACACATGATATTTAAAACTAAATATTATATATAATGTTACTAATGTTTCAAAACAAAATCAACTTATGAATTTAAGTAGTAGAATTAGAAAAAAACGTAACTTTTGAATCTATAATACTTGAAAATATCACCTTATGCGGATATTTGATTCTTTTTTAGTTTTTAATTAGAACTAAAATATTGTTGCTATTAGTCCTTTATAGTGCTTCAATTTTTATATGGATAACATTTTAATATATAACTAAACACTGGTGATATTTCTTTCTTTTATTGCAATTAACATTGATAAATATCCAAGAGAAGTTTTTCCCATCTAAAAGAGTAATTATACAAACATAAATAAAGTTATTCCTAATAAATAAACATTATTTTATTCAGATTCTATTAATTTGAAGTAATTTTATTACTTTAATTTTTATTAAAATTAACTTTTGTATATTGACATTTCAAAATCTCGTTCAAAATTAAATCAAAGCATTATCAATTACGTTACTATGCTGATTTAGTATTTCAAATTTTTTATTAATCATTTATGTATTTTTAAGAATAATATAAATTTCAAATTATAAATTTTTTAATGTCTTTAGAATCTATAATATTTTTCATTAAAAAATGAACAAAAAATAAATTGAAAATATATTTAACGTAATTATTAATTAAAACTTACAATAGCGAATAAATTTAATGAGAGAGGACAAAATTTTCCTGCTGTGATTTTGAAGGGATGTTGTGATCGCTTCATTATCAGTACAAGATCACGACTATCTCTTGTATTTAAATTGTACCAGTTAGAATTGTAAACTGCATTATATAGATCTAAGCTCTTCAGTACCGATAAGAATTATAGACAATTAAATTAACAACATATTTTAATAACATATATTGTAGGAAATAAATTCAGTTTACCTTGCTTCGAAGTTGTTCTGCAACATAACAGTATATGAACATATCTCCAGAAGTGTAGGCCGTAAAAGCAATCATAAAAAATATTTGAAGATATGGAAGATCCACTTTTGTATTTATTATCTAAAAACCAAGTTATATTGGTTTTATTATTGTTTTTATAGTTAATAAAACAAACACATAGTTACCAAAATAAATTGATATCCTTGCAAACAAAATTGAAGAACAGATCCAGCAATTTGAAGAAGAAACAATCGGCTGAATGTTCCTTCAATCATTTGGTAATACCTTAAACATTTATATTGAGTAGAAGCTGAATTAAAAATTAATACCAATTTGATTTTATTATCTAACTATTAGTACATAAATAATAAAATTAACTTCATTAATAAAAGTTATTTTCATTTTATTTGCAAATTACTGGAATATATCTTAATATTATACGGCTTGAAAAATACAGAAGTTCATTTAGTTTTTAAAAAGAATTAATAGCTTAAATTAATTTTTAAATGTTTACTCCTAATTCAATGAAAAAATTAGACATATGAAGAAGTATAAGCACATATAATAAATTGAAAATAAATCTCTGAATCTAAGTAAATTGTATATTTTTCCTTAAATTGAATAGCTTAAAATTTTTATGTTTTTACTTTGCATCATATTGACTAAATTATTTATAATAATTATTTTCTAAATAACAACAAATCATCGAAATTCATTGTACAAGCAAAACCGCCTTAACTGAATATTGGCCCTAAAGCTCTACTGAGTCATACAAGTTCAGCTATAGTGCCGAAACCGAGCAAAACATTTTTCTAAGCAACGAGCCTAGTAGAATCCTGGTGGATGTAGACTTATAGCCCTTAGCTACGGCATGAAAGTTTCTGCTTGATTGACAAGATGTATGTATCAGAAATCATGTGCACATTGAGAAAACTTTTAGTAAATGAAATGCAGAAGAACGAGATATTGGTTGGAAATAAAAATTCTGTTTTATGCATGTAGCTATAAGATTTAAATAAATAAATATAATTATTTTATTATTACTTTATATCATATCTGAAAATTACGACTTTTAATCAAGTTTATTTAGAGAAATTTTATTATAATTTAATATTTCTCCAAAAGTTTTGAATACAATTTAAATAAAATTGATTAGTTTACAGATAGGTTAAATATGTTTATTGCAACAGTTGGTAAATAATATTTATTTATTCTTTATAAACAAATTTGTTATCATTTATAATTGGCTCATAGTATAGTGCAGTGTTTAAGCTCTTACTTAATATTTTAATTATGTAACAGTATATTTTTTGATAGTGTTTTGCTGCTAACGTAAAAACCTAATAGACAAAACCATATATAATCATTTTAATTTTATATATTATAATAACTTTGTCACTTGTACTCTGATATTTGAGGTCTCTCTGCAATCTTCTTTTTTCAAAGAAAATTCGGTATTCTTTCACCCACTACATTTTTAAAGTCTATAAAATCCTGCCTCGTCTTATTCTTATATCACTAGCAAAAACTAATAATTATTAATTTTTTAAATAATTTACTGGCTTTAAATACCAGGAAAGTGTAAAGTAAATTTTTTTGAATCTGTCAAACATTTTCTGTTTGCTTATATTGCAAGCATAGTTAATTTTATATCAATATAATCTTAACAAATAAATTTAAATTTGAATAAATATACTTTGCGCTTTAAATGAATGATATATTATTTCCTGGTAAATATATTGAAATCGACCTGAAGTACTTGGATTTAGAGATTTTTTTTAATATAGAGATGATTAAATTTATAAACTACTTTTTTACAGAAAATTGAGCATTGGTATAATTTTTTAAATGTTTTTAAAGTAGAAACGGTCTTATTTAATTATTATCCTTTTACTTATATTAGATAGTACTTTCTTATAATGCTTATTTTATTATAGCTTCCAACAAATAATTTTTATAGATTTCTCGTAATATTTGATTATATCCCAGTATTTTTCTATTAAATAAATGATTTACTCTGGCAAGTTCCAAAGTTTTTTTATGTAAATACAAATAAAGGCTTATATTTAATAAAACGCAACTGTATGAGTTCACTGTGTCTCTTTACGAGTCTTTTTATATTGACGTTAGCCGACACGCCATTATTCTGAAAGCCGAGATGATTGAGTTCATCTTGAAGGATGTCAAGTTGTCCGCAGAGGTGGAATATAAGTACAGCGAAGAAACCAGCAACGCCTGAATAGGAAGCAGTTGCAAGCAGAGAGCCTACGGATTGCAAAGTCCAGATGATTTCAAAACCAGGCGTTCTAGTTAGGTTCATGGGGAGGTAGCATATGAAAAGGAAGAAACGGGCACCAGTGCGCGAATGCTCCTGTATCATGAGGATGAAGCGCACAAAAATCATTGTGTTACAGGAGGTGAAACAGAGAATCAGATAAGTCTTCGCAAATTTTCGACCAGTATCGCCGTTCGTTAACATTATTAAATTATGGGATGCGCTACGCGGAGTCTTCCAATCCTCACAAAATTTTCGTAGCAGCAGCGTCACGACTGTACAAACAATTTCTTAATATTATTTTATGTGCAATTATTAAATAAATACAACTAAAATTTTCTTTTACAAAACGACATTTTTTATTAAAATTTCTTTCAAAATTTTCTCTAATGATTTATTTTAAAGTTTCAAATTTCATTTTTTTTAAATATTAATTATTCAAATAATTACCTTCTAAATCATTTCGAATGAAAATTACTTTTAGAAGACCAATTAAAACGGGTATATCGGCAGTGCAAACAATGTCCACAATTGTGTTAAGGTCACCGTGAACTAGGAAGACCTGCGTTGTTTGCGACACAACATTGCAGCCCATTACGAGAATTGAAAAAAAACAGATGATGTTTGACATTTTTGCGAAAAGCCAAGACTTCCGTATGTTTGGCCAAATACCAACGGTAATAAAGCTCCATCGTGTGATTTGCAATGCAAAATGAGTTTCTAAAATTTAGATAAAGGTACTAATCAAATGTCAATCAATCTTTTGTTTTAGTATTTACCTCGGTATTTACGTACAAGAAACCATAGAAAACAGTACATTCCCATTATCAAAAGTTAAAAAAATTTTAAATTAATCACATTATTGAAAAGATTTATTATAAGTAAACTGAATTTTTAATTCCGTAAATTTACATTTAATAAAACTCATTTAAATACTAATATAAACGATAAAATATATATGAATAAAAATTACTCTACCTTCCATATTTTGTCTATAACAACGATGTCTAACTGGCACGTAGCTACTGGTAAAATGTAAGGTTTATCAATAGTACTTACCAAGAAAACCACTAAGAAAAGTTTATAGAAATCACGTATCGTAATAGATATAATAACTTAAGTGATGTATCGAGGGGATCGTATATAAGTTGGAAGAATATTCGAGATTATTAGTTTACACAGGTATATAGATAAGATTTTACTGTCTCATTTCAGTCGTATATGAACATAATTGTAAGTTTAGATTTTTTAAAGAATAAAAGTAATAGAGCACCAGTGTATGTATATAATGAATTCATGCAATATTTATGCATATAAAGACAGAATGTTTATTATTACTGTCTTACTGTTATGGAAATGAACAATAATTTTCAAAAATTTGTGTTAAATTTTCAAATATTACCAAAAAATATCACAACCGAAAAATCTCGCAGAAGTTTTGTTGATGCAGTACAGTCTCCGTATACATAATCGAAGGCATAACAGTATAAATAAATTCGCACATTCTTCTGTTCCATATTTTATCTGTGGTATTATATTAACTAACTAATATGAAATGTATATGTAACAATTTAATATCAGTTATTCTGTGCCAAAATGATGTTATACACGGATTAATACTTCGTGAGCTTAAGGTTCATAATTTCTTAATAATTTTTAAAATTAGCTTAGTTTTTTGTATACCTATGCATTTGCTTGTGATAAACTACGTTGATATTAATGTTAATAAGTTGAATAATTGAATAATTTACATCAATAAAATTCATGTAATACTGTATTAGGGGCAGTAAAATGTAATAGTATTCATAGCTTAAAAATTTGATAAGTTAATTTATTTTTAATAAATCAAAATTTATAAAATAAAAATTAGCAATTTATTATACAATAAATATATAACAAACGAATAACAGACAATTTTAATTGTTATAACAAACTTTATTTAAAATAATTGTTTGAATCATATCGTACAAAAGTAAAATTAATTAATGTATTTAAATACTACATATAATTATGAAAGTGTATAAATAATTTGAATTGGTGACTAGAACTACAATGTATAGTACTCGGTATAGTATCAAGCATAGAATAGTCATACTATTGGGGGGCCGCTCACTCTGAGTACAGGAAATAAAATCCGTAATCCTCCCGTAACCCCCAGATTTTTCTGAAATCGTTCTCGACAAATTTCCAATGAATTCCGGAAGCAAGTCGGTGGAAGGGGGAGTGGAATGACTTGCCCGGGCTTCCCATTCCACTGCCCCCTTCCACCGATTTAGGTCCGAAGTACAAATCCAGAGTACAGCTTTTCGAAATCTCGTATACTCGTATGTACTCTGTACTTTTTTGAAATAATGCGATGTGAGCGGCTCCTCGCACACTATATTGTTGTCAAAATGTTACTTATTGTGAATAAACGGAAATTATAATACTACTTCTAATGTGATAATTATAGTTTCGTGTTTTCTTTTTCCTTGTATATAAAACATTTATCATAATTCACATCACATTTAAATAATTTTTTATCTTTTTAGTATCGTTGTGTCATCATGTAAATTAAATAATAATTTTTAGATTTAGGAATCAATATCTAACAGTATAATGAGTCGAAATTAAATGAAAATACTATTATTTATGTTTCAAGTAACAAATTGAATTTCAAAAAAACCTGTTAAACGACTATAAGCTGTATGTTATTTTATAAGGACTTATGGTTGTACAAAACTTTTGTGAAAAAATTAATGTATTTCGCCCAACTACGAAATATTTGACAATAAGTACACGAGTGCAAATTGTGTGTCATTGTTGATGAAATTTTTATATTTCACTTCAAATTACAGTAATAAAATATTGATTTGTAGGTAAAAATATAGATAAATAAAATTTTGAGTCTGTTAATATGCACGGAAAGAATACCTCCGGCAATGGAATTATAGATTGTATAGACATGAAGAATCCTAATTTAAATTCAGTGGCCTTTAGAAAACAGTTTTTTATTATCTAATAAGATGTACGTACATACACGTGTAAGATATACGCGCATTGTACTCGCATTCCGTACCTTTAACATTCTTCGATTGGTGATTTGTACTTTTTTGTTTAAAATGTTTTCACATGCTATAAATTAATCATATGTTTAGTATTTTATACATAACAAATAGGATTTTTAAAAGGAAAATATCATTTATTTCATGTAAAAAATGAAAAGTATATTGATCAAAGTATGTCCCATTACTTTGTTCTACTTTTGTCAATATTTAAAACAGTAAGCGAATACCGCATCGGAAGAACTATCATCTTTGGATGAAATCAACAAATTGATCCATTGTCTACAATCTTCATAAGTGAACTTTTTACATTGGCGTAAATGAGACACTAATCGAAACAAGTTATAGTTGCTAGTAGCAATATCTATAGAATACGGCGGGTACGATCAGAGATATGCATCTCTGGTGAGAAGGTACTTTAGTGTATCTTAGAGGTTTCAAGTACGGTTTTGCCGATTTTACAATGTGTGGGCGAACATTAATGTCATGTAGCAAACGATTTTTCGAGTCTTTTATAGTATTTTAACCATTTTTCCTTCTCAAGTTATAGGTTCATATTTTTTAGCAGTTCTTAGTAAGTGACACTCCTAATTTGATCCCACTACATATGGAGCACGAGCGTCAACCCATGAATATTATTATTTTGTTAATGATATTGATGATTTTGCTGGGTTTATTTTATGATTTTCTGTGCTTTGAATTATCAGAACGAATTTACTTTTGCAACTGGTTAAGAGTAACAAATTTTTTAAAATAGCAATTCACACGTAAAAAATGTCTCTCAATATGGCTTGGTTTTAATTTTCGAAACCCATTGTCTTTCTTTCTGTTTTATTCAAACTTGTCTTTACTCTTGTACAATTCTTTAAGTGTTTGTTGTGAGCCTTTACTCAGCGATATCTTCAAAACAATCTTCAAATTTTTTTAACTAGTCAAGTTTCTGAAATCCAAGTAAAAATTACCATTTTAAAATCATAAAAATGACTTGTATGTTTTATTAATAACTTATACTTGGCTATTTGTATTATGAAAATAATCAAGCAAAATTTTCTGCAATAACATACTTTTACGGCAAAAATTTGGACATTTTCAATAAAATAGAAAGTGTTGTTATTTACGATTTGAAAAAGGTCATGCGCAACAAATAACTTTCTATGATATCTACTAAGAATATATACATTAATATAGCTAACAACAAAATAGTGTTAGTCATATTTTTATGAGTGAAATTATATAAATTATTACATAAAATGATCACCATAAACAAAAAAGATTTCATAACATTTTGTAATGGACCTGATTAGAGCCGCTGTTCAATGTGACAATGAGCGTCGTTATCCGCACAGAGGGGGCGTTTTGAAGACGACTCGCTGTTATCTCACCTTGAGTCAAATAGTATGCTAGAATTAATTGAGACAATAAACAATAACGACCGGAGACTGTAGCCGATCTCCAAGATGTTACATCGAGAAGGACGAGTGTACATCGTTGCCCTAACGCGACACGCAAATGCTCCGTATGCATTACAATCATACCAGACCAATACTGTAGCATTAGCAGAACATTCATTGGAAGATTCAACATTCGGAGAAAAAATGATCTCAGAAATAGATAGCTACGTGAACGCGTACGAGTGATAATACTGCGTAAGTTTTATGTATTAGTGTAAAATACGTAAACTATTATCTTTTTTATTAAATTTAATTTTAAAAATATTATTATTTGTTGCGATAAATTGTTATTCCTTTTAAAAAAATTTAAAACTTTAGTGAATTTTATTTGTCACCTCAAAACAAACATTTTAATTAAAAGAAAGTATTAGTAAAAAAATGTATGAAGAAAATTAAAAAAAAATTTCCGTATTTTTAAAATATAGACTTTTAAAAGTAGATACAAAAGAATTCAACCGAAATATTTGCGTAGACCTTTTTGCTCTGAGTTTGTACCTACTAATATCGTTTCCATTTCGTTCTTCTTAGGTTTCTAGTTCTGTCTACTGATCTGTCGTATTTTGTCGCTTCAACCGGCGGCTGACTCGCCTCTTCTTCAACGACGGCTGTAGGTTCTGGCCCGTAGTAGAAGATACAGCCCGGAACGCCGCATCGATCGACGGCACCGACCCTTTCTCCGCCATCTCCTCGTCGGATGCATCGAGGAGCAGTGCCTCTTCGTTGGTTGAGACGCTGGCCCGGTGAGCTTTCAGTTCAAGCCGGCCTAACCGCTCAATACACTCCTCGTCTCTCTTGAGTGGCACCCTCGGAGCTGGTTCGATGGGGGTGACTCCTTCGTTCTCTTGGCGGTTCGCTACCTGCAAAATAAAAAAATTCCTTAGCATCCGTCTATTTATTAAGCTTCACTCGAATTCAAACATAACACCTGAGCATATATTAGCTTCCGGCACTTCGTCGGTTGGCATGTTAATTCGTCTTGGATGTATGTACTGTTTTAGGTGCTGTATATGCACCTTAGAGATCTTCCGGCCGCAATCTTCGAGAAGGAAGACTGTATCACTCAATACTTCCTTTATCTCGAAGGGACCAAAGTACTTTCATGCCAACTTTCCGGAGGAACTTCTTCGATACGAGGTCACCCACCAGAAATGACGTACCTCTTTTATATCGGTTATACACTTGGGCGTAATGTTCCTGGGCTTTATCATTATATTTCCTCACGAGATCTTAAAGAAAATTTAATCATTTTAGTCGGTTAAGCCAATGTTCAGGATTAGCACGAACGACCAGCTCTCACCGTTCACATCACGATGCAAACTCTTAACAGACTGTGGATGTCGACAGTAGTTCAAGAACACTGGCGAGACATTTGTGCTAGCTTGGTCGTATTAATGGTGTGCCAAAGCTCATGCAAGTGCTCATCCTACTGACGATGATCAGTCTCAACGAGCATGTCAATTATCGTTTTCAACGTCTTCTTTGTACGCTCAACCAAATTGATTTGAGGGGGGGGGGGGGTAGTTAGCCGCACGCAAAGGCTTTAACTCGATCCACCTCGTAAAAAGATTCTAGAATATTAAAATATACTTATACAGGCTCTTACTACGAGGCAGCATCATTACGTCTGCAGCAACTGCTGCCCATGGTCTCTTAACGATACATTTACCCATCAGACCTTGGGCACCCGCCTGAGAGACTTTATAGCGCTGGCATTCACAGCACTGCTGTATGTGCGCTCGCAGTTGATAATAAAAACTAGGCCAATAATATTTTCTCTTTACCCTGCCGTAAGTCTTCTCTAGTTTGAGATGACCTGGCGACGGGTGGCGATATGCCTGCGCAATCACTCTAACTCTATACTCGTCTGGCACGACGAGTCTCCACCCCTCTTCCTGAAAAGAATAATGGTATAGCATGTCATCAAACACTTTCCATCCTAACAACTTTCGAGGGCAATGCTGCACATCGTTTATTCTCTTAAGGTACCAAGAATCCGAGATCATCTCAAAATTCGCCACCATCGCTACCTCTCGATCAATCCCTATAGAGAGAGGATCAGGAATTTTATCAAGCGAGCCTTTTGTATGCACGATCTCAAAGACCCATTGCTGCATCTCAAGGGCCCAACAAGCTAATCTACGTGTAGTGTCTTTTAGATTCTTAAGCTATGTTAGTGCACTATGGTCCGTTTTTGCAATGAACTTATAGACTTCTGAGTATCGCCTTAGTTTCTTGATCGCCTACAGTAAGGTAAGGCCTTCCTTTTCCGACGTAGTGTAATTTCTTTCAGCCGGATTAAGAACGCGACTAATATACACAGAGAAGAACAGGGTCCTTGACAGGCGCGCCCTTCAAAGCACTAAACGCAACTTATTATTCTTCCAGCCACTACCATACTTGACCTTTCTTCAACAACTTCGTGAAGGGCACTTTAAGCTTAGACTCTCTCTCAATAAAAAGTGCGTACCAGCTTACCATACCCAAAAATGTACGCAACTCTTTTACGTTCTTAGAGGCCGAATAATTCAAGAATAGCTCAACTCTTTCAGGGTCAGGCCTTAATCCATAAGCATCCAACCGGTAACCTAGAAAACGGACACTCAAACAACAAAATTCACACTTCTCATGATTCACTTCAAGTCCGACTTCCATTATCGAACGTAACACAAACTCCAACCATTTCAGGTGCTCTTTGAACGTTTGTGTAACCACTATTAGTTCGTCCGAATACTCAAAGACGTAAGGTTCTACTTTGGGTCCAAACAAGGTTGCAATTAAGTTACAAAAGATCATTGGCGCATTTTTAATCCAAAGGGTAAATGAACGAATTGTCATTGACCGGAGCCTGACACAGCAAAAGCAGTATATTGACGGATGACTTCAGTCAACAATGCCTGAAAGTAAGCTTTCTTGAAGTCGATTTCAGAGATATATCTAAACTCACGTACTTTATCTAAAATCGAATATACATTTTGTAAAGGATAATTATCGCGTCTAGTTGTCTTATTGATATCTCTAAAGTTTATACAGAATCAATAGCTGCCTTCTCGTTTCACAATCACGGGGACACTACACCATTCATTAAAGAACTTCAAGTTCTCTGTGAATCTTCTGAGTTTCTCCTGTCACTTCATTAACAGCTAATTGAGCCGGTTTCCATTTATCCTTAAATGCGACTGCTTCTTCAGGGTCAATCAAGGAGATCATGGATCGTGGATCAAACAACGCACAAACATCCTTGCCGTTCCGCCGGACTGTCAGGTACACTCGGTTGTCGGTTATAACTCAGTCATCGCCTATTCCTTACGAGTCGACTGTTTCGGCACTGAACCCTTGAGTATACCTGTAGCCAGACGGGACAGCGGACTGCCCAGTGAACCTGCGAATACTTTACCGGCAACACTCTACATTTAAGTACTTAGTGTGTAAAATGTCAAAACTTAGATTGGCTATACACCATTCTAGAATCTGAAATCGACTTTCTAAGAATGCAAAGGCCGTCACGTGTAATTTTTTATATATATAGATATAGCTTGTGACGAGTATCTCGCCGTGGTCGCCGTTGTACTGAGCTCGTGTTCGCAGCCTTGACCATGCGCTGAGTGGGGGGCACCTGGCTGCGCGAAATTCGGCGCACCGCGGTAATTGTCGCGCGGGAGCGCGCGCGGGCCGCAGCGGCTAATCAAGGAGAGAGGGCAATTAGGCGCGCGATCGGCCCTCGATCCTTGCTCGATCGCACGATTTGAGTCAGTGTGTCTCGGGACACGGTTTCTCACGAGACTATTAGCGGCGAAGCGCCACGCTTTTCGCGCGACGCGCTTATAAATAGCTAACAGAGAGAGAGAGAGGACTGTGGAGAGAGAGAGAGAGAGAGAGAGAGAGAGAGAGCAGTGCACCGAAGTGCAAGTGCACTCACCTGCCGTTTCGAGTTTGCGTACTTGGGACGCTTTGATCTCGCCCTAGTGGCTGCAGATTGGCGAAACAAGGAGATAGCGCCAACAACCAGGCGGAGGGCATTCCCACCAAGTTAAAGATTGCCGCCGCCGCCTATGTAAGTAATATCGATACATATATTTTGTGTAGCGCGCGCGATCATCCGCGTCGGGAGAGCGAGAGAGAGAGAGAGAGAGAATAGATAACGATAGTTAGAGTAGATAGCGTCGATCAAATTGTCCGTTTGATCATTTGTAAATATAATAAATATTTATTAATTAAAAAAAAAGTGAAACATCCGCGTAATTATTTCGTACGCCTTTTCCTATTTTTCGCATTCCCTATAGTGGCGAGCACCCAGTCTCGCTCCGCCGCGTCCGCGGATTTTCCGTGCAGCGACATCGAGCGAGGAGAGGACAGTCCTTAAGTCGCGTGGTGGCTGGGAGCCGGGGCGAGCTTAGCCACCCGGTAACCGCCACGTGACAAGCTTCATATAATACTGAATGGATATATGCTGCTATATAGGTTATAGATAAAAAATTAGATATTTATTAAAGAATGATGTTTCTTTAATTGCAGCCTATTAATATGTATTGTCTAAAATTAGTCTTAATTTATATATCTTCTTATAAGATAATTTTATTTCAATAAAATTAAAATAAATTTATCGATTAGACAAATATTAAAAATCCATTCAATACTTATAAAAATGTAACAAGTAAGCATATGCAGACTAAAGTTAAATTTCTTGTTATTATTTATTTATAGGTTATTTCATGTAATATCTATTTTCTTTATTTTTGCCTTTGAGGCTAAATTCCTTTCAGTAAAATCAAAATACATTCATCGATGAGCTTAAAAAAGGTATTCATAAAATGATGAACATTTAAAAAGTCAACCAGTGCACTCGCTGACTTTTAAAATTTTCATCATTGCATATCTTGCTTTGTTCAACGATGAATGTATTCTAATGTATGTACGCATGCACATATCTTTCTCAACTCTGAGTAGAACTGTAAAACCCGGTACTAAAAATTTTAGAACTGAAAATTCCTATTTTAAAGCATAGGCATGCTACATCTAGTATAGTAAATTGATGTGATCAGTACCAACAATGTAAGTGGTATCGTCAGCATCATAAATGTACTAGCTAAGAAGCAGATCAAAAGGTTCTAGTATTAGAATATGTTCTGTTACTGAAATCTAGTACCTTTATTTTCGGTGGAATCTTCTCTCAGTGCAAGGTCCAAGAGACATGTCTCTTGTCCTGCCCTGGGGTTTCTCAGATTTTTCCTGCCATTGAACATGTAGCACTGTTCATTCAATTGGACACGCGTCGACCTGGGCCCCGTAGTGGGTGGCTGCCCTTGACCGTGCTGTCCATTGCCAATTCTGACACCCCCTTGTCGAGGAGACAAATTCAAGCGCATTGGCGGCATATGCTAGGGGATGTTCTTTGGGTTCAACTCCAAGCTCACGAAATGGAACTCCCGAAGAGCTTTCGCTATTTTCTCCGGCCGTACTCCTCGTGGCAACTGGCGCAGCGTCATTAGTCGTTCGGTTATCATATTGAACAGCGTCTTATTCCCGAGGGAAAGGACGGCAACCACAACTCATAGCAAATCAATGGAGGACTCAGTGACTGAGCATCAAAGTTGTCGTCGTATCCCCTCACCTAGGGGATATTAAGATTGGGCCGGGCGACCATGAGCATGAAACGCCATAAGCGCTCTCGTACTTCGCTATGGTCACCCTGAAAGCAAAGATTGTTCTGGCACAATTCCATCACTACCTTCTGCATTGGCATGTCTCGGGCATGCCTCTGCAGATGCATTGACTTTGTGGCAACCTCTCACAAGACATGCAGTTACTTATAATAGTGCTCGCAAACTCTATTAATTGCTCGCAAGCACGCCGCATCATCGCCTCCTTCTCCTCGTCCAGACTAATCGGCTCGATGCCACTAATAGAGGACCTGTCGCTATTGGTCCTCCATTATGGGCCCAACTTCACTTAATGTGTGGTCGCGTCAGCATTCGGTGGCAAAAGAGGAAATACCTCCTTGGAAAAACCCTCCCCCCACTTATAAAATGCTATATCTCACCTCTGCGCGCTATCCAATCTATGCTGTAACTAAAATAAACCCAAACACATTAAAAATAAAAAAAAATTCTGCACCTCGCACCTAAAAAAAATATAAACATAATAATAATAAATCAATAATTAATAAATATTAAATAATTATTAATACAAAGAAATTAGAATTTATTATTAATTATACTAAGCGCGCGAATTGATGCGATCGCTGCTGCACACACAGACAGTACAAATAAACTGCTATACCCTTTACTTTCAGCATTAATCAACAGCCGGCGGCCTCCTGGGTCAAGCAGTTGACGCATGCTTCTCGCAGGACCTTTAACTACCGGGCACGAACGGATAGTGGCGTTTGCGTCTTGAACAGAATGCGAACATAAACAGCAATTTTTTTATTTTCTCTAAAAAAACAATATAGAATATTATTTTATTCAATATTTTGCAATATCCAATTAAATTTTTTTTATTTCTTTTCCTCAAAGAAAATTACAAAATATTCAATTTAATATTTTGCGCGATATTAAAATCAATTTAATACCGCAAAATAACAAATTAAAATTCAGCTCCGCGCTTTGAAAAAGCATAGAGCCACAAAAAGGACCCCCCTCCATTCGCACATATATACACTCACACAACTTTAACTCTAATTCTACACAAAAAAACTGGCGCGTAAATTTCGCGCCCCCTGTCTTGACTGAAAAACCAGATCGATTCGGCAAGAAGACAATGCTATGTGTTTCATGGGGCCAGAGTGGCGTGGTGTATTATGAGTTGCTAAAAACTGGTGTAACAGTTAATACTGATCACTACCAACAAAAATGATTAATTTGAATCATGCATTGATCGAAAAACGAGCAGAAGACGCGGCAAGGTAATTTTGCTCCATGACAATAAACCTTATAAAGTTTTTAATAAATTGAAATGGAAGATAAACTTATTTATACCCATTAAATATATATTAATAATGATATAAAACTAAATTAGGTAAATCAACTACTGTATAAATTTAAACATGGCACTAGATACGAGACTCGAATTTTATGATAACATACCTATAATACATTTTTAGTACATTTGTATTAACACGTATAGCTACAAAATCGGTTATAATTTAATTATCTTTAAAACTTAATATTATGTGGTAGTGAAACTGAAGTACCTAAAGCGCATTTATGCCAGTAAATTATGGCAACTATAAACTTGTGCTAAACTTATGCTGGCTAACTAAATATGTATAATTGTAAGTATCGTTCTTTACAAGTCTCAATTTAAAGAAGTATTATGCTTCTAACCAATTATAACTGCGCTCATAATATAAATGAAAGTTTCGTTTATCATTCTCAAACCTTAGTCATGCTAGTTTTTTCTCTGTTATATCGAGTATGTGTTTGTTGATGCATGCAGTTTAACAAAATTAATAAATTTAAGTGCGATTTAAATAAAACACAAAACGAACATAATACATTGAACCCGAAAGTGACATACGTGTACGTACACATACGTATATATGTATGTATTTCTAACATTTTTATTTATATAGGATTGAGAATCTAAAACTGATTTAAAAAATAAATTTTATACAAACTGGCTGAAAAGATATTTGAGTTTTCATCTTGGTTATGTTCGGAATGGATAAACAAGTTGAAGGTACGGAAACATATTTTTGTTTTATGTTAGAATACGTAACAACTTATCAAGAGAACCATATTTGTATTATGTTCATTATTAAACATTTTACTATTATTTAGAAAATCTAAGTTTTACTTGTACATATCTATTAAACACTGCTACTTTAATCGTATACTTGTTTTATATGAAATTATTAAATTTATATTTAGGCTTTGATTATGCTTTTGAAATTGGTCGCATAGATCTTCAAATAGTGGGATTATGGCCTTATTCAAAAAAGACAAAAATAAAAAGTATAATGTCTTTATTTTTATTCACTATATCATTAAGTACTATAATTATCTGCAGTAGCGCAACGCAAATCGCTCAACTTATAATTATATGGGGCGATTTAGTTGGTGTAACACACAATCTTTCTGTAACCAGTTTACCTGTTGTAATTAATATTATTAAAATGATTGTTTTCCGATTTTACCAGAAAGGTAATAATTGCTTATTAAATTTATTAATCAATGTTCTTATAACGTAAATAATCTTCCAATGATATGTAATTTTATTATAATATATAACTGGATTTAATATTATATGATAATTTCTTAATTTCAATAATGTTGATAAAACTATATAATGAATATAATATTAGTTTTGAGATTTTCACATAATACTAAATGTTTATAATGTTAGATTTTAGAAAGTTGTTGTTATCAGCCATGAATGATTGGAAGGTTTATAAGTCGCACATCGAAACTCAAAATATGATCATGAATGCAAGAAAAGTCCGAAAAATGTGCTGTGTTTGTCAGATTCTGGGCATTATCTCCTTTTATGGACAGTTATTAATTCGTATATTCGAGGAATTAGATATAGTGCCTAGTTCATCGGAGAAGCGAAAACCAATGCTCGACTCATACATCCCATATAATTACAAACCTAGTCCCATATATGAAATCACATGGTTTTTTCAATGTGTAGGTTTTAATCTTGTCAAATCCATTTATTGTGGGATATATTGCTCTTTTGTCAGCTTGATTTTGCACCTTCTCAGTCAAATACAAAATTTGAAGTGGAACCTTGAAAATATAGATAGTCAGAGAAGCGAGTTTAGATGGAAAATTCGACTCATCATCGAGAGACATAAGTACCTGAACAGGTTGGTTATCAATTTAGTATGTAACAAAATTGTCAAAGTAATATAAAAGTCACATTGATAAAAAATTTCTTAGAATCAAAGAATCAAAGAAGTTAGTTATAATTCTGATAGAATATATGATGTAATACTTTTTTTAGAAACCGACACTATGTACTTGTGGCGTACTGAAGCGCAAGCAGTGACATTTTGTATACATGTATACGTATGCGTCGGATTAAACTATTATTGTTGGATTAAAGCATCGAGCGATTCTCGAGAGGACCAGGCCCTGAGTTAAAGGGACGCGCCCATGTATTGTTGCCTTTGCTGCATCTGCGATGAGCAGGGGGCATGGACCTCGACCAGGTGCCGCGAGCGCCGCGTGTTATCCAGAATTGGCGAATTTCATTTTTGCGACAGTTTTGGAGTGTCACTCTCGCGTGAAGCAGCGTCGCGTTCGGCATCGGGGGAGTGCTTTTGCGTGACGGAGTTTCGCGTCTGGCGCCGGTTAAGCCACGAGCACCCGATGCCATCGCGGGAACAACCAGATTAGCACTGGAGGAAAAGGGCGCACGGGGATTAACCACTTAACCCAGAGTGAGCAGGCAAAAGCGCGACGCATACCTAGTCGTATTCTACGCGGAGTGCGGGGTGTAGGAGCCGAGGAAATGGTAGAGACGGAGAGCAGCTCACGTGTAGCAAGAATGCGTAAGGGCCGAGTGGCTGCGAGCAGTTGGCGTATCGGGCGCGGAACTTGCTCAAAAGTATTCGCCGAGAGCACATGATATCGATGCCATTGCTTTTATTTTCTTTTGTATTCACCTGCGCATTGGAGCTACCATATATAACTGTACATATCTACATTAATTTCTCTTTCTTGTCACGAACAAAATTGTACTCTTCTAGTTGTCCAATTTGGGATGGGATTAATAAAAAGGCAAAATTAAGACACAATGCCTGATTTACTGTTTACGCTTTTTTTTTATTTTTTTTACTATATACTTCACGCGCTTAATTAACTCGTGAACTTGACTGCTCTTATCCGTGGTTGCTTCTAAACTGCCTTAAACTATATAAATGTGAAAAAACAAAATTGGGTTTATATAGAATCTAGGTAGGAATTCAAATTCTATTTGTAGTAGTAGGATTCTAAGAATTTTTTTAAGTCACTGTTGATAAATTATTTCATTATTATGACATCTTATAGTAATATTATTCTGATTCATTATGCTAGATTTGCACAACGTGTAGAGGATATTTTTAACTTAATACTGTTTTTTGAAATCCTCTGTTGTACAATATTAATTTGTCTTCAATTTTTCGGACTAGTAGTGGTAAGTTTTTTTATTGATTCAATTCTTTTAACCTTGACAATCAAGTTATCCATTGAATAATTTAGCTATTAATGAAATTTTAGTTAATTTCTTCTGGTGTAGGTCTATTCAATCCTGAAGTTTTATTTTTGATCATTTATATCACGCTTGTTGTATTCCAACTATTTTTTTCGTGCTTTGTTGCTGATAAACTACGGGTTGAGGTACGAATATTTCAAACAAACTAAAAAAAATATTTTTTCAAAAATAAAATAATTTCTTTAATATTATAAACAAAAAAAGTTTAATCGTTAAAATAATAATAAATATTACTTTACGAAATTCAATAATGTAACTGCATATTTAAAAATTTTATTTTAAATTTAGTATTTATGTTGTATATTTATTAAAAATGTGTTAATTTTATCACATAATATTAATAATAAAATAAGCTACAGTGGTATCGAATAAAATATTTTTAAATATTTTTAATTTTAAGTAATACATATTTAAGAATAAATAAAATTGTAATTTTACAGAGTTTATCAATATGTACATCAGCTTATAACTATGAGTGGTATAATCTGTCACCACATGATGTAAGAAATTTAATATTCATCATGCATCGTGCCGAGAAACCTCTACAAATAACAGTAAACAAATTTTATGCATTTTCTCTTCAACTTTTTAGTAAAGTATGTTAAGCGTAATCTTAATTTTTCTATTCTTTCTTTATTATGAATTAATAATAATTTAACTTTTGCAGATTATAAAAACATCATTAGGTTACTTATCAATATTACTTGTATTGAAAAATAAATCACTATAATCGTAAGAAGTATAATTGTATTTGTTAAAATTTATATTTATAGTATAATGGATAAATATTAATATGATGATGCCACTTCTGGTAATTTCTGTAAATTGAATTCTGCACTGAAATTAAAATGTTTCTATAGGAGGCGTGACACAGTTGCTCGCACTTCAGTGGAAGACTGAGTGCTGTTTTTGCCGATTTTTATGTCTAGGCTTGCGCTCAATAGCCTGGGAACAAAGCCGAAAAGGAGTAACCACTTTTTATGGCATACCTTGTAGGGATTATCTTCCAGGCGAGAGTCTATGGATTTCTCCAAGACATTGCCCTCTCTTTGTTTAACCGGAAAAGCTTTTCCCGGTTTTTTAGGTTATTGAATTTTACTAATACGGTTTACAAAATTTTAACAATGATTTGTGGTCCTTATAAGTTTCGTAAGGCGGTTGGCGCTACGAATTAGTTACATTACAGTTCGTTACAATTTCAAGATAATTCGTTATTTCGCAATTCATATTGAAAGGTGGAAATAGTAAGTATTGAAAAAATAAAATAGTCTAGCCCTTACTTTGAATTTTATCCGTACGGTGGATGCACAAATAATGGCTTGTCAGTTTTTGGAAGAACTGAGACTAGGCCGTTATTCGGATGAACGGCTGATTTGATATGGTTTAAGACCAGAGGCCTATCAAATTAGCTGGTGTACGGTTAACTTAATATGGTTTAAACAAAATGGCTTACAACAAAAAGGACTAATGAATAAAGATATTTTTTGGGCAAGATTAAGTTATAATTAAAAAATAGGTATAAATTAGGTAGAAATCATAAAAATTATTAAATGAGATTTTGAAATGAAATAGTAATACCTTTGATTATAGAGGTTAAACTTTTTTTTTATAGAGATGCTCACTTGCCAATGGTTCAATGATGCCACGCGCTCATTTTGCACCCTGCAATCCATTGATGCGGTTTCGGCCCTCGACAATTGCCTCCCCCCGGGCATTTCTTTTACACTCCAAAATTAAAAATATCCCACTAAAAATGCTTATAAAAGAAAAGTTTATATAAACAAATGCCGAAAAAATATGGATGTGCATACGGTATGTTTGGTAATTTCATTATTTTAGTCAAACAGGTAGGGAAGCCCAAAAATTTTAGTTTAGATAGATGAACTCTTAGATACATTCTTGAAATCTTGCTTGAGAAAATTATAATTAAATATTGATGGATTGAAACAATAATCTTTGAGAATTCTATTTTAACGGCAATATTTTAACGGAATTTTGAATATTAGCATAAAAATAAACTTGAAAATTCAGAAATAAATAAAACTGTATATAATATTTAAATCATAAAAGAAGGAATAATCGATTACTCGATAGGTATTTGCATAATTCTGATAGTTTTTAAAATTCAATATATGGTACTTTCTCACTAGGATTACTGATCCAAGATCTGTGATTATGGAACTGAAGACTCAGATTAAAAGAGGACGTACTTATAAGCTACGTTGTAGGTATTAGAGGAGACCTCGGACATGGCATGTATGTTATCAGAATGATTGCATATGATTCACATGCACAAGTTTAAAATTTTTAGAATGAAAATCTTATGCTGACTATGATGGATGTATTATTGTTCAGTTTATTCTTGAAAAACATAAATGGAAGTATATACCATAAATCTTACTACTGGTTGACAGATATTTTTTAAAGCTTTTATATATATATACACACATATGTATACATATATATATGTATAGATATAATTCTAACGTCATTAAAAATTTTATAACGAATTTATGCGATTTTTAAATGATTATTCTTTTTATTTAACGTATTAATCTTTATACATAGTAGGAAGAATAGATCCCTTACCACCGAGTTTACCACCGCCTATGTTCTTATTCATATACAGAGCTTCTTCGCTTGTCGATTGATTCGAACGAGTCATTTATAAACCCTGTTTTTCGCTTTCCATGAAGCATAATAGTGTAGATAGTTACTATTTCTCTAAATACATTTCGTACATCAATTGCATTATCTTGTATGCAGATCTGAAGCTTCCACATATGGTTAGAATTGACTCTTATCGTAGCCATAAGAATTAACCTCCTGCGCAAGTGTTCATATAGAAAGCGGTGTAGTTGATATCTTGTCACGCACTACAAAAACATTACATTTTATTAAAGTAATACACCAATATATGATAAAAATATTATATTAGAATTGCCTTAAAAAATTAAGTAACTTTTAGGTTATAGATGTATCACTTGTGTATAAATTTAAAGTATTTTTAAACCGACGCAATTTTTTCACCATTATTTTATGCTAAAATTAACTAGTTTTTTAAAGAATAGTCGGTTAAACTAGTAGTTAATTATCTGCAATTTAGTCACTTATTAATATATTACTTAACATTTCCATCAAAGTAATAATCATATTGTTTTATATATTTGTTATAAACAAATCAATTTTCAATTTTTCATAGTAAACCACTTTAATTAAATTAAATTTTAGTTTATATTAAAATTTGTAAATATAAAAGTTAATATCATTTTTATACTTTTAAAGAATTAATTTATGTAATAATGCTGGAAAGTTGAGTTTTCAAACTGCAGCTAATGCGGAGGCAAATACAGTATAAGAGAAATTTTATATGTTCTTTTTCTCGAGTCCAATTTTTTTATTCAAACGAAATCGATAGCAACTAGAACTGTGAGAGTTTTACGATAATCGTTTGGTTCGCATTATGAATTTTTTTATTCTCTGAGCATGCGCCTTTTAGAGAGAAGTACTGGGAACTTTTAGCAATTCTGTCATCAGTCTGTTAAAGCTGCCCAAGAAAGAAACTTCTATGAATAATAAAAAAGGTAGAGATACATTTTAAACACGATATTTTTAAATATTTTTTTGAATATAAGATATTGAGTTGAGTATAAAATTTATATAGAATTATAAAAAGTAATGTTATAATATCACATTTTACATAAATAAAAAATTTGTTTGCACTTAACATTTTGTATAAAAATTAATGTTATATAATTGATACTAATGTCACTTAAAAGATAATTTTAAAAAGAAAATTATATTAAACGATTATGATTGTTTGTGGTAGGAATTGATTCATTTTCATTTTTATTGATTTTTAAAAATTAATGAATAATAGTAATAAATAATAATAATTTTTTTAACATAAATATTGTAATTTTGTAGGATATACGGTTGCTTTCGGTATAAGTCGGGTGAATCTGAAGATGGTAGGACTGTGGCCCTGCAAAAAATATAAAGGACGATTAACGAGATTATTGCTTACTTTTTCAATAGTGAGCATTCTTGTATCAATGGTTATACCACAAATGACACAACTTCTGATAATTTGGGGTAATATAGATAGTATGTCCGACATCATATCTACTGCTCTTGTACCTGTTGGTTTAACAGTTATGAAAATGTTGGTCTTTATTCATTATGGAAAAGGTATCCATCAATAATATTTAAATTTAATATATTTAGTTTGAAATTATATGTAAAGTCTTAAATGAATTGGAGAAATAATATATACCATACAAAATTTATACTGCACAATTTTACATTCTTCCTACATGATATAATATAATACATCAGTATATATATTATCCATAATATTATTAAAAATGGTTATGTCTAGACAACAAGCTTGCAATATTTAAAGTAAAAAAGTTTATTTAAAAAAGGTCAATTTATAGTTAGTTAATTTGATTCTAATATATAAAAATAAGAATCAAATATAAATTTAAGGATTGCCAACGTTGCTGTCTTTAATCAAAGGTGACTGGAATAGGTCTAAAACATCCCGTGAATTTGATATTATGTGGATTCATGCAAAACTATCACAAAAAATGTCCTCAATCTGTTCATTTCTGGGGATTTTCACGGTATGTAGTTACACCATTCAAAGGATTTTCGAAGAATTGAGAATAGTGCAGAGTACCTCTTTTCGGGATCCACTTTTTGATGGTTACTTCCCGTACGATGAAAAGTCAAGTCCTGCTTTCGAGATCACCTGGTTACTTCAATACATTTTCACGATGATAGCTACTTTTGCTTACTCTGGTCTTTACTGTCTTTTCCTTTCCCTAGTATTTCATCTTTGCGGACAACTTAATATTCTCAGAGAGCAAATTTTTTGTCTTACAAACTTCAAAGAGAATCCACAAAACACGTTTCAGGCAAAGTTAGGTGAAATTGTTGACCGCCATGATGAACTAAATAAGTTAGTAAAATACAATTTTCATTATGTTACTCTATGTCTTAACATTGTTTATATTATTTATAAGGAATTTAAATTAAGAAACATAATTTCGAATAATAATTACAAAGATTTGCAGAAATAATTGAAAAATCTTTCAATCTTATATTTCTTGCTGAAATTTTAGCGTGCTCTATACAATTTTGTATGCAAGGATATATACTAATAATGGTCAGTTTGGTGTTACTTGTATTTCAAGTCTAAAATAAAACATACATTGCTATTAAAATAAAAATTTGCATACATTTAGGTAGGATCAAAAAGAGGACTGGAATTTTTCATGAACATTTTTTTTATGATCTTGTACGTAATGCATGTAGGTGTGCATTTATTTGTATGTTGCTATGCAGCCGAAAAACTACAGGAAGAGGTACATTAATTGATTGATTAAAGTAAAATAAACAACCAAAATACTTTTAGAAAGCAAAATATTTAAAAGTATTTCAGAGATTTATTTAATAATTTAATTAATAATTTTAAATATTCTTTATTTTTAAATTTAAAAAAAGAATATTACTTATCCAATTGAAGCTGATTTTACAATTTTATATATATATTACATTGAACATTATAATTTTACTATCATTTTTCTAGAGTTTATCTATTGCTCAGGCTGCTTATAATTGCAATTGGTTTAAATTATCTGCCAAAGATAGTAAATTACTAATAATGGTAATGAATCGTGCTAAAAATCCTATTGAAGTAACAGCTGGAAAATTTTGTGTTTATTCAATGAGTCTTTACGCTAAAGTAAAGTTGATTTGTTTCTTCAATTTCTTAAAATTTCAATTCTTCTTTAATGTGCCACTTTTTTAGACTTTAAAAACTTCTGGATGCTATTTGTCAATGCTGCTGGCTGCGAAAGATAGAGTAATATAGAACGTAATTAAATGATTTTTGTAGATTAAGAAAAAAGCAATATTATATAGACTACTCATTTCGTATAATTTTGTAATGTTTAAAGCTCGTTACATTGATCAAAAATTGCCAGAAATACTACTTTGGAATACTATTAGTCAAGAAAATGTATGTATGAGCGTAACTAAATAGGACATAAAAGGAGAGAAGCAGATCGATTTTCTTAATTCACAAATTATTCAACATTTCTGATGCATCTATCGCTTTATCTTCATACGACTGGGATATACAATACAGTTCTATCAGTCAGTCAAAGAGCTCATATCCTTATTTTTGTGAGGTACGCAAGATTGCTAGGTGTATAACTATAACATTTTATAGTTTCTATAATAAATAATTAATTTATTTTAAACTTACTTATTCATGGTTTATTAATTTATTACATTTATAAATATTAAAATATTTTTATCAAACAATTTTTATTACAATATAAATAATGATACGCAGGAGATTTTCGGGAAAACTCAACGCGTGCATTGGCTTCGTGGCGTTTGCTTCTCTCGGGCGCCGAGAGGACACTAAACTATGATTGATTCGCGCCCGAAAGATTCGCGGACTCCCCGCCTTTTCTTTGTTTAACTTTACAGGTAAACTTAGTTCAGCCCGTGTTGGCCTTGACGGGCCCAGCGCCTGGCGCTCGTTACAATATTATGTAATATTTTACTATAATCTTGTAAATAATAAATGTGTAAATTATTAAACTAAAATAAATCTTTTACGTAAAAAAACTTTTTTTATTTATCATAAATAGTAATAATAGGCTACAATTCCTGTCAAGGTAATACCCGAATTACAATTTTTGATAACTCGTATTTCTGAAAAAATGAAATAAATATGATAAAAAACAATAATAAATAATAATAAAATGAAAAAAATAAATGTTAATTATATTTTAATAATTAGAATACTTATTTCTGTTTATAATAAACAAAAAGGCCTTTTAAATAAAAGATTTATCTTTGTTATTGTTTGCTATAAGTTTAATAAACTTATTATTTACATAGTTATACTAAAAAATTATTTTTATTAAAATAATATTATAACATGATATACAAATAATCTCTACACGAATTTCGATAGAAAGTTTATCTGTTCCTTTAATTCCTTGTTCTTGAACTGTGATCACGATTTTTTCATACATATATTTGTATCTACTTCTTTATTTTTAGGAGTTCTTAAAAGTGGATTTATTTCATCACGTTCTTTTGGTGTGATTTTGTAAGAAACATAAATTTGAAGATTGTGTAAAGGAATCATAGGTCCAAGATAAGTCAGTTTTTGAATCATATTTCTTGTCCATATAAGTGTTTCAAAATTGGTATAAAATATTCCAAGACTTTAGAAATCCCAATTATTCGATTGTTATTAAAAAAGAAATGTTTTACAACTCATCCTGTATAACAAGTTTTAATTTATAAAATAAATAACAAATAATTGTAAATTGTGAAACACAGAAATACAAATTAAAAAGTAAAATTCTAAAATACATTCTAAACTTGCATTAACCTTTGCTCAATTAAATTTTTATGTTACAAATTTATACTCACTTACGAATGTTGCATCTAAATCTTCTATGACCAGTAGTTTGAATTATTAAGAATGCACCTTATTAATTTTTGTTTGTTTATATGCGTTTATTTGTCGAAAATTAACACGAAAATTTTTCTCTAATGACTGCTCCTGAAAAATAACATACAGTATCAATATATTAAAAATATGTATCGCAACAAAAAACTGCCTTAAAACATTACGTATATGACGATAAATAAATGCGGCTATGAACATAATCTTAAATTCAAAACATTATGATGTATTTCTACTGTATTGTTTTATTGACTCATGCATTGATGGTTTATCTATAATTCTTCTGGCTGCGTACTCCAGAAGCAACGTGATTTTAGTCTTGGATTAACTTCTGTAGCATTGCCAATATTATTTAAAATTTTTGGTGGGTGTCAACAGCCCAGCAGGGGGCTGACACTCCGTATTATTTGATGGCAACGTTTCGGAATAGTTATGGCTAACTCCACCAGTATGCACCACTATCGAATCGGATGTATTTACCTATACTTGCGATCATTTGGTTCATACCAAATCGGCTATCTTCGGTTTTCTGAATAGGGCATGTACTTTTGCTTCGTTGGAAATTGAAATAGGAGAGAAAAAATAGAGCAGAAATGAGCAGAAGAAAAATGAGCGTATTTGAAGGAAATCTTTATCAACTTAATTTAATTTAATCTATTATCGGAATTATATACATGATTGATAAAAATAAAAATACTTATATCTATTGTCTAAAACACAGAATTTATTATTATAAAACATTTTTCACATTTTTCAAAAAGCTTTCTTACGATTCTAAGTCGTCCACTAGAGAAGAATTGTGCTGCAGAACAAATTTGCTAACAACAATTCAATTAGTACGTAAAAAATAACATTTTTATCACAAGATTCGTCACAATTGTATCACAGAGCTATTGTTGAGCTTATTTCTAAATTGAACACATTTTTCATAATTATTTACTACATACATAGTATTTAAATTTATTATAAAACTATTCAAGGAATAATTGTTGATAATAAAAAATGTGCAATTTCTTTATTATACAATAGTTTCTTATTTGTTTTAGTTGGATTGCACTGTGATTAACATAAATATTTAATTTATAAAAGAATTCACATAATTTTCATCTGTCAATTAGAGTAGAATACTACTGTAAATTAATAATAGAATACTACTAACTTTAATTATTTTTAAAGGTAATTAAATATTAATATATTTAAAGCAATTAAATATTATTTTTATTTCTTAATATTATAGTTTCTTGATATTTTCAACGAGCTATTACTATAATTGAATTAAAATTTTCAAGATCATTAAAAAAAACAATTTCTTGTAATACTTTATTTAATGTTTCAAGTATACTTTTAATATATAAAATAAAGATTATATGAATACTTATTTAAATTAATTGTTTTTCGTTTCGTTATTCTAACTTAATAACGATTTTTTATAAAAAAATAAATAAATGTAAATCTATACACGAACTAAACTACACCATGTAATATATTTGTTTATTACGGTATAGCGGCAATACACGTACACAAGCAATACATTAAGCGTAATGGGCATGAATAAATTCGAAGATAACCAAAGTGATCCGAACTATTCGATCTAATTCGAAAATGCCTGAAGTGGTCCAAAGTAGTTCGAACTATCAGAAAAATTCGAATGCGGCGCTTACTGTCGGAGATGGCCAGTACTAAATAATTCGTTGTCACTCGGTCTATTTGAGTGTAAGCCCCTATTAGCCCCCTGGGCCCCAGTGCGACATTGTATCTGGTTATTAATCATTATAAAGTCATTATAAAAGATTATTATGTCTGAATTATTATTAAAGCTTGATGCTACTAAAGCTGAATTTATTAGTTTTTACAGGTGAGTATATAAATATACCGTAAATTCTCTCTTTTTATTAGGATACAATTTTTTTTTCTTTTTTTTACTGATCTTAATAATACAGTTGGAGACATTAAAATAAGAAATTGTAAGTATTTTACAAGTTTCAGAGTTAAACGTTGAAAATTAAATTTGAATCGTGGACAATATTTTTAACAATTTCTATTAATTATATATCATAAATTAATCTTATTTTTATTTTATTAGTCATTAATAAAAATATTTTAGTGAAAATAAAATAATCCGTATTTTCTGTAAATATCAACATTTTCTTTTATTAAGTTAAAAGAATTTTATACTAATCTTATAGTTAAGTTAAAGAAAATTGCAAAATACCCATAATTCTTTTTTTCATATCACCAACCGTATTCTTTAGATCAGTATATACCTAATAAAAAGAAAGAATTTACATTTTTTATTATTATTTATTATTAAATACTCCCTATGATTAATATATAATAAATTTAGCTTTAGTAGCATTAAGCTTTAATAATAATTTGACTTGTCACGGTGACGCACAGTTCACAACGTTGGATTTATGTTCCGACTCGGTTCTGCACATTACTATAGATACACGTGCTTGGTAGTAACGCATCGCACTAGGTAAGTTGGCATGGTACGATAATGTGTGTACTATGTGCACGCTGGGGCCGTTGACATCCACCCAAATTTTGGTGCTTAAAATTAGCACTTTATGCAACGTTGATCAGGAACTTCATTGTTTTGTTAGCTCCCGAGTACTCACCGATTTTGTGGAAAAAAAACGGGCAAGGACAAGCAATGCTGAAAAATTACGCCGGTACGCGTACCCTCACTCATACAGTTTTCCTGTTTTTGTGAATAATATTACTAAACATTATATACTTTATTTGTAGATTAAAATCTTTCGAATAGAATTTTAAGTTATATATTTAAATTATATATAAATATGAATTTCTGAACTAAATGTATAAATATTTTTAAATCACAAATAATTAAATACAATATTTAAGATATTCATTTCGAAATTTAATTTCACGTATTTATTAATACGTAATGAAAATTTTTATTGTAAATATTTTAATCTGCAGAGTAGGCAAATTATATTTTAATGAAAAAACATTATTGCTACTACAAAATTTCTCGTTACAAGCACTTAATATTTTGTATACAAATTGTACAATGTAATTTTATTGTATCCATGTTAATCTGAAAATTATCATACAAAAATAATATAAATCTGAGAGCACAAGTATACATTGTGCATCTTAAATATGTTTATGGATTAAGAAACAATTCAAATATATATAATCTAAACCGTTTATTGTAAAATTATCGGTTTTATAATATTTTCACATATTCACATTTATATAATATTATCAATTATTGCCTCATTGCCAATAAAACTGATATATAACTGGCAGATGTCTTCATTAACTATTCAAGAATTACAAAGAAAACATTTACTGTTCATAACATTTAAAAATCGTAAATAATATATAAAGATTTCTTACTGATGAAAACGTATCCAATGAAAAAACGAGGATTTTTCCAGCTGTAATTGTGAAGGGGTTTTTTGCTCGTAGTGTAATAAACATCAATGATTTTGCTTCACTCATATGCATTTTATACCAATAACATTCATATGTTGCGAATTGCATATCCATGCTCTAAAAATGGCATATAATCATAAATAATAATCATATAATAATAAATAATATTAATCACATTTATTTTATAATAAATTATGCATTTAAGTATATGAGATATGAAAAATAGGTTTTGTTGATGAAGATTATAAAGTATTATAATAAGAAACTATAAATTCAAAACTATATAAGGGTTGTATTATCTTAAAATTTTAAGTGCGATTTATAAATGCAACACCATAGTCACAAAGAATATAGCCTTGCTGTCTACATTTTGATATAATTATAATAACTGCGAATGTCAGTAATACTGATTAAACATAGCTTTGACTCACTTTGGCCCGTAATAGCTCAGACACGTAACAGCAAATAAATAAGTTCGATGATAAGTACATAAAGTATCCTATTACAAATACTACTTCAACATACGTTCCGGATTCATCGAAAAGCATCTAATAAAAATAAGATTTTCGTTAAAAATTTGTTTGTTTAAGAGTTAAATTTTCCATGTAATAATATTTACCGTAATAGTTTGGAATCCTAAGAGACAGAATATTATAGAAAAATTTAATAGCTGTACAAGATTTGCAGGATTAAAAATATCTTCTATTTTCATCGTAATTCTACATAGAAGATTTAAGTTAGAATCTTTTAAATAAATACTAACATCTTAAAAAAATTTATTCTATATAATTTAAATGGATCTACTCCAATTGTCAAATTATTTTTTATTTATGAATAAATTATACGATTATGAAATAATCAGTTTCTATGTTTAATCTTGAAAGCCAATTAATTTTGAAACTTGTTATTTTATAAAACTATGAAATACTGAAATTATTAATTACTATGAAATGATTATTTTAATCTATGAAAAAAAACATAATTTGACTACAATATCTTTTTAGTAAAAGCATCGTTACTTGATATTTAAATTTGAACATCATGAATCTATTACTCACAACTTCATTCTTGAATTTAAATAGAGTCGTAATAGTAATAACATGTAAATTAGAAACAAACTGGTGGAAAAATAAACATGAATCATACATGATCGTTCGAAAAGAATGTTTAAGACCTGTACAAGTAGTTGTGTCGCTCGACGATGGCCGATATTTCATTTCTCAAGATATTACGACTATCCCTATCATCGAATTTAAAGTCGATTGCCGTTAAATTCTGTAAACGATATTTTAAACAATCGAGCTGTCCGCATACATGCAATACTACTGTAAGAAAAAAAGTTTCGAAGCCGACGAAGCCTGTAGTACTAATAATAGTACTGATGCATTGGCAGAAGCAAGTAATTTCATAATTTGGAGATTTTTGACTATTGTAGGGGATATATGCGTCGAGGTACAACAATCGTCCGTCCATTTTTATTGTATACCGACGAACGAAATGAATAATCAGATAAAATATGCAAGTGCCTTGACCTAAAATTATGCATATCGTTGACAGAAATCTGGATATATCTGCACTTTCGTTCATCATCTTTATCTGATGTTTTGATTTCACTTTTTGCCAGTCAGTACGTACCATTTGAACCAGTTCTCTTAATACTTGCCAATAAATTTGTTATTTGCACATTATATTTTACTTTTATGATAGTGTTTGTTTATATATAATTAATTAAATTGATTGTTCATTATTCATTTAAAACTATTAGTTATGCCCTTTTTAAATTTAATTATTAATAATTTTATATAGATTAATAAAATATATTTACTGTTGCAGTAACAAAAATTCAATTAAATATAATCGCAGGTATCATATCGACGGGCGAGAATGAAAACCAGCATAATTATATATAATTATACAAGAAGCATTATGCTAAATTAGTAGAAAATAAAATTATAGTTATAGTTATCCATGTAAGTTATAGTATCCATGTAAGTTACTTATTAGTATTTTGTAATGTAATTATATTTTTATATCATGTGCTTTGAATTAAATTTAGTGTAGTGACTCTTTACTATATTTTTAAATATTACGTAAATTACATTCAAATATACAACTATATAATTATATACAAAATTCAAAACAGCTGTCGAGTTATGTGGTTTTCAACCGGTTACGGAATTCGGAGGTACCTCAGATGGTTCCAATTCTAAGTCGTCGATATGAAGATTAATACATTTTATAAAAGAATATATAAACTTTTATGACTACGTCATCCCAATAAAAAATTAACTGATAGACTAAGTTAAGATTTTAATAATTTTTTAGATATACTATTATTATTATAAGAGAAATATTTATTATTTTATAAAATTAATTTTATATTAAATGGATAAAAATTGCTAATTTCATGCAGACGTATTATTATCATATTACTTTAGTAAATATTTGATAAATAAAATCCTATGTATTCGTTGTTGCATCAATTAGTTTACTATTATATTTATTTATAAATTTATCTTTTATATCAAATGCATTATATTATTTTTATATGAATTCCATTCACAAGTAAAAATCAGTACTTTTAAATGACTTGCGAGAATGTTAAAAAAAAGTAAAAATAAATTTTCATAAATAAAATAAAAAATCAATTATATTCTTAATGTAGATTTTAAATTTTTAAATTTTATTTTTTAAATTTGCAATGCGATCTAAATATTCTTACTATTAACAGTATTATTCATTATAAAATAAATTATTTCTATATACATATATATTCAATAATGTATCAAGAATAGTATGTATAATCTAAGAAAGTTACAGAGAAATAAATGGTCTAAAGATAATTAAAATCCAACAAAATTATTAAATTTTTATATATTACACTAAATATATAATATTAACGCTACTTGTATTTTATAAATAAATTATGTATAATAAATAAACTAAAAGAAATTTTTTTTAATAAATCAAATGCAATAGTAATTAAAGAGAATAAGTCTTCAAATAAACGTCTACACTTTTAGATCTAATATCAAACGTATACTTCATTACCTGGTCTTTTACGCCAAAGGCTTAACATCATAAAACTAACGTTTACTATCGGCAAATCCGCTGTTGATAAAACTTCTGTCATAACATCCAAGTCTCCCCAAAAAATAAATAACTGTATCGTTTGCGATATGTTGACAAATGAAACAATAATTGTTACAAATATAAAATGACAAATAGCATTTATAATCCTTGCTATTTTAGACTCGTATTTCTCTGGCCAAGCTGCAATGCAGCGCATACAAATTCTACTCATGTTAAAAACGAAGTCGTAACCTGAGATATTCATGGTTTATAATTTATTTAAAAATTACAAATATATATTTACTAATACAAAATTGTATATTTAGTAAATTAAGTAACAATTACACAAAATATATTGTACAGTGCAATTATCTAAATCAATCATATTATTTATGAAAAATAATTTGCAGATATAAAAATTTCGAAATGTTATTACCAAAATTAATTTAAACATATTTTTTGAAAAAAATATTTTCTTAAGAATAATATTGTATTCCTTGTACAACCGTATTACACTACCTTTTGGCGTATCCATTGATGCTTACAAGCGGAATATCTTATAAGTACTGGGTTAACTTCATGAAGAACTTCATAAATTTTCTATGTATGCGCATGCTCGAGAAAAATGCCTTGAAAATAATGCAAGACGAATAATTCGCATCAATAAAATCGATAAACAAGTAATACTTTGTTAGAAGTTGATGAACAGTAATAGTTCTGTTAATGTTATTTAAGGAAACAATGATACGATTTTCCATTATTAATGAATTAAAGTTTAAAGGCATATTGAAACTAATTTAACTCATAATTTTATATAAATTAGAAGGTTTGATTTTCAATAATATTAAATAAAAATTAAAATTCTTCAAACCAATAATATATAAAACAATATTTAAATAAATTTAGAAAAAGTTTCGGTAATAAGTTAAAATGTGAGTCAAATTAGAATAAGAAGATTCAAACACATTCAACACTAATAAGTAATTTTTGAAATCTATTACAGTAAGTTTATTTTAACATTTCAACAAACTTTTTATTATTAATAATAAAATTTTATTTTTATTAAATTTTATTTTATTATTATTAATAAAAAATGTATAATTTTTCAATTATCATTTTCAAGATTAACTGAACATTCCATAAATTACATTTATGTACTATTTAAAATAATACAAATAATTTATCAGTATACTTCAATCGCGGTGAATGTAGACATTGATACTATAAGAACTGCTTTTATAACCTTAGTAAATAGAGAGAGGGAGAATTCTTTGTAGCTAAGAATCTTCATTAGCTAATGAGTATACATTAGAAATACATTAAATGTGTATTTTCTGGTAATTAAGAATGCGTTGTTTATTCCATCACGAGCCAGAACTGAAGCCATTACACCAGTATATCATTGTTTTCAAATATTCATGTTCTTACTATTAGCAATTATAATTATATTATTATAATTGCGATTAGCAAATCAACAAATAATTGGACACATGTCCATATTTGACATAGTTTAGCGTGAAATGTTTCATAAATTATTCACACGTAAATTCAAAATGAAAATATTTAATATAATTTTTGTGTAAAGTATTATAATGTACAAAATGAGATATAAGTTAATTTATGGCAAGAATGATTATAAAGATAAGATTTTTATTTTTTTGCAAACAGGTATAAAAAATCTTTGAAACAAAGTATATTGAATTAGTAATAAAAAAACATTCAGTTTTTTGATAAAATAACCGACAAATAAACTTGTTTACTCATGTTTGTCATTATTTATAAACCATAGTGCGTCAGAGAGTATCAATGGAATGGGGCAGTGAGCGGAGCCATCAGAGTGGTTTAAAAAGAGAACTAAAGAAATCAATAAGTCAATTAGAAAAAGAAAATAAAATAATGTAAGAGTTAGAATTAAATATACATATAAGTAAAGTGAAACGAATCCAGAACCTTATAACAACAGAGGAAAGGGTGAAATAAATGAAAAACGGTTGGATAAGGGAACTTTAGGAAATGGAATGAAATATAGATAAGAAGACAAAGGAAGAGGGAGCAACTATTGAAGCAAGTAAGGGGGGAGGGTAGGATAGACATAACAATATTAAAGATGCAGTTATAATGGATATCATGTTTTATTCATAAAAATTATTATGTTTTTAGCAAAACGGTATCCTCGCGCTAATTTTTGCCACTCAGTTTTACTAATAGGTATCAATAATCGCGAAATTAGCATTAATTTGAATTTTGAATTTACGACAGGAAATTATTCGGGATTTTAAATAAGAAAAGCAAATAACAACAAAAGAAATTTTTTTTTAAAAAACAATATTTAATTAAATAAAAAATTGAATTAAATGATATAAAAATATGTGTAAAATATTTAATAAATCGTTGCTGGTCAAGCGCAATGTTTTATTACCAAATACTAAAAATTGTAAATTATACAAAATAAATAAGAAAATATATTATATTTAATCACAACGACAATTTACGTGAGGGATTTCTAGACAGCAACAGCACGACAACAAAAAAACACTTTATACTTTTGTGGAAAACGTTGGGATGGAGAAATTTATAATTAAAATATTTATATTCCAACATCTTAGGAACATTGATCCTGCCTATGTACTTAGAGAAATTCGAGTATCTTTTTGTTCCGAATTTCCACAATATTAAAGTTGAGGGAAGGACACAGTTTTTGAGATGTTGCTCCCTTGAAGATTCGATGACGAGAGAGCGAGCTTCAGCACGATCTACGGCTGGAAAATGTATTTTCCCTAAGGTATTCAATATTTCCATCTCCAAAAATATTAAAATAAATCAAATAAATGTCTTTCATCTCGAAATTATTTGTCATCATCTTAGCAGTCTGTAAATTATCTTGAAAAAACAGGAAATTAAAATCATCATGCGATAATACTCGATATAAAATATCTGTTGCACAACTTATCTATTGAATCTTCCTAGGCGATGATGTTCATAAGAATCTTCACACTATCATACCGAGCTTTACTGGATAGTAGTAACAATCTTAACCGTGATGTGGAGCAGTACCACCAAGAATGGAAGAACCGAAAGAGAAATGTTCATTAGCGGAATTAGAATAGTAGGAGCTAAGGTTAAGGAAGAAATTAAAGATATATGTTACGAAAGATTAGGCGAAGCTATCTAGATAAAAAGGATAAGAATAATGGAAGTAGAGTTATTGATATTTGGAATTACTTGAAAACAAAATAGATATTATAAAAAAGGAAAGTTATTACAGGGAATAATTAGGATGAAGGAAATGAGACAAATTGGAAGAAATTAAATAAGGACGTCGTAAGCTAGGAAATGAAGTAGACATGGGCGGGGATAAGAAAAACAAAGCAGCAGTGAAGGATGAAATGACGATGAAGTTTTTGAAAGTGCTCTCAAAAAAACGTAATAAGAACCTCGTGAGAATATTGATCAAAGTCTTGAAGTAAGAAAGATGTTAGATGGATGGGAAATGCAAAAAATATACTTAATGCAAGAAAGAAACTACGTAAAGCAAGAGAGGAAAAGAAATAAAAATTGTAAAGGAGTCTCACTACTAAAAGGAATTACAAGAAAATTAAGTCGGTTTTAGAAAAGAAAGTGGAGAAACCAAACGGAGGTAAATGAGATAAACTTAAGTTTTTGAAAAGTATAATGCCGATAATCACAAGAAAATTCGTTATTTTTTCAATTTTGTAACTGCCGTATTAAATATCTCATTACGAAGATTATAAAGTTTACTGGAAAACATTCGTGAAAATTTAAACAATCGAAATACCATACTAGAAGAAATATATAAATTTGTGAATTATTTAAGTACATTTTTGAAAGTAGATCAAATTTACTTTTTGAAAAGTAGATCAAATACAGGTAAATTTTTTTTCTTGAACTACGACTTTTTTATCTAATAGTTTTCACAATTTAACTAAATTGTCATTGATTTTCAAAGTAAAAAAAATTTTGAAAGAAAAATTACTTTTTTTATTGGCTTGAAAATAAAATTTACTACTTTTTTTGGATACGTATAAAAACACTATTTTGACTCCATAAAACTAAAAAACATATTAAAAATAGAAATAATGTAATTCGAAAATAAATTTTAAATAATTCTGGGCAATTGAAATAAACATCAAACATTGACGAGGTACCGAATGTTCTACAATTGCTTCTTATATTCTATTATTTGATATTAGAAAATCTTTCGTATCTGATTATTTCAAAATTGTATTAATTATCCCGTCAAAATTTATGACCCGACACCAAGAATTACACAATTCATAAATTATATTATTAATTAAAATTATAGTTGAAGAAATAAGTACGGTTAGCAAGCTTTGAAATTATTTGTGCATCGTACAGAAATGGTACGTAATTATGGTATAGTAATTATCACGTAACAAGCATCGATTCACCAATAACATTCTTAGCATGGTCAAACATTCGACTTGAAGATAAAAAAAATTTATTTATGCATCAAACAACGCATAGAAATAATGAAAATAATAGAATTAATAATATAAAACGTATCTTAAAAAATAAATTAAATAATGCTATTTGGACATGGGGAAGTTATAAAAGAAATGTTTGTTTGAAGAAGTGAGTAAAGTTATGAATTAAATCAAGATTAATTTAAGTTAAAATTAATTAATGAATTTGACTTAAATTAAGTAATTTGAATTAACATTAATTATTACGATATATTTATACTATATCTGCATATTCTAAAGTTGAATTTAAAAATTTAATATTTATGTCCGAAATTTATTCAAAATAATAATAAAATAAAATAATCGAATAATTTCAAACATAAACAGTATGATAATTTTATTTATTTTTTGCTTATATAAAAATTGTAACTTAAAAGAGTAAAGATTCTATTCCCAATATTTACAAAGTACGTTGTGCATTTTCAGGAGATTTTTAAATTTATAAAAAACAAATTAAGCATGTACATAAAATATGATTTTTTATTACAAAACTGAGAGTTTTATAATGTTTGTATACAGTACTCATACAAAAATATAATATTATTAATTATTGCCTGATTGCCATCAAAACTGACATGTAGCTTGCAGACGTTTTCATTAACTAATTAAGTAAAATAAACGATCGCATATTTATAAGCTAACAAATTTATAAATCATGAAAATAATAAACATTCTTACCGATGTAAAAGTATTCAATGAAAAAACAAGGATTTTCCCAGCTGTTATCTTAAAAGGTTTTTGTGTTCGAAGCAGAATGAATAGTAATGATCTTACTTCGCTTATCTGCATACTATACCAACAACACTCATATGTTGCGAGTTGCATATCCATACTCTAAATGAATCATAATCGTAATCATAAGTAATAATAATATATTAGTAATAAATATACGGATTTTATATTTATTTTTACAAAATTATAATTATACATTACAACATAAAACAAAAAAAAAATTCTTTCACCTCTAAAGGGAATAATAATAATCGTAACATTTTTTCATTGATATGAATGCTCTCAGCGAGAGCGATAGGATCCACACGGGTTTTTATGTCCACTGCAGAGTGAGTGAAGTATGGGAGAGGGTTTTTTATAAATGAAATATCTGGAGCGCGCGGGGGACTGGGAGGGCCGACCGCGGGGAGGTGAGGGCCGGACAGAAGGGAGTAGGGGATGGGGCACTTAAATTCGGGCTACCGCGTGAAAGGGCCGTCGGCGATTCCGACGCTATCGCGAGTTACCGAGACCCTGGCAATCACGCGGGGCGTGTTGGTGCCGAGAGCCACCAGTTGCCCTTCGCAGAGTTGGACCAGGGCTATCTACACCTGGCCCGGACCTCCGGACAACTTACGGCTGAGGAAGCACAGTTATTCCGGGCAGTCCCCAGCAGCAACAGGGGCGTCTATCTCTAGACGTCGGACCTCCGCAGCCCAAGGTAGGTCCAATGCATGTATATGCGTTGACGAGGAGGGCCACTGCGTATCGGGAGATCGCTTCCCAACCCTTATGCCACCTACTCTGAAGCTCCAACTAGCGAGATTTCCTGGGAAGTTCGTAGAAGCACTTGGGGGCCTGTCTATTCAGCCGCGAGAAACCGAGGTCGGACAGGCGCCCGGACGGCTGCTCTACGGAGGACCTGCGAGAGCAGGCGCCCCTCGAAACAGTAGCTGGTGGATAGTAAAAATGACTTGTGTGGATGAAGCTATTATTGTCCTTTAATTTGTACTATATTCGGTCAGCAATTAGATGCAGAAATAAACATTGTATCTACATATGCGCACAAAGGACAGCAAACAAGAGATGCGTAGTAAATAAGACGGATTTTACGAGAAACCAGTTTTTGGTAGAGTGAACAATTCCAGAGGACCTTATCTGCGCTAGTTATGGGTAAAAATAGAGATGAACAAAAAACTCGTTAACTGCTGTTGATGTGAAGAAAAATCGGAACGCAGAATCGATATCTGATACCTCAAAGATATTATCCTGGTTAAAACTGATTACAATGAAAAAATTTTGGTTTGAAAAAGTAACCACAAAACATGAAATGTAGATAGAACCATTTATTGGATGAAGAAATAAACTGATATGATGTTTTTAACGTTGCACGTAGTGTCTCAAATTCCTACCACGGTGGGAGCTCCTGCCTACCATGCTCGCGACTCAGCACCTATGCGACTCGGAATGCATTTATTCTCTCTATGCTGTATACTATTATATAGTTGCTCTGATTAGTGTAATACTCAGCATGCGTGCAGCGTACTTTGTTTATATTGATCCTCACGTATGTATGTTTGTGTGCATCAAAGTAGTCTTTAACGTACTTTCATATAGTGTCCAAAAAGTAACGAAACACAAAAAATTTTCCAATACACAGTATTTTCATAAATACTGAAGGTCCTTCTTGTAGTAAAATTTAACGAGGAATTCAATAGTAACCTTGGATTCAATCTTTAACTTGACCTTAAAGGTCATTTCAAAGTTAATTATTTTTCAAATGGAAACCCTTACTTATGGAGTCGAGTGCCCTAATTGAAACCCAGAAATTTAGAGGATTTACGACAAAGGATCATAGACGAATCAGCTCTCATTACCATTAAAATGATACAAAATTCTACTAACGCGTTGGACTACCGATTAGGTTGATGTATGATGCTATCAAGAAATAAATGGAGAAAGATTCGAGTACTTAAAATAAAATATTACACTGTTTTAAAAAATCAAATGTGTGGTGAAGGGATTCATATGAATCGAGCACCTCGAAAGAAACAGATTTCACTACGTCTACCTCGTTGTTCCTAGGTAACGATAAATGTAAAAAAATTGATTTTAATGAAATTAATTTTTAATTAATAAAGTTAATTTTAAATTGAAAAATTGATGATGAAAATGGCCCTTAAAAACAACATCAAGGTTACCACTGGATTTCAGACCGTCATTAAGTTCAAATGATCTTCAAGGTCATCCTTGACCTATGACCTGAGTATAGTTTAAACGCAAAAGTTTCCGCTCTTTCAATTGACGAAAATACGGATTCCCATTTGAAAAAATTAACTTTGAAATGACCTTTAAGGTCATGCTGAAGGTCGAATCCAAGGTAACTATTGGATTCCTCGTTGAATTTCACTATAAAAATAATCTTTAGTATTTATAAAAATATCATAAGCTGGAAAATTTTTTGGGTATTTCGTTACTGTTTGGACACTCTGTAGGGTGTGATTTGGCATCACGCGTGGCAACATATACTTACTACGATTGGTGTTTCCTTTTTCGTAATAAAATATTTGAAAAGATATGGTCCCACGCAAGAATACTCTACTAGAATATCACATTTTGTGGCATTATTTTCATTCCTACAGTGGCTACTCTTTCGGAACAAACTTTTTCCAGTATAGTATCATATTGACGGAGGCTAATGATCCCATTTAAGACTGCTCGCAAATCAATACCTGAATAGAGCTCAGATACTGCTGAAACAAAGTGCTAAAGGTGGGAAGTCCAGTACCAATTTTCGGATAATATTAAGGTGTAGCTAATACTTCGATGTCGAAAGATATCTGTGCATAATAAAAACGGCTATAACAACAAAGATGTGCGTTACAAGAAAAGGGGGTCGTTGATTAGCATCGAACCGGTAGCATACATAGAAGTGGTTGTATAATGTAAAACAGGAGCTTTATATCTCACTTTAAACCGATTTATATCTCGCCCATTTATTCCTAAATATCGGAAGAGATACTACTTTTCGGTCAAAAACTTCAGATTAATCATCCTAATATTCTTTTTGTCGAAGACTATAGAAAGGCTGATGCATGCCTAGATTGTGCATAATTGTATAGAAACAGCTTTATACTTAGTGGCCCGTTACACTGAGAAAGCGATAGATACTAAGGAAATGGTAATAATCCTTTGTGAATTTATTAGGTACATTTAATAGCATCGCTAGATTAACCACTGACTATAAAATACCACGAGACAGTCGATAACGGTGGAATTTCAGTAGTAGGGAAATCTTTAATGAATGAAAGAAAACGTTTGTAATGGAAAACATAGCAAGGAACGTCTACAGGGAATCCAACTACTATCGAATTTCCATACATGCTGAGCGAGGAAGGAATCTCCGCTGTTAGGTAAATGGAAGATATTCTCATAAAAAGAAGGTAAAAAAATGGTAAAAGATACTTGTTACAAGTTCTAGGTTATTCCGAATAAATAAGAGATAGTTGTATTCATGAGAAATATACTTTTAAGTTTAATAAACAAGTCCCTTTTACGGACAGAAAGAGAGTACACGAAGGGTGTTAAGTATCTGGGAATCTGCCTAGATAGGAATTTACTGTAGGGGCAGTATATTGTAATCAATTAGCACAGACTGGGCACTGAGCAGAGAAGCTTGCATTTCAAAAGACCTCTGGATCTATGAAGCTATATTGAAGCTGACGTTAATTTGTACTGCACTGACATGGTGGACATAAGAAAAATAAAACATTTATCAAATTTACTAAGTATGGTACAAGTTTGATTAAACAATCTGAAGGAGAAGGTCGACATAAAACATCAAGAGAGAGTTGTAAATGAAGTGTTAAAAATATGAGAATTCTAGGGAAAATTTGAAAGTACATGCACAAGATTAAGAAATATAGAAACCTATGTGTACAAAAAACTCATCATTTTTCTGCAATTGCATTATCAGGTCAAAAATCGTTGAAATTTTCGAATTATAAAGCATTTTCTAGAAGTGAATGTTCAAAAACTACTTTCTTGTTGGAGTCGGAATGCGAATGCAATGATGACAATCAAGTAAGTGTCCATGATCTTAGCACTCTAGTATAACAACAACCACTACTACTATAACAACAACAATAATGATTATAATCATAATAATAATTACAAAATATTCATATTAAGTATTATTAAGAGAAACTTACATTAAAAAATGTTAAAGTGATTTATCAATTATACAGGATCTATAAATCCGCGATACTTTGAAGTGCATATACTTAACACATTATCCAATTTTTAAGTTTGATATAGTAAAATAACTGTAAATAAAAAGAGAGTATTTACTCACCTTTATTCGTAATTGCTCTGATACGTAACAGCAAATGAATAGATTCGACGATAAATACACAAAAAAGCCAATTACGAATACCAGTTCTAGGTACGTTCCATCTTCATTAAAAAACATCTAATAAATATAAGATTTCATTTAAAAAGCAGGCTATAACAAAAATAAATTAACACGAATAGTAATAGTAACTTAAATAATAATAACAGTTACCGTAACAGTTTTGAATCCTAGAAGACAAAATATTATAGAAAAATTTAATAGCTGCACAAGATTTGTCGGGTTAAAGATATTTTCTATTTTATTCGTAATTCTAAACAAAAAAATTTAAATAATAATTTTATAAATCTTTATTAATATAAACAATATTTTTTTTATTCTTAATTTAAACTGATCTATAACAAAAAAAATATATTTTTATTCATTAATCGATCTGAATTAAACGACTATGAAATAATAATTTTCTCTTGTATTATTATCTATAATTATAAATTAGTATGAAGCTTTATTAAAATTTTATTGCATATCATTATTTGTAAATAATATATTGAAACCTGTACAAGTAGTTGTGTCGTTCAACGATGGCCGATATTTTGTTTCTGAAGATATGGCGATTATCCCTATTCTCGAATTTCAAATCGATTGCGGTTAAATTCTGCAAACGATATTTCAAACAATCGAGTTGTCCACATACATGTATTACAATGGTAACAAAAAAAGTTTCAAAACCGACGAAACCTGCAGTACTTATAAAAGTACTGATGCATTGACAGAACCAAGTAATTTCATATTTTGGAGACCTTTGACTATCGTAGGGGATATAAGCATCGAGGTACAAAAGTCGTTTATCCATTTGCTGTGTACATTGAAGATGGATGTGGGATACTAAATAAAATATACAGGCACCCTGGCCTAAAATTATGCAAATCTTCGACAAAAATCTGGACGTCTCAGCACTTTCGTTCATCAGTTTTATTTGCAGCCCTGTTTTCGGTTCCCGCCAGTCAGTACGAACCATTTGAACGAGTTCTCTTAATACTTATCAATCAAATTGTTATTTGCACGTTCAATTTTATTTTGATGATATTGTATGGTACATTTAACCGAATATATATTTTAAGCTGCAATTCATGCTCGGCTCAATTTTTATGACTTATAATTTTTCTCAGATTGATTAATGAAAGATTAAAAATACCAATGAATAAATTAATATAATTTATAATGTAATTCAATTAATTCTAGCTGAATTAATATAAGCTGTATAATTTTATCTGATTGTACTTATTACGTAAAATATAATTCAGTGTACAATTAATTCTTTTTATATAAGTATATATAATATAAATAGATAAGGTATAAAATAAGAAAAATATAGAAACTATCTACATTTTTTAGAATTAAATGCTTAAAATAAATTTATAGTGATTAATCTACGAAATACTAATTCTTTATGTTATTATAAATACATAGTATTGTTAACAAAGTTATAAGAATATAAAAACTAAACTAAGTGCAGTGTTAAAAAAATGTGTTTTCTAATTTATGCGGGCGCTCCAAGTAATGACAGCATAAATAAGCTTGTATTTTCTTCGTTTGCAAACTTATTATGTACATAAAATTAATATATTCAATGAGAAATAATTTATTACCTGGTCTTTTATGCCAAAAACTTAACATCATGAAACTAACGTTCGCTATCGGCAAATCAGCTGTTGATAAAACCTCTGTTATAATTTCCAAGTTTCCCCAAGAAAAAATTAACTGTATTGTTTGCATTATATTTACAAATGTTATGAGTATTGTGACGCAGAAAAAATAATAAAAATTATTTAGTATCCTTGCAATCGTGGACCGATATTGTTCTGGCCAAGCTCCAATAGAACTCAGACAAATGCAGCTCATCTTAAAAACAAAGTCATAACCTACACGATTTTAAACATTTTTATAATTTGTTAAATGATTATAAATATAAATTGTATATCTCAAATTGTCAGAAATATTTTATAAATTAAGTTACAACTAAAAAACTTTTTCAGTTAAGCAAAATCGAATATTTTATAGCATATTATATATAAAATAAATATTTTAACGAAATCATATATTTTACAATATAAGAAATATTATTCAAAGATAAATTTTCAAAAATTGAAATACTTTTTTTTAATAAAACTATGCGACTTATTTATAAAAAATATTCAAGCACCTTTCGGCTTATCCATTGATGCTCACAATTGCAATACTTCATAGGTACTGGGTTAACTCCGCGATGAACTTTATGAATTTCTTACTTATGCGCATGCTCGAGAAAAAAACGTTGAAAATAATGCACGACGAATAATTCGCATCAATGAAATCAATATATAAGTAATACTTTGCTAGCCGTTAATGAACTGCACTAGGTATATCAGTTGTTTATAAGAATTATAATGTATTTTTCTACTTTTAGCGGATGGAAAATTAAAAGAACTTTAAATGTCGAAGAAATATTTTTTAAAATTATTGCTAAATGAAATAATATGGAGGTATAAGAAAATTTAAATCATGGTAACAGTTCCAAATGCATTTTATGTCCATGTATAGTTTAAAAAGTAGTATTTCTCAATAATCCAACTTGAGATCCTGTACATTACATTTGTTTACTATTTAAAAAAGTTTTATAAGTATGAACTATACATGTACTTGTACAATATGACTCATACAAATGCGAGTCTTTCATAGTATATGAACTATTAATACATACGAATTCTTTACAAGTTCTAAATTAAAATGAAAGATATGTATAATTCATAACTTTTTTTTATTATACTCTAACTAAAATTTTCTACATTAAATCACATAATGAAATATAAATAATAACGCGGAAGATTAGACCATTTATGCACTCTGGACTATTGCTCAAAAACTGCTAAAACAAACGTTTTTTTGACTGGACATTTAGAAATACTACGAAAAAACATGTGTTTTTTAAAACAACTCGTGTTTTTTCAATTATCAAGTTTAAGGAATAGCTTTCTAAAATGCATAATAAAGAATTATGTATTAGTAAACTAATAAAAATTTATTAATATATATTGATCAGATTTATGCAATGTGTGTTAAGTACACGATCTTCTTCTATTTGCAAGTGTCTCGATATTCTGACCACCACAAGATTTGGTCCAGATCGTGCGCATCGTAGTTTTTTGTGTCTACGTGTACTATCTGCCCTTGTTAGGTGCCTAGGTGTTCGAGTTACCTTGAGATGAGATAGATTTTTGTGTCCAGGTGTACAATCTGTTCCTGCTAGCTGTCTAGGTATTCAGTACCCTCGGTGATGAGATCTATGTGGTTACTCCGAACTATTAGTTTTTCATATTCCTAAAAAATACGATATACACTATCTGGAGCTCGTAGTCGGGAACCCCGAACGCTTATTTTGTGCTGTAAACGCCTGAAATAGCTAGCGTGGATACTAGATAACATATTTATTTTTTCCGTTTAGTTCCGCAGTTCAATAAAATGCCCAACTTAACCTGCATATTTTATGCTATAATATCCATAAAAAATTGGGAAACTATAACAGTTTTTTAAAGACTTTAGCGTGCGAGCACAAATCCGTGTTCCACGTTCTGAAAATCGCTTTAGTCGCTGTTCCATTTTTTCCGTGTAGCAAAATGTCTTAGACTGTCGCCGGGATATGAGTTCACTCTGCATTAGTTAACATTTATTCCGCAAATATCCGCGGAAAATCATGTCTGGATATATTCAAATTTAAGAACGTTTTTAATTTTAAATTAATTTTTTGAAAGAGATTTACTTTCATTTGTATTCACCGTTTTAAAGTTATAAGAAAATAATTATTTTTTAATTTAACCAAAGGCAATAAAATCATTAATTATATACTTAAAATAAATTTTATTAAATAAAATATAAAAATTAGCTATTAAGAGTTTTCTCTTTCACAACAAGTAACATTGATAAATAACCTAATGATGTTTTAATAATCTGCAAAGTTTAAATTATAATTATTCGTAAAAAATAAATAGACATTAAGAAAATAAAAAATGGAATCTCACATACTTTACCGTATAACCGAATAGAAAACGCGCAAAATTTTTTTGCTGTTATTTGTAACGGTTTTTCGGCTCGATGCATAATGATTAGTAATTGTCTAGCATCTTGTGGTGTTAAATTATACCAGTTATAGTTGTAAACAGATGTACATATATATAGACTCTGTAAAATTTTAATCTTATTTCTTATACAACATACTCATAATAGTAAATTAGAAATATTTTAAATTGTTTTAATAATATATTGTATTATTAACAGTTTTTTAGAAATTAAATTAAATACAAAATATTGATTAAGATAAAACTTAAATTATACATGTTTATTAATGATATATTACTAATTACTAATTTTATTTGTATGTTGATTATTATTTTTTTTTAAATTTCATTAAGTATATAGTTGTATAATTGAATTGTATGTAATGAAATTTCAATTATCAATAGATTTTAAATTTATTAAATTTTTTTTATAATTAATATTATATTTTTATTTAAAATTTCAAGAAAATTAATTAATTTTTATAACTTTTAATTACATGCATATTTTTCAAATACCTCAACCTGCAGTCTATCAGCAACAAAGCACGAAATAAATAGATGTAATCCAATATGTGTGATATAAATCATCATAAAAAGTATTTGAAGATATGATAAACCTTTATCAGAAGAAATCAGCTAAAATTTTACTAATTAGTTGTTAAACATTGGACAAATTACTGTAATACAAAACTTACCGTGACTAGTACGAAAAATTGAAGACAAATTTGTACTGTACAACAGAGGATTTCAAATAAAAAAATCAAACTAAAAATATCTTCAATACTTTCTGCCCATCTAACATAATAAATAAATTAAACATCTGTACTACAAGTAAGTTGTTTTAAAATGTATGAAAATATATTTTTAATTTACAAGAGTAAGATTTCGCTGTATTCAAAATAAATACGAGTCAATGTAAGACTTTCGGATGAAAGATTATTCTTAATTAAGTGATAGAATCACTCTATATTATGGTTTAACTATCAAATACTATATAACATTAAATAAATGACTGATATTTTTTTATATTCTTATTTCTTTTTCTATTTTTTGTATATCATTAGTGAAGTAAAATCTGAAGTTTATAATTTGATAATTTAATAAGTTTATAAGTTAGTAAGTTTAAATTCGAATTTATATTGTTTGTTTAGTACTATGATAGATGGTCCGTAATAGAGTGATTTGATCACTGAAATCTAAAAGAAATATTTCTTTAAAATATTTCGTTACAACTTTATTAAATTCATAAGTAAACTAACTTTGATCGAAATATATCGTCAAATATAAAGTCACTAACCAACCTGTTAAGGTACTTATGTCTTTCAATGATAAATCGAATTTTCTTCCTAAATTCGCCATCTTGACTATCCATATTTTCAAGACTCCAATTTAGGTTTCGCACTTGACTATCGAGATGCAAAATTAAACAGATAAAAGCACAAAAGATTCCTGAGTAAGCGAAGGTGGCAAAACTCGATCCCACATATTGAAACAACCAGGTAATCTCATAAATAGGACTGGACTTATAATTATAGGGAATGTACGAGCTGAGCATTGGTAGTCGTTTTTCTGATAAACTAGGCAAGATTTCCAACTCTTGGCATATACGCACGATTAATTGTCCATTGACCGAGCCAATACCCAAAATAAAACATATGAGGCACATTTTTCGCGCAGTCTTCGCATTTTTAAACATGTTTTCATTTTCATTTTGCGATTTATAAACCATCCAATCATTCTTGGCAAACGACAGCAACTTTCTGAATTCTTTAAATAGAATTATTTAGTACGATAACAAAATTTCTATTATTCATTTTATGAAAAATGTATACACTACTATATAATTAAAACTATCAGGATGTTTACCATTCAATTCGATTCCTTCTGGAAGAGTATAGTTTGTGATATTTTAAGATAAGCTTAATCAAAGTTAATTCTAATAAGTGCAGCAAATTAGAATGTACTATGATGCTTTAGATAAAGTTTTGTGGATCTTATTCGATTGTAAAAAGTAGAAGTACAAGGAGAGGTCGATTCATTGTAAACAGCAGTGACTTAAAATCTCGCCAGCTTAATACACGACGTGACGCTGACTTTAATGGTATTAGCAGCAAAAAATTTAAAGAATTTCAGCCTCTGAATGATCAGTGCTGTAAGCACTGTCTCAATCGAAACATTATTCATTCAGTTTTTTGGTGAACGACTGCATAAAATACTTTGCAGTTTTAAAATACTCTCTGTTTTTGAGGGTGTCAACATATACGTATGAGAAGTTTGAGGAACTTACAAATATTACAAATGATTCAATATAATGCTTATTAGTTCATTAATACTTTTGTTTGTAATTACTTACAAACAAAATTTAGTTATTGTTAATAGTGTAAATAAAAATGGTCTTGTTTTTGGCAAAATTAAAAGAATTTTTTTAACTGATAATATTATAATATAAATCTTATATACTGGATCTCAAGTAATATCGTTTAATATTGATTATTACGCATATAGTGGAATTTCTGATAATACTCATAGAATTTGAGAATATAAATCATTGGATGTTAAAACATCTTGTTGGACAATAATTAGAAATAATGTGCCATATATATCTGCAAGGTTGGAAATATCTCCCTTCCGCCTGTTTGTCTTTTGAATTTAGCGGCTATGAATGATTAGTTTGGATATTGCATTCAACAGTTATAGACGCATAAACATGGAGTTCACTAATACCGAAATTCGCACTATTTTTAAGTTTTCCTTTGTTAAAGACTAGAGAAACATTCCGTGAGATTAATGGTGTTTTGGGGTATGGTATTCTATCACTTCGAACAGCGGAAGAATGGTTTCCTGTGAACCTGTGACGATGAATACCGATCAAATCATGGAAAAAATCGAGTTGGACCGGCATGTGGCATCTCGTGACATCGTCCAGGAGATGGGAATTAGTCACCAAACCATTTTAGACCATCTGCAGAAGGCTGGATACAAAACAAAGCTTGATGTTTGGGTGCCGCATGATTTGACGCAAAAAAACCTTCTGGACCAAATCAACGCCTGTGATATGCTGCTGAAACGGAACGAACTCGATCATTTTTGTAGCGGATGGTGACTGGTAACGAAAAATAGATCACATACGACAATATCAAGCGAAAGAAGTCGTTGATGAGCTGCTCCCATATGGCAAGACGCTTAATTATACCATTTACTGCAAACAACTGAACCACTTGAAGCAGGTGATCGACCAGAAACGTCCAGAATTGGCCAACAGGAAGGGTGTAGTGTTCCACCAGGACAACGCCAGACCTCACACTTCGTTGATGACTCGTCAGAAGCTACGGGACCTCGGATAGATTTTATCGCATCCACCATATAGCCCGGACATAGCGCCAAATGATTACCACCTGTTACTGTCCATGGTGAACGCCCTTGGTGGTGTAAAGTCGAACTCAAAAGAGGCTTGTGAAAAGTGGCTGTTCGAATTCTTCGCAAATAAGGAGGGGGGCTTCTACGATGGGGGTATTATGAAGTTCCCGTCTAGATGGAAACAGATTATCGAATAAAACGGCACATATTTGAACTAAATCCGATCACTGTAACACTTTTTATAAAGTATTGAATACAGAGCAAAAAAGCGGAAAGAAGATATTTGCCAACCTTATATTTTATAAAATATTAGTAAAATACTCTAATACAGCAACACTTATTAAACCACCGTTTACTAAAAGTTTTATCAATATGTATGTACATAGTGCGACGGATATCTATGCATCGAAAATCACGATGTTACTCATTCACTGAAAATTTGAATGAACGTTTTCATCCCTGTACGCATTACTGTCTGTCTGAATTACAAATAATTAGCCCCGTGGTAAACAGTGAATAGCGCGCCCTGTTTTTTACTTTGATTCGGGCTTGTATTCGGGTGTAGGGCCTCACCCTATGGTCCCGTAAGGAAAAGGGGCGGAAAGCCCCTGGACATATCAATCAACTACTATAATAAAAGTATTATACACAAAACTAAGTTAGATAAGCGATTTTAATTTTACGGATAACAATGTAGATTCCACTTGCAGCCGCTTAAACTCAGCTGAAGTATTTGATTCATAAAACAAAGGTTTAGAATATTTTTTTCTAGTAATACCTGGCAAACAATCCAATACGTATGTATTAATGGAAAAAATCATTTGCGTGATAGTCATTTTTTTAGAGGAGTCGAGCTTCCGAGTTAGAGACGAGGGGCCTTCTTCCCGTTACTTTGCGGGACCATGAGGTATAGGTCTAACTTTCCTTTTTGCAATCGATTAAAATGCGCAAGACCGCCTGTTTGACCGGATTCGTCAACTTCGCGAGCCAATTAGCTGCACCATTATACCTAATGCATAATAATGCGTTCTAATCTGCTAAATTTATTGATAACTTTGATTAGCCCTATGATTGAGAAAAATCAAAGAATATGAGCATCAGTGCTTAGAATATCATGAATTATACGCTCCTAAAATGAATGGAATTGAATACTAAACGCCCCGTATACCGGTAATATATTAATTTTTTAAATATTTTTATTAAACATTTATTACCTTTCATGTGGCTTCGAAATACTATCATTTTGAGAATATTTACAGCAATAGGTAAATTAGCTATAGAAAGATTGTCTATTACGCCAGACAAATCGCCCCATATTATTATAAGTTGAGCAGTTTGCGGCGCATTGACAAAAATAATCATAGTACATATTGTTGCAGTGAATAAATATGAAGACGTTATAGCTCTTGCTAATATATTTTTTGAACAAGGCCATAATCCTACCGTTCGAAGATTAATACGACAAATGCCAAAAGCATGATTGAAACCTAATTTCATTAGAGAAAGTTATTGCGTTATATAATAGAATGTAATAAAAATATGGTATGATCAAAAGTATAATTGAATGAGATAACCATGGATTTGTAGGCATACTGCCCTTTAGATATTAATTTTCAAAATTTTGACTTTACAGTAAACTACAGTTTCAAGCAATTAAATCATGGTATTATTATGTAATTTCTAGCTGATAAACTGGTCGAAGTTAATTTCTTAATATTTTATTTAATTTACGATGAACAAAACGTATCAAACTATTATAATCTAATAAACCTACAGACTTCTGATTAGTTTTTATTAGTAAATTATACTTTATTATATGATTTAAGAATTTCAATTTTATATAAAACATATTTCTTATAATAGAGATTAAACACAAATAGAGAATTAGTGTTATTCCTTTAAGTTAGTAGTAATAACTAGCAGAATATGAAAGTAAAATTTGAAACCACTTTGTAACGAATTGAAATAATAATTATTATTTATATATTAAAGCAAATTTCATTTAACGTGTTGTTTATACATTCAGCAAAAGAATTCAAGCACAATTGATGGGATCTTGTCTGAAACACATTAACAATTTATTACAATATATTTCTCGAAATGAATATATTTCAACAATATTAAATATCTACGTGATGCGGGTACCTGGAGATGACATCTAGCTGCACACAGTAGTTTTTTTGAGTTTAGGTACATATTTTAATGATATTAGGTGTTGAGGTCATCTAGTGTGTCACTCTGATGATCTGTACATCTAATAGCATTGAAATATATACTTGACTTAAAAAACTACGGTGTGCGTTACCTAGACGTCATCTCCAAGGATCCTAACCACCTAGACATTTAATATCATTGAAATATATACCTGAACTCGAAAAACTATGGTGCGCGCTACCTAGACTTTACCTCCTGGGCTTCTGACCACCTGTACACCTAATATCATTAATATGTATACGTGGCCTCATAAAATTACGGTTTGCGCCACCTGGCTATCATCTCCGGGGATTCTGAGCATCTAAATAATAATTATCTATGAAATGTTTACGAGAATACGAACAACTACGGGATATTCTCTTAAATTACATTTCTGGAGACCCTGAACAGGTTGTACGTCCTTACAGATTATGAGTAAATTTTATGACTCTCATTTAGTTATTAATTAATTATATATTATTGTTTGAACTCTCACTCATAATTAAATGCAAAAATTTAAGTATTTTAATAAAACGGATTAGTTTTTTTAAAGTTTTAAGATACTGTGACAATATTAAATTATTTTCATTATATTTACAAATTAATTTTATTAACTAAAGATTTCTTTTAGCAAAATAACTTAGTTTAATCTTTGCAAAATTAAATTGAACCATTCAATAATTTGCACTACATTATTATAATTTCTAGTTGTTTCGAATTCGCTTCGAATTATTTCCTCATTCTTCGTATTCTCTAGATTTAATTCCAAGCGATCAAATATTATTATCAATTATTATCTGTTTCTGAAATGAAAGAAACTTTTTTTAAGAATCGAACTTTGAAGGAAATAAAAAAGCCATAGGAAAAATTAATGCCTATTTTGGAAGCCCAAAGAAAATACTCTATTCAAAGAGCATCACGACTTTAAAAAATCGTTGTAATAAGCGTGCTGATCTAAAACAGTATGTTAAAGAATAAATAGTTGTTTTGACCGAGGTTTGACACAAATTGTATTTTCTTCGTTAGGTCGGCATCATCTTGAGCATCCTAGTACCCTATAATGAGACGATTTCAAGTTGGATTTCAACTCAATTTCATTTACAGCCGAAGCGAGAATAGTTGCACCGTTCAACACTGTAATTTTACCTACAACTTTCATCAGAAATAAGCAAATAACGAAGCAAGTAACATTATGATATAGATTTCAATGACTACATAACGTAAATATGAGAGAAATTAAAAAAAAAAGCTGTATTATATATAGTTAGAGGATAACAATGAAATTTATCACCCATGTAGTAATTATTATAAATAAGTAAAATAAATTTAATATTATATATTATTCTCAAAGGATCCTGTTAATGGAACATATTTCATATTTATTTTATATTTAGTTTAGCATTAAACCGATTTTTGTTTATAGTATTTGTGTCTTAATTATTCTCTGATTATTTTATTATCACATAACTAGTTCATATTCATCATAGTAACATTTATAATCTATCCTTTACTGCTAGTAGCATTGATACATAACCAATAGATGTTTTTAAAATCTAAAAATTATAATAAACTTGATTCATGAATTCGTATAGAATCTTTAAGCGAGAGTATGCATACCGAGCAGAAGTAATTGAGAGAGAAAGGAACAAATTTACCGACTGTAATTTCAATTGGAGTTTTTGTTCTATTCATAATCATTATAAGTAGTTTTGATTCAATTGATGCCAGATCATACCATTCGATATAAAAAACTGAATAAAATAGATTCTCACTCTATTGTAACATTATTTTAAATTAGTTACAAAAACGATATAAATGATTTCCATTACTTTTTGATAAGCTTACCTTTGTACGTAATATTTGAGAAATATAGCAGTAAGTGAAAATACTGACCATATTAGAGGATAAAAAACACAAAATAAACATCAAATGAGGTAATGATCGTAGATCTCTTGCACTAATCACCTTAAATTGTACGAAAGTAATAAATAATGATTGGAAAGTATAATGTTTTTCTCTATTCAGTTTTAGCAAACTAACCATTACTAATTCAAAACTTTGAAGACATAGAAAAATGCATGTTGTTATTATTTGAAAAAGAAAAATTTTATTAAAACTTTCTTCCATGGTATCCGTATATCTGTATAAATATTAATATACAAAATTTTATAAAAATTGACTTTAATTCAACAAAAACGCTAGTATTTTAAATTTAAAAATGATGAAATATAAATTCAAATAATGTTTGTCTATTATTGATAAAAAATAATTTAATTATGAAAGGGAACAATGTATCCGTACTTGTATAATTCTCGATGTCTCTCAATGACCGGTCCAAGAACTTCTACGAAAGAACATTTCTTTTTTTTTTGCATTTTTACAAGATCTCTGATATTTCGCTCTAAAATTTGTAGTTGAGCACTTACATGTAAAATGAATAATATAAAAAAGCCATCACAAGTAGAAAATCCGAGCGCACAATAAAAACAAGAGTATAATTGAAATATAAACATTATTTCATACGTTGGACTTTTCTGGTCATCTAAATTATACCAGTGCGACTTAAGCATAAATGGTTTAATTGTCGTTTCATTTAGTCCTGTATGATAGACTTCAATGTAGTAAATTACGCTCACTCGAATCAATTGCAAGATGATATTGCCAATGGTTAAGGATACACACAGGCATATGAGAAAGTTAGTAAACTTCGCGCAATTCCACATGATGCCATGATCTTTTTCTTTCAAGTTCTTCCAATCACATATCATGTTTCTAAGCAAACTCCTCAAGCCTTCAATTATACAAATTTATATTTATTGCTAATTTTCTAAACTGCTTGAAGTCATATTTTGAAGATATTGTTATATTCCATAACCGAAATAAAATTATGAAAAAATAATTCTATAATTAAGCTTGCATTTACCTTTTTCATTGTAGCGACATCCTAACACCTTAGAAATAGCTATCACTTCCATAAGAACGCCTGTAGTCATTGGTTCTAAAAATTTACTAAAATTCTTCCTTTCTTTAAACGCTCTCATCGATTGAGGTAGTACTAGAAAGAAGATCATGAATAAAACTGGTATAAGGAAAAAGAATCGAGATACATAGCTTTTTCTTCTTTCCATATGCGGCCAAACACCGACGAATGTCGCAATCTTACGAGTGACTCCAGTACTCACTTCAAACCCTGATACATCTTTCAAACATTTTCAAATTTACAACACAGGATGACAAATATATTTAAATTATGTCATTTAAATTTGAACTAATTAAAATTTCTATGTATTAAATCTATATATCTTTATAATATATGGATTTATAAATTTTTAATCGCAATACCAATGAAACAATTTTATCATATTACACATAAGTAAATTTAAAAAGAAGTACCCGTAGAGTTTTCGGATGATTCCTGAATCGAGTGCATTAGTGAAATTTATTTTATTTCAATTTTAAAGCATACGTAAGCAATTAAAGCGCAAGTAGTCTTCACTATGATTTTTCATACATACAACTAAGGAATATCGTGATTCGAATCGTGTAAGTAAACTCGATAATCCCTACTCTACCGAACAATATATTAGCGGCGCATGCTCTGTATATGATGCGTTTTCTCGTCAATTGCTTTAAAACTGCGTGCATATTTCATACTGCATCTACAACGCATAAAGTGCAGCACAGATTAATTATTGAATTAATATAAGACAATGAATATATAAACGATTTATAAATGTATTGTTATTATACGTTTTAAAAATAATAAAAGGAAAGTAAATACATGTTCATATAATATATTATGGAATTACCTGAATAATTAAGCTGAGTGAGTTATTCCGAAAATGATATTAGTATTACAAATAAATAGTTCTTTACGAATAGCTACGAAATATACTTGTACAAGTTTTTAGAGTTCTTTTGTTTTTAATGATTGAATGAATTTAAGCTATATCGATATGTTGTTTTTAAAAAAAATATAATATGATATTAAACGTAAGGCAGTTAAATTTGTAAATATTATCTGAATATATTTATATAAGTCTCTTAAGATCGTAACTAAACTTAACTTTATTATAGCTAAATAGGTATAAATAATTTTTTTAAACTTTTTTGATAATCCTTATAAGGATATATATATATATATATCCACGATTATCTATCGTCATTTCAATAAATTTTTTTTACTGTATATCACAAATTGTTATCTATTTAATCATAAATCATTGATTAATTGCTTTTAAAAGCGATTTTTTGAATTCATATACTTTGGTGAAATGAAATATTTTTTCATAATTATTAATTATATATGTTATATATATAACATATAATTTTTTAATAAATTAAAGCATAATAAAAAGAAAAGTTAGTACGAAGATCATTTCTTACAAAAAAAGTTTCGATTTCACATGTATTTAATTTTGACTTACCTTGTTCCGTTTTGATTATACTGTTATTTCAAATATAATAGACATCCACCTACACGCATCCATCAACATAAACACACGCACACACATACATTATTTAAATTTTATTTTTTCCTTAGTTTACATAATTACATATTTTAGTTCCTTTTATATAACCATTCTTTTTTTCACTTTTCTTAATTACTTTTACATTTATTATTCTTTTACATTTTCTTTTCTGACTACAATATTTTTGTCATTTCTCCGTAATTCTTTCTTCTTGTATTCTCTCTTGCAATTGACCATCTTTTTTCTTCTTCTTCCACCATGCTTATAATATTTGTTTTCTATTTATTCACAGGTATTCTAAGATCTCATTTGTCGTGTATTATTTTAACATGTGTTTTAGGAAGCCTTTCTTTTTTGATTCCCTTATTTTGATTCTATTAAATTTTGCAGGATTGCCACTACAAAATGTAAGATATAAAATACGCATTAGAGTTAGGTCGTTCTTGAACTGACCGCCGAGATATGTGGTTTTTAAATCGGTCGCCGAGTTAGGTGGCTCTTACTCTCAGCCGTAAATATAAGCATAGCTTGAAAACCATAACGTCAAATGCACAAATATTTTGCAAAAGAAACTAAAAGATGCAGAACTAATTTTAATGAAAATGTTATGTTTGTCTCAAACAAAATCAATATTTAAATAGTATATATACTATAATGTATTTTAGTTATACATCAATAATTTAATATTGTCACCATAAATTTCCGAGATTATTATTATGAAAACGTTTCTGTACTTAAAATTTATACTTTATTCAGAAACAGAAACAAAATTGATTTAAAATGACATTTTTATTTTAAGCTGACTACTTGTAACAGAAAAATATTACTCGACTCTACAAAGTAATTTAATTCAACCTCTTGAATCATAATATTAATTTATCACAAGCTTCTCGAGTGTATTTATTTATTCATAGGATAAGCATCTAAGTCATTTATATATCTTTAATATATAGTTGAATATTTTTTCATAAATGTTTTCTTATATTTGATCAGGTCACTTTAGTAAATTATTTGAGCAAGTTAGAACTGTTTTGTTTATAAGGAGTTTATGCTATTTTCTTGCAGGAATATTTAATTTTTTCAAGTAAAAATATATTTAATAATGGATAAAATTAAAATTTTATAGTTTGTTATAAATTTTTTTTCATCATATGTATGGATTTTGTTCTGAATGGATCAATTGTAGGCAGTAGTTTATATGCAATTTTGTTTATTTTAATCCCAACATTTAGATATAAAATAAATTTATTTCAAAAATTGCATAAAAGATATAGTGTTCGTACACGGATCAGCAATTTATAAATTAACTCTTGATCAAATACTCTTTGATTCCTCAAATTATTAACTACATCACTATCAGGTATCTGCAGTTTGAACGAGCTGGTCTAAATCGTGAGCCTCACGTGTCTTTGATCATCAGAATTGATTGATAACCTGACGATTGTGTTGATACTCTTATTGCAGTTACACAAAAATTATAGCTGTCCAGATTCAACAATGATATACTGTGCAATCACAACATTGGTCATCCGTGATTTCCGTAATTTATTGAAATGACGCAAATTAATAAAGCTGTATAAAAAGTGTAGGAATAATAGACTCTCCCAAAACCTTGTTGGAGAGTTCATAAGAACCTATACTCGAATAATGTAATATGTTTACCAGATGGGGAAGCTGTAGACATAGCATTCAGCGAGACGATAAGCTCTTTTTGAAAAGGTATAATGTTAATAGTCTGTTAATACTTGGAAGATGTCTTTAACCACGTGACTAGGAAAGAGAACACTCTATTCCGTAAACAGTAGCCAAATAGATCTTCAATATGTTGAACAACAGGCTCGAAGTGGCAGATTGAAATGGGTACAAAAAAAATGACAATGTATAGAAACATTGCCCTTAAAGTGGAGTGCTATTATTTATATACAGTAATAATGATAGTTTACTAAGGATTCTAAATAGAGCGGACACAAACATATGCAGTAAATGTACTCATGGGCCTAATGTAATTCGTCTTAGGTGTAATGGAGAATTCGTGTAACACAATGAAACTTAACTGGATTACCCCAGTAAGGTCAATGTCATAATGTGCACCAACAAGCACAAAATCAAACCGGTCCCGCATAGAGTCTTCAATAAATCAATGTGATTAGATTCTTGGGATTGATGATTGACTCCAGAATTCAGAAAACACACCAAGATAAATTATGAGATCATTCGGATTTATCTGAGGTGTGAAATATGTACAAGGTTACTCGATTGAGTACAAAGAATAGTTATGGGGGAACGACAAGTTCTATGCGGATGAAACTGACGACTATAATGGAAATTATCTTGGAATAGAACTGTTGTTTTCTACCCGGATAGTAGGATAGTTTTATGGTTGATTTTAAATAGCTTCAAAGTCTTAAGAAGGTACTTAAGATGGTACTGAAATGACAAAATTTTCTGGAAGAGATGATCATCCAAAATGGAAATTGCTGATGTAGTTATCAGAACACTGATGTGAAAGGAAATAAAGAGGCAGATTCAGCTAGAATTGGATAAATGATAAAATTTAAATGAATAATCAAGAGTTTCGGAAGTTTATTTAGCTCTCTTTTCATAGACAATCCTTTATTATTATATTTCAGTCTCTTATATGTGTGCCTCTCAAAACATACAGTAGTTTTTCTTAATAGCAATCAATTTTGTCAATCTGCGTGAGTATTTTATCTTATATTTATAAAACCTTCAAAAAAGTGTCTCTGAGGTACAATTCTATGTTAATTAATTTCTCAACTTATAATTTTCAGCCCAAGGCTCCCTAATATCGGTGTAATTTCGCTTCAGTGAATCCTATGTACAAACACATTCAGTCGTAACCACGGACTTGTTGCCTTCACTGAGGAAATCATTTACGAATGACACCTTTTTTTATGAAGCGTAAATAAAAATACTTAATCAAAAATATAACGATCTCTTTAGAAATAAAAACAGAAATTCTTAAAACAATATATAACCTTAAACTATCATTGCTGAACATAATTTTTTCAATAATCTCAACTGTTCATAATTTGTTTAAAAGTTCCTATTGCATGAGTTCGCTGTTGTAATTCTTAATTGCAGAATCGCTAATTTTTTAGACGACTGTTGAGCTACGTGTCTATCAAATCAGTTGCCAAATTAGGTGTTTCTCACTCTTATTTATTAATATATTATAACCTGAAACTACTTGATTAATAATTATTAATAATATTTTATCATTACACAAACATAATACACACACTGACATTGCACTTGGTTACAAAGTAACGCATAATAAAAACAATAACTCAACTATGTCTATGGTATTTTTGTGTTACTTATATATTGGTAGGAAACGTTGATAGTATTATTATTTTAACTTATATTATCTAACAATATGTTTTTAGGTCATGTTTTACAATTCATATTACTAATAAAATTTAATTATTTAGTGCTAAAACAATATTACAATGTTTCACTGTTTTAAATGACTAGCAATTAATGATATATAGCTTTGATAGTATCTTATTAGTGTACATTATTAATTATCAAATACTGTTAATTAGTCGATGACAATTATAAGTAAGTTCGAATGTAATTGTCATATCGTTTAATTCTACTATAAGACCGTTAAATTTAATGTTTGTTAGTTAAATTTATACCACAATAATCATTGATGACTTCTTTCTATACTTTCTATGCATAAATTTTAAAAAATATAGTTTAATTTCCATAATGGTTTTAATAATAAATCTTTAATAAATATTATTATATATAATAAAGTAGGAGAAAGAAAATTACAAAAACTATAAAATCTATTCAAAGTTATAAATTGTAATTTATTAGTTTACAGATAAATTTTGAGTTTTTAAAATGTTTTCTAAGCATTGCAGAAATTAAAATATTATATAATTTTATACCTTTATTTTCTTTGTTCATTGCAATTGCCTCCTCGTTACTAATACTACACTTTTGTAACATTCGAGCTAACTTATTCACCCTCGCAATAGCTCCCCTATAGGGTAAATTACATGATACAGCGCATGTTCGGTATACTGCAGATACTGTTCCGCGTTAACGACTTGGCAATCATACACTATTGATGATCGACACTTATGTGAGAGAAAACTCATCATAGCAAGTAAGCTTGCAGATAGTGAGAAGCTTACATATAAGGAATATAAATCATTCTCTCACTAGATTTACATGATATTTAAAATTTTTTATAACTTATAAGATAATTTTATAAATCTATGAAAACGATTGTATTTATAAAAACAACAGTCGACATTTTTTATCAAAAATGATATAGTACGTTTAAAAATAATTAATTCAATGTGATACATTATTTAATTAACAATTTAAGAAATTAGTGTTCATTATATTCTTCAATTTTTAAGTTTTTGAACATGTGGATAGCTAGTGTGAAGTAATGATATGTATTTACAACCTACTTTAAAATATCAAAAAACGCATGTAAGTAATTAAAAAAATTCCTCACATGATTATTTAGCCAAAAATCAAAATTTCGGTAAATTTGGAATAAATTACTGTAAGCTAAAAAATATAGTATTTATTTATTTTAGCTTAAAGATTACTTTTAACTGCCAGTAGCATTGATAAGTACCCCATAGATGTTTTCAAAACCTGTAGAATTAAAAAATAAATCAATAAAATAAGTTAATTAAACATTTTTAAATATATGCAATGTATGATACGATCTTTTACAAAATATTCTAAAGAAAGAACTGCAAATTTTCCTGCGGTAAGTTGAAGTGGCGATTTAGCAGCATACATTATATTTAGTATCATTCTTGACTCCTTAGATTTTACGTTAATCCAATCCATTTCATAAGCAGCAAAATAAATGTTTTCACTCTGGCATTTTTTATATGAAAAAGAAATTCTATATTTAATAGTGGAATATTATTATTTAATTATTTTAATTTAATGTATTGTTTACTTCATTTCTAAGTTTTTCGCCGATGAAACAAAATAAAAAGAGGCTCATAAGATTACCCATAGCAAACACAACAATGAAAGCCATGGCCACAAAACTTTTTTTTGAATTTTGTGTCATATTCTGTAAGAGTAATTATTACTTAGTAATTAAACAATGTAACATATTTAAATTGTAAACATTTTATTACTTACGATTACAAATTTATAAACTTCTAAACATAAAGTGATAGAATAACATATCATTTGTACTAGTAATATTTTATTAAAGGATTCTTCAATGCAACATGATAATCTAGTCAAAATAAATATTACATGCATGCTAATTATCATATTTAAAATTGCTTTTGAACATATGCTAAAACAAAAATGTTATTCTTACCTTTGCAGATGAAGATGTCTCTTAACAATTGCTCTAAGTATCTGTAGAAAAGTTCGCTTAGTCTGTTGACTTCGAAAAGTAATGGTTTTCAAATCAAATTGTAGCTTTGTTAATTGACCACATAGATGTAAAATAGAAAAAACAATGAATCCATCGAATGCAGAAAATGAAGTGATACCCAATGTACATCCTACGAACTGGCCGAACCACATTATCTCGTAAATTGGACTACTTTGAGTTTCAAATAAAAATTTGGAATCCAAATACATTGGTTTGATATTAGTAATATTTTGATTATTACTTTCTGGTACATGGGACATTAAAACAACAAACATTCCGACTGTATATACTATAAGTGCTCCGTAAGTCATGACAATGTAGCATTTTATAATAAACTTGCCAAGTCTTACATTTTCCCACATTATTTGTTGTTCCTCATTACTAGAGATTTTCCAGTCTTTCTCCATTTCCCTCAATATATATCTGAGATCTATAGTTTAAACATTTTTTTATACTTGCCAATAAAATTAATTATGATTGTTTATTTATTTAATATTTAATATTTTTATAATGGCATTGAGTCAACATTATAATAATATTTTACAAAATAGGGAATATTACTGGAAACATTTAAGAATTTTTCATAAAATTATATTATATTTTTAAATTTTAATTTGTAAACCATTTTTATAGTGTTAAACTCATAATTTTAATTAAATATAGAACTAATTCAACGATTTTTAATCAAATTTAATATAAATGAATAAATTTTAAAACATATTTTTATAGACTAATTTACTTTAATGTAACTATAAATTATATTCAATAGAATTTCTTAAACTTTTTTACGTTTATTAACATTAATAATAAACACAATCTATGATACGAAATAATAAGGTATTTGCTAAGGATGGTCTTTACGTGTGGCAAATACTTTGGTCATTAAATGCCTGAAGATATCGACTTTCAGATGAATAGCGGGGATAAGTAAGATTGAAGAGGGAGCTTTGTACTCCGCTTCAGAGATTTCTTTCCCAGGAAGGAAGCAATAGTAGTTGCCTATGAAGATAAGGACTCCGAAACCTAGCTGGCAAAGGACGCCGCTAATCTGACTATGGGGAACCTAAACCTTGAAATCAGGTTAGTTTCTCTGGATGAGCTCAAGATTACGAAAGTAATCAGTCAATTTCCTCCAAAATTCGAATCTGACGAGGATACAAGCTCTTTCATCTCCATCAGCGGAGCTCTGTTTTAAAGATATTGATATGGATTTTTGTTACAAGAGCTATGTTCCAGAGACTCTATGACCATTAAAATAAAATTAAAAACGAGGAGCACCACATGAAAATTTTATTGATCTCATCGATCTACCTGACTCATGACGAAGAGATACCTACATTATTTAAAAATCTAGCAACTAGCCTCTCGAATATCATTGTACCATGCAGAATATTATATAGAAGAGCTATAAATAAGTGGTACAAAGAGCACCGTATTTCCTAGTATACCAGAAGAGACTTGCGTTGACAAAGTAAATTCTTATTCAGGCCAAGCAGTAGATTTTTGGTCACATAGACGAAGAAGTTAATACTGACCGTATAAGAATGTTCAGGATAGTAGTTCATCAGAAACATGTTTTCGACTAGCAACTTGCATTTACTTTGTATTTGTTAACGATTTTATCGACAAATTTACGCTTTTTTAATTTTTTGTTTATATCATGAAAATTAGCAAAATAATCGATAGGGTCCTTCCTGTAAGATCAGTTATATCTAATATAATTAGAAACATTCTTCTCTCAGGCAACACTCCTGTAAGCTTTGCACATGTAATAGTAGAGGACTTCTTTCTATTCTCTACTCCTCAGGGATCATTCTACGAAGCGACGCATGTTTAGTCCATATAAATTCTAATGCAAACACCAGTATTTACTGCTTCTTTCCATCTAATAATATTTACCCTATTCGTAAAAAAACAGTAATTGTTTTTTTAAAAGAAACTGTTTTTATACTACTTAATTTTTTTATTTTTGTAAAAATCTAAGCTATGTACTGGCAGAAAATTTATCATGACCGAAATATGGCTATAAGTAAATTAATAATGTATTTATTTACGCAGTTTTTACACAACTATATTTTCAATAATACTTAAATATTGTAAATAATATTTATGAAATGAAGTCGGATGTTATGCAAATATATGTGGCTATGTCGTGTTTTACACGTGATAAAATTTACCTACTTAATTTTAATATAACATTAAGTATAATTTATAATATTTTGTTCTTGTACTTATAGATATCCGGAATTATTTGATCATAACATCATACATAAGATTGTCTATCATACATCAAATTATAATTATAATCAATTAAATAAACAATCAAAGTATAAATATAGGTATTTATGACATAATTATTATATTTTAAAATATAACTAATTATTTAATTTGAAAATACTAATATTTTTGTGCATTATGGTAATGTTACATTTAAGTAAGATATACATTTCAAAAGAATGTTCACTATAACATTAATTTTTTTAAATATAATACATTAAATATTATTTTCGATTTGCATCTCACATTCTCAAACGGAAATAAAAATCAAAATTCGGTGAAATACTTAGTATAAATAATAATAATAAAATTTTCATTCGGCTAAAAGTGAATACTTAACTCAAGTGTGATATTTTAGGTTCTACTGTTTTGTAATCTCAATATTTTTTATTTACTTTCAACGTATTTCCAACGAGGGAACGATTCTAAAACCATATTGCTGAAATCTTTATTGTAACTTATCGGAAACTATTCACTTTTCTTACTTTGAATTCTTTTTTTCACCCTTTACTAAGAAACTTAAAAGAACTTCCATACTATGTAAAATATTATTATAAAATATTAATATATTTAGATACATATAAATTATCGCAACGGTTTTTATAAATAGCAAATATAACAAACAATAACTATTTTATATAACTTTCGAAACTGTCATTAAAGCTTCTTAATTAAAATTTAATTAAAAAAAGTTTACCTCGCTTGTTGAACAAAATTGCTAATAGTTTAAGAACTGCAAGGAAAACTGCTATATCCGATGTTGTCAAAATTTCAAGTATTTGATCTATTTCTCCCCAAACTAAAAATATTAATGTCGTCTGCGGTATGTTGATAAAAAAGACCATAAAAAACACTGGTATTAAAAAATAGTACTGTTTATACCATTTACCGCTACAATCATTATATGGCCAAATACCAACAGAACTCATACACATTCGGATGACGTATATCATTTCGTCAAACCCTGTTTTTTCCATTACAGTTGAAATACTAATACAAATGAAATAAATAAAAACAAAGTGAAATAAAAAAAATTGAAATGTATTCAAATAGTAGTTGCCTTGGAACTCACTATATACCGTTACTTTTCGATTATTTTATAATTAGCATTATATACGATCTATATCACAAAGTCGACTGAACGCAGTCTTTTGAAGAAATATTATCACCCTCGGTGGTGACGCATGCTCACCTGTACTTATAATAACTAATGCTATGCACCTGCTTACCCTCAAGTAAATGAGCCTCATTCAACTTTCTGCCTCTGAATAGTACATGACATGTACATTGAACAAGTATCTACTTACCAGGTATAAATTTAAATTAATAAAAATTAATTTTAGCTTCTTTTCGTTTATTGCCAATGGTCACATTAACTGTTTATTGCATTAATTAGATCTTCAATTCAATAAATCACATACTTTATGCAATACAAAAAAGACATTCGTAAATTTATTTTACTAACAGGAAAAGAATATTTCAAGAAAAAATAAATTTGTAGGTGGATCCAGAGAAAAATATTCTGAGCATAATTGTGCACGAGAATATACTTTGTAGTATAATTGTATTAATTAATATTGTATTAACTTTTATCTTATTATAATATTTATGGTAAAGTGTTTAAAGCTGTTGACTTCCTATAGAGGATATTTTATGTTAGAAGACGGTTGTCAATTTTAGGAACTAATGTAGCGATCTTTATCCTCTGCAGTTCATTTTTATCGCATTTAAAAAAAATATTATTAATAAAATATTAACAGCATTCGTTTTCATGCTATGGTCATTTATTTCTGTATTTTAAATAATTATAATTTTATACATATTTATTTTAATGGAAGTTATCTATTTTTTATTATACATTAAAACTTATTATTCTATGTATATAAAAAAGTATTAACTCAATATATAAAGATATTTTGAATTAATTCTAGGATCTAATTGTATCTTATTTTTACAGAAACTAAAATTAATAGAGTTTATTTCACTAAACTTGCTTTATATATCTTTGCTTCATATTATTTTTTCCTGTACTGCAAGTAACACTGACATAAAACCAGCTGATTTTTTTACAATCTGTAACATAAAAAGTTACACAACTATAAAAAATATAAATAAAATACTATAAATAAAATACTTGACTGATAAGATTCTAACAGTGATCATATAAACAGGTAAGTAATGTCTATAAATAGAGAGTTCTATAGAAAATTTAGTTACTTATAGTTTGGAAATTTTCGTAGCTATAATATTTCTATTGAAAATATATGATAAGCTACTAAAAGAAACAGCTGGTGTCTATAGCTGCTTAATTATTATAATTTTTAAAAAAAAATTAATTATTTGTACAATTATTTAAATAAATAATTTTAATTTAATTTCAATTTAAAAAAATTTACGTATGGTTATATGATGCATTCATTCAGAATCCATATGAAGTATTAATAATAAATGTGGCGTCCACATAAACACTATTTGGATATTTAACAGTTGGGCTGAAAAGTTCGTAGGCTAACATAGAAAAAAAATTTTTTTTGTAAAAATTTGTTTTTAAAAGTTGTCTTTGTGGGTGATGGAACGATTATGGCGGTCATACAATTTTCCTACACTATTTTTACAATACAATTTGTCTTTAGCCTCAAAATTAGCCTCAGTTTTAGCCCTTACCTCTTCATAGGACGTTAAATTTCTCTCTAATGAGAATTCTTTTGAAGTCTGAGAACAGAGAAGCCGCTGGTGGCCAGATCTGGAGAGTACGGTGGATGCCCAATTCATGCAATTTTGCCATCAATTTAATTGAGTTCTATTATTGATTTTTTCTTTTCAAAATGAGGCCGATTTCCGATGATTTCGTTCTTCAAACGCTCGAATAATGCTATGTAATAATCTTACTAGCCGAGTGTTGCGTTTAACTACGCTTTGGAGTTGGTTCATCACGTGCAGTCTACTCAGCTGAATTTTGATTGGTCTGCGATGTGAAATGATGGAGCCATGTTTCATCTATTGTTGCATATAGACGCGAAACTTCGAATTAATTATGATTGAACAGCTTCAAACACTGTTCAGATTCATTAATTCGTTGTTGTTGGTCGATTATGAGCTCGCACGGCACCCACTTTGTACAGAGCTTTTGCATATTCAAATATTCATTTACAATATGTCCAATACGTTCCTTTGATATCTTTGAGTCTCAGCTATATCGATTAATTTCACTTTACGGTCATCAAAAATTATTTTGTGAACTTTTTTAATGTTTTCGTTGCTAACAGCCTCGTTGGGACGTCCACTGCGTGCATTGTCCTCGGTGATTATGTCGCCTTGATTAACATATAATTTAACATATAATTTCTCAACGGTTGATTTTCATGATACAGAGTTCAAATAATGTTTATCAAGCCAAATCTTGACATCAATAATATTTTTTTTCGCAAAAAGGAATGCTTTACTAGCACACGAAATTTCTTTTTATCCATTTACTTAAAAGAAAACAAATTACTTTGCTCAAAATATTGTATCTTGTAAATTAATAGTTCTACAGCTGTCAAATTTATACACGTATCTTTTGAAGATTGTGAACTTTTCAGCCTACCTGTTATATACATACGAATACAAGTGAACAACCCATTTGAATATCCGTTTATATACTTTCAATACGGTAAGTACTCTATCTTAGTCCATTCACTGTTATAAATTTGAAATTGAGATTTATTTCCTGTACTCTCCGGAAACTTGGCAGTACTTTCAGCATTGTGGTGTAAATTACTATATATGTACTATATACTATACTATATTGTATTTTTGCAATTAACCATAATATGTGTGTAGCCAGTGTGTGTATTTAACGTATATCATGCATGTACGTATTACCTAAGTTACAATATGAAATTTAATACTCACGTTGCAAAATAAATTTAATGACATTACACCAAATTTTCCTGCTGTAATATCCAATGGTCTTTTGGCGCGAAGTAAAGGAAGAATTAACGACTTGCTATGTTTGGCTGGTAGGTTAAACCATTTGCTATAAAATATCGCACTTCCCAATCTTACGCTCTGTAATATAATTAATTAAAAAAATAAAATTTATTTTAGATTTAAAAGTAAATTTAATTAAAGTAATATAATTTCAATAGCTCGCCTCTTCATGTAAAAGTTCAGCTATGTAACAATACACAAATATGCTAAATGTAAAACAAAGCGTAAAGAAAAGCATGAAAATAACTTCAAAAATTATACTATTATGTGTCGCCAATACCTAAAATAGTATAATTATTAATAAGTTTAGGATACACTAGGAATAATATATAAGTTTTATGAATTTAAAGATAAATCTTCTCACAATTAGAAGTAAGTATCCTTGCAAACAAAGTAAAATGGTTGAACTCATCACTTGAAAAAGAAACATGTTGTTAAAACTGCATTCGATTATATCTGCAAATCTATATAAACAGTAAATATATTGTTTTAGTTTCTAACATACTTCAGCTACACGCATATACTTATTTGCACATAGATGCATTGTGTATACATTCATTTTAAAATATGTACATATTTATTATATATAATTCTATAATTATAATTTTTTGCATCTAAAAAAATTATTTATCTACGTATGTAAGAATATTATCCTTACTAATAGTTAAATAGCTTCTCTTTTGAGGTCATAGTATGAGGGTGGTTTGATAAGTCCGTGACATATTAGAGAGACGGCAATATTGGTGCATATCGAAGTTATTTTTAGCTAGTAGCCAGATTGGTTTATTTCTTCGTGTTTGCCGTTCGTCTAAATAGACGAAATTGAGAAATTTTCAAAATATGGACGAAAAATAATTTCGTGTGTTGATTAAACACTACTTTATAAAGAGTAATTCATCTCAGGAAACTAAAGAGAAGCTTGATAAACATTATCAAGCAGCGAAAGATTTGCAGCTGTTGCAGTGGAATCCGCAATGGATTCGCAAGAGAAAATCTGCACCAAAAAAGGTGAAGACTGTTTCTTTAGTCGGGAAGATTATGGTAACTGTCTTTTCTAATCTTTATTGTTATATGGAAAAGGATAAAATTATTGCTGGTGCACATTATTCATCGTTATGATACTGTTTCCAATCCGAGCTGCAAGAAAAACGTCCTCGATTGGCTCACAAAAAGTTCTTTTCTCAATCATGATAACGTGCCAGGTCACACATCAACAGTTGTGACGCAAAACTGATAGAAGTAAGGTTCCAGTTTATTTTATACCCCCTATTTTTTTATTTATTACTTGTTCCTCAATATTAAAAAAACGGCTGGCGGGAAAAGGATTTTATTCAAACGACAAGATGATCATAAAAACGAATGCCTACAGACATGGACAAATCCTATTGTTCGAAAGGGATACAAGGAGTTTATGTTGAAAATAATCTATCCTAAAAATGATCTATCCTAAAAAATTAAGTAGTTCTCATTTTTACACGGACTTTTTAAACCACCTTCGAATATAAATATATCTTGTTGATGCACGTAATATGAATAGGGATAAAACAGTTCAGAGAACAATTCTAGTATGTGCTAGCTATTTAATTTTGAAATTGACAGATCAAAACTAACTTTGAATCATAACAAAATCTAAATTTTAGGCACAAGAAAATTACTAATTTTTTTAGCGTTACCATTAGTATCGTTTTCTTTCTGTATTTTTTGAATCTAAATAATTTCTGCGAATTTTAACTTAAAAATACATATGAAAAACTACAATGTCATTAAATTCTATTTTTATACCACTTAATGTTCCGTAATACTTTTGTTTAACAATTATAAATACATTGTAAAAAGTTAAAAAGTCATTGAGACTTTCATAAGTGTAAGATTTAATACAGTTACACATTCAGGTAGAAATTGTCATCATAATTAACATTAAAATACAAAAAATATTTTAACAAATAAAATTATATAAATGTAATGATAAAAAATTCATTTTATATAGTGATTACAAAATTTTGAATAAACTATTGATATTATTACACTGTAGAATTAATTATAATATATTTATACTATTCGTTTATTAATTAAGTGATTGATTATTTAAGTTTTCTTTACATTAAATATGCATAAGTTTTCCTAGAGGTTTTACCGATTTCCAACTAGATTAAATTATTCACATAAACAGCTAGTATAAGGCAGTATCATATCTATAATTCATAGCTTAATTTTTACTAGGGTGCAAGGATATAAAATTAACCCCATCTTCATTTAATTCAATCGATAGCTTAAAGAATGAACATTTATTAATCTAAAATCTACTACTAATGGAATACATAGATTTATGAGTGCTCGTGTAATGTAGTTGTTACTTGTAAATATTGAGAACAAAATGTATAAGCTGTGAGAAACACGAGGAGAAACATCTCTAGTTATATTAACAGGAATAATCTAATAAACTAACAATAATTGTATAAATGCTTTAAAGAATACTGGAATACTGACTAATACGGATAGTTTTATAATTGACATACTGAGTATTTATTCCAAAATACTCAGATTTTCGTCGTTGACGTTTCATCCTAATTTTAAGTTACGTATCTGCGGTTCACTCCATTTTACAGCAACCACGACGCAATTGCAGCTTCCGGCGATGTGCGGAGCTCGCAACTGCATCGTCTCCCACAAAACGCCCTTTAGTATCCGACGAGGTTACCATAAGTGACAGTAAAGTGTAAGTGGAGAAAATTAAATATTATTAATTTTGTTTTATCGATAAAAAAAATAATATCATATTGAAATATAAACGATCCATCTTGTAAATACTATTTAACTATATCCTAAACGTAGTTTTTAAGAAAAATATTGAAAAATTTTTACAAGAGAGGAATTACTTAAAAATTCTTTAAGTAATTCTATCCTGGTTGACTTGTTGAGCATAACAATGGCTAAAATTATTGAGTGAATGATTGAGTGAATGATATGAATTTTATACCCAACATTATGCTGAAATAGAGAATATATATATATGAAATAGGCGTATATCCATACTTATGGCCGCTATTTTAGGGATAATGATGAGCAGAAAGGGGATAATAATTATGCCGATATTGTGCCTATTAGTAAATGTTTAATGTATTTGTATTCAGATGTAAATAATATTCATAAAAAGTATAAAATATATCGCGATTGCTGTAAATTTGAATACGGTGCAATCTATACAAGCTTGATGAATGATGATTAATGACAAGATGAATATTATAAATTAAGAATTTCTACTTTTTAAGAATATATATTATATGTTGTAACGGGGTGATCTGGGAAAAATATCTCTGACCCGGCCGTGTACAATATGAGTGACACAGAAGGAGTCATTCACATTTATGTGCTATGGGGAAGTGTCGTAAGCACCTGCACCTCGGCCGCGCAACCTGTGTAGCGCGTTCACTAGCTGGCCGCTCAGCTAATCAGTTGCCAAAGGCAACTCCCGCGGAAGCGGCATGGTCCTTGGAACCGCTCGTTCCGTCAAGAATCACAAAAAGGGTGAGAGAGATCGGGGATGCCAGTTCTCACCACTGACGGGATAAATAAATAAACAATGTATTTGTTGGCTTCGTGCCAAAAATTCGAAATGTGTTTATTTAATGAAGACAAGTATCGGCGCATCGCGCGCGTACATAAAAGGCTTTAATAATTGCGTTGCGCAAACAAATTCGCATTGTGCACGTGCACTCTCGCACCGGGTCCTAATTCGCGCCGAATTGACCGTATTCACTGCGCATAAGTACGTTCGCAACAAGTTTAGATTAACCCCGCGCTAATCTCGTGTTTATCGCGCTCAGGGCCTGCGCACCCAGTACGCATGCGTTGGTGCCGATTCGGTTGGCGTGCTGCGCGTAAAACTTACGTTTCCCGCGCATCGCCTATAAAATATTAGAAACGCTTGCCCTACCTGGGCTCACTGTCAGGCGCTGTGGTAACGGGTTAAATCTGCCCGTGGGGGTACCTTTCTGAGTCGCTCTACCAGGGGTCAGCCGTTGCTGTAGGAGGTGGAGCACAATTTCTGTGCAGTCTGCTCCCTCAGCAATGAATTGCACGGTTCCAAATTCCTGGTGCCGCCACCACATTCCACTTATGAACTCCATTACCGGCACTGCAATCTCCGCGTATCCTTGCACTGATATGCAGGAGATTTTCGGGAAAAACGTCACGCGTGCGTCGGCTTCGCAGCGTTCGCTTCTTTCGGGCGCCGAGAGGACACTAAACTTTGATTAATTCGCTCCTGAAAGATTCGCGAACTCACCGCCTTTTCATTGTTTACCTTTACAGGTAATCTTAGATCAGCCCGCGTTGGCCTTGTCGGGCCCAGCGCCTGGTGCCCGTTATAATGTAAATACAAATATAATTGTATATAAAAACTCGATTAACATTTTTGGGTTGTGTTGAGTGTTGCGTCCTGCGGGTTGCATGACCGGGCTGATACACGTGCACCGCTGAGCCCCTTTTCACACTTCCGAAGCAGGCCCAAATAAAGGCCTTTCATGAGTATATTAATTTCTAAAGATACCTTTTTCTTTGCAATAAATGTAATATTATATAAAAATTACACACGCAGCTCAACAGGAAATAATTTCCTCTTTCCAAAAAGACCTCATATGCAATAACAAGATATAAAATAAAATAAATATAAAAAATTAAGAAACACTAATAATTGTCTGATTTGCGCCATTTAAAAATGAGGCTACTCAATTAAAAGAAAGGTAGATCAGAACGCTCTGTTCTCTTGAGCAGGAGGATTTCCGAATACGAAGTTCACTGGTCCAAAAAAGGAATTTTCTCATCTACTCCTTACTCTTTGCTGTAGTATCGCTTTTAATATTTTATGACTGACCAAGTTTTACATTGGTGCATTATGAAGCATTGTATTGAGCAAATGATTACTCCTATTATATAATGAATACGGTCAGCGGATTGCAATTACTTTTGCGATAAGGATTAATTGATTCCTCTCGCCCGTACAGTGCTTAGGGCTGATTCGGTTTTACCCGAAGTTTTGCCGGCCCTGCATAAGCTAGTGTATGTAAAAGAAAACTGATTTCCCCTTACTTTATAAGGACAACGGTCTCCAGACTGTAAGTACTTCTGCGGTGATAGACCATTCAGGATCTTCCTCCCCGTAGCTTGATTTAATAAGGGACGTATTTAATAAAGGCTTAATCTCAGTTTATCCTAAAATGACAAATTATTATTCGCGTATCCACCATACGAATAAGGATTCAAAAGTAAGGGATAGATTAATTTATATGAATGCTTACTTGTTCCAACTATGAAAGCGAATTGCAAAGTAACGAATTGTATCAAAACGAATTATAACGAACCATAACGTAATTAAATTGTAACATGAACCAAAATACGAAAATTTGTTAAAGATGCAAAATCAAATCATTTGTTAACAAATCTGTAAATCGACATTATTAAATTCAATAAATTCAAACTAAAATTTAAATAAATTCTATTTTACTTTATTTAGAAAACCTCCTATATTGCAAGCTGAAAAGCTTTTTCCGATTAAATAGAGTGCAATATCAAGAGAGGGCAAGGTATATCATAAAAATTGGTTACCCTCTTTCGGCCACTGTTCCCAGGCTATTAAGCGCAAGCCTAGGTCTAAAAATCAGCAATAAAAGTGCTTGGTCTTCTACTGAACTTATAGCAACTGTGTCGCGTTCACAATAGAAGCATTTGGATTTTGGTGCGCAGTTCGCTTTTTATAAATATAACTATTTTATCGCCGGACGCAACATGCGCATGAGTCTAACATTCCGCATTACATCGGCATAATTATGATCCCTTTTTTACTCATCATTATGCCCAAGGTGGCGGTCATAAGTGTGGATATTCGCCTATACTTTCTGTCAAACTTTCTACCAGGGCAATGTTGATAGTGAAACTTAAATATGTAAAAATGTGACTCATACAAAGTATATTGAAAAAAAAACTTATCGAAGCTTACTCATTTAACTGACGATGTCTGCGAACAAGTTTAGCCAATAAGTTGCGAAATTCAATGTCTGAAGAATCGTTTATTTCTTCAATTTTATCACCGACTTGCTTAAATTCGGCTTGCAGGTTAACCAATTGACCACATAAGTGGAGAACAAGCGTGATATAAAGAGCGTCAACTAAGGAGGAGATTCCAGCCGCATAAATTGTCGCTACTATCTGCACCCCCCAAGTGATTTCGTAGCCAGGACTTAATTCAGTTTCAAATGGAAATTTGCCATGGAAGTAAAAATGCTTTCCCGTTTTATCTTGATATACCTCATATAGTCTCCACATTGTGTAAGCAAATGCAGTTCCTTCACCGAGAATGATGCTGATGATAGAGAAACGTCGAATTTTGTAGGCATAAATCCACATTACCTTCAGCTCTTTTTCATTCCGTTCTTGCTTCCAATCCTCAGAAAGCGAAACAATTAATTGATGAAGCACTATGTCAATTCATTGGAAAGAAGCTTTTTAGTGCTTTCATTCGACATCATACACTGCATAATTTGGTTGTAAAATATTGGAAATGAATTAAAATAGAATTATTATTATATTTTGTACATATTCACGCGTCATAAAGCTTTACATAGTCTATAATTCAATGATTTTCTTCTGCCTGTTATGGAGAATAATAAATTAGCTGATTTTTCGAAAAAATTAGTTCCGAATTAAGAAATTTAATATAATTGCTTCAAAATTACGGTCAAAAGCCAAAAGGTAATTTTTTTTATACTTTCAATGATTTTCAATCAAAATGAAATGAATTTTCAGTTGTATGAAGGATTCGTACTGAATAAAATGTATTTAGAATTATCTGTGGAACAGGTAAAAAATTTTTAGCATGCTTCGAATCATTTGTTAATTTTTTTGTTTTCTCAAATTCTTAAAAGTGATTTACACTTATTCTAGATATGCAGTTGAAACAACTATAACAAAAAATATATAATATAATAAATAAAAATCTTATAAATAAAAATGATTATGTTTATAAATTTATAGTTTATCTCATTTAACTACAAATTTAAATATATTTAACTAAAAGAAATTTCAGATTTATTCTATATGTTTTGGTTCGGCTACTTCAAATGGAGACCAAGCATAAGTGTGAACTCCCCTTATCAATCATTTGAATTACACATTTTTCAGCTACTGAAGAAAAATGGTATCTAGAACCTTTTGATTCAATATGACGAATATTGAACTTTTTATTTCGGAACTTATGCATGTTTCGAAAAATCAGTTCATTTACACACTAATTATAATACTCTAAATGTGTTTCAGATATTATTTCTCTTTACTTGCTCATTTGTGCTAAGAAAAATTTCATTTTTATCAAGATTGTTTTGGTTTCTGGTGTCATATTTAATTTTTACAATTTTTTATTTTTGAAGATGGCAGCGGAGAAAGCGCCTTGAAAACCCCTAGTGGAGGACTTCCAGTCATTTTCTCCGATGTTTAATAACTTTATTGTTCTGTTAAAAGTGATTGACGATTTTCTAAATTTCAGGCAATAATGAAGCAGACGCTCAATCATTTTTTAGTTGATCTTTTGAAATATTGGTATTATAATAGTTTCATATTTTTCTATCATATTTTTGTTTCCAATTTTTTTACTTCTGGGAGACTGTCATGTTTAATAATATCTTGATCTGAATTTTTTAACATATTGTTTAAAAAATAATAATTGCTACATACCTTTTCGGCTGTAACTCACTGTAAGTAATTTTGAAAGTGCGATGGTGATAGGAACATCGCCAAGAGTGAGGATATTTAATGCATTGTTTAAGTTTTCTCTTTCGAGAAAAGCCAAAATAGTCTGTGGTATAACGATGGAACATAGTATTATTAATGCTGCTGGTACGAAGATAAAGCGAGCAATCCCGTTAATTGCAGGCCATATTCCATGAATACGCATCATGAAACGTGTAACGCCAATGACAACTTTATAACCTAATTTTCGTGTACAAAAAATTAATTATAAAAAATAAAAAAATTCACGCAAAATGAGTACGTAATGTTATGTATATTTTATCCTGTAAATATTTTGCAAATATCTTTACATGCGCCATATTTTAAGATAGCATAATATAATAGTAATAGAAATAAATAATTTAATTACACCATTATTCGCGAAAAATGTTTTTACATACATGTTATTACATACATTACAAGTTTTTGTTTACATACAAAGGTGAAAGCTTTTCTTGGTAAGTGTAATAGATCGTGAATTAAAGGCTTGTAACCAACTTACACCCTACGAGCATACTCTAGGTGCGATAGCATGCAAAGTTAGGTCGCAAAAAGTAACATCCTTGATCCGTTTGATGTATAAACACGCGATTATAAGCTCGAAGGGGGAGGCAGAGGCGAGGCGACGTGGACTTCACGCAAGTGACTAATCTCGAATTCGCGATAGTTACTTCACGATCTTTAAAGCGAAGAGCGATACGTACGCGACAGCAGCCATAGTTTCGCAAATCAAAATGATAAATCAGAATTTAATCTGGTTTCACGCGCTATTTGTATGCAAAGCACCCCCGAAATGCGAGTTATTGAAAAAAGGTTTACGTCAAAGGACCGGATTTTTTTATCTAATTAAATATTGATTTGATTGTTTTACTCTAGCGTGTATACTTTCGGGATCCTGCCCCCTTCTCCCTCTACAAGTCGGAACTAGCCATAGTCAGGAAGAACTACAGCGTCTCTGGGTAAGCTACCACCGTAATATCTCATCAGCTGAGCGGCGTATTCAGCATCTCGCGTTGTGAGTTGCATGGTCCAGGACGAGTAAAACACATAGACAAGATTTGTAAAATTTAAATTGTAATATTAATATGTAAAATAAATTTTCTGTAAATAGTTTTATCTATCTTTCAGAATGACTTGATCTCCAAATCTTCAATCTTGAGATAAATATAATCTCAACATAATTTTTAGATTCACTAACAAGTCATTAAATATTTAGTAATCTAAATGTGTTATACAATCTGTATATTAAATATACAATTTAACATGTTAACATCAGTAATTTATGTAATATTATGTTTTTTTAAATTACATACACTTTATTTATTTATAATTATTTTCTACTATTGAATTAGTTTAAAAAAATTGATTGCATAGTATAAAAAAAAGAAAAATTAAAAATACCTTACCATCATTATTTCTTGCCATCCCACCTCACTCATGCAATTGTAAAGTTCTAATGAAGAGTATTTTCTTGTACAATAATAGAATATACAAGTAATTATATTAATGATAAAGAATACTGTATGCCCCTTATTGCATGTACATTCAACTATACGACGTTCATTAATTATGAAAAACAAGCGTCTTTGTCGTTGCATTTAATACTTAATTTAAACTTAGTTCCGATGACTAACCAGCGAACATTATTTTCTTCCATAATAACATTGGCATTTCATCACGTACATTGTATTGAAGAAATCATATTAAGTAAATTTAATATAAAATCGTATACTCTAGCTTTATAAGTAGTAACAATGATATACTAGCGATTTGCTTTTTATAATTAATTATAGTCAAATAAGTTTATTTTTCTATTACTTCTATCTATTACTTAATGTATTTTTTCAGACTTGGTTAGTATCAAATAGTAAGTAAAGAAGGACTTATATATATATATATATATATATATATATGCAGGTATGTATCGATTAATTAAGAAATCTAGAAACAATATATAGCTTAATAAATATTGCACAGACTTTTTGTTTACATGACTTTTGTTTTTGCATTTATAAATTGTCTTTTATATAGTGAAAATTTCATGATAAAAGCAAAGTTTTTATATTTTGCTACATTGACGTATGTTGATTTGATTTAAATGATTATTGTTTTCATTATACGTATACAAATGACCGAAAACTATTTTCGTATGGAAATATTATTATTCGAACATAATTAAAATAATTAAAATAAATATTTATCTACTAAGATTCAAGCCAACTTATATGAATAAAATATATTTTGAAGTTAGTTAATTTATTATCTATATATTTATTATCGTAAGTGACGCAAAAAAAGGAATTGAAACTTTTTCAATTTATATCAATATTTGTATTATTAATTTATCAAAATCTATAAATAAATAAGATTAAAAAGATATTAAATCTATAAATAGATAAGAATTAAATATAAACTTTGAATTTCAATAATTTAATAAACCTTGAAAATAACTTTCAGGCTTTGAATTTTTCTCCTTAAACTTTAAACATATAATCGTTGAATACAATTATTTGAAGATATTGATTAAAACCATCTAAATTAGGTAGAGTTAAAATAGTTTTTAATATCTTTTTTACATGCAAATTATTTGCCTTATGACTCTATTTTAGCTGAGTGTCCGCATATTTACTGATTTATGTATCGAATACCTTTATATTTTATCTTCAATCTATTAAAATATATTTACATAGTGAGTTTCTATCCAACGGATAATTTTTGGAAAGTTTTTAAAATAATTTCCTTTTTTTTATTTGCATTTTTGTACACTTCCCTTTTTAACATAAAGCCGTCAAGACTAACCTAGACTTTGATACTGATACCGAAATCACGGTTATATCAAAAACTATTTATATATAAAAGACTCAGCATCTTTAAATATCAAAAAGACTTGAATTTTAACAGATTTTAAAAGTAATTATTGGCAGATTCGAATGAATTCGGTTTCGAAAACGAATTCGAAAACTCCCTTTTTTAGTTTATGATCCGAGCTCATCCTTTCGCTGATCGTAGATTTTTGGCAGAATGGATGTTGATGAAATCAGATTATTGTAGTAGTAGGAAAAGAGGTGATCGTACACATATCAGGGTGAGCGTTTTGTCCCAGGGTTACCGACTGAGCTCATGAGTAAGATTGCGGCGTAAACCCGCACCTTAGATGCGCTGTCTATGGAAAAAGTTGTGCGATTTTATTCATCATTATGAAAAAGTATTATTACTTCACCAAATTTTTATTTCTTTTTTTTCTTTTATATCTTTTATATCTTAAATACATGAGCGATTAATCTTAATATAATTTTTCTAAATTATTTTTTAAAAAATGATAATTTAATTGATACATAGTCACAGAAAATAGAATATCTAAATCTAAAAAATATTATATTTAAAGTATTAATGTTTTTGAAAATAATTCTATATATTACATATTATAACTAGGAAATTGAAATTGTCTGACCTTTTTATTTTATATTTGAATTATCTTCTGCTTTTTACAGCAAGTAACATCGATAAATATCCCATTGAAGTCTTTGTTATCTTTATTACAAAAATTAAGTAACTGAACCAAAAATTAAAAATACAAATTTACTTTTAATCGAAATACTACTTACTGTGACCATAAATGGAAGAGATAGAACTGCAAATTTTCCTGCTGTTAATTGCATGGGCTGTTTCGTGGCGTGCATGATATTTAACAACATCTTCGATTCCTTTGAGTTGATTTCAATCCAATTCATTTCATAGACAGCGGTAAAAATATTTGAGCTCTGCATATTATAATCAAGTTACTACAGTAAAAGTAAACAAAATTTAATTTTTAAACTCTAGGACCAAAAAAAGTTTTTTATTCTGGCTTACGATGTTATTACTTCGGCTTTTGATCTCCTATATATAAAATTATAACAAAATAATGGTAACTAGTCATTTAATCGTTAGAAAGCCGAAAAATTGATTAAAATACTAATTTGAATATTCAATTATTTGGAAATATGAAACTAAACATTTCAAATGAGTAAATGTTATTTAGTTTAAAACAATTCATTTTCTAAATAGCTAAAAAAGGTATGCAAGTTGTGGTAGGTAATGCTTAAGAATCTGAAGACACAAGTTAGTTTACTTTATTATCTATATTTAATCAACATGATTGTATATTAACAATAGAATAAAACGATATTAAATACTATTATTACAAAATTTATGACAGTAATAGCAATCGCAATTATTTATACAACCTATCTTTGAATTACTTGTCTCCAGCTAGCCCACAGAATAGTTGAGGCAATTCCAAATATTTTTCTTTTCGGTCGTGAAACTATCGCGAAATTGTGAACAAAACAACATAGATTTTCAGCGGACCGTCAGTAGTACCGAGGCGGATTGGCGGTCGACCTGGGGCCCGACTCCTGCGACCTCCCTTTCCGTTTACCCGCCTCGCAGTCACTCGGCCTTTTATTGTGGACAATTTTGGCAGTCGAAGAATTGGAATGCGTCTAAGTCTGGTGGGTGGCATAGCACCGCTGCTTACCTGGCGGCTCCAATAGCTCCGCCCTACTTTCTCCCATTGACATTTCCTCTACTCTCATTGGCTGCGCTGCGGCGATTAGGTAGCACTTTTCGCCCGCGAGAGCGAGATTTATATCATTTTTTAAACGCTTGTATCTTCATGGGGGTGCATCTGATAGTTTCGCGATCGAAAAGAAAAATGTCTAGAATTACCTCAGCTATTCTGTGGTATAGCTGGAGACAAATAATTAAAAGACAGGTTAAATGACAGGCTTATTGACTGCACCGACTAATTGCGGATGACATGGTGCCATTTACACTGAGAAAATTGATCGCATTGGCCCGTGTTGACGTCTCCTAAAAGGGTTAGTGTTTGCATGTCAGTAAAATGTTTCTCGATTTGCGAGGATAAACATCGTTCTCTCTTTCATTTTAAGTATCAGGGTAATGTGCAAGCAGCTTTTCTCAATTCGAGTGATACTCAGGAAAATAGGCGAAACTTTAATGTTCCAGCTGTAGGTTTGTATGCTGCTAGTGTGGGAATGCCAGTACGTAAACGGAAGGTGATTTTAGCAACACTAGAGTTCGGGTGATTAGGCCAATGGGTGATAACACCTGCGTACCGTTATCCAGCCTTGGTGCCACTACCGCGAACATCACTCGCTCTACTGCTCGACTCATCCTATGGTCCACTACTGATTCGAACTTCGAATTTTAAGCTTTGACCTGGCGTGAGACACTTTTTTCCTACGCAACTGATTGCTCACTTTCAAAATACGACGCTTGGCTGGATTATTTCAGGTTCTTTACAGGAGACTCAACGGCAGTCTGAACAGTCCTCATCACTACATTGATTCAAGCTTTGCACTGGGCGTCGTTGCGGGAGTTGGATGAAAGCTTACAGAAGTTTTGGGTATTTGAGGATATACCGTCGATACCTGTGAAAATGAAACTCGAGGATAAGGTTTGTGAAGCTTCGTTCAAGGACACTCAGAAAAATCCTAATACTAGTATTTTAATCAAATACCTTGGAATAGTATGATAATTGTAAATATTTGTTTTTAATCATTTAAATTGCACTGAAATCTATAATCAGAATAAAAGTACGATAAATTTTAATTATTTATAAATAATAAAAATGGATGGGCCCTATTTACCCCTCGCATTGTTACGGCATTAAGCGATTAAATCACAGCTTGAGTACAAAGATAAGACTTTTGATACTATATTCTATCAAATTTTCACTTTTTTATTAATCTATTTTTTATTTAGTCTGTTTTTATTTACATAGCAATTCGCATTTTAAAATGCTGGTTAAATCAATTTTTCGACTTTTCTTAAAAATCTAACTAATAACTTCTTTTGATCTCAGTTTGCTGTATAGAATATACTTTTTGTAGTCCTAAGTTTGTTCAAAGAGAGTTCGACTATTCTTACTCTCATATAATAAAGGCAAAAATAATAGTACATTTAAATATGTTATGCTCTAAATTAATTTTTTTTATTACATAGAGCAAAATTTTAAACATAAATTACAAGATTTGCAGTAAAGAAGAGACAAGCGAAACTTCATCTATCTTATCGGCATTTATTATTAAATAAATTTTTTTTATTTTAGAATAGGTTGAATTTATAATTGTCCACAATCTGCCCTAATATATTCGATTTAAAATTTACTCCCAATTCATTTATGAATATTAAAGTATGTTCATCTCAGAACTTTAAATGATCTTGGTCATAAATTTTAAGATTGCTCTGTTTCAAAAAATTACGAAAAATGTCTAACCATTGAAAAAAGCATAAAAAATTTTGAATAAACCACAACTTTATTTAAACTTATCAGTCAGAAAAATTGCGAGTATTTTGAGACAATGTATAATATTGCATGGATTATATTCCATTGGATCAGATCAGAATCTTACTATTTCTTTTAAGTACGATTACGACGATTGCTGAAACAATTCGTCTAATTAACAATCTGTTATCATTATAATATAACATTTACTAGAGCGTACAGTTTTAGTTAATCACAGCCAGTTTACTATAAAATAATTTGGTGATACAGTAAATGAACGAACAAAGGTGCGGGCCTTTGTCGACACCCCATAAACAATACCGTTCGCCGGCTCTCACTGCCTGGTTTACAGCAGGCAGTAAAACAGAAAAACTAACGCGCATTGACTACGGGTTCCGTTGGTACCGACCACACTCTATACCATCCATACATAGCAACTTCTACCGCATATTTTCTCATATTCAGCTCAAGATATACCTTAGCCCCTACCTTCTACACCGTCGTATTTTTCTTCTCTCGTTGTGACAATCTATTGCAATTCTGCAGATATTGACAGTCAAATCTAATCTTAAGGCTCATACTTGCAACTTTAACACGTTTTGACTTGTCTTTGAACAGATGAAGGCAGTTAAACGTGTTTCAGCGCTGCATAAGTATTACGTAAACGCTACTACTCAAATGAAACAAAAACTAAATTTAAACAAAAAAGTTATTAGTGACCAAGCGTGATAAATGAATTTTATCTCTGCATATTTTTAAATTGTGTAAATTCCATTTTTGGCATTAAATAATTACTATTTTTCTTATTTAAATATTAGTAGTTTATAGAAAACGTGCTAAAAGTAGAACTAGTCGAAAGTAGTTACAAAATTTTTTGGAATGCAAATTTTTTTGCACAAATGTAACCACATTTACCATGGTTTATTGGACTGCTATCTTAGTCTATAGTGAAACTAAATTCAATCTTCAACTAGCATCTCGCAAAGCACATAAAATTACTGAATACTTAAAAAATATACCAGATTCTCAAAATTTAATTCCAAATTGAAATTCGACTTTGTCTCCTCATTACTATATTATATTGTAATTTTATACAATAATTATTATAAATTTTATTGAACAAACAAACAATAACTAAACGAAGATTATTGATGATAATTTTAAACATTTATTACATTCTTTTAAATTCCGCACATTTTAGATTTATTCTTATAAATGAATAGGCATATTTACACGATACTAATTTTGTTCTGAAAAATACCGATTCGATCTAAAATTTATCTACTGTTTTAAAAATTAAGAGTAAAAATGTATTATCTCTAATACAATATTGCATAAATTACGTTATGAGATAATACAAAAATTATTTTATTGCTCTGGAAATCATCTAGATTTACAAAATTGTATTAAAACAATATTTTATTTTAATCTATCGCTATAATCTTAATGCATATTTGTTGTTATATTTGGAATAATAAAGTTTAATTGAATGAATTTTTTCGAAAACATTTTTTAAATCACATGCTTAAAAATTTTAAGCATAATACTAATTATGATTAATTTACATAAAACGTATATAAAATTCATATGAATTTAATATGTTTATTACTTACTATTTTTTAAAAAATTGATTTCCTTCTTAATTTGCAAATACAATGAGATTTGAGAAGAATTATATTGACTTAATGATTATTATTAGTCATAAAAAGTTCAAGAGTGTATGAAAGATTCCAGATGTATAACCGGTAAATAACAATAAACGTTATTTTGGTAAACAATATTTGAAATTAGAGTATTACATATTTCTGATATTTCATTCTCGGGCACAAATAATTTAATTCTAATAATTTAATATAATATAAAGCAATGATTTTGCACTTGGAATGAACATGAAAATTGGGTGGATTTCAATATTTATCAAACGGTTTACGCTTTCATTTCATGATCTATACTTTGAAAAATTATATTTTTCAACAAATAATTCAAATAAACAAGATTGGTTTCAATGTAAATATTTTTTATATACATTTTTGTTTCTTTACCTCAAATCGAAGCTTTTCTGCTATGAAACAGTAAGTAAACAAACTAATGATATTGTTTATAGTATACGTTACGATGAAGATAATATCAGATGTACTTTGTATAGACTCATCATTAAAAAACTATACAACAAAATTAAAATATTTTTAAAAAAGTTTTTTTTATAGTATGTTAAATGCATAAATATATTGTTACTTACTGTCATCGCTTGATATAATTGCAAGCATAAGCTTACAGAGTAACCGATGACTTGCAATAAAAATATTTTGTTAAAATTACTTTCAATGCATCGCGTAAACCTATGCACACGAAAAATTTTTTCTGCAGCTTCAAATGAAAAGCAAGTACTTATCCTTTAATTTTAATCCATTGGTACACGAAATTATTTTTACAGAAGTTCAGATTAAAATAAATTATAAAACAATGTGAACAATTTAATTTTAAAATTATAAAATGCATCATAAAATGTACTGATTATATATTATACATATATATATATATATATATATATATATATATATAATGTAGGGATAGGTAAGATTCTCTATTTTAATTTTCATCAGTGAATTAAGCAAAATAGTTCTAGTCAAATTCAACAGATTTTCACTTTAAAAAATGATTATATAAAATTAGATAATTTTGTGAATGATTCTATGAATATCATCTGTATACATCCAACTTTTGGAAACAAATTTAATAATTTATAACTTATAAAATTATTTATAACGTATTTATATTATAAAGTATATTATATTATATGAATGTTTCAAAAACTTCACTTTGTAATTTCTTGAACTTCTTAGTGTAAAAATCAGTTATCTATACTTGCAGGTAAAATATTAAAAACTTACGATTGCAATACATTATGCCTAATAACGAATTCTTTTAATAATCGTGAAAAAGGTTGATTTGTATGTTGACTTTTAAATATTAAGTCCCGTAACTCATACTGTAAAATTGAAAATTGTGAGCACACATGCATTGTTGAAAGTGTAAAGAATCCATCATAAGCTGAAAATGCAATAGCCACAGCTAAACAAATTAAGAATTGGCATATCCAAACGATTTGAAATGTTGGACTTGTATCGGTTTCAAAAAAAAACTTGGACTTTAAGAACATTAGTTCAGTTTTTTTTATATTATCATTATACTTTAAGTCGATACTGATTAAATATAATTTTCTCATTCCATGTAAAACCACAGATAAAAAACTCAAAATAATATTAGATATTATAATTAATCTAATCCATTTTACCGACGTCCACATAACTTTTTGTTTCGTCTTTTCAGTTAACTTCCAGTCTTGTTCAATTTCATGCAATAAACGTTGAAGATCTTCATTAAAAAATTAGAAAAATATTATATATTATTCTTTTAAATTTCTCGTTTACTAATTTTATTATTAAAATTAAATTTTATAAATATTCTTTAAATAATTATTTTAATTTGAGATGTATTATTTTGTCAACTTTGTTTCATGTTAAATATATCATAGAAAGTTTAATTACCTTGTTTATTACGCCAAAGTCCAAAATATTTAATCCAACCTATACTTGTATTAATATCGCCGGTGGTTAAAATCTCAACAATTTGGTTTAAATCTCCTGAAACGTACATTAACATAGTTGTCTGTGGAATATTAATGAAGAACAACATTGACAAGAGCAGTACAAAAAAATGAATGCGTCGATACCACTGAACACTATTATCACCCGGCCAAGCACCAAGAATAGTCAAAACTGTTCGTAGAAAACCCACGCATTTTTCGAAACCTGATGCCTGAGTTTTCATTTTAATCTTCAACGTAAACTTTTAGTAACAGAAACATTACTGACTATACAAGATATTAAGGTTGGTTCTTTTTGATCAAATAAATATCGACGCTCTTTTACTGTGTTTCAAATTATTAATATTTTATTCAACGAATATCTCGAAACTGTCTGTACATCAATACTCATTGTTAGTTATAAATTGTCGATTAATAATTAGGCATACTCCTTTGTTCTCTTTATGAATAATACTGTAGCTATACATAAATAATATTATCTATCACCCTGCATCGTGCACGACTTTAAACGTTCATTCGACAGTAAATACGAGGTGTGTTCAAAAAGTAACGAGAATTTTTAAATTTCGCGGGTTTGGAGAGTCCGCCTGTATAAAAATTTTTTTTATTATAGTACACGTGCCCCTGAAGTACGATAAAATTTTCAGCAATATTCATTGCTTACTTTTTAAGTGGCAACCGCTAACGTAGACGCGTTTTTTCGAGCTCGGCGATTTTCGTTTGTGAAAAAAAATGGATCAAAGAATGTATTCAATTTTACGTAAAAAATGAAATAAAGTGTAGTGAAGTTTGTAAAATGTTAACAAAGGCATATGGTGAGTCTGCTATGAGTAAAGCAAGGATTTTCGAGTGGTATAAGTGTTTCCAAGATAGCCGCGAAAATGTTGAAGATGACGAACGACCCGGACGCCCAAGCACATCAACAACCGATGAAAACGTGAAAAAAGTGAAGAATAGTGCATCATGAATTGTTGCCACAAGGTCAAACAATCAATAAGGAGTACTACCTACAAGTTCAACGCCATTTGCGAGAAGCAATCCGAAAAAAACGCCCGGATTTGTGGTAAAACAATTCATGGCTTTTGCAGCACGATAATGCATCTGCTCACACTTCATTGCTTGTTCGTGAATTTTTGGTCAAAAACAAAACTATAACGATGCCTCAGCCTCCATATTCGCCAGATATGGCTCCATGTGACTTTTTTCTATTTCCAAAAATAAAGAGAACATTAAAAGGCCGTCGTTTTGCAAGCATAGATGACATTAAAAGCGAATCGCTAAAAGAGCTAAAAGCTATTACAAAGATCGAGTTTCAAAAGTGTTTCGAGGATTGGAAAAAGCGTTGGCAGAAGTGTATTATATCCGAGGGGGATTACTTTGAAGGGGACAAAATAGATATTCATGAATAAATAAATATTTTTTTCATAAAACAAAAATTCTCGTTATTTTTTGAACACACCTCGTATAACACATTGAGAAGATAAAACTATACCTAACCATTATATTATAGTTTCAACTATCAGCTAAATCGTGTCCTAATAATGTAATATAAAAGACAGTAAATATATTTTAAATTAAAATTAACTATGCGAACAATTAACATTTTCATTTAATTAAGAAATTATTTATTTTAGCTAATCGAACGAAATATGCCGAGGTGAACGATGACCAGACCCATACAAGGACCTGGTTTCTTTTATCAATCTTAGACGATTTATTATTTACCGATTTATCGAATTTAAAGGCTGCGTGATCAAGACTCCAATAATGTTTAATAATATGTAGCCAATCTTGTGAAAATCGACTTAAAAAAAGTTAAGTTTTACCCCATTTTCTGTATTTCTCGAACATACTGTTTTGACGCTCACTTATTCATTTATTATTATTATTTATTTATTGTTGTTTACTATACAAATATTTAAAATAATAAAACTTACATTTTAATGATAATATTCTTCTGAAGATTAATTCAATTCTTATTATTCATATATATTATTATTTATTTCACAGATAAATTCGTTTTCTTAAATCTCTTTTAAGCATACTTTATATAAAAATTTTATAATATTGAAATTTAAATAATTTTTAAATGGCCTTAGAAAGTATTTGTATCTAAAATTCATTAGAAGAATAGTATTTTTGTAAAATAGTTTATGGAGAGAATTATTAGGTGTTAGAGTTTTTGAATACCTTATTTTTAATATATATTTAATAATATTAGTAAATGTATACTTCATAATTGTTAAAATAATAATTGTATATTTATAATGAACACTATAAACATTCTAAATATACGCGCGAATAGCAATATGTAGACACTGTTGCGACATCTATCGATCACATACATATACTAATAACTAAATAGTATATTTCCAAATGTTAGTTACAAACCACTGATACTACTGTATATTTTCTGATTCCATTCCATCACGAGAGCTTTATGGGTACATCTCAAGTATGTGCGCAAAATACATTGTCTCCATCCATCAATATATTATTATAATTATGTGTGTAAGCATATCTTTTTACGACAATATTATTGCTAGATAAGGGTAAGGTCCTTATTAAAAAACACCATCATAATATTGTTGTAGATATTGTTATATTTATTATTGTTATTGATAGTTTCATTATCAATGTGAAATTTAGTTTTAATGAGTCTCTTTAGATTTAATCCTTTTATATTTTAAATTTATAGTATGTAAGATTCTTTATGTAGAGAAACGACCTTACATATAAAAGTACTCTTCGAGCATTCTAGATATTGCTTTGAAATTCTAAATAATACAAAATAAGCAATGTCAAGAAATATATAATTGTATTATACAGTTTTATTTTTAGTCTGCTAAAATAAAAATAATTAAAATTTAGAGGAAGATACAATATTTTTTGTATTTGATACTAAATTCATTAAAAATATACTTTTATTAATTATTTAATATATTTAATGCAACGAATCACCTGATAAAAGGTTGGATATAGGACAAATTTACCTAGCTAAGAATTGTTATCAATTATACTGTATCAAATAAATCACCATTACATCCAATTTGACTAATATCTAATTATTGACAGCAATGGAGAAATATCAATATTAATCTCTTAAACTTAGATTTTGTACATTATAGCGATCTGTTGTTCCAAGAAAAACAAGCCTATAAAAGCTTTGTTTATTTAACATTAGAGCATCAGATAATTTACCAGACTAAACTTACGCCTGCTACTTAACCTTGCATGACTGCAGAGCTTAGTACCATCTAGTAAGCGATAACATCATCAAATTTGTAAAGCTGTTAATGTCAATTTTACAGTTAACATAATGATGCTTCATCTTATATTTAATTATATTTACTTAGTCTTGAGACATAAGATCAAATGATAATGATTCTTATGGGTAGTTTAGCATAATCAATTTTTTGCGTGCTTCTTTAGATAAGTATTTTATTAATATATAAAAAATAAAATATCAGCACATTTGCATTTAAAATCTTCAGCGCTACAAATTCATGTAAATTTTTATTAGCATAATTGATAATTGCAATGTTTCTTTATTTTTTGTTTCAATGTTAAATATTATAATAAATAAAAATTTACAATTATACAAGACAAACAAAATGTTGTAATTATCATAAGAAAAAAAAATTGTAGAATTAAAAATTTTGCAATTACATTTGAAACAAACAAATTAAGAAATTTTAATAATATTTATCTATTTTTTAATTTATATTTGTAGTATAATTATTTATTTCAAGTCGTTTTTAATATATTCTATTTTACGCCATTTTGAAAAAGTAAAACAAATAGAAGTAAAATTTATTTGCTGCTTTTGACGATAGCCAAGTACATTCCGAACGAGTAGAACGTGAATCTGTGAGAAGCGAAATAATAAACAATGGAAAAACCAATGGAAAGTTAAACGAACAGAGTCAACATTAGAATCGCATGGAATATTTTTTAAACATGCATGAAGGAAGTGAAATGTATTTAAATTACAAATATGTATATGAATATATAATTAAAAATATATATAAATATCGTAGTAATTAAGAATACACAGTTGATAATTTAGTTGAAATTAAATGTCGTAGAGTGTTGAAAACTTTCACTAAAAAATATGATTTAAAATTATACCGTTCGAAGTATCAAAGACAGAAACACTTCAAAAAATGGACAAAAACTGTAACTATTGTTGCCATATTCAAAAACAACTAGTAGACACAAAATATTTGTTTGCTATTTATACAACAAGCAGGTTAGTACATATTACTGTAGAAAAAAACGATAATACAAGTGATTGTAGAGACATTCCGGTAATAAGTACCATAAATATGCATGAAATTATACGCAGTCACAAATCTAATTTTGCAATCATCACAATTTTATATGTAAATTAAAAGAAAATAGTCTAAGGTTCATAAATGATAATTTAAAAATGATGAAGAACTTTAAAAGTATAACAATTAATTTAAAATTAAGCTTTGATTTCGTTTGTATTCATCAAATAAAAATATCTTTAATATTAATTATAAAAAATTGTGTTATTATTTATCCTCTTTTTCCCTGAGGAGCTAAATAGTCACTTTAAATTTTGTCTTGATGAGGGAGATATTAGCTTTTCGTTGCTCCAGGTATATTTCTTTGCCGTGAGCGTGCTGTTGGAGCATTTGGGGAAGGAAAGACGGAGAATGAGATTCAGTTGATTTAGCTCAAAGTATAATATAAACGCGGTACGCGCGAGCAAAGTTTTCTCTTGTTTCCGATTCGATATAAATTATCCCTCGTGACTACGCGTTCCTCGCTGCAGTTGTGCGATCGAGGTTTACTTGGTCTCAGCACATGACAGGTGTGCAGGACTAAAGGAAGTGCTCGTGGATCTGCCCTTCATGTGCACCAGCGGGTGGATGCTCGCTCGGTGCGAAGGTTTTGTATTTAGCATACCTTCGTATACCTAGGTGGTAATGTTCCCATTGATATTAAGACTGTGGTTTTTTATGAAGTATTTTGGTTAGGAAGAGGTATTTGTGTTATTTCCTATGTTCATTTGGGTTAAGTACACTCCTACTATTTCTGTAATTATCTTTTAGTCAATTCAATCTATTGTTGTTATTTATTATTATTTTTATTATTTTATTTTTCATATTTCGGGCTAAAAGCATGCTATTCAGTTCGGTCTAATTTACAGTCGTTTTTAAAATTTTATTTGTCTATTAATTATTTACTGCTTTTTAAATTCTTTTTCTATTTTTGATTTTATTTATTTCATCCTTTACTTAAGTTTATTTCTGTTGATTTTTTTATTTTGCGAATCTCTTTATCGACTATCACATTTCGGTGGCCTTGACCAATGAAAATTAGCGCACGTGTATTTGTGCAGGGCTGTATATCAATCGATTCGAACCGGAATCGTACGGTGAGCCTTTTGGAGTCGGAGTTTGTTTACCGCGATTACTCCTTTTAATTCATGTGGGTCAAAGGCACCGCACACCGCAACATTTACAAACCCATGTATCGAAGCGAGTTTTATATGTGATTTCGATCAGCTTATGCCTATTTGTCCAAACACGCACCTGTCCACCAAGGTCACGTTTAAGCCCTCATAAGAATCGCGTACGCGTAGATGCTACTCGTGCGTCCTTCTAGCTTATTAAGCAGCATTTTTAAATACGCGCAAAACCCATTCAGCCACGCCTTATCGCCCGGTTGTCGCGCTCGCGCGTACACAGCGTAGTTGTTTCTACCAAAGTGTATACTGCGGCTTCACAGGCGTGTCGCAAGCTCCGCGGAGCCTTGTGTTTAAACTTCGATCACAAACCGCTCCTGTTGAATAAACTCGTCGTGACCTCGTCCTTGTGTAATAGTGTGAATATTAGATGTGGTCGATTAGCAAGCCAGAGCATGTGATGAGAGAGATGCGGCCCGCGATCTCTTACCTGTCGCGTTTTCCCACACTTTTTAGACGTCTCTTTGTCCGTCGGCGATGCGCAAGCAGCTTCCTCTGCCGCTTTCTCGCGTTTTTTCCCCTTCCTTCTGTCGGCGTGCCGGCAGATCATGCAAGTCGAAGAGGTTGCGAAAAGTCGCAAGCGGCAGTTGAGAAGACCCGTCAGCTGAACTCACGGAAGTTCTTCCCTAACTCGAGGATAGACGATTGGCCTGTCGCCTATCGGCGGCCGTGATCAGACTCTTCGGCCCAGCTCCATACAAGTTTCTTCCACGAAGCTCCCGCTGTGCCACCCTCTCTCTCCTTTTCTCTATCAACTCTATCAAGTCGCAATCAAAGTCATCGCAAAGCTCCTTGTTATTATTTTTCGGTCGAGATCAGTATTCTCGACCTACGAATAAATTTCGGAGCTGCGAATTGAGACGTCGCTATACCTGTCCCCAACAAAACGGACGAAGTGTCGATTTGAAAATTTCTCTCATAACAGCAGTTAAGTTGGAACTATCGAGCAGGTGCATTCATTTTCTTGAACTATATTTTTCGTGCTCTACGTTCAAATGTATATACCTCAGAAAGGTAGAGTGGTGAAAGATATATCTTGGTATTGTCTCCTATCTGAAAAATCTGTTCAGCAGTTAGATAACAGAAGCGAGATTTTTATGACAAGACTTTAAGTAAAGGATACGGTAGTTGCTTGAGTATAAGACAAGTAAATTGCTTCTTTCTTATCATTCCAAACTCAAAAATTTAATACTCGGGTCATCATACTGATTAGTTCACTCCAAAAATTCTATTTAAAATACAATCAGTGTTTTGATTTAGAAAAAGATATGTGGAGGCTCAGCAAGGCGTCCGCCCGAACCGGCGCAAGCAGCAGCTGCGCCCGCGAGCCGATCCAGACGAGCAGGCGACCGCTGATATCATGGGAGCGCCGCGCTACCTAGCTGGCGGGAGGAGCGCCTTTGAACACACGAGTCACCGCTGCCGCGCACGAGGACAGTCTGTCCACGCTCGACCTACGAGGCGCGACGGCACGCTGCTTTAGCACCATTTCTGTACGATAAATATAGCCTAATTTCACCGGACTTCACTAGAGCGTCAACCCACCGATCTACCAAAGATAGATAGATAGATAGATAAATGTTTATTTGTAAATAATTTACAAAATATTGCACAAAACTCACAACAATATCTTAAGTCTATTTATAAATACTGTCACATACTATCACAGCATTAATCAAATCACAGATGTAGCGCAGTTTTATGATAAATAATAAATACACGTTGCTTACATTTTCCTTATTATCTATCAGTTGAGTCACACACGTACACACATAATGAATACAAGTATGGGTATATGTACATATTGTCATGATAGCGTCGAGTCTATGCACGACAGTCTGTAGTGCGCCCTACTACCCGTGGATCCCCCTACGCTGAGGGGTGTTCGCATGATTGATCACCCTCGTGGGTCGTCGCACGATAGAGCGTTTAGCTTTAGACAATCGACCGCAAAACGTCGCGGATCGGACAGACATAGGCAGGATCCAAGCGCCGATCGTCCTGCAATATACGCCAACCCAAGACGGGATGATTAGGCTACAACCGAGGCCTCGGCGAATAGTTGTTTGTACGTCTTCAGTTAGCGCTTGCCTTAGTAGCGGCGATGTGCCCGGGGTTTGGCCCTCTGGTCTTCCAGCAGGGGTTTGCGCTACGGCGCGTTTCAGAATGCTGCCGTGGAATTTAACCGCACTTCATCGGCGGTCAATGAGGTACATCTCCCCGCGTATGTGCTGAGTAATTTGGAACGGATCCTCCCATTTCGGTGCGAATCCGGCGTGGAACTTTTCTGCAGTCTTGGATAGTGGGTGGCCCATGGCATACACCCAGTCGCCGGCTTGGAAGCGGGGAAAAGCAGTCGCGTCTTCCTCGGACGAGTATCGGGCTTGATACTGTTACTGGTTATGTTGTGCTGCGGCAATTCTCTTCCCAAGCCGAGAAGGGCGGGAGGCCACAGGAAGTCCATTTTCCAGTCTCCGGGGCGTCGGATGCTCTTACCTAGTAGGATTTCGCTAAGGGCAAATCCTTTTGCGGCGTTACGCTTGCTTCGGAGCTGAAATAGCACTTTGAAGAGCTCCTGATCCCATTTGTTGTGCTGTTGTCCTTGTAGATGTATCCTGAGTCCTTTCTTGATCTCCTGGTTTCGTCTTTCCGTGGGGTTGGCCCACGGGTGATAGACAGCGGTGGTCCACGGCATCGCTTGCCAGAGGTCGCAGGCTTTTTTCCAAGCTTCGCTCACAAATTGGGGTCCAATGTTCAACAGAATCTTCCTGGGATAACCTCATCTTCCGAAGACTTCCGACTCGATGATGGAGATAAGTCCAGGGGATTCGGAAGAGCCGAGGGCGAAGGCCTCCACCCATTTGGAGAAAAGGATCCGTAACGACGAGGACGAACGTCTTCCGTCGACTTGTCGTGAGGTAGGGTCCCATTAGGTCAACGGCTATGGTGTCCCAAGGCTGCGTGGGTTGGTATGGACGTAGCGGGATTTTCGGCTGTGATGTTTCCCGAGATGTAACACGTCCCTGGCCGTATCGATGATGCCATCCTGTTGCTTGATCTATGGGAAGCCGTGAATCAGTGTCTCTTGCATTGTGGGCATGACGAGGGCTGTTCCGTAAAAGGCCCTGTATCTGCAGGCTGAGATCCACTTCTTCCACTGTCGTCACAGTTTGACCTCGGACGGCTAGCTGTGCGTACGTGGCAAGTACTGCGGTAGATGTTAGCTGGGAAAGTGTTTGGGCCTATGAAATTTCGATTGGCTGCGGTGTCTATGACGGCTTTTACAGGTTTGCCATTACTCGTGAGATTGAGCCTCGGCAACCCGTCAGTCATTCTGATTAGGCTATTTATGGCCACCCTTTGTCCTGATCGGCGGGATTGGGCGGTGTCGATACTGTCGTGCGCCAGTTTTCCTACTGGTTCGGCAGATTCTTTTTCAGAACCTCGCAGTCCCGATGTAGGTGATACCTGGGACAGTGCCAGCACTTGGGTGGATCCCTACGATCGGACCTGGTGACCGCAAGTTTTGGTTTCTCCGCTTCCCTCTTGAGTTTTTGCCGAGCGGCTTGCTCTTCCTCGTCATCCTTCTTAGCCTCGAGCACATGAGTTAAAAGGTCCGGGATGTATCGCAGCGTGCGTTCGCGTAACTAGCGTCGGAGAGAGGGCCGTAGTAAACTTATAATTGTCTGTAGTTTCTTGGCCTCTGGCTCGGTGGGTCGAATTCTCTTATATAAAGGTACTGTTACGTCCTACGTAACGCCTAATCCAAAAACATTACCACCCCGACGACGAGTCGCCGAGGAAGGTAGTCAGAGTCGACGCGCCTCCCGCGCCTCCGACGCCGAACCTTTTTTTTTATGTACACCAAAAAAAAAAGGGAAAGCGGCGCGAGAAAAGTCAACCGTCACCTTCCTAAAACGAATAAAGTTCTTCCAAAAAACATCCTCCCTCATTACGAACAGAAAATAGTTAAATTTAAATAATTATATAATAATTTCGCACGGCCAAAGAAATTAAAGGTAAAATTCCTTTCGGTTTGTATCAGCTGTCGACACCCTCACCTGAATGAATATTATTAAGAGTATTTAATCGAATAAAATTATATTATTTCATTTCTTCGCAATTTTTGTAATATTTAGGTTTTAAGTATAATTAACATTAATTGCGTAAGGACGTTTATGGATAGGTATGTATATAGATATTTATTAATACATATATATATCAGTCTGATGCAATTCTCATCATGTATTTATATATTACATACATGTACAAACCATGTAAACGTTCTTACTCATATAATCACCATCAATTTAACCCACCGTAGATAATAATTGCCTCATCTCTGCGGATGAGTAGAAATATAATTATAATAATCAATAAAACCGAAATTGTAACGCTAGCTACGTGCATAACATCAAAAAGTTGTAAAAACACCAAAAAAACTACTACATTATAAATATCAATAACCGAAAAGAGATTTGGTCTTATCAATCTCTATTTTTGCTTAATTATAAGTTACAGATATTGCTCTTTTCTAAATCAACAATATAATTTCCAATAAAAACAATAGTCTTTTTACAAATATTTCCAAGCAACATCACGCGACGTTAAGCGGTCCACCGCACGAGTATTCTTAAATATTTAGCAAAGAGCAAAATCTAAAAATTAACACATGAAAATAATAATTGTCAACAATATATCTTAAATATATCCGATTCATTTACCACAAAAAATGAATCGGTCTTAAATTTTAAGTTCGATAATAATATAAGTTCAGAAATGTCAAATTATAAACAATTAAGGCTAATTTGTAAGAAAAAGAGAAAAGGGCTCAATTTTTCTAGTTGAGGAAGAGCGGCAGTTTTCCCTCCTTCAAGGAATCTCCCACTTGCCTCCAAGCCACATCTTTTCTCTCTCTCAGGGTTGCGTCACCGATGCGGGAAAAGTTTCCGTTTTCCCGACTTGCTCATTTGTCCCGCTTGGGGTTTTTACGCAAAAATCGGCGGCGACGACTCGAGCGGCGAACCAGCCCTTAAAAGCGCGACGCAACCCGCCTGCGGCACAGAGACTGTGAGCCCACGGAGTGACCAGCCGCCTCTCTGTCCGTTGTACATTTTCACGGCGACAAATTCACAAATATATAAGACTGAGTTCAGCGAGCAAGCTGAACCTCAGTCGATTTTTAAAAGTTTATCTTTTATTATCGGGGTCCGCCCCCAATTATCCGTTTCTCTTTAGTAGAGAAGCGTCGATCCACCCTCCCTATCCGCTCTTCAGCAAGGGCGTGAATCCGTTTCTCTTCAGAAGAGAAACGTGAATATGTACTCTTATCCGTCCTTTCGTAAGGGCGTGAATCCGCTGTCTCTCCTGAGGAGCGTGAAACTTATCCGCCTTTGCATTGGGCGTGAATCCGCTGCCTCTCCTGAGGAGCGTGAAACTTATCCGCCTTTGCATTGGGCGTGAATCCGCTGTCTCTCCTGAGGAGCGTGAAACTTATCCGCCTTTGCATTGGGCGTGAATCCGCTGTCTCTCCTGAGGAGCGTGAAACTTATCCGCCTTTGCATTGGGCGTGAATCAGCTGCCTCTCCTGAGGAGCGTGAAACTTATCCGCCTTTGCATTGGGCGTGAAACGTGTCCTCTCCTGAGGATCGTTAAAGTCACCGCCTTTTGCATCGGGGCGCCGGGTCCGTTCTCCTCTCCTGAGGGATCGGAAGATTAATCCGCCTTTTGAATTGGGCGTTGAATCCGCTCCTCTCCTGAGGAGCGTGACAGATATCCGTCTTTGCATTGGACGTGAAATCCGGTTCTTTCCTAAGAAACGCGATTAATATCCGCCTCTAGCATTGGGCGTGAAATTGTAGCGACGCTTTCGTCCGTAGAGAGCGTCGATGTCCCTTTAGTTGAACTTAGACCTATATTTAGGCCCCTACCTAAAACTCAATAAATAGGTAAATCCACCCATTAGAATTACCACCTCTATACCCCTATATAAAAAAAAAAGAGGTGAGAGCGGCTTCGACCCCCCCCCCTTTTCGCTCAGAGTAGGTATCGCCCGCGCTCGTCCCGAGCTATTCGGCGAAAGCCGAGGCTCAAAAAGAGCAAACCTTTGGCAGAGCTCGTCTCCGGCAGCAGGGACGTGAAGGCGGAAATCCCCACGCGCACCTCGTCCTTAACCTCGACGGAGTTTTGTCACAACAGCACTTTCATTGGGCGAATGGCAAGGCACACTGTATACTGTCCGAGTTGAATCGGTCTCTTAGTATCTCTTGGAAACGCGTCCAATCGAGGCCCAGGTTTCGGTAGGCTTGTCATCACTGATCCGCAGACCCCTTGAGCCCCTTTTCGAGGGTCGGGACGACGTAATTTGCAGACAAGCGATGTAAGTTTGGCATCGTCGAATGTAGTCGGCTGGGTCTTTCTGAGCTTACGGTGGAATTTGATGTCCAGGTATTTCACCGGGGGGTTTCAGGGAGGTTTCTTTGTTTAGACGAGAAGAAGACCGACAGATTGAAATAGATGAAGCTCTGACAAAGGTAGGTGTATTAATGGTTTTCTATGCGAGTACAAATGAATAGTTTTGTCAATGGTATGACCGTCCGAGATGGAGGTTGCAGCGCCGGGTAAGTCCTCGAGAAGGAAGGAAGGATGGGGAAGTGGGGGGGGGGGGATCCTCCTGTCCCCCTCCTGTGAGGTACAGCCATAAGAGCTTTTCTCGATCTCTTTGACCTTTCATAGCTAGGATGATAAAGAGTTTTGAGATGGTTTGTGCGAGTTGCCCGTTCGGTGTTTATGGTAATGTCCGCGGTAAGGTCGTTTATGGTTGAGTCAATTTCACGGGGATCTTTGATGGGGGAACATATAAGTGACGACGTCTCCAGGACGTATTTTGAAGAAGTTTGTCTACTCTGCTTATGGTTTCGGGGACGGTTGTGTATGCACACAAGATGTTTAGTGTAACCGGGAGGTGGTCGGATGATAGCTTCGAAAAGACCGTCGGGTCCGAAGTGAAGGTTGTGTCCTTTATTAGGAAAATGTCTAGGATGTCTGGTCTGAACATGTCACAGTAAGGAAAGAAGGTGGGTTTGGTGGGAGCCTCAATCATGAAGTTGTTTTTCACGGAGCAGCGGAAAAGGAACTTTGGTTGTTGGAATGACAGCCCCATGCGGTACTTTTGCGGATGTGAGTTTATTGCTACCGTTCGGGGGGCAGTATATTGCGAATATACGTATAGCATTACTGGTTAGCGCGATCTCGATTCCGACGGCTTCGTCGATGCCGAGGTCAGCTTTGATGACTTTATGATGGATGGAAGAGTGGACGAGTATGGCTACTCCTCTACCACGGGAGTTGCGGTCTATCCGGTGAATTGTACAGCCCGGGATGTAAATATTAATTGTCAGTGAGAGGTGGGTTTCCGTGATACAGCCTACCTGGATGGAGTGGGAGTCAATAAACTCGCGGAGCTCCATTATTTTGTTACGTATACCGCCCGCATTCCAATTTAGAAGAATCAGATTCGAAACCTTAGCAGACATTGTTGATTAGGTTTAATAGGGCGAGAACAGCCGTCAAGGCTTTGGTTAATTTCTGTATCGCGTTTGAGTTTATTAGGGAAGCGGTGTCGGTAGGAGTAGCTGTTGCGCGTGGGGCGACCGTGCTTGCATACGTCGGTTTCACAACGAGGCGAGTACGGCTAGGTGGCCCTGTGGTGGTGAATTTTGTGGTGTTTGTGACTGGGCTACTTGGTTTGTGCGCATAGTCGCTTGTGGGAGTGGCGGCTTTGGGGCATCCGCGGTAGGCGGCGCGGTGTTCGCCTCCGCAATTCACGCAGCATGGTTTTGAACCGCGTTTATCCTTCTGTCTGTCCTCAACAGTTATGTGCGAGTGCGAACAGAAGGCGCAAACCCAGGCCACATGGCAGTAGTTTGCCATGTGGTTGAATTTTTGTCACCTTTTTCACTGAGGGATGCTCTTGGCTTTCCGTTCAGGCTTGATGGTGATGGTTAGACCGCCGAGGATTTTCAAGTCGAAAATGACTTTGCCGATTCGAAAGCGGGGTCGAAGGTGACGGCGACTATAGGCCAGAGTCTTCCCCCTTCCTCATCCTGTGGACGGATTCCACCGGGAGTTTGCGTTTCACGAGTTCGGCTTTAACGTCAGCTTCTGAGATGCCTGCGTTGTCACCGCGCAGAACAACAACTAGCTTGCGGTCGACTGCCAGCTGGTGAGTCGAGTATTCGATCTTTTTATTGTCGAGCAGTTTGGTGACTGCTCGGAAATCGGGGACTGTTGCAATCCGGGGTATATCCGGGAGCACGGATCCGGGAGAGAGCCCACGTAGAAAAATTATGATCTTTTCCGCGTGCCCGTGCGCAAGGTTCTGGGCAGAACGATCACAAATGGGGTCAAAGGTTTTTCAATGATTTTTCTTTAGGGTGATGGAATCGACAATCACCGTTAAAAGTGAAACTGGAGGTTATACGAGAGCTAAAGGGATTTTGATAATAATTATAGATATTCATGAGGTTAGTAAAACTTTAAAATTGCGAGCGATCATTAAAGAATAGGTGTATGCAATAATGACTGAGAAGCGTTGGGTATCCTAGTTGAAGATTGAATACGTATTGAGGCTGGTGCAGGTATTGGAATAGAGTCAGAGGAATGAAATAAAGATGTACAAGCAGCTTCTATAGAGCTTGTGCAGGTCAAAAAGGTCTTACAGAGACTATATAGGAGTCTCCGCGGAGCGCAGAGCAGAGCAGACTGAACGGAGTGGATTGGGCGAGGCCGGCAGGAGAGAACCTCCAGGCTCAGTCAAGTTCGGGACGTCGAGGCGCATGGCCGGATGGATCCCGAAAGAAGCGCTAAAGCTTGGTGCGCCACCGAGGGAGATACACCCCACGGATAATTCAACCGACTCGCTCTACAAAAGAAAATTGTTCGTCATTAGAGCAGACTACCAGCCTTTCCGAAGACAAGGGTTTATCGAATACGAGAGGCTGGTGAGTACAAGGGAATTGGCACAGTAAGATAGATTAGGGAAGGATTTCACCCATAGTCAAGAATGTGGGCCGCTTAGTCAAGGTCTCAAAAATTCGAAACGCCCTGAAGAAAGAGCGCGGATTGTAGCGTTAGGGGGTTGGCCACGGTGGATAATCAACTCTCCCTCGGATTCTGCCTCGCGTATCGAGGCAGCAAGCGGCTGCGCCCTACTACTACTTCTTGTTTCCCTCCCCAATACATCCCAGCGAAGAAGAAAATTGGACGGACGAATTGAGTTAAGGGATAAGGTAACTCCCAGAGAACGTGGCTGGGAGTTTCTTCGTCACGCCATCTGCATAGGTTGCCAGCTCCTTTAGTCTTGTGTGAACCCTCGGGAATTTTTCCAAAATTTCTGTTCTTTCCTTTTTAACACTTTATTCAGAATTATGCAACCTTCAACTCCTACCTCCCTTTCTAGTTGTTGGTCTGAATTCGCGCCTTGTTTGGCAAGTTCGTCTGCTTTTTCATTTCCTTAATAGCTCTGATGTACTCGAGTGACTCGGTATCCAGGTTCTGCAAACCTTATTATCCCTGGCTAGATTATTTAGAGCGGTTTTTATCTCTTTAACCAATAGTAACGTGGTATTGCATTTTTCCAGTACCTTGATTCAAGCCAGGTTGTCGGTACAGATATTTATACATTTTCCCCTGACATTCTCTATGTTCAATTTATTAACACATTTCCGCTTGGAATATCGTGTTATGGTTCCTCAGCTTATAAGCTAAGTCTTGTACTCGTTTTGGTCCACAGACTCCATATCTAGTACCTTAATTTGTCTTGGATCCGTCTATGTACCACGTTTTTCCTCCTAAGTGTAGATTATTGGCCCAATCATCCATGCATAGGTGTTTAGTCATTCGGTCCTGAGGGAACGGTTCTGTGCCCATTTCCTGTTCCTACGCATTTTCCTCTGCATGTTAGTCTGTAGGCAGACTTGGCCGCCCTCATTATTTCGAGGTTCAGACCATCTACTCCCAACAGAATACTAACCGCAGCTGTAGGTATACTTCTTCTTAATCCGAAAGTTTCCCTCAATGCTACAACCCGTATGTGGTCCAGGACTTTCACCGAGGTTTTGTTTCCGGTTACTTTCCACTATACTAATGCAGAATAGGTGAGCTTCGGTTTCAGTATGGCTTCGTAAATCCATAAAGCTGTTTGGGGTTCAGCCCCCAACCTGTGCTGATGGCTGACCAACACTGCATAAATATGTTTAGCACCTTGTTGCACTGCATCTTTAAATGCTACCCCCAAACAAGTTCCTTATCTAGGTATATTCCTATGTATTTTACTCTCTCTGCATACGGTATTCTTTGCCCTTAGAAAGTAATTTCTTTAAGAATTTTGCATTTTTATTTCCTCGTGAAGACAGTATCTCTGTTTTACTAGAATTAATCCAGAGGGATTTCGTTCTACACCATTCCATTACTTTCTCGAGGACTCTTTTCACAAGATCTGATAGAATTTCTTTGTATCGTCATTTAATGAGTATGGCAAAGTCATCGGCATATCTTACCACAAAGATTTCTTCTCTGTTTAGCATGCGTAGCAGCGAATGTTTTTCTGATATAACAGTAGACCAACCGTTCCATCGTCTTCAGTAAGAAAGACGTCAGACTGATAGGTCTGAAATCCTTCACCAAGGAGTAACTCTTCTCCCAGTTTTCGGAATAAATGAGACTCGTATTTTCTTCCAAGCTTCTGGTACATATCCAATGGCTAAACATGGGTTTTTCCTTTGAATGCAGCTTCAGTTTTACACATGTTATCCCAAACGTGATTGTCCTGTGGTCTGACATGCATGGTTCATTTTCTACTCTCCGACCATATACAACTTCTTTGATTCCAATTCAAGCTCGGATAAGATTTAACACCTCCCTTCTGTTGCTGTGACGAAGGTTGGCTCATTTCCCTGGTTGATAATGTCCAATTGACTTCCAGTAATAAATTCTATTGGGGCTTCATTCCGGCGTTAAAATCTGTGCTTCCTCGTGCGGCAGGCTGCATCTGCTGTATTCTACTACTATTGCGAACTGCGTGGCCCGTAGAGCTCGCAGCTCACGCGCAAAATGTTCCTCTTGATTTACACGGAACCAATATTTTTCGGCTTTCGCTACTGCGACTGCATCGATAACGTGCGACCGTCCTTTAAAATTGTCGAAAGACCCGCGTATTTTGCGTGCGAGCGCGAGCATCCCGGGCCATCCGAGAAATTTTTGCAGCATGGAACTCCGTTTTTCAGACCTGTTCGTCGCGTAGGCTTCGCCTGTTTCCCCGGCGTAAAATAGGCGAGAGGGGCCACGAACTCTCGAGCTGCCTCAAAAAAGTTGGGCTACTAAACCACATACCTTGCGCGCAATGTTCCGTACACATTCCTCGAGTCTGCTGGGCACCCATCGCCACTCCGAGGCGTAGTTATCCCCTTTATCTTCTTTATACGGATTGTATTATGTGCATCAGAGATCGCGCGCGAAAATTGATCACGAGTGGATTCGAGAACCAAGCCGTGATTCTCGAGGGCCGACACGGGATGGCCCGCGCCCTCGTCACGCACTTTCACCGTGAATATAAGCACGCAAGTCACAATACGGTTGTGATTGAAATGCAGCAAAAATACTGCGTGATAGGGCTGCGACACGTATTCCGTGGTGTAGTGAAGAATTGCCTGGGCTGTAAGCTTCGTCGCGGAAAACCTCAAATTCGGCGGATGGCGGACCCGCCAGCTAGGAGATTGGCTGGGAGGTATTATTCACGTGCATGACCACCCACCTAGTTCCGGGACGCGCATCAAGAACTGCGCGACGCTATCGCGAAAAAATATCGCGAGAAACAACAACTATAAGCCGCTTGGAAGTTCCAATGGCGTTTTAACCCTCAGGATACAGCGCACATGTGCGGAGTCTGGGAAAGTCTCATCCGATCGGTCAAAACGGCCCTGTCTGCAGTGTTGCCCTCGGACGTTCTGACGGACGAGCTGCTTCTGACCGTTTTAGCAGAAGCGGCGCACTCTGTCAAACTCGTGCCCTTTGACAGACGTGTCCCTCGACCAACGCGATCACAATTTTATTTAATCTATAAGAAAGTTGTATATTTTAAATGATTGCGAAAATACTTATTTTGAAATTATTAATGCACAATGTAGAACAATTCGAACTTTCTCATAATCCGCTAGCTTGTAATTTTATAATATTAGCAACGTATATAGTTTTAGTTAGCTGTAATAACGTTCGGTTTTCCCTGCTATTTACAGTCCCTTTTGTATGTAGCAGTAATACAATATAGTCAGTGACTACCATATACCAATCCCTTTCGCATAGGTTTCAGTAATTCTCAGAATAGCTCCTCTCTCTCTCTCCCTCTTTGTAACCTTACATCTCTATACTCTTAATCCCTTAGCCACTCAAGTCATAACGTGCAAAACCCTTAGTCCTTTCTTCATCCCTTCCCCTTCAGATATTCATCCATTCCTTCTCTAGATCGAGAATAGGCTAAAAAACCATTTTAGAATCAAATAGACCACCGCGCGTGAAGCATCCCTTGTAACCTCTCGCAGGGATCGAGCGACCTCATACATACCCATTGTAGCACTTTAATTAAATTTTCGTAATTAAATTGTGAATTGTTTGTTGTTTGTTAGTGTGTTACGCGATCAAAAATTAGAGCCTTGCGCACGGACCAGCAAGTTGCGCCGATCCATTTAGAGCCCGCGGCTCCCTCGCGCCACGCCGGCACTCAGGCGCGCCGGTTCGGAGCAGCTGTCGCGGACGGAATGAAAGACGGCACGCCCTCCAGCGAAGGGACTTGCGCTCGGGCAGCCGACCCGAGCAGACCTCCGCCATCCGATGCCTGCCTCGCCTCCGGAACCTACCTTGCGCCTGCGAAGACAAACCTGCGAAATATCAACTGGGCAACCTCGAGAGAAACCAAAAAGAATAAACGCCCAAAGGGGCCTTAACATCAAAAGGAATCGAGTAGTCTCGTTATTTCACGTACTCCTTCCTCTCCACCCTCCCCATCGGCTCAGCGGTAACAAGAGACCGGGCGGACGGACGGTGCCTTCCCGAATGCCGGATTCCCTCCGGTTATTAGGGGCACTTTGACCTCCGTGCCGGTCATGAACAAAGGCAAGCTCCGACGGGGTTTGCGAAGATACATCGCGAAGCTTTTGGCGACCCTGCATACGGCTGGCTCCACCGCACCAGGATTTGAGGGGCTTCCCAACACTTCCACCCACGAGGCAGCCCCAGAGGACTCCGGGATCCACGCACTACGACGCCCCCCTCTGGACCAGCTCCCGGCAAACCTCGGGCTTCGGGATAGCGAAGGCACCGAGTCATTGCTCGAGTCCCGGCCCCTCAAGCCTCTGCTCCAAGACAAGCCCCACCCACCACTCGACGCGGCCGCGTCTAAACCCGAAGGGGATTGGGCCCTCCGGGTACCAACTCGGCCAGCAAGGATTCTCTGCCCAACGCGGGCAGTACGGGCGGAAAGCCCACCCAGACGACGCCGAACACACCCCGCTCCGATCACTCGGCTACGGGATCCCCGCATCCTCGCCCGTAGCAAGAAACGCCTGGCCTACGCCCCCACCCAGGACCGGCGTGTCCCCCAGGGCGTGGATCCTCTGGCACAGCACCGCTCCCGCAGCATGAGTAGAAGACGGGCCCTACAGAAATTGAACCGCCGGCGACGTTAACCTCCGCCCCTATATACATACTCACACACAACCGGCCCTTTTCAGGGCCACCATACCACATTGGAACGACGGAGACGACGACTCCCGTATAACAAGTGGCGCCCAACGTGGGGCCCAAAGAGGCTCGATTGATATCGAGACCGGATCCTCACCGCTCGATCTGAGCTAGGCCAGCCAACCCGACACTTCTGGGAGTGTAAAAACACCCAGTGGCGCCCGTAAACAGCAAAAGAAGGGGGATCAAAACCCCGAATATAGGAAGGCCTCAGTCAAATCAGAAAGGCATTCAACGCAAGGTCACCGAAAGCGACGGACGTCTCGAAGGAATGACCCGCAAGCGACAATCTCCGCAAAAGACTGGAAAAATAAGGGAGGATCGAGAAGAGCTACTAAGCTCTCGAGAGGCCAGTGGGACAAGAATCCCCGTACCGGCCAGAACGATGCCTCAAGAAGAAGCGATCCCCACTATCGCCTCGATCGACACAAACGAAGAAAGGGAAGGCAACCCCTCCACCGTACCCTATTTAACCAATGGCTCATGGAGGGACGATTCAGTCTCAAGCCCACCACGGAAGAGAAAGCATCGAGAAGTCAGCCAAGGCACTTCGACAACCACAACAAGCACCAGCTCACGCAATCCGGCAACCAATAGCCAAGCTCAGCAAAACTCTAGGCCACTGCTAATTCAGTCCGATATCAGGATGAACAGGAACGAGCCATTAAATCTGGAAACGCTAGCACAAGCCCTCCTCGGTGCACAGGCTTCGGCAGTACCCCAATTCAGCGGGAAAGGTCACGAAGACCCGGAGGAATTTCTTCGCCTATGCCAAGCCTACATCAGAGATCGTCGCACACCGAACGAACAAATCGTGGCCGTCATCGAAGCCGGCCTGCGAGAGGACATTTCCTTAAGCGCGCTTCTGCGGCTCAATTTCCCGGCCTTTTTTCTAGCCGCCGGTTAGCCTTTAACAATTTTTGCCTGATTTTCAGGCTAATATATATAACAGTTTCTTAAAACTAGTTAACAATAGATAAACTTTAAAAACTTAACAACTTAATAACACTGATGACAGCAACAAATATAAAAATGGACATCACAAAATAAATAAGTAACATTTATTCGGACAATCACATTTTTGTTACCAAGTGTCGCTACCATCCTTCCACTACTTTCAGGTGCCTGCTTTTAGGACTTGTACTAAATTAGTTTTTAACAGAGTCCCCACCTATAGGTGAGGAAGGCAGTTTCGGTCATCCGTTGATGTTCAGGGAGACCTCGTGAAGGTAACCACCCTAGGAGAGCGATGTTAATCTCACTAGCTCTGCCGCCGTGGCAGCAGTACCATGATAGTACCGCGCCCAACGACTCGCACCTTGGGACCCACCTTTCTGAGCATCTTGGCTCGTAGCGGTGGCGGGACTCACCTCCGCTTCTCCCTCGGAGCATGAGCCCCCACCTTTCGATAGGGGACCCAACTCCAAGTTACCCAATGGGACCCCATGGGCTAGGGGGCCGATATAACTTACAGCAGGCTAATCGACCCCTCGTTCAACGTTTTTGTGCCCTCGTATGAAGTTAGCTCAAGTTCCCCACTAAGAGGCATTAAAGTCATCGTCCATAAACGCGTTAATTATCTCGATCGAGCTTCTCAACGCGATCATGGAGATGGTCAGGCGATCTTTCTTTTTGATCCCTATTTTGCCAAGCACGTCCCTCGTTTTCTTCGGGATCGCACCTCTAGATCCTACTATTATAGGTAGGACCTTGCCCTTTTTGCACTGGAGGTCAGACATTAGCTGCACGAGCACCGGTTGGTATTTGGTGTTTTTCTCGTCGTGAGCCTGGGACAGATAGTCCCGATGCTCGTACCGGACCGAGACATCCAGCACGAACACTTCCTTCTTGGCGGTTTTCACTACCAAGTCGGGTCGGAACCTCCGCCCTTGTGTCCAAACCTCTGGCTCGACCATCACCTGGTTATGCTGGGACAGCCGTGCCGCTATTAGGTCTTTGATTTCATCGTGTCTGCTTATACGTTTATTCTTGGTCGTTCGGCATTCGCCGAGTATATGACCAAGAGTCTCACGCCTTACGTGACACTTTCGGCAATTTGGGTTTCGTTGTTCGTAAATCATGCTCATCAAGGCCCGGGTCGGATAGGTGTTTGTTCGCAGCTTAATAGCATCCACGACCCGTGATGAGGTGAGCAGTCCACCTCGCAGCCATTTGTTGCACACTGCATCATCGGCAAACTCGTGTGCTCCCTGTCCCTGCCACCGCAGCTTTGCCCAATTTCGGGCGTAGCTGTCGCGCAGCTCATACTTTTTATCGTTGAGCTGGCGAAGTGTCAGCGGCCATGGAAGCCCAAGCGCCTCCGCGCTAGCGGACAGATGTTGGTCCGATTCGTGCACGACTGCCGTGTTGACGGGGTCGGCGGAGTTCATGGCCTTTATACGCGCCCGGAGGTGCGCAATCGGGACCATTACCTCCACCTGGGTCAACCCCAACCCACCCATACTCTGAGGTGTGTACATAAAATCACTACTCAGAGACTGGGGCAGGTGGAGTATCTCCTTTATCGTTCGTCTGATCTCCCCGTCAAATTCCTTGAGAGCTGCCCTAGATGGCATGCTCACTATGAGTGAGTAGGTGAAGCGAGGAAAGATGTGCCTCCTCAGCAGTTCAACCTTCTGCTCTGCCTTAAGCGGCAATTTACGAACTCGCCTGACGAGCTCTCTTAATGCTGGAACTTCACGGCCCCTTATCAGTCCCCTCCACGACGAAACCGTGGCGCCTAGATATTTTGTGACCTCATCGGGCCCCAGGTAGGGGATTGACTCCCCCCCTATTTGGACCCTCGGCCTGCGGCTATACCACGTCTTCCGGAAAGGAACTAACTCGAAGGCCGAGCTTTTCTCCACAGATATGCACATTTGAAGAGCGCCCAAGAAATCCGTCACCGTCTGCAACTGAGTCTGGGCCTCCCCGGCATCCTTCGCGATACAGGTTATGTCGTCCGCAAAGGCAAGCACGGAGAGGTTGTTCCCTTCTATTTTGACTCCCACTGTCTCGTTCAGTCGTTCAATTAGGGGCTCAATGACAAGGTTGAAGATCAACGGGGACAGGGGGTCCCCCTGTTTCACTCCCCTTTGAAGCTTAATCTCCACCTTGCCATCTTTTGCCCCTATGACAGTGGTGCAGTCGCGGTACATTTCCGCGACTAGCTTTGTTACAACGGGCGGAATTCCTTTTCTTTCCAAGCTTAAGGGAATTACGGCGTGGGGGACGGTATCGTATGCTTTTGATATATCTAATACTGATATAACTCCGCCCCCCTCTTTCGATTTTGCAATTGCTGCTTCCAGTGCGTGGACATTCGCGAAGCAGCCATTTTCCGCCGTAAATCCCTTCTGCCTTTCGTGCTGCCGAATGACGGCCCTGATCCTCTCGTCTAGCAAGCCAGAGAAAATCCGGCTTACCATCGAGCTGATCGTAATGGGCCGCCAATTTCGGACATTAGCCGGGTCTTTCCCGGCCTTAGGCAGTAACGTCGTTCGATTCAACTTCCATGCCGACGGGTATACTCCCGTCAGCATTACGAAGTTGAATAGCTTGGAGAGGGCCGTTATGATCCCCGGCTTCCTCAGATCCGACTTGACTATTTGGTCGGTGCCAGCGGCGGAGTCGTCGCGGATTCTGGCCACCCGCCTCTCCACATCGAGAGGGGTAATTGGCTTTAGGATGTTCGATGCCTTGAGAGGGCCCTCGGTCCGGTGATATTGGTCCGACTGAGATGGGCCCTCTCTACCCCACAGCTCCGTGTACAGGGCTTCTACCTCCCTGACACACGGGCTGTCTCGTCTGCGGATTAACGAGTAGTCATTCTCCACGACAATCTCCGCTACCCTCTTGGGGCATTTTTCCCACATTTGCTGGCACCGAGCGTATTCAAATTTCCGCATTTCGGCCTTCCTCGCATCGCGCCTCCGGCCTACTTTGCGGTTGGTCCTTTTTGTTTTCGAAGTCTTAGTCGTTTCCGGGTTTCTTTCGATAGCCGGGGCTATAAACGCGACGAGCTGCGTATACAGGGAATCCATCAACTCCTCATCGACGTTTCCATCGGACTCGACTAATCCCTGTACCGCAACCCGCCAACTCCGCAACCGATCCTCCATTGTGCCACTGCATATCTCCCGGCGAATTGCCTCTTTCCATTCTCTCTCGCCGGGGGATTCAATGCGTTCGAACAAGCAGTCTGGTTGCTCTTCCACCGCATCCACGAATTCATCCTCGCTGCTGCTGCTATTACCCTGTAACACAGGGGGTTGAACGGGCGGGGTCTCGGCAGTAGAGACTGCAGCAACAGCGGTTTCATTTGCTGTGACTTCGGGATGGGTGGCGACTACTTGCTGCTCGCCTTCGCGGATTCGCCTTCTGGCATCCGATACCTGTTTAGCTGTGCGGTCGGGGAAATGCTTGGCGATTTCGACATTAATATATCGTGTGCCGATATATTCTCGCTCAAGTTCCCCGATCCGCACCAGGTCATCGTCCGACCACTTGCTCGGCCTTCGGCCCGGCTTTTCTTTGGGCTTCTCCGCTACTAACGAGCGCTTGGCATTGCGCGCTGCGGGGTGAACATGCCTCTCGTGCTGAGATCTCCCGCTAGCTGTCGCAAATGCCAATTCGCAGTGATCACATGGGAAGGCTAGATCTTCCACTGTCTCCTGCCACCCTTTGCAGTGAGGAAGGTGGCACTTCCATGACAAGATATTCTTGCACTTGCGGCCGCACCCAGCGCAAAGCCAGGTGACTGATGCCTCTAGATGTGCCACGCCGATGTGTTTGGCCAGTTCCTTACTGCCGATCCAGTACTTCGGTCCCCTCTCTGTCGGACAAATCGGGCACCGTTGTGGATCGTTAATCTGAGCGGTCAGTGTGACGTTCTTAGCCTCCAGGACCGGTGTGCTTCTCTGAGTCGAGCCACTTCTTACTCTCGCACTGGGGGCTCTTAAGGAGGCCCCCCCTCTCCTCCGTCCTCGCCTTTCGACAATTAACTCTGCCGCGACTACGGGGTCCGGACGGTTCTCCCCCGCAGCCGCTTCCGAGGCTTCGTTATTGTTATTCATTCAATCAATACAATTTTTGTTAAAGGGCTAATTGACGTGGCGGTTGGCGCACCTTTTACCAACCGCCCCGAGAGATTCGATCTCCTCGCACGATACCGCGCCTGAGGAGTACACTGGACTCCCGACCCAGTGTACGTGCCTCCTCGACTACTAACCACCTCCGCCTTGGATACCCAGGCTCGGGTCGCTTCCGCCGATTCGGCATATGGCATAGAGGTGTACAGGGCCCCTTTGCCAAAGCCATTATCCCATCTTGGCCGCCTCGTCTTGCGACTTGGCGTTACGAATGATTGCTTCTTCACATTGTAGCCATTCGCCGGCACCTAACTAGGTCCGTACCAACTCTCACCACTAAGAGGTGTGGGCTTGGCACATGGTGGCTTGCCTGACACACCGATAACCGATGCTAATGTCAGTATAGTACTCGACGAGCAGGGGACACCGTACAGTCTTGTACGATGCCCCCAGGCGCTTCCGCGCCTACATCACGCCGAACAATGGTGGAGGTGCTACCGTGGGATCGTCACGGATTGGGCTCGTTTCCAAGAGCTCATAAGAGAAAGGTTCAACAGCCTACGCGTCCGAGGCACTCTCCTAGCCGAACTATTCGGGCAAAAACAAGCCGAAAAGGAAGCCACCGGCCCCTTTCTACAACGCAAATATCGACTCTACCAGAGAGTCCAACCGGGAGATATCGAGGCCACCAAGATACAGACTATCTTAAATCTCTTACGACCCACCTTACGCCGCTCGCTTCGGAGTCGTGACATCCGCGATTTCCCCGATCTCCTCACTCGAGCATTGGAAGCCGAGCGAGACGAGGAAGAAGAACAGCAAGCCACCCGCAGCAAACCCAAGAAGGAGCAGCAGGAAGAGAAACCGAGGCCTCCTGCTTCCAAGCAAAAGAAGGACCTCCCAAAATGTTGGCACTGCCCAGGCCACCACTATCACCGGGATTGCGACGTCCTAAAGAAACGGCAATTGCAGCAACAGGGAAACTGGAGGTCGGCGGGACACCCACCGCCCGATCCCGTCACCCAGGACCCAGGGCGGCAATAAATAGCCTTTCAACCGGAGACATCCTGGCACGAGTACCCTGCTCTCTAGGAAAACGAACACACGTAGCAATCATAGACACCGCTGCCTCAAGAAGCTTCGTGAACGCCAGTATCGTGCCAGCCACAGCCCAAAGGAAAAAGTGCCGTATACAAACACACTTAGCCACAGACGGGGCCGAGGTAACATCCAACGAAGAGGTGACCCTCAATATCACCATACGGGGAGTCAATTTCCAGATCGACGCCCTCATACTCCCAAATCTACGGGACGATCTCCTTTTAGGGCTACGCTGGCTGAGGCAAGAGGAAAGTATAATAGACCTAAAGAGGAACCTTCTCTACGTTGGACAGAACGAGAGGATAAGCGTCGCAATCGAAGCTCCGGCCCAGCGCAGAGTCATCACGGAGAACCACGGAAGTCTCGCAGGGGTCGAGAGCGAGTTCCCGGCCCAATACCGAGCACAACTCGAATCTCTACTGAACGCCCACCACACCGTGTTCGCTCCGCCCGGTGGCCGACTCCCACAGACTAAAACGGTCTGCCATCGGATCAAGACGTCTCCGCACCAACCTTTCCGCCTTCCGACCCGTAGATACTCGGAAGAAAAACGGCGAGGAATCGAAGAACAGACCCAGGAAATGTTGACTGCTGGGATGATCGAGCCATGCACCTCGCCGTATTGCTCCCCAGTCGTGCTATCAAAAAAAAAGGATGGTCGCTTCCGATTCTGCGTCGACTACCGAAAGCTGAACGGCTACACCGAGGACTCAGCCCAGCCGATCCCCCGCATTTCCGACGCACTAAAAGATATCGGAGGAGCCAAAATCTTCTCTACACTCGACCTGAAGAGTGGTTATTGGCAAATCCCAATGGACCCAGCATCTAAAGCATACACCGCCTTTGCCACTCCGGCCGGAGGAACGTACCAGTTCACCGTGATGCCATTTGGCCTCAAAGGCGCCCCCAAGACTTTCCAATCATTAATGTCACAAGAGGTACTAGTGGGCTACCTCAACAAGATCTGCCTGTGCTATCTAGACGACATAATAATATTCTCCAACACTTGGGAGGAGCACCTACGAAACTTGGCCCTTGTGCTCGAACGTCTGGCGATACACGGGCTAACCTGCTCCCTGTCCAAGTGCCACTTCAGCAAGACATCACTGGAATACTTGGGTTTCAGAGTGACGGATCAAGGCAACGAGGCAAAGCCCGAGTACTTGAGGGCCCTAACCGAGGTGGCGCCACCAACGACCAAACGACAGCTTCAAGCCTTTATAGGGACCTGCAACTGGCTCACCGAATACGTTCCGCGATTGGCGATCACGATGGCACCATTGACGGAGCTCCTAAAAAACCAACGCAGTTTTCGATGGAATCCCGAAGCCCAAGCCGCCTTCCAGGCCACCAAGGATGCCTTCAAGAAACCGCTCACGCTGTCCCGGCCCCTCCCAGGCCTTCGGTTTATCTTACAAACAGACGCCAGCGCCAAGGGTATGGGCGCCGTCCTCTCGCAAGAGACCAAGGAAGGAGAACGGCGGATAATCAGCTACGCCAGCGCCAAGTTCAACCCAGCAGAGTCTCGCTACCACTGCAACGAACAGGAGTGCCTAGCCATTATCTGGGCGATCAAAAAATCTCCCAAGTCCGACAGAACCAAGGGAAATACCAAGGACAGTATGCCCCGAAGAAGGGAGTCTCGACGCCCCATTTCCAAGTCGGCGATTGGGTGTATATCCTGAATCACCCACTATCCAACGCCGCCGAGAAATATCACGCAGGGTTCGCCCCGAAGTGGGAAGGGCCTTTCCAAGTACGACAACACCTGCAAGGAGAAATATATCTGGTTGACCGAAGAGGCGTGCTCGTGAAAACCCACAGCCGCACCATGAAGAACGCCGTAATCATAACTCCTGCCGGAGGAACGGAGGAAATAGCGTACAACAACGGCATCAAAGACGCCGACATCGGCAACCAGACCCCTGCTGGAGGACCAGAGGGCCAAACAACCGGCACCCTGCCCAACGCCGCCGCTACCAAGGGGAGCATATCCCCTGCTGGAGGACCAGAGGGAATGTCCCGGGAGATGCAGCCGCAACCATCACGGCAACAGCACCCCCACACCAGCCAACCGACCACCGCCACAGTCCAAGGGACCACCCGGGGAGCACAGGAGCGCCCCCCCACCGGCCAACCGGCCACTACCACAGTCCGAAGGACCACCCGGGGAGCGCAAGAGCGCCCCCACACCGGCCAATCGGCCACCACCAACGGTACTGTCCCAGCTACGGACCCCGGCCTCCCCCACAGCGGGCACACGGCCGACGGTCGCAGTCCCGGCCTCCCCCACAGCCGCACCATGAAGGACGCCGTGATCATAACCCCTGCTGGAGGACCAGAGGAGCAAACCCAGGGCACGCAGACGCCCTATCGGCAAGGCCAACCGGCCAGCACCTCTATCAACCCGCCTCCACAGCGGAATCAGGAGGAAGCGACTACGAACCCCGGCCACGGATACCAGGGGAAGCTGTTCGTGAAGCGTGGGCGCGGACGCCCACGAAAAACCCCAGGTGCACAGGAGAGCCCCCACTCGACTCCAGGGCCTCGGACGACGTCCCAGGTTCAAAGCGGTCAGAGGACCGCCACGCCACCGCCACGCCGATACGAACTACAACCCAGAAAAAGTGTAAAAAAGTGAACGGTGAAAGTGTTTTCCTATTTAGAAGTATAAGTGTTAGCGATAAGTTTAGATTATAAGACATAATAGTGATTAAGAAAAAACCAGTGCATAATTGAAAAAGGACTAAAAAGGACACTGTATGAAGTATTACGATAAAAAATTAATTAGCTTTAAGAACAACAATGTACTCGAGGTGCCCAGCCCCCCCCCCCCCCCAATAAAAATTTTCCGCGACCCGCACACAAGGCTCTCCGAAAATCCGGGGAGATTGTTACGCGATCAAAAATTAGAGCCTTGCGCACGGACCAGCAAGTTGCGCCGATCCAATCAGAGCCCGCGGCTCCCTCGCGCCACGCCGGCACTCGGCCGCGCACCGCGACCCCCCACTCCCGCGCCGGTTCGGAGCAGCTGTCGCGGACGGAATGAAAGACGGCACGCCCTCCAGCGAAGGGACTTGCGCTCGGGCAGCCGACCCGAGCAGACCTCCGCCATCCGATGCCTGCCTCGCCTCCGGAACCTACCTTGCGCCTGCGAAGACAAACCTGCGAAATATCAACTGGGCAACCTCGAGAGAAACCAAAAAGAATAAACGCCCAAAGGGGCCTTAACATCAAAAGGAATCGAGTAGTCTCGTTATTTCACGTACTCCTTCCTCTCCACCCTCCCCATCGGCTCAGCGGTAACAAGAGACCGGGCGGACGGACGGTGCCTTCCCGAATGCCGGATTCCCTCCGGTTATTAGGGGCACTTTGACCTCCGTGTCGGTCATGAACAAAGGCAAGCTCCGACGGGGTTTGCGAAGATACATCGCGAAGCTTTTGGCGACCCTGCATACGGCTGGCTCCACCGCACCAGGATTTGAGGGGCTTCCCAACACTTCCACCCACGAGGCAGCCCCAGAGGACTCCGGGATCCACGCACTACGACGCCCCCCTCTGGACCAGCTCCCGGCAAACCTCGGGCTTCGGGATAGCGAAGGCACCGAGTCATTGCTCGAGTCCCGGCCCCTCAAGCCTCTGCTCCAAGACAAGCCCCACCCACCACTCGACGCGGCCGCGTCTAAACCCGAAGGGGATTGGGCCCTCCGGGTACCAACTCGGCCAGCAAGGATTCTCTGCCCAACGCGGGCAGTACGGGCGGAAAGCCCACCCAGACGACGCCGAACACACCCCGCTCCGATCACTCGGCTACGGGATCCCCGCATCCTCGCCCGTAGCAAGAAACGCCTGGCCTACGCCCCCACCCAGGACCGGCGTGTCCCCCAGGGCGTGGATCCTCTGGCACAGCACCGCTCCCGCAGCATGAGTAGAAGACGGGCCCTACAGAAATTGAACCGCCGGCGACGTTAACCTCCGCCCCTATATACATACTCACACACAACCGGCCCTTTTCAGGGCCACCATACCACATTGGAACGACGGAGACGACGACTCCCGTATAACAAGTGCAGTTAATAAATTAATTTTACTACTAATTTACGTGCGTTATTTTATTTTGAATAGTCGCGGCGGATTAAATTCCGTAACGACAAGGAGCCGCCGATAACCCTTGGCGACTCTACATTTTATAGTGTCAGAAGTGGGATACAATAACGTTCGACGATTCACAATAACGCTAAAATCAAAGTTCGGAAAAATAATCGAGTGCAACGCGCGTGTGTATTATTTAAACAACTGGTGATTCTCATGTGCATGAGACTTTAACCTCATTAATTGAAGGGAATTTGACTATTCCATTAAATCGTGACTCAAGCTCACACATTGGATACATCCTGCATCACGCAGTACTAATCGCAATTCGACGCAATTCTAGCAACAGCAGAATAACTCTGCTAATCATCATTTGAAGGGAATTTAATTATTCCAAAAATCCGTGACTCAAGCTCACACATTGGATACATCCTGTATCATCCCGTGCATCATCAACTAACGAATTCGAAGGAAGATAAAAGAAGTTGGCAACTTGGAAGGAACCTTTGTACCATAGAGAATATATCTGCTTCAAGAACTTCAAGGCATCTGTTGCGCATCAACGCCGTACCAGATCAACAAATTGTAAGGTAGGCTGCTCATACTATTGCCGATCTATTCGATTTCGTCCTCCATTTTGCTCCAATTTCCCATAAAAAATGGCAGAACTAGCCCGACTCAAAAATAAGCGGTCCAACCTTAAAAGAAAATTAACCAACTTCACAACGTACGTGGCTCACTCAACTGCTGACGATTACGATGAAGTGCAGTTTCGGTTAAAAGCAATTGAATTAATATTAGATCAATTTGAGGAGATTCATTTAGATATTCAGGACATAGAAGATTCTAACGAACACTCTGATTACAGAGACGAATTCGAGAAATTTTATGAAGCCGTCAGAAATGCGCGCCAGTTTTTAAAGGCAAATAAGCCAAGCGAGAACATTAACTCTGATGTAACCGTTATTCAAAATCATTCGGAAACGAGTAATGTTAGGCTTCCAAGAATCGATTTGCCTACCTTTAACGGCAAATACGATACCTGGACCTGTTGCACGAAAAAAATCACATCTCCACCATTGAAAAATTTTATTATTTGCGATCATGTCTCAAAGAGGAGGCCGCAACAATCATCCAGGCTCTAGAAAATTCAGAAGCAAATTATAGTATCGCGTGGGCCCTCTTAATCGATCGGTATGATAATAAGCGAGCCATAGTGCACAATCACTTAAAAAATCTTGTTGAATTAGCACCCTGCACTAAGGAAAATTCAACATATTTACGACAAATGTTGGATAGTATAAACACGCATACGCGAGCTTTGAAAACTTTAGGTTTGGCCGTAGAAAGCTGGGACGCTATCCTAATTTATATCATGATGAGCAAGCTTGACAGAACTACTCACCAAGAATGGGAAAAGAGTAACCCTAGCAAAGAATTACCGACTTTACCGAATTTTATTGACTTTCTAAAAACTCGTTGTCAAATACTTGAAGCCACGCAAGTACAATTCAACTCAAATTCAAATTCATCTAATTCTAAATCTACAAATAGCTACAATAAGCGCGGCGCGTTCAATATAACCACTACAAATGATTATTGTCACTACTGTAAAGCAGAACACAAGATTTATACTTGTGATGAATTCATTAAATTAGGACAACAAGAACGATTTGAGTTCGTCAAAAGGGAGAAGTTATGCTACAACTGTTTGCGCAAAAACCACACGACTGAAAGGTGTAATGCAGGCCATGCAAAAAATGCGATAAAAAAACACCATACTGTGCTGCATTTTGAATGTCAAAATTCCGTTGAAGCCGATACTAATCGACCTGCAGTCAATAGCATGCAAGTTGATTGACCCGCGCAGGTATTGCTAGCCACCGCAAAAATTCACTTTCTTGACGCGTATAACAATAAACATACAGCTCGTGTTTTATTAGATAGCGGTGCGCAAGCTCATTTCATCACAGAGACATTTGCTAACAAACTTAAATTGTCGCGTAATAAAGTTAATATTCCAGTTACTTCCTTAAATCAATCCGAAACGAGCATTGTTCGTATATGCACAAAAATTTCTTCGCGAATAGGCAGCTATGAAAAACACATCTCACTCTTAATAGTTCCCCACATTATTGGTCCTCTACCCACGCATACGATTAATTTAAACGATCTAAAGATACCCGCGAATCTGCCGCTTGCTGATCCGTTGTTTAACCAATCCTCAGAAATTGACGCCCTTATAGGGGCAGAGGTGTATTTTCAGCTAGATTGTGCAGGAAAGATTCCCATTGAACATACAGAAGCAGCGCTATTAAAAACAAAATTTGGGTGGATTGTAGGCGGAAGTTTAAAGTCCTCGCAATCTAGAAGTAAAACCTTCTGCAATGCGTTCATTCTAAACCTTTCTAAAGATATTTCAAGATTCTGGGAACTGCAGGAGCTCCCAGAAAATAAATTTTTATCTACCGAAGAAACCGAGGTCGAGAATCATTTTCTACAAACTTTTAGGCGCGATGACAATGGCAGATGTATAGTAAAAATCCCTTTTAATGAAAAAATCAATAGACTTGAAAATAATTACCAAGTAGCAATAAATCGTTTCTATCGCCTTGAGCAAAAGCTTGGCAAAAATCCTCGGCTCAAGGAACAATGCGTCGCCTTTATGAAAGATTACGAATCTCTAGGTCATATATCCATTTCAGAACGCGAAGAACGCGAAAATTTCATTCCCTATCACGAAATTTTCAAGGACGAAAACATTCGAGTAGTCTTTAATGCATCTGTACTCATGAACAACTTATCATTTAATCAAACTCAAAAAATAGGCCCAACTCTTCAAGATGACCTTTTTTCTATTCTCACTAGGGCTCGCGTTCATAAAATCTTACTCGTTGCAGACATAACAAAAATGTATAGACAAATCTTAGTTGACAACGAAGATCGCAAATTTCAAAAAATTATATGGCGCGAAAATCCAAACGAGATGATTAAAATATTTAAATTAAACAGTCTTACATACGGTACGGCCGCGGCATCTTATTTAGCAATTAAATCGGTGCGTCAAGTAGCCGATGAACACAAGGGGCGCTATCCCTTGGCAGCCGAGGCAGTAAAGAGAGATTTTTACATCGATGATTTGATGACGGGCGCGAATACGATAGACCAAGCATTGATTCTGCGAGATCAAATGAACGCGTTATTAAAGCTGATCATGCAATCGATTTGAAAAACCAAGCTCGATTGGGACGCTTCGATGCCTCTTGAAATTCATACTCAATGGTTAGAATACCGAAAACAATTACCGCTGATATCGAACGTTTTATTTGAACGTCGAGTGATAATTGATGATCCCATTGACGTGCAGCTGCATGGGTTCTGCGACAGCAGCGAAGCAGCCTATGGTGCTTGCGTGTATATACGATCTACCGATAAGCACAATAATACTCTCGTTAGGCTTCTCTGCGCCAAATCTAAAGTCGCTCTACTGAGCTCAAAGCTAACTATTCCAAAACTCGAACATTGTGCAGCTTTACTACTCGCTAAATTATATAAATCTCTACAACAAACTCTGTCTATTGTTACCAATAGTATTCATTTTTGGTCGGATTCAACAATTACTTTAAATTGGATAAACACTCAGCCTAGCATGTTAAAAACCTTTGTAGCCAACAGAGTATCCGAGATTCAAAATATTACTAATTGCTCTCAATGGAGGCATGTTCCTACTGGAGACAATCCCGCGGATTACATATCCAGAGGACAGTCTGCAAAAGAATTTATAAAAAACAAAGTTTGGAAATATGGTCCTAGCTGGTTGTGCACTGATGAAAAAAACTGGCCTAATTTACCTTTAAAACCTGAGCCATTGTTAGAGGTTCGAAAAACAGTTGTATTAAGCATTCGCGTTCATAACGATTTCGCCTTGCCCGACGTATCGTCTTATCAAAAACTAATTCGTGTGATTGCATATTGCAAACGTTTCTTAAATAACTCGTTGACTGCTAAGATCAAAAATTTTGGTTTGTTGACCATCGACGAGTTACAATCAGCCAAAATCGCGATATTACGGATTATACAACTTCAATCTTTTCCGCAGGACTACAATAGCTTAATTAAAAGTAAAACCGTTCACAGAAGCAGCTGTCTCAAAAATTTAAATCCATTTATTGATGATACTAAATTGATTCGAGTTGGCGGTCGATTAAAAAACTCAATTCTAACTTACAATGAAAAATATCCTATTATACTACTGAGAAGTAACAAGTTTACAGATTTAATTATTAAGGAAACGCACGAAAAAACGAAACATGCAGGCATTCAAGGTACACTTTATCAATTGAGAACTGAGTATTGGCCAATGAATGGAAAGAACTCTACAAGACGAGTCATTCACTCATGCCTAAAGTGTTTCCGTTTCTCGAGAGGCAATGTAAATTATTTGATGGGCGATTTACCCAAAAACCGCGTGATTCAAACTAGACCTTTTTCAAATACTGGAATAGATTATTGCGGCCCCTTCTATATTAAGGAAAGAAAATGCAGAAATCGAAATAAAGTAAAGGTATACATCGCGATATTTGTGTGCCTTTCTACAAAGGCAGTTCATTTAGAGGTAGTAAGCGATCTAACAACTGATGCATTTCTGGCGTGCTTGAAAAGATTTTTTGAAGAAATTTTGTTGGTGCAAATAATACGTTAAAAGATCTTTACTTATTTTTGCAGCACAATGATAATAAGCGTGTAATATTTGATAACCTAGCGAATGAATCTGTAAGTTGGCATTTTATTCCTCCAAGATCACCGCATTTCGGCGGACTATGGGAGGCTGCGGTAAAATTTTTCAAAAATCATTTTTTCCGTACCGTCGGCAATACTTTACTAACATTTGAAGAACTCAATACACACGCAATAGAAATCGAAGCAGTCTTGAATTCTCGTCCATTAACTCCCATCTTATCAGATCCTAATGACCTCACTGTCCTCACACCTGCCCATTTTTTGATCGGTGATAAGTTAATGAGCATACCCGAGGTAGATTTTTCTAAAACTCCAGCGAACCGCTTATCGAGGTAGCAATACCTGCAGCAACTCAAGCAGCACTTTTGGAATCGATGGCATATTCAAGGGATATTCCGTTTATAAGGAAACCTTCATCCATGCATGTTCATTCATACTGTTAGGTCGTCTAAACTCACGGACACCCAATGGGCCCCGTGCAAAAGTCTCCAGACCGGCTTCAAGCTCCTATGGCCCCTAGGAGAGGATATTCGAGAAAGGCAACACCGAATCAAACGCTAGTAAATGGAGTATCGCGTCCGCGATTATCCGCAAGGAGGAGGGCAGTTACCTTCTGCATCAACTTTCGAGAGATTAATAAATCTACACGGAAGGATAATTATCCATTGTCCAACATGGACTCCGTCCTAGATAAACTCAAGAGGGCAAAATACATCTCGAAAGTCGATCTGTAAAAGGTACATTTCCAGGTATTCGTCACTGATGTATTCGTCAGTTTGCCGCATTCGCGTATCAAGACTCATGCTTGAGGTTCCGTCGGCGCTGCGGGCGGGAATCAGCGGGCGGTGGGCGCGAAAGGGAAACCGTCGATCGCCGGATGATTAGCGTTTTATTTGCGTGTGGCTCCGAGCGCTCTCGAGCCAATTATTCCCGGAGTCTACGAATCACCGCACAGCCCCAGGCCTTCCACGCGCGAGTGTATCTTCAGCGGCCGAACACCTCAGCCCTTATGTAACCACGAGTTGCACCAGTGGAACAGCAGCCGTCCGCCACCGACACCCGGTAGGACAAAGGCCTGCACCCAACATCAACAGGGGCAGACTGTCAGACAAGGCGAGGGCGCACGTGGCGTCCAAGCGACGGCGAGGTCAAGGACGATTCTCCAGCACCACCAGGAGCCGGCCGCGAGACACCAAGGCTATTGCGGCGGCTCCGTGTCGTATTGAAAAAAGAGTCAGCAGGCATCACCGGCAGGTGGGTGTGGGGCACTACGGGCGCCGCGAGAAAGAGAGAAAGAGATAGAGAGAGAGCGAGAGCGCGTGACGCGGTATTCGCATTGCTACGGCGGCCCCATCGGCATCCAGGGGCCGCGAGAGCGGCTCTCCGCGCAGAGCGGCTGGCAGACCAGAGCCCCCGCGGCCCTACCAGTGCCAGCCAATGGACTCCAGTGACCTGCCCGGGTCAAGGCGAGGGCCCCTAGTGCGGCCCGGTACATGCCTTCTCGGGCGACGTCATCGCGTCCAGCGACGAGGCGGAGGGCCCCAAGTACGACCCGGTGCACGCCTCCGCGGGTAGTTTTTCCCGCAGTTTATAAGTTCCCGTGGTGAAGCTCCTGAGAAAAAAGCAGGTCTGGAGTTGATTTGTTGACTGTATGTGAGTCTAATTCTTAACTCGCCGGAAAAGAATTACACTACTACGGAGAAGGAAGGCCATTTTATGGGCCATCAAAAGCTGCGGCCATATCTAGTGGCCTATGAATTAGTAGCTCCAACAGATCATAATACCCCCAAATAGCCTAAAAATCTGAAAGACCTCACTGATCGTCTAGCGAGATGGGCCCTGGAAATGCAGCAATGAGACTTAGAAATAAGTATAACTAGGGTTCCCTCCGCTGATGGTTGTCGTTTGCATCCCAGCTCCTCCTTGCGGGGAGCCAGAGAGATCGCGGTCAAAAGGTTCAGAGGACGAGATTAAGTGACCGCTCGCAGATCTATGCCTCTTTCCAGGACATGAATTTCGCAGGTCGATTGCGAGGAAGCGGACCGGCCCACTGGCCATGGCGTACAAGGGACGTCGCTACTGAGCATCCGTACCACTAAAGTCGCGAGGACGACTATGCGGATGGTATGACGCCGTTGCATGACGAGATCCGTTACGCTAGGGCCCTTCGGAACTTTATCAGTTTCTCAGGGGAAGATCACATCCGATCGAGCTCAAGTTTCTTCGGCGTTTAGAGGGGTCCAATTGCAATACTCGCCCAGGCTGGAATACAGAAAGGAATAGCAATTCGTGAGCAATAACCTTGTTAGAACTTCAGCTTGTCACGCTTCATGTTGTGAAATATGCTCAAGCTGAATGTTTCATTAAAGAAATAAACCGAATTTACAAAAAAGGCATAATGTTTTCAGTAACAAAGAACTTTTTATTTCAGTAAGTAAGCATAACATTTTTTTCGAGATTTTCTTGATTTTTCCTCCTTTTAGCAACAGGTCAAAATAATTTTTCAATAATTTTAATTGCGTCAAATTGTTATTTAAATTTAAGCTTTGAATGGTTTTGAATTTATGCTAATTTTTTTGCGATTAGCATCAATCTTGAATTTAAATTTTGTTTGTACATTATTAATATAATTACATGATTGAATATTAAATTTTAAATTATTTTCTTTGGTTGTTTTTTTGTTGCCCCTTTTTCTATAGAAAATTCAACTAATTTTGTGATTGTTGCCCTCTTGTGGGGAAATTGATAGTGCGAGTTAGCGTCAAGGCAGAGTGAGCGGATCACATTTATTGATTTCATTGTTGTATACTTTTTATTTCAAAGAATTTTCATAAGCTCCATGTCACAAATAGTATATATTCTAGAGTTATAATACTATATTCGTAAAATTAAAGTAGCTGAAAGAGTTCACGCGTTTTTTTCACACCGAATCAATAATTACATAATAGTACATATTTTCCACTTCGAAAATTGAATTATTTTATTTAATATGAAAATGTCATTGAATGTTTTAGCTTATACGGCTAGCCTCACTGTGGATACGATGGACAGAAGTTGCGAAGGAGAGATAGAATCACATTTATTAGGGGCGTGTGCACACTCCCAGCCCGTTGTATAACTGCATGATCAGGAGCATTATTGGTCCCGAAGCGCTCTAGGGCCACAAGGAACCTAACCTTCGCCGGGGCGGGTCGCCGATGTTCCGCGACCTAACGCTGTCGATTAACTTGTGCACCGAGTTGGCCATAACCAACCTTAAGGTCTCTTTACCAAGTCCGCGGTGCACGCTTAGTCAGTGAGGGCTGCCAGGACTACCAAGATCCTAAACCACTGGACCGACCGCCTGGGCGAAAGAGCCTCACAGGTTCCCGGTTGCCCTGAGGTTTGCCCAATGGTAAAGGGATCCGTTGGCCCCTGTTTGTACCGCGTTAATAATAATTAGTTTTGAGCGTTGGTTCTCCCCAATCTGGGCCAGTCCGGGCAGGACCGGCTCCGTCTAGGCTCCATCACAAATCCCAATCTTTTTTATTTTGAAAATAAACAGTATATGCATTTAAAATTTTAAGTGAATACAACTGGAATCCAGCGAAAAACCTGTATTTATCGCTTTATTTTATAATTAATTTTTATAATTATATATTTTTACAGGTATATTTCATAGTTGACTAGACATATTTAAAGTACTTTTTTCGCCTATAAACCATTTTTCTGCATATTAAAAAAAATTAAATTTAATCAAATTTTTGCCAGGGAATTTTTTAACATTTTCTAATGTTTTTGTTAACAAATTTATTGACAACCTTACTTTTTTCCTAAAATTATATTTTAAATACTTCAAATGCATTGTTACTTAAGACAAATTTATGAACTGAAGCCACCTTAACATCAATAATTCTGTTTGCATGGGTAGGCAAATACATCTCAGACAACGTCTCAGCTCTCTATACAATAAAGTGATTTAAAAGATCAGAGACACTCAGCTGTATGAACAGTGACTTTTATTATTTAATGTTCATGTGAATCCGCAATTCAGTGGAATGTGTTCACTGCACTATTTGCCAATTGCTAGCTTTATGTGGTTATTTCCGAATGACTAAAAATAAAGAAAATATTAATATAATTTATCTACTCATTAGTATTAATAAATATAATATGAAAAAAGTGAAGTGATTAAAGCGTGTAAATAAATTTTAAATAATAAACTTTCAAAAAATAAAATGAACTCAAAAAAGTTAAAAGAATGCAGAAATGAATCTAAAAAAAATTTTTCTGGTCATAAATGGGATAAAAAATACTATCATGATAAAAAAATTTCATAATTTATACATGAATTTACATAATAATCGACTACATTATAATTGTTTTAACATAGAAGCACATTAGAGATAGTGACTTCACTTAAAAAAATTACTTAAGTTTTTATAAAAATTTCATAAACAATGTTTATAAAAATGTTAATATTAAAATGTTAATATTAAAATGTTAATATTATTTATATGAAACAAAATGATTAATTTAAAATTTTTGATATAATACGTTACATAATTAATATTCTAAAATATACAACACTAATTGTCCAACTTTTAATTGTCCAACAGATGGTATTATATTTATTATAGAATAAATTCTAATAAGTATAATATATACATAGTAAAATTTATTAAATTTTATTTTAGTCAAGGTTGAGTAATTAAAATTATAAGTCACTAGATTTATAAAAGAAAAAGTGACGTTTGAAAAATTAATGTTTCGATTGTATCCATATAGTCTTATGACTAAATCTGCAAACAATTTTTCAATTATTCCGCGTGAAGTCATAATCCATCATATTATTTAGGCAAGAAAACAGAAAAAGACTCAAAAATTCTAGAGTAAAATAAAAAAAAGGAAATATGTCGGTCTCGGGATAATGTGCCATAAAAGATAATTATTACATGAAAATAATTATTTAGTAGTCGTTAAGGGAAAATAAGGTACTGAGAAACAGTGTTAATCATTATGGTGTATTAAATATAATCTTAAATAGGTAATAATATAATAATAACAATTAGTTAAGTAGAAAGTAAGGATGTGTGAATTCGTACAAATTAAGTATCACTAAAGCAAGTTCTTGATAATGACAATGCCTTACTACATCTTTGTACATTTAACTGTACATTTTTAATGCAATAAGTATTATTTAAATACAAGTATTTTAGGTCAATTGATATATATTATCAGTATTTATAAAATATCATTTGCAAAAAAGTGGTTAACATAATTAAAAATTAAGAAATATAATCATTATTACATTTCTTATTAATTTAGTACTTTTTTAGATTTAGTATCCTTATAATGCGAGCTATAAAGAGTATATTTATAAAAGTATATTTATAGACCTATATGTATTAAATTATAACTTATCAAATTTTAAAATTTTACAAAACTTGTTTTGAAAAATTGATATTTAAAGTAGTTTACATGTGTTGCAGTAAAAACTTACCAATCATAAAAAATATTGTATATGATAAATATTTCAATCCTTTAACGTACATCTCATACACCATATCAAGTTTGAAACATTATTTAATAATGCTGCTAACGACTTATTGTAAAGGCATAATTATGAGCGTTACAAGAGTTTCAAGTTGTGAAGTAGTTCAAAATATATTTTAACGCTTGAAAATGAAGAAAAGTAATCAAAAATGACTACTAGGATGAAAAAAGAAGATTACAGATACCGCAAAAATATTTGACTATTATTACAAGGTTGGCTATAAAAAGAAACCTCAAACTTATATATCCTATGGTAAATCACATAAAATAAATCGCAGTATAAACATAGAATATGTGTGCAAGCAGTATAGCCCTCTCGTAAATATGGAGCAAAGTCAACAGTGGCCATGATTGATCTGCTGATTCTGGATTAAAATTAGCCACAGCTGTATCATGCTCTCTTAGATAACTAATACAGAAGTTGTTTAATGGAATGATGTGACTTTGCATTTGTAATTGCACGTATTAGTATAAGGTAAGTTGATTCGTAAATTGGTATCTCTAAAGGAAAATTATGTCATTTCTGTCTATGCATATCGAAGAAATAATAAATTGCTTTAATCGGTTATATGGCACTACGCCTTGCCTCACGGATGTGTAGCCGTGAGACCTTATGCATGTGTAAACACATGAAATATCACCTTCAACTGTTGATTTTAACGTCCACTTTACACCAGTAGAGAGTGATATGCTCATCCCACTCATCATCTCATATCAGTAACAGGAATTTAGCACGTTTTGAAATCCTGTACTCAACTATAAAGTTATATCTCAATAAACAATAAGCTAATAAATAGCAGGAAAGGCTAGACACAGAGCTTTACGTTTAAAGTCTCTATGATAACATTAATTGATTAAAATACCTTAAACTACATAATATACCATTAATGAATAAATTTATATGCTAATATTTTCAACTAATACTACTAATTTATTACAGGGAACGCCTTCGCGTAGTGTAACACCAAGGCTCTATTAGACGCAAAAGCAATAATGTCACTTTTAAGTTCAAGGGAATTGAATCAAATGGACTCAATATCGGAAAGAAATCTGCATGTGATAAAAAAATCACAGACGTTTGCTAATACTGCATCGAGAAAGAGAGAGAGAGAGAGAGAGAGAGAACGAGAAAGACCTTGACATTGTCATTGAGACACGTATTATTATCACCACTGAAATGTCCAGTTAACACGCACAACTTCGTCAATATCTATATCTTGTCGTATTTTGGTTATTTTTAAGATTTATATAAAACACGCAATATATTTATAATTACTAAAAAAAATTGTCTCGCGATATTTATATATAATTTAAAAGGTACCGGTTGTTTACCAATAATAGTTCTTTCAGGCAAATAATAATAATAATGATAATAATATGGGTTTTAGTGATTATACATTATAAATAATTGGTAACTAATAATATTTTTAGAAGCTATTTACTTAATAATTCTTATTTGTTAATAATTCACTTTTAAAAAGGAACCATTTACACATCTTTTCAAAATTTATAAATCTATCTTAGAATTTATTTACATCCTCTACAAAATTAATAAGTTTGAAGTGTATTAGAAAAATTGAAGAAAAATAGAAATAATTAAAGATAAATAAAATTAAAAATAATTATATACACACAGGTATTTTAGATGTCCACTATAAGTCTATACAAATAAGTAATATGTCTTTAACGAATAAGAAACACAAATACGAGGTTGCAAATGTGGCTTTTCTCCCAAGGGAGAAAAAATGGATAGGTATCCTAACTTGTATTTAAAGATTTGCAACAAAAGTATCATGTACAAGATCCATTTCTTTTGTTTTATATGCCAAGGTCTTCTACAGATCTTGTTCAAGCTTTTTTAATGTATAAAAATAATTTTTGTGTCGTTACGGCACATGTATTTTTTCTGCTGATAATCAATAAGGACGTTATATTTATAAAATAGTTTTATATGATCTGTATTCATTTTTTAATTGTAGTCGAAGGTAAATTCTGTAAAAATTATAGTTAACTTAGTGCTAACTGGGCATCTAAAACGATGTTAGTTCAATGCACTCTATAAAACGTCACTTGCGCCGTTTAATCAGAATTTAAGTCTGAGACCTAAATGTTGCGAACATAAATCATGAATTACAGTTAATAGAAGAGTTATGCAAAACATGCATTGAGCACCATAAATTACTTATGAAGACCTTTGCTGTGATGCATTAAATAAATAGTTATAAAGACATACAATTTATTTATTAATGTTCTTTGAGTATCTGTAACATGCTACGAATTTTAATTCGGATTATTTAAACCATACTATATTTAAAAATGAATGGCTCCGAAAGAATCAACTAAAATAACACAGTATGTTCATTTTCATAATTCATATGTACTACAAAATCCTATTACTATTTACTATGTACTATAAAAAAATTAATTATCATTCATTCAACATTTGAAAAACATTTCATTGCAATACCTTACAACCTAATATTACAGTCATATTTATTAAATATTGTTTTATAATTTAACAAGCTTCGCTTAATGTTGTTTAATAATAACAGTATTATTACTGAATAAAATTAAACTATATCTCAATAAAGGCATTATTTTTCAATAACTATCCAACATTGTTGCAAAAATGAAATTACTTGTGATAATAATAACTATTATCTTAAATTTTAATTATCTATTAAAACAATGTAACTCATATATTTACTTTTACCTTCTAAATACATATCTATATAGTTAAAGGCAGTGCGTCAAAAATCTAAATTACTTTCTGTTATGGGATTGCAAATATGTAGCAGAAGAATTTATTAAAAGAACAAACTCAAAAATTATTATTATTTAAAACTAATCATACTTCAAAATATTTAATGAAATGCTTGTTTATAAGTATAAAATAAATCCGTTAAAGAAGACTTACAGGAATTTTTTTCTTATATTATGTACATATTGTTATTAGAAATTTTTTACTTTTTCTCTGAAGAATAAGTAAACGATGTAGACGAACAAAATTAGATCAGGAATTTGAAGATGCTACACAGTTCTAGTGTAGCAATTTTTTTAAATCGTCACTCAAGCGAAAAATTACAGATGGAATGACCAATCTATATTTTTTCAAATTATAAAATAACCAAATAATCAAATTATAAATTATAAATAATAAACAAATGATAATATTTTATGAGTTCCAGCTAACGGATTGATTTATATCAATTTCTAACTCTTTCTATTTTTGTTTAAATTGTAATGAAAAAAACTTTACAGTCTTATACTTTTTAATACGGTGTTTAGAATATTTTTTGAATTTCTAATTACACAAGTAAATGGAATTAGTTTAAGATCGCCTTAAGACTTGATGTTTAACATAAATATTTGCTAGTATTTATACAATACAGAAAAATGTCTATAAGAGACATATTTATTTAACTTAATTTATTAACAACAAAAATTATGAAATTTCAAACTGATTTTTCTACTTCATTTATAGTAAAACAAGAAATAAATGTTAATATGACTAAACCAACTTTATTATTTTATTTGTGTATGCCCTATAAATGCCTCAGAAAAAAACATGGATTTTATTTGAATTAAAAGTACTGAAAAATTAGAAATATTTATTTAAAACATATTTTTATCATTAAGAAAATGACGATATTTTCTAAACTGTATATAAGACTAGATAAAATAGCTGGAATATAAGGAAAATCCACCTTTATTTGGTCTACTAATTCCTATTAAAAATGTGATTTATGGAAGGATATTTAACGTATTCACTATCGTGGTTGGGTAGCTGAGAAATAATAACGAGCATTTTTTTAATTTGATTATCGGTATTAAATGTTCCGAAAACTTTAGTTTATCTTGTTGATCATCGTTTCAGAATTTATTGAACCTAAAAATAGTAAATGAAATATATAGTTTTTCAAAATTAAAAATGACGGATTCAATATGGAAGATATCAATGCAAATACAAATTGTTCAGGCTCTCCTACAAATTTTTATTTTTTGGAATTCCTACTATTACCATTTTAAAAAAGTAAAATAAACAGAAGAAAACAAATTCTTTTTGTATATTTATAACTATTTTGTCCTCTATTACCCATAGTTTTCAATAAGTTTTAAAAGCATTCTTAGCGATCATGTACAAAACATATTTTAATACTTCAGTTAAGGACGATATCTAAATTAGATTCATTATATATGCAATACTACATTTTTTAAATTTATTACACCTTTAATTTCACCTATAAAATGTAAGTAATATTTTGTAGATTATTTTTTTATATATACTAAATTAATAAACGTCATAATTATAAATACTTTTTATATAAAATATTGTACCGACCTCGTGATACATGATAGTTATTTAAAAAGTTAATATTACCTTAAAATACCAAATCGTATTTATAATGAAGATAGTATATAAAGTATCTAAATCTAAAGTGGAAATAACGAAATTGTCATTCTGTTGATCATTAACCATATTAAAATAAGTACACATTTTGATTCATAATTTCGTGTAGAAATATGTGCATATTTATTTACAAGTAAATTATTAAAAAATGTTAAAAGGGAGGGATGAGCAGAAAAGTACCCAATAAGTTGCTTGAAACTACGTTTTGTCATGTCTTATCTCGCACTTGATACTAATATGATTTAAGAGAAATAAGTTTTAAGAAAATATTGCTTTAATTACGTATTTGCATATTTTACAAGCTGATTTTTAGATACATTACGACAAAATTATACGTACGCACTTATTTAGTTAACTACTTACATAAAAATAACTATAACCATATAATTTAAAAATAATCAAACAGAAAAGTTTTGTTTAAAGTAAATTCAATTGTAACTAAATTATTATAACTTACTAGTTGAGTTAATTGTGAAATATAGTTTTTTATTTTTAACGTAATGAATATAGTCTTAATTCTATAAATAATTATAGTAAGATAAACATAGTTATTATTAAGACAAGGAAATCATTTCTAAATACTTTAATAATAATTTTAAAGTCACATATCTATAATTAATTTTAATTTGATTGACTTTTGTCTTTTCTTATAAGTTAACGATTTCTCGCAAAAAAAAAATAAAATTTATTTTAAATATGTCTGTCTTTGATTTCATTTAAATAACTTCCAAAATTAATTTCTTACATGATAATGAAATTCAACAATAAAATTATTAAAATCTGTTACGTAGTTCATTGTTGTCGAGAAAACTGAATCTTACACTTTTTATTCTCGTTAAAGCATCTCATCACTCGTGCAAGAGTTTCGCAACGCAGTCGGGGCAAGATAAACAAAAGATTATATTACTAATTTAAATTAAAGAAAAGTTAATTTATTTAGACACCCAACGAGAAGTATGTAACGATGGTTCAAACGAAAGAAAAATGTACCATTTGGATAATATTTTGTGTGAGTTACGTTGCTATCAGAATGTCGGGGATGGAGAAGTGAATTCAAGTGGGAGATACAAAACGTTGAAGCTAAGAAAAAGAGAGGGAGACAACTAGATGTCTCAGAAAGACAGAGAGTGAGGGGAAGCATGGCAAGGGTAATTGATTCTGCGACGAGGAAATTGATTTCGTCAGTTAAGCTGAAGATCTCGCGAGTCAATCACTTTTCAAAAGACGGGTTTCTAGTTTTTCTTAAAAATGACTTTTGAGAAGACACAATCAATGCAGTTAGAAGAAGTTAATGTAAAAAATAGAAGTGAGTTTTAGTAAACTTTGCATTTTCTTTTAAATTCATTTAAAATAATATTGGTGATTTGACTGACGAGAAATATATTAAATACAGCAAATACGTTATTTTAAAGACATCTATAAGAGGTTTCACTTGTAATGATGTAAAAATGAATATATTATGTCATGAATATTTTAATTGTTATAACGCATTCTTGTTTTATTAATAAAATCACGATCAATATTAAATACAGATAAATATGTATTAGTATAAAAATATCTAAGATTAAATGTAGCGGACAACTAGACTATCGTCATTACACTATAAATATAAAGTTAAATAATCGAGTATTCTTTTCCCTAATTCGAAGTTCAATATGTTTAAAATTTATATAATTTAATATTGATGATTCAAATAATAATTAAACTTTTTCAAAGTATTTATTGTTTCATAATATAAAGCGAGTTTGTGTTTTTAATTATTACATTTAAAATTATTTACAAACTTTAAAGTGAAAAAAACTATTTAAAGTATAACTTCTACGATAAAATATTTTTTCCATTTGAAATACTTTTAGCTAATAAAAATAATAAATAATAATAAAAATAATAATAGCCCATAAAATTCAAGTTTGAAACTGTAATAAATGTTGCTAACTATTATTAATAGTTATTATTGTGTTAATTTAATTAGAGGATTTCTTGGTGAAAAAGTGCGTATACTTAAATTTATTAATTTATTTTTAATTTGTATACATATCTATTTCAAAAATAATTAATTTAATAAATGCTTATATAGATAATACCTCGATTGTTGATACATATCAATGAAATATTTCTAAAATGGTTTACATTAAGAAGTGCAAATGTATAAACAATAGTAGTTTAACGGATTCGATTGAGAGTATATTATATTAAATTAGCGTTTAATCATACTTTCGCTATTCAATAGATTTTATTTTATGCTAAAATTATTATAATTGTAAATTATAATTGTGAATTATAATAATTTTATTTTGATATTTTAGAAGTTAGTTACACGATGCATTTTTATTCGATATTGTATCTATATTTAAAGATACAATTAAAAATGTTCTATATGATTATAAAAATAACCGGTACAATATCTAGTTTCACAAGTGAAGTATCTTTATTGATTTATTAAATTTTTTATTGAAATAAAAAAGGTAGCGACTTCTTGGGTCATCACCCTAGAAAGATAAATTTTAGCAATCGGTGTACAAGAGGCTCACGAAGATAAATAAGCATAAATCATAGAGTACGTAACTCTAATTTTAAATACTTTTAGTATACTTGTATATGGAAGGTGGCGTAACGCTTCATTTTTAAACATGTATAATAATAATTTTTATCAGAGAATTATGCGTATAAATATTCTGTATTTGAGCGTAATTATTTTGTAAAAATCTTCTTAGAAATTTAACCGCATGTTTTTACGTACGAATATTTATTGCAGGATTATGCATTATCATTAGGCTAAGAGATATTTGCTTTTTTTATTTAAAATGCAAACTATTTAAATATTTCTGAGAATCAGTAGTAGAGTACAGCTAACAATAAAGAAATTACAGAACACCCTTTTCTTAAAAAAACTAAGTTTTTTTTAAATGGATATGTAAATTAGATAAGTAATATTAAAAGAAAATTGCAAAAGGCAAAAAAGATTAGATTTATAATTTACATTATAATTCTCAGTATTTTTTCTAACTTCAGTATGAATAAAATAAAAATTACTCGCTATATTTGTTTCATTTTTTTCTATTCTATAATTAATAAGAAATAATAAGTTCAGGTGGATTGAATGCATTATTATATTAATATCTATTTAAAAAGTAATAAAATATATAAATAATGACATTCGTTAAGAGCAGATTTTAATCTGTGAAAATAATGGCTATTATTATTATTAATTATTATTATTTTTATTATTAAGGTTTAAAAATTAATGAAAATTCTTACTATAAGTTCTCACTTTGTACTTTCCAAATTTGTAATAAAAAAATTACTGCTATTAAAACTTTTTTGAAAAAGATAACAAAAACTTCATTTGAATAAGATTTGATAGAAATCTACATGTGGACACAATAATCTTTGAAATAATTGCATTTTTGGTTTAATGTGGACTTTATATAGGTTGAACAAATGAATATATTTCTAAGCTTTAATATTAAAAATTTAAATATTTAGTCTCGTTTTCAAGCTTGAATTTATTTTTTTACTTAGTTTAAAATTTTTTCATTTTTTAATCAATTTGAAATGGAAAAATTACCAAATAATTTTCGTTTTCATATTTTTGGATATAAATTAAATTCTTTATGTTTTTATATTACAAATAGTACAAAATTCTATCCGAATAGAAAATTTATTATATACATTTGAACTTCTTCAAAAATCAAATTCATTGAGTGATTTCAACTAAAGTCTAGGTTAAAAAAAATGCTGAAAAAATATGTAGGAATTGAATGAGAACATACATGTACTTCATATACGTAGTAAGTTGTATTTAACTATTCCTTTTTTTACTCATTTATTTTTTAGCTGTTTAAAATACAACTAGATCACGATTAGGATGTGTTTTACTTAAATCAAATATTTTTATACTTTTGTATTGATATAAGATTTGATTTAAAATTTTTATTATTAATGAATTTAAAAGCAATCAAAATTAATTGGTTACAAAAATTGTTAGTAATTCTTGTATATTTGGTCATATTATTATAATATTTATTTATTATTGATTTAGTATCTCAGGAGAGAGGAGTTGACTTTGAAAAAGCGATAGAGACTTGTGGTTATGGCAAATTTCATTACCTATTATTCTTAGCTGTTATTCCTGCATCTTGGGCTTCCGTACTTGACAGTTCGAATATGTCCATGGTAGTACCATCAGCTGAATGTGATTTGAAACTTACTTTATTTCACAAAGGCATACTCAATGGAATTACTTATGCTGGTAAGTGCCATTAAGTAGTATTCTAAGTATACTGATCTTAAAAAGCAATATTTTGTATTGCATAGTAATGCAAAATATAAACATTATTCAATTTAAGTAATATAAATGAGTTTTATAATAGTTTTTCTAGTAAAAATTCAAACTAGTTTTAATGTTATTAGAGGAATTCAAAGATGAGCTAAATGTTTGTGTTCCCATTCTTAATAAATAAAATTTTTAGATGTACAAAGGTGTATATGTATTAGTTAGCTCATGTTGCAACATATTCTTACCAGTGCTATTTCAGATTGATGTTTCATACCTTTCTAATGATAATTTTAGTTCTACCGTGGTGATGTCAAATTAGTGGAAAACCCTTTACCTGTTACGTCTTTTTAGTTATTATGCAGTAGCAAGCTCGTAAAAATTTAATTTTAATAATTATTATTATTTGTACCAAAGGAAACATTTAAATTCCATTAAAAACATTTTTTCTATAAATTAGCTATATTTAAGTATTATAAATGAGGCTATTAATAGAATGAAAAATATCCACACAGTAAGAAACGCGCTAGCGTTTCATAACAAAGGTGGTTACTCTAAAAATACATGTAGCACTACGTAATAGGAATATAATTAATAAATAAATTTAGTAAATAAATTATAACTAAGGATAATGATATCTATACATCTTAGCCAACAGCAAAGAAGAGAATCAACCCCGTATATCTCCTTGTGCTCCTATACCGTACAACGTGGAAAAAGAGGAATGGTCCTAGATTTCAAGTCGGAGACTCGACTTTCTTCAAAACTCATACTTTTATCGGCATTGAGAAATTTGATTTTTTATTATTTAAAAATTTTTCTTTGGTAAATTTGATCTCATTAATTAGATGTTACTGACTTCAGTTTGTACTTGATTAATACCTTAACGACGAAGACTGATAAACTATGTGCAAGAGTTTTACTTCTTCATTCCTGAAATATAACTTATAATAGTATAATTGGCTTTACTTACTTATTCCATCTTTTATTTTTAATTAAACATAACATAACGAATGTTAAATATAGAGATATTTTTATGAAATTACATTATATGCTATTACTTTAACATCATTTCAATTGCTTTGAATAAAATAGATTTGCATTTCTGTTATTTGCTAAGTTACATTATCCTGGTTGACAACGTTCGGCAGTGCTTCAGTAGTAATGAATTTAACAGCGGCTTTTCATACTTATTTTTCTACGAGTGTGAATATATTAAAGTTATTAACAATATGCATAACTCAGTTAAGATAAAGTTAATTAATTACTGTGGCAAATTTAACTGAAGACTCAGGCAGTAGTTTTGAAGGAGGGTTAACTTGTTTTCTATAGCTTCTACAATGCCATATCAATCATTTTATCTCTTGCCGTAGTTGCTGAGATAAATGCAACTTTAAATTGATTGTCCTATAGTACTTGGAATAAATCTATGCATATTCGGGGTTGAAAACAATTATCATTATTAACAGATTATAGTTTTACAGATACTACACAGTGCAAAGTAACCACCTAACAGACAGTTGTAATATATTATAGAGTAGTTAAGTATATATTTGTTATCAAAGTTCAGAGGTTACAAACCACACAAATATACCTACTTACAGGCACTTATTATAATAAAATTAATGCTGTAAACCATAGTACTATTTAATGAATCTTAATTTATTTTTACAAGACTATTAAATAAAATATCAATAACTTTTTGAAAACAAATGAACAGTTTGTATTAAAATTTTAAATATGTTAAATAAGATTATAACAGTTGGGTTTTTGCAATAATATACTCAGTTTTAGTTTATTAATTAGTCTTATATATATATATTGGCATTCTTTGTTATCAAAATTATTCTTATTATAATTAAAGAATACAGTACAAAATATTCTTCTAAAGAGCTATTATTTTTGTTTGAATGTCTATCTATCAAACTATCTGTAGCATGTTAATTTCTTTGTTTAAAATTTGTATTCGAATTTCCTAAAACCTTCATATAATTAATAATCCTTTACTACTAAACTTTCACTTATCAACTTAATAATTTTCAATTAAAATATAACAATACAAATTTTATTTTATTATTTATTTATAATCTTCTTTTAGGAATGGTTAGTAGTGCTTTATTGTGGGGTTTTATAGCTGATGTAATGGGTAGACGTCGAATTCTAGTTTATGGATATATCGCTGATGGTATTCTTAATATATTTTGTGGCTTGTCACAAAATTTTGCTACTATAGTAGTTTTCAAATTTTTAAGCGGCTTTATGTAAGTGATAATTAAAATGCTACAAATTCTGCATGATATATTAAAAATTATCACTTATTCAATATAGTGTGAGTGGTCCATATGCAACAATCATGACATATTGTGCTGAATTTTATTGTACTAAAGATCGACCAAGGGTAACGCTAGCAGTTGGCTTCACTTGTTTTGCTGGGTGTCTTGTAAATGCAGGTAATTTTTAATCAAATTAATGTATTAACTTTCTTCCAATCACACTATCTTATTAAATATTCATTAAAATAAACGCAGCAGAATTATCCGTGAAATTACTGTACTTAAAATTATTTTATATTAAAAAATTATTCAACGCCATTTACAGGGTATTTATTATAAATAATATGTTAAAAAAATTTTTGTAAAATTTGTCATTTGATGATTAAATAGTTTAAATCATTATTATTTCTAAGACTCTAATATCTTCACTTTATTTTCTAGGTTTAGCTTGGTTAATTATACCACAAAATTGGCATTTCGAATTTGGTGGCATTGTTTATAATTCTTGGAGAATATACCTAACATTATGTGGCATTCCGATTTTGCTAGGAGGAATTGGCTTGAGTTTCTTTCCCGAAAGCCCAAAATTTTTAATGAGTCAAGGTCGAAATGTAGAAGCTTTACAAATTTTTCAATCAATATACTCCATGAACAATGGCGTGTCAAAAGACGATTATCCGGTAAGAATATGTTATAAAATAATAAAAAATTAATTAAGCAATTTAAAAATAAAAGAAAAATCGTAATTAATATTAACTCCAATTCTTATTACATATGTAATGTTTTAATCCTGGAGTTAATTCTTAAAAACTTAGAAAACATAATAAAGACAGGCAAAGACGTCAGAAAAGTTCGCCCAATGATAATTCACCTCGCTGAATGGGAGGGTGGAAATGTGACGTATATGAAAAAATCCCGAATATGCAAAACAAAAAATAACTACATTGACGTTGTGAACTGCCCGTATAGTTGCAGTAATGCAGGAATCGCATGGAGCGTTATCGTAGGATACTTATACCATAATTATTTGTTGTTGAGTCGGTAAGTATGTTACATAGGTCGCGCGTCCCATACTTTGCAGAAATCGAAAATAACATTCGGGTCATATAATTACACGCGAACTTTGTGAAAATAATAAAACCACCTTCACCGTTCATATAAGAATAAAACATTTAATAAAATATATATAAAAATCACTAATTTTAATTTTAATAATAATAGTTAATTTTATTTTACCACATACTCTGCTCGATTTTTTTCGCTATTTTTATATTAATGTTTTTATATAAAATGTTTGACAACCAATTGTTTTTTCAAGCATCAGCCGATAGTTTATCAAAACAAAAATTTATACGGAAATATAATTTAAAATTTTTAAGTCCACGACTAATTTGTGATTATAATTATATAAGTTTTTGGTTTAAATGTATAAATAATTATGATAAAATGTAATTAAAATTATATTTCGATGTAAATTTTTTTCTACATTTTTTTTTATAATAATTAATGCATTATTCTCATATGAACGGTGAAGATGGTTTTATTATATTCACAAAGTTCGCGTGTAATTATCTGACCCGAATGTTATTTTTGATTTCTGCAAAGTATGGGACGTGCGACCTATGTAACATACTTACCGACTCAACAACAAATAATTATGGTATAAGTATCCTACGATAACGCTCCATGCGATTCCTGCATTACTGCAACTATACGGGTGGTTCACAACGTCAACGTAGTTATTTTCAACTCGGCCGTGTTCGGCTGTCATCGTTTCTGTTCATTCGGTACTTTTGCATATTCGAGACTTTTTCTTGTCTGTCTATTCTATTATAATTTTATTTATATGCTCTACAATGTAATTCATTATCTTTTTAAATTGCCATTTTAGATATCTTTATCATTAATGAATAAAATTTATTTGTATTTTAACAATTCTCTGTATGTGTTATTATTATTATTTATTGGAGTTGGGGCTTAAGCAGACCTCTAGACGCATGAGTAATCCCTTGGCGTCGCTCGTGTGCGTTTATCAACCCTGGTGGTCAGGCCGGTTGCCTTCCGAAAGGATAGTATTTTGGGGGCGTGCTTTGCTCCTATCTTTTTAGCCTCGAGAAAGAGTACACCAAAGGATAGTTACCTTTTCCCAGATTATGCGGAATCAATTTCCTCGTAGCAGAACCTACAGAAAGGATCTGTAGGTTCTGCGACGTACTTTTTACCATGTACCGTATGTCATCTCTTTTGACCATCGCCTATTCTCTTCTCTGGTTGAGGCCGACGATCGGTTCTAGTCCAATGAACCAACCTCTGTCTCCCATTTTTGCAAGGTCATTCGCTAAAGATGTGACCATCCTTAGGGAACATGCCTCTTTTTTGCTTCCCATTCCTCGCAAGGTGAGATGCTGATTCTATACTTTTTGTCAAAGGGGAAAGGTGTTCGTGGCGTCAGGGTACATTCAAAGAGTGGCCTTTTCGTCCAATCCCCTGGGGAGCTTATCTAGCCCCTCCATTCTTCCCTCATTTAACGTGTTTGTGACTCTATGTAGGGCTTCTGCAGCCGCTGCCATCAGGGTCACTTTGAATGGTTTGATATCTAGAAGTAAACCCAGCGCTGCAGTAGGAGTCGTCCTAATCGCACCCGAGATGCTTCTTAAGATAACGCCTCTCAATCTTTCCAAAAGCACATTGGTCGTGGCGAGTTCTGTCCTTGGCCACCATACTACCGACCCGTAGCTCAGTCTGGGTTTAAGTACAGTCTCGTAGATCCATTTCATCATCTCCGGTTCCAGTTCCCAGTTTCTATTCACAACTCTTCTCAGTTGTCATAGGTTGGCTGTGACTTTCCCGGTAACATATTCTAGGTGTTGTCTCCAGGACAATTTACTATCCAGAATGACACCTAGGTATTTAACCTGATCCTTGAGGGGTAATTTCTTTCCGTCTAAAGTCAGCTTGCATTCCCTTTCCCATTTATATCTTCTGGTGCACATGAGCATTTCGGTCTTTTTAGGGTTGACACTAAGCCTCGTTTTATTGCACCATTTTTCTACCAATGTAAGCGCAATTTGTATGATCCCCATAAGGGGGTCAAGGAACGGACCTCTGGCTATTATTAGGATGTCATCTGCATACCCTATAGCCGTACAGCCCGCATCATTCAGTAGTCGTAGGTGCTCGTCTACCACCAGACACCATAGCAGGGGTGACAGAACGCCTCTTTGGGGGCATCCAGACCCTACGGTCCCCGTCAGCGTCGTGTTATCTTTACTGACCTCCAGCTTCCGGTTTCTCGGCATGTTGTCCACTCATTCCACCAGCCCTGGGTGAACTTTGTGCCTGCACATAGCAACCCTAATTATCTCCCGTGCCGTGTGATTAAATGCTCCTTCTATATCTAGCAAAGCTGATATTGCGATACACGATGCCGCTCTATATACTGCGGTCTCCGTAGATCTCTTCGCTCTGTAAGCATGTTACTCGCTATGAAGTCCCCTCTCATTTGCCAGACCAATCTCTCCACTGTTTTAAGGACAAAGGAGGTCAGACTGATTAGTCTAAAATCTAGTTCCTTGCCAACTCCTCGGAATGTGATCAAGTGTGATACTGGTCCTTGTCAATCTCATCAAAGAATTACAAGTCATCGACATGAAATGAACATAAAAATTATTGAAATCAATATTATTATAACGGTACAAACAAATGGATAGAAAAAAACATGTGGTCAAAATAAATTATAATTGGAATTAAAATTTAAATTTAAATTTAACTACGAACCTCCATAAAATAAAGAGCATAATTTTAAGAATAGTAGAGTTTAGTCACCGAATGCTTAAGGTTAACTGATGAATAATAATTGCCGATATAAAGCAGAAGTGTCAGCTTTGTTTTTAACGTCCCTTTTATGTTCGTAAAAACGTCTAGTTTGACCTATGTAAGAAATTTTACAATCAATACAATCAATCTTATAAATACAATTTGGAGTCGAATTGAATTTTTACTTTTGTTTAGTTCAATACACTTCAAGTTATGTAAATTTTGGAAAATTGAATAAAAAATACCAAGACTTTGACTTAATTAAAAACAAAGGTACAATCAAATCACATATTGAAACCATTATTTAACAAATATAATGAACTCTAATAAGTTTCATTTATTATTTTAGAAGTTCTTGTTTACATATTTTAATAAAAAAATTCAGATTCCTAATATTAATATATTTTGTGTTATAGTTATTTATGCAATAAACAAAGACCCCTTAAGGAATTGCTAACTATATTATCGTAGCCTTATCGTCATCCAACATATGAATCACTAGAGAAAGAAAGCTTGGTATAAAGTGTTCCATATTAAGATCGATTACTCGAAAAATTGTTTTTTATTAGAAACACTAACTCCTTATATGGTATTACTATGTTTAGTTCAGAGCTATTTAGCTATATGCCTATATGATGACTCGTTAGGTAAGCCCTTTCGGACATTTTTATATGAAAGATACAATGATATGAAGTATTCCTTGTGTCATTACCAAATATAGATCAGTAGCTTTTACCTAACGTCAATTTTACTCACATTGAACCGTATTTTTCACCACACACTATTGAGCTTTCTCTCAGATAATCCTCGAAAATCTATGGTAAATATATACGGTAAATATATCCAAAGCATTTTTCATCAATTATATCGAACGAATGCCTTACATTAAAAGCTTCTAACATATACAGAAGTCTATAGGGCTTCTCGAAGGCATGGATCTTATTAACGGATCAAGATTTCTAGCAGGATACACAACAGTTGATAGGATTAGTCAATCCGTTCCGGTCCCTTCCAACAACGGGTACTTTGCCATTCTTCCTTGAATCATCGGCGTTAATGTTCTAATTTCTTGCATGACGATATATGCTAGTCTCTTCGAATTCTCGTTTAAATCCTGTTCAAGTTTTTTTCTATAAAGACTGAATTAGATGACCTATTGAAGCTTCCTACTCGCACACACACTTCCTTATCAATTCCACTATTTCTCTCATTGATTAGTATTGTCGTCACTTTTTACTTTTTTCAAACCAAAATTGTAATAAATATAATAATTATTGTAATAGTAAAATAATAACAAGCATATAGTATTGTAAATAATATAGAATAATATAAATACATTTAAATACCTACAGATTCATTAATTATAAATGTAATCTGTTTTAACCGTTTCGTTGAAACTAAATAAAAAAATTGCGCATAGAATGCCAAAAATATTGATACGGAAACCTTATAATTAATTTTGGTAACAATAAAAAATGTGTTAATGTTAATTAACTGATATATAGGTTTAAAGATTCTTTTCAGTTATGTTAAAATTAATATAAGTACATCGCTAGCAACGATTATAAACTAATTTTTATTAATTAATTTAAATATTATCAGTAATAAAATTCAACGTTTATTGAATAGATTAAAGTGTTAGAAAATGAGTTAAAAGACGAATGCTTAGGAGTTGCAGAAATTCTAACAAATCAGAAGTCTGTTAAAACTAGCATTATTGATGGATTGCATCAGATGAAACCATTGTTTATGGGTTCCTATTTCTCACGTTTATTGCTCGTAGTTCTAGTGCAATGCGGTGGAATGCTTTGGTAAGTTCTAATAAAGATTGTACTATTTTGATTATTCTTTTGTTGAAATCAAATTATAAAATAATTTTATAAATTATCATATTACATGTGTAAATTATGATTGATGTTCAAACATATATTCATAAAACTACCAAAAATGTGTTATGTATGAAATCAAGCACATATATAAAAATTTTGATTAATAATTTTTAAATATTTATAGTGCTAATACTCTTCGACTATGGCAACCACAGCTTTTTACAATATTAAATAATTTCCAAGATTCTAGTAATGGATATTTAAATTGTTCATTTTGCGATATATTAGATAATTCTACATTTTATGTGCCTAAAATATCTAATATTGCAAGTAACTTAACAGAATCAGAGAATTGCACAGTAGTAAGTATATTTATAGTTTTTATTAAATAAAGGTGGAGATAGGTCATTACTAATATCTTACCTGTTGCACCTGTACCAAAAAAGTATTATAAATTGGTATAAACACGAATCTTTTTATTGAAATAGAATATATAAAAATTTTAGGTTGATAATATTAATACATTTTTTGTTACACGTTTTTACATGACAGGTAATGGATTAATGTATACTCTTACAGGGGGGATTATTAAAACATTAAATTGCCATTTAAAGTATTCCTTTGTTTTAGAACTGATTCATTTGAAATTTAGATATCGAGTCCAACAATCAATACTATTTGAACGATCATTGACCTTTTTTCAAAAAATAGTAAATGAAAATAAATTCATGAAATTTATTTTCAATAATTCTTTTTTAATAAAAATATTATAATAGGGATTTACAAGCCAAAAATTGCAACTAAGTACATTTTAAATAATTTCAATTTTTTCAGAAAACAGTTGATAGCAGTGTTTATATTTTTACAATACTTGTATCTGTTGCTACAAATATATGCTTATTTTTAGCTGCTACGTTAGTAAATCTTCTGGGCAACAAAAATCTTTTACGTAAGTATTGAGTTTTAGATCAAAAATAATTTTAAATGCAAATAATAATATTTTTTTTATGTAACTAAGAATTCAATCAATATTTGCATAGTGCTACTTTACAAAAACATTTTCCTGAGAGAATAAAAAAATAAATTAAATTGTGTATATATCCTATTGAAAATAATCTACTAAAAACCAATTTTCTAAATGTACGTTTATTTGATATAAAAAATTAACAATGTTTTATATATTTTTCTTCACAACTGTTCAGTAGATTTGTGTTGATCCTACTCTCTTTTAAGATGGAAATGGAGTAAACTTTTTTATTTTTGAATTCTTACACAACAATATTTTTAATAAATACGACTTAGCTGGATATGAATAGTTTAGTTTTATATTTATAATATAGTGCAATTTATTTTTAAGAGAAGAGATATGAAATTATGCACAATTCTAAATTAAATTTTTGATGAATACAGATGAATTTTACTTTTATGTATATTTTTATAATTTTTGCTAGTATTTATTAAGTCATCTATTTAATAGTATTCATTTACCTTGTACATATAAAGTATATAAAATCAGCCATTTAAATGAACCGAACAAAAAACAATTGTTAAATTTTTCTCTTTAATTTTCAACAGCAATTACAATTTCTTATACCGTATCATAAAAATGTTAAAGTAGACCTTCTCTGTTAAAAAAATACATTAGTTGTAAAAATTAACTATTAATCATTGCCATAAATAGAGTCCAACTGGTTGGACTTTTTAACAGTATACCCAATTTATTTTCCACATAAAATAATTAAATTTCCATGTTTGATGTAAAAATACTAATTGGAGAAAGAAATAAAAATTAAAAATTTAAATGTCATTTTGATATTGAACAAATAAATTTTTTTATCTTAAGAACAATGTGCTATACATTATAACTAATTTTTACAACTACATATTTTTGACTGGGTTTGATAATTTTATTTAGCGCCCATGCATTTCCTGAATAAGGGAACTGAGTGTCTTTTAGAAATGCTTATACGGTCGAGATCATTAAGATCATGTTGGCATCCAAATGGATAGAGTCGCAGATTTTGAACTGACATTTAACAGAAGATGTTTAGATGTCGGATTGTGTCATAGTGTTCCGACTGGAGGTACGAAGTACAATCCGTTAGTGAATCTGAGGTTCAAGAAGAACGAATTTGGAACGGAGGGTATAGAATGGTATAGAACATAGAGGAAAGATTGGTGGTTTACTGATCACTCATGGTATGGTGGAAGATATGAATGACTGCTGTGAGACTTAAAATCATTATTACGTGTTCGTGTGAAAATAATTGTGAATTGAAAAATAAGAAACGAACAGTGGAAGTACCTTAACGAATGAAACGAACAGCCGAAAAAGCACAAAAAAGGTAAGTCACTTCATGGATCTTGATAAATTTAAGATATCGCTAAAGGAATATAAAAAGGAAAGGTGAAGAGCTGGAGAAGATTTTACAGTAGCCACAATACTATGTCAGATACTGCTCAATTATGCAGTATCCTACAGCACGCAAGATCACCCCTGATAAACTCAATTAAGCTCAGCTTGAACAATTTAGCGATGCGACGAATGGTCATGTGAGACCTAAGGTGGTGTATTATAAGTTTAATTTCTTCTCTTCACAAAGGATGAAGGTACTGAGTATAATAAAATCTGTATAATTGATCTTCATTAGAAACTGGCTAAGGCAATCATGGAAAAAAAACATTGGGTTAGCTGTTTATATATTCAAGGTCTACAAAGCAGCAGACAGGATGATATTTTGGACACTGTTGTAACAGGGAATTAAATTTTTTTAACAGCTCCATATTAGATATAAAAGCATATTGAGTACTAAATGTTGTACCTGCGAGTTAGAGGATAGCGAGGGTTATGTTTTTACATATAATAATTGAAAGGCTGATTGATAGGTGTGTTAAGGAAACGATTCTGGTAAAATTACCGCTACACTATAAGCATCATGCTTAATAAACGGGTATCCTGGTTTGATCTTGTATCTAGTCCTGGAGAATAGGGTATCACCTGTATAAGTTAAAGTTAAAAAATACTAAATCTAAATGAAAGAGACATGTATTTACGAATGCGAAGCATTAACGCGCATACAATCGAGTATTTTTTCCAATGTGAAAAATCGCACTTATAGAAACATAATTCATGAATTTCGTATAACAATAATATATCTCATAATCCAAACATTTAATTAATATCATCCATATATCATATATGCTGGATTTGGAACCTGAAACCTTTTTATTTTTTATGTTTTTTGTGAGGCTAAAATTTATCGAATAGAATTCAAAAAGGGATTTGAAAACCTTACCTTCATCAGACTATGAACGATATGAAAAAGAGGGTATTGTTATATTATTTAAATAAGGCGACTTAATAATAAATAAATGTGTTTTTTTGACATTTTCAAATGCTTTTTATGTACAAGGTATAATTTACTTTTAAATTCAAATACAAATATTTAAATTTAAATCACCGTAATACGGAAGTTTCATTACAAATTATATGCAATTTGTACACTATGATATGTGTATTGTTCTATATCTCGTTTTACACTATAATCTAATATATTTCACAATAGAGGTGAATTATGTTGTGTGATTTTATCGTAAAATAAATTAATAAAATAAAAAATTTATACTTTTATAGGATTAGTATTATGAAAATTGACTTTCATTTAAGACTATTAATCTTTTATTTGTACAATAACAAATCATTTTTATCGTTACAGTGATTTGTTTCACTACTTCAGCTTGTGCTGTACTTGTATTAAATTGGGCAAGTCATTACACGCTAATAGTAGTTCTTACATCTTTGTTTGTCGGATTAATGAGTACAACGACAAATTTAGTTATCAGTATTACTGTGAACTTATTTCCTACATCTCTTAGGTAATATGTAAATTCATCTATCTAAAAAATATATAAAATTTATTTTCAATTTAGATCGCTTCTTGCCATATTTTTATAAAAAGGATATATTTTTAGAACGATGGCTGTTAGTTTAGCAATGATGATAGGGCGTGCTGGAGCGCTTTCTGGTAATGTTATGTTCCCTGTGCTGCTTGATTATGGTTGTTTTGCTGCTGTCATCTCACTGGCCGTAATTTTAATAGGTAATTTTCAACACAATGAAAGTACTTAAAGACAATGCATATTTCTAAATAATTTTGGATATTATGAATCAAAATTCAATATAAGACCAAGCTGGTTTGTTTGTAGACCTCTGCCTGTTTTGCAAAGCAATAGATAGTAACGACCAGAATTCTTAAAATTATAAGAGTAAAACGACTTAAATTGTAAGATTATTTACATATTTATTATAGTTACTAATAGTTCAATGATTTACACTGTAGAATTATAATAAATGTAACTGTCATAAAAATTGTTTATACCCTAAAATTAACGACAATAATTAGAATAATGAAAGCATAAAATTATTCCATAATTAGAGTAATAAAGATAATGGATTGTTCATAAATATATTTAAATTTATATAATTTAAAGACAAGATATAATAAATTTTAGACATATCCAAATTTATATAGAAATTATTTAATTATTAATTATTGTTTTTTCAAAATCAGGACATTCCTTTAAGGGCGTGAAAAAAATTATAATAGTATTCTACATATGCATAGTTTTTATTTTATTGACAATGTAAGCGTTCGCGAGAATTAAACAGCGGCTATAAGCTGCCCAAGGCTGCTTCCTCTGTCGCACTTTTTAATAATTTTAATACGGCCTTCTTGAATACATAAACCAATTTAAAAATTCGTATTATTTTTTATACTTTTAAAAGGAATGAACTGAATTTGAAAATATTATAACTCCAATAATATATTAAAAATATTCTGAAACAAATTAATTAAAAAAAATACTCACTATAAAAATATTGATTATTCACTGATTTTTACAGTTTCTATTGTATTGACTCTGTTCATCCCAAAACATAAAGAAGGTGTTAAATAGTATTAAATTTTTATTGAATCCTGGTGGAATACAAGAAAAGTAATGATTCAACATTACCAAATAACAATATTTGGTATGCAATGTATATTCATACAGTATTTCAAAATGCAAAGCTATAGAAAATTCATCAAAATTTTATATATGTATATATATAATATTTAATAATACAATTGTATACAGTAAAAATATTTTATAAATTTATGTACGCAGTATTGGTAGATACAGTTAACAGGTTTCGACTATTATCAAATATGTGCACTTAAGTACTTATGTTTTGCTTTAAAAATTGAATTTATCAAAATTTACTTTTCAAAAACAAAGTAATAATGAATTATAGCATGGACATAAAATTTAATTACTGTTCTAAGTACTAAAATAACTACTCGAAGTATATAAAAACGTGAATGAAGTTATACACCAACTAATATTCAATTAATGATTAACTTTGAAAAATCAATGTACATATTATGTTAACATACATATTGATGTTACTATGTTTACTGCTGTAAAAATTAAGAGGCTGAAAAGCTAAGACTATTTTAATTGTTAGAAATCCCTAATATTATCTGTTAGAATAAGGTACTAGCAGGATATTTTCACTCTGAAAAACTGAACTTTACTGATTATAAGAAGATAGACGCGACCACTTCGAATAAGGCTTATACGTATTCGCAAATTGCAGCACTTTTACAAGCATAATAAAATCATATATTTGTAATACAAAATTAATGTTTGATAAATTATATTTAAAAATAGTAATATGTATAGATTAATATTGCATAAATAATTTTGCGATATATTTCAATTTTTTTATTTCATAATGTTACTTCATTATTTCTTCAATGTATATTAAATTATAATATTGCATTACTAGCTGTTATGAAATGTTGCTCTACTGCAATATAGACACAGTAACGTTGTTTAATTAAATTTTCCAACAATATGAATACAAAATGAATGCAATATTAAAAGTCAATCTATTATACTTTAACATTTTTATTCGCTCTCGTCAACAATCCGATTCACGCAGTTTCGAATAATATTGCTCAATGCTCTTACAATGATGCGTCGTTAAAGCTTTCAATACAAGGCATTGCTGCAATATTCAGGCAATAACATTATTTAATTTGCTTGAGAATAGTGTGAATGCATGTCAAAATACATTATTATGTAATATATTATTATATAATATTATGCAATATTAAAAATCTATATTAAATTTCAATGTCATTAAATACATTTATTAACAATTATAATTTATAAAATAAAAAAAATAAGACAATACTCACACTGTAATTAATGCATTTTTGTTTCTTGTACGGTAAAATACTTCTACATTTTATTTGAATTACATACGTTTCTTAACTTTCTTGATTACAATATGAGCAGTAATTACAGACATATAATACTATATTACTTAATACACAATATTACATGTTAAAATACAAGAAGCGCATGCCAATAATAGGGTTTTATAAGTAACTTAACTTAAGTAACTTAACTTATTAATATCGAATTTTCATTTACCTATTTAAATATAAAAATAAAGTCTTAAATATTTTTTTCATTGAGGTGAAAACTTATACAATGTTTGTAAAATATATGTATAATCAATAAATAAAAAAAATTAATAATTTTTCACTTTTGAAAAATAATAAATATTTGTATGATTTAGTCAATGATATAATATTAAAAGATTTTCTGATTATTATAATGTTATTCAATATATAATTTGATAGAATTAATTAACACAACACAGATGAAATGTATAATCTATTTAAACGTGAAATCATTAAAACTAAACTACCTCTAAAAATACGAAATCAATTATAAACAAAAAATTTGGTATCAATTGGTTTATAATAACTGTTCTTGTTTGATCTTCAAAGTTAAGAAAAATATATAACCACGAATTGACAAAGCATACACAGATGCGTACGTTCTGATGTTGTACAAGTACGTTGCACTAATGATAATATAAGAAATAAGCTGTTATCCCTGAACAACCATATTTTAACTAATCAGATATAAAAATGATATTTTGATAAATAATAATGAAACAAGCTGTAAAAATAAAGCACAAGAAAAAATCGTTTGTAAGATACATTGACTATTCGACTTTGAATAAGATCTTAAATATAAGATATATACGAGTGCTTCTAATTAAAAAAATTTGAAGCCCTACATAAGATGCTGTAGATGCAGACCTGAAAATGGTTCTAGTGTTTATTGTAACAAAAGTTACAAATAAAATAATATTTCCTGATATATCAAGTCGTTTTTCAAAATTTGTGATAATATTGTCATACGCTAGCATCGACATTTAAAATAAGAAACATGAGAGTTAACAGATTATAAAAATGTATTAAACAGTTTATTCATTCATAAATCGAGGGTGCAAGCATCAGCGAATACATACTTTTTTAATTTCTCAATTCCTACAAGATTAATTCAATAATATTATTGTATATTAAAAACTTGTGTAGATTCAATGTAAAAATAAGTATAATAATTTTATTACGATTTAATACATTTTATAAAGCTTTAAAAAATTCTTAATTTTATAGAAGAAATTTATATACAATTAGTCTCATTATGTATAGATATACGTTTAAAAGTCATCATCGTTATGTTATATTTTACTATAATTTTAAATAATGTATCAAATATTTTAAAAAATGTCTGTTTTTCTTTAATAATAAAAAAATTACATTACAGAAATATATAGTAATATAAAAGTAAATTTATTTAATCTATTCTACATTGTGATTTTTCAGACTATAATATTCATTAAAATATTTGTTTACTTGTACAAGTTTTACTAAAACGACTATTTAAAAATAGTAGTTTATAAGTAATATATGAAGTATAAAGCCTAGAATTTAAGAAATCTGGTGGCTCCAGTGACTCGTAGCAAAAATATAATTATATATTTATAATGAAATTTATATTTACTACAATTTAAAATCTAGTTAAATTTCTAAGTGCATTAATCAATTAAATAATTAGTAAAGTAAGAACATCATAAAATTAAATTAAAAAATTCAATTTTTTACGCCTTGGTCAACAATAAAGTTGTAATTATTTATTGAAATTAAATTTGTAAAATTTTACAAAAATAGATAAATTATAAGGACTTTTTTTAAAGAATTAATTTATAATTTTTAATTGCAAATAAAAAATATTGGTATCACTTTTCGATTTTTTAATATTTTCATCATTAACATATATTAAATAAATAATAATATTTTTTATTATAAATAAATCAATATTATTGTGATTACTGAATCAGAAAATCACAATTTCACATCTCTTTATAGACATAAAATGGTATAAATCAATACAAGCCAAACAATATAAGAGAGAACAAAAATAGCCATCTATAACATAACATTATAGTAAAATCTATTTTATTTTCGTAACGAGGTAAATCAAAATCATCTTCTCTAATTTATCTTTGATTCATTACTATGCGCATCGATATTTTCGATTTTACTGATATTTCGATATAATTCTAATTGATCCATTTTGGGAATTTCAAAGTATTTTTCATCACCATCGATTGTTTTTTCAAAGACTCACTTTCTTTATGTATGCATGCTTATAGAAATGTAAATAAAAAATAAATATTCAAAATATGGACATAAAAGAGCTGTAATTGTTCTTGATATCAGGGCCCTATCTCGTTTCACTTACTAGAAATTATTCTATATTTAATGTAAAAAGGTTCATCCGATATAATTTTAGGTTTACCAATCTCTTTTTTATTTGTATTTTCTGTAAAATAAACATAATTAGTTCATAAACGTTTTACAACTCTAAGGGAGATATTATTACATAAATCATGACCATTGCGTAGAAAATTTAATAAAATTTTTTTAACAAGTAGTGTACAGAGATAAAAGATAAATTTATTTATCTTAACAAATAGTTAAGGTTTTATATTTTTTTTATAACATGTAATTTGAAAATGTTGGCTTAAATTTAAGCATTTTTTTGCAATACAAGTCGAGTAATCAGTTTTAATTCACGGAGGTCTTTAAATAAAGGCAATGACAAATAGTATATGATAAAGCAGTAATAGTATTCATATTTATATGATATAGTATTAGTTGCTTTATGGAAGTCCACATACTTTCCTCACTTGAATCTTTTTGGATAAGCCATGGAAATGCAAGTACCACATCACGTCGTCTATCATTATAGTTGAAAGTAATTTCACAAAACGGCGGAATATTCTCATTTGCAATAAATATAATTCGAGGAATTTTACCATCATAAATAATTTGTGGCTTTACATTCGGTGTTAACGAATGATTAAGAAATCTACCGAAGTTCATAGAATATTTAGTTGCATCAATACTGAAATAATCATAGTTTATAATTTGCAATTGATCAGAAATATACAATACAATATCAAGAAATATTTAATGAAAATTAACTGCAATTTGCAAAATATAGATAATAATTTAAAAATGCAACGAATATTTAAATTTATCATTATTTAAGATAAAATACAAAAAAGAAAAATATTTATACTTTAATTATTTCATTTATATTTCATTAAAATTACTAATATTAATCAATTTGTACATTTCTAAGTAAATAACATCTAAAAACTAATAATAATTATTAAAATTTTGCATTAAAAAGTAATTCATTATAACTTAAGATATATACTGTATTTTTATTTTTAAGAAAGTACATAAAGAACTTATCTATAAAACAAAAATTAACGGTATATATAATATGAACTATATTTTTAGTACTGTAATTATACAGAACTAAATAAAGAACCATACGAAAAATCGCAATTTTTCACCACTCATTTCATTTTTCATTTTTAATAATAGTCCGATTTACTCAAGAATTAAGTGAAAATGAAATAAATCCAATGCTTATATTACTATATGGAGATCATTTATCACAATGTGAAAATATTCAAAAACTCTTTAATGTATAAACTTATTTTGTAAAAAACAAAATCTCTTACCAATATTTTTGACCCCTAAATTCAAAATACAACATAAAACATCCAAAATTTATACCAACTTCTTGATACCTTTCATATACTTTTTCTCTTCCTTTTGCCATTTCAGAAGAAATAAGATCACCAACATACTCAACGACAAACTTACCCTTTGCAAAGGGCTGGGTTGTTATTACACCCCATCCTTTGATACCAACGTTTTCAACCTAAAAATAACGTACAAATATCTACATTGTATTATTTTTCAAAGTTAATTTAAGTTTTAATGCAAATTTAGTAAAAACAGTTAATTGATATATATATAGTTAATACTAATTTTATAAGCAAAATGATATCTGAAAATTTCAGTATTAATGAGTAATAATTTATAAAAATTAAAATACTTAATTTACTATTAACTAAGCAGGTCAAAATAATTCTAGTAGAAATTATTAATTTCTTTATATATATATTATATTATAATACATCAATATTTACATTTATAATCCATGTTATAATTACCTTCAAACCTTTTTGACACTTGTTTGCAATTTTCATGTCAATAATTTTTTGTTCAATGTCTTGTATAAGTTTTGAATATTTTCTTTCTGTAACAATTGCAGAAAAACATAATAGTTCAATCGTATTTAAATTTTTTAAATGAATTTTACAGATCTAAGGTACTAGATTTAAAAAAAATAAATAATCATTTTAAGCTGTTATGCATCGATTCTAGCATATATTCTTAACTAAATAAAAAACATTTATTAATATGAGTTAATTTCGAGAGTCAGTACATAATTTATTAATAATGTTTAAATAAATATACTTCAACTTACTCTTACAAATGTCTATTTTACTTTAAATTTTTAAATTTAAAATATTTTATATATTGCAATGAATAACGTGTATATTGGATGAAAACTAATAATTTTCATAAATTAATATATGGAAAGAATAAACATATTTTAAATTTTTTAAATTTACTATTTGAAATATTTTGTTAGATAACAAAATATTCTCAGTGTGCCCAATGTGGTCATTAGTCCAAATTTCTCAGTTGTTAGCCCATGGTCAATCAATTTAATGCTACAAAACATGGCATGTGTGAAGATATACGATATCAATTTTATTAAATTATATGCAAAGTAATTTATAAAAAAATTAAACAAATAATTTTATTTTAAATATTGAAAGTAAACCTAAAACAGTATTAATCAATAAATAATATGTAGACTCTCACTTTTTTGTACACAGATTCATTTGATTGTAGTTACTATTTAACTAAATACACATCTCTACAGATAACACTATTTTCATAATATTCAGAAATAATCTAATATTTTTTAATGATTATAATTAAAAAATTTAATCATAAATTTCCTTTGTACAATAACTTTAGAATTTTATACTCTGAATATTTTAATTATCATAGCATAATTAATGTAGCTCTGTAAAATTAATATAATAAAAACAATAAATAATAAAAAATATAAATATAAATCCTTTGTTTTGATATTGTAATAAAATAGAAATGTAACAATATAATTTGTTATTAATAGTAAAAATACTTATTTATACCAATACAGCATGATTTTAATTCTGATATAGTGTCTTTGTCCTTTAAAAAAACTTCATAAATAGCTTTTCTTAAACAATCACGACAGTCCAAATCAAACAAAATTACTTTTGTAACACTTAAAATGCATTTTTCTTTAATATTTTTTAAAATATATCGATAATCTGTTTAATAAAAAAGAAATTAAAACGATAATAAAAATCTTTTTAAAATTTGTTAATATAATGTATTGATTACTATTCTTACCATTTTTACAAATAATGCAACATCTAAAATTTAATCCCTTGTAATTGATGAGTTGTTTGTCAGAATTAATTAAATTACGAGATTTACATATTCGATAATATTTGTTATCTACAAAATGTACTAGAGAATACATTTTTAAAAAATCATTAACAATCGCTTACAACTGATCTACAATCTTTGGGGAATAAATAAATGTGCACATGGTATGTAATTGATATAGTTCAGGTTAGTTTTAAACCACGCAGCTGACACTCCGGTGCTATTCGATAACAACTATAGAAGAATAATTAGTATCCTGGAAAGTCGATAGTATGCGCTGTCGTCAAATTTGCTATATAAATCTTACTGTACATAATGTAGTTGAGTACAGTTGCTCGGGTATTAGGTTTTCAGGATGTAACATACGAACAAGTAAAATTATTATGAACCGAAGCGCGCGGCAGCCAAAGTTACATACAAAGTAATTTATTCTTTACGATTTAGAATAATTTTAATATGTTTATCAATAATTCTAAAATTAATGATTAAATTTTAATGTAACAACAAGAGTAAGAAAACAATTCGATAAATCTATGCAATTACAGTAATTGAAAATTACATATAGACAATACTTTGAAAGCTTATTAATAATGTAATAACGCACGCACGCACTTATACTCCATATAAAAGGTGAAATACAAAAAAATAAATAAGCATAAAAATGTTTGTATAACTATTATATCTTACGATTAATAACGAAACAAATTGTAAAGTATGCACGAGCTAAACCCTAAAACTACCATGCATGACACTCTCGCAGAACAAGAAAATAAGAAAAATAAGAAAAATTTTAATAAAAAACGCGTACAAACACAGAAATATAAAGTCGGAGATTTGGTAGCAATCAAACGCACTCAAATGGGACCAGGATTAAAGTTACAATTAAAATTTCTAGGACCGAGTGAAGTAATAGCAAAACATCTGCATGATCGTTATACAGAGATGAAAATTGATGAAGATGCAGAAGGTCCAAATGAGACTTCCGGTTCAACAGATAATATGAAGAAATGGAGAGGATTATCAAAAGATGACTTCAATGATGAAAACAGCGACGAAGATAGAAGAAAGCAACAGCAGTACTTTTGATAATTGGTTGAAGAATTAGTTTAATCAATTACTTAGTGGTTACATTCAAAGATTGTATGATTATAAGTTAGATTAAGTGATTTTTGAGGTCAGTCAAATGTCAGTAAGACCGAGTGTAGGAATGGAAGTAAATGCGAGAAGCGTATGGTTAGGTAAAGGTACAATAGACCAACTGATGAGTTAGCAACAGTCCTGTCTGTACTTGTGCAGAAAGTTTTCCCGGGTGTTCCCCGTAATAAATCAAGATGTAAACAAGTATGAGGATTATAGAGAGAATATTAATATAAGGGACATATAATAGCAAAGGTTGCGAATATATTGCAAGGTTTTGAGTCAGTTTGATGTTTGTCAGGATAGTGTGCACACGATGTAGATTTTGAGTTAATAATAATACTAAGTTTCACTAAAAGAGTGTGATTTATTTGCCTGTCACCCGTTATCTCTACAGTATTTTATGATATTGTGAGTATACCTGTTCAGGAGCGAAATGGCAGAATAGGTTCTTATTATCAAAGCCCCAAGGACATATTGGAGAGATATTAAAATTTTTTTACATAGATGCAACAAAGTGATGAAAGCGCGTGAAAAAATCATATTTTCCGTAGAATCCTCCGTATACGTACATATTTAAAATATTACGTGCCCAAAGAAAGCATGAAAAAATTTGGAGAAAACATTCGATGATAAAACGCTAACAAGAAATGTAAATTTACTATAAGTCTCAATTGTGCGATTAGAAGATTGCAAATTCTTTGAAAATTGTATCGCATGTATAATGAACGCTGCTTAAAAGTTAATGAATATCAGCACTACCTGATCAGCTTATTGGTGCCTTTATGTTAGTGAGGTTACAAAAAATTCCAAATCAATAATAATGGTTATGGGTAATTCAGACCAATACATTACAGCTGACTTTGTCAAATCAACATTACTAGAAGAAGCCGAGTCAGAAACTCCAAACAGAAATCCAGAATTCTCTGGGCTATACGCGAACACATTTAAATGCAAATCGGCACAATTCCATTAGAATTTCAAAAGACAACAGTCAAGACAGGTCAAATGCTTTAAATGTGATAAATATAGGCATTTATCGAAACGTTGCCGCGCTCCTAGTTGCAAATGATTAAAAGAAAAAGCATATGCAGTTAGTGTTAGTGTTAAGGTCGGAAGGAAGCAAGTGGAGGTGAGGTAGATTAAAGAGTTGAAAACGGGTGTGTGTAATAGATGTTTATTATATGTAAGAAGAGCCTTCGATGTTCTACGTTTGTAAGCCAGCGAGAGAGTGACGAGAGAGCCGCGGGCCGCGATTGCTCACCTGCTGCGCTTTTCCTCCACTTTTCTGCGGCCCTTTATTCGCCGGCGTCGCGCGAGCAGCTAATTCCGCCGCTTTTCCGCGAATTTCCCCCCTTCCCTCTGATTGGCCTTCAGTCGGCGGCTGCTTTCCAGCAGCACGCGGGACGACTATTGGGCTGGACTCAATCCCGCAAGCTTTTCTCCAACTCGAGAGACAACCGATTTGGCGTGTCCTTCGGCCGCGGGCAGACCCTATGGCCCGGTTCCCCGCGAGCTTATTCCGCGAAAATCCCCACCGCGCTTCTCTCTCTCTTTCCGTATAGTGTAGTTGTTCAGGCTCTTCCGGTTATAGGTCCGTTATAGGTCCGGTTATAGGTACCTCGCCGATCTGTTCTCTCCTGATTCATCTGATCGGCCGGTCAGGGGTGAATCTAAAGAGATTTCCGTTCCTCGGATGCGAACCGAGACGGAAATCAGATCTTTCTCTGTTGAAGGCGCTCATCTGTGAAACGGACTGTCATCCTGTATTAGAAATGCGCCCTCTTTTTCTCGCTTCAGTAGGCTAGTGATCGAGCATTTGAGGGGTCGGCACATTATAACAGATTTTTTTAGTCAGTCTTCCTCTTAATCTTGTTTTAATTTGCGCCCTAAATTAATTGTATGTGTGTGTAATGAGTATGTACGTATTTATCCTTTCTCTCTGACTTGTATTCATTGTGTGAATGTGCGTACGTGTGTGACACGACTGATAGATAATAAAAAAAATGCAAGCTATATTTATGTCAAAACTGTACTACGTCTGTGATTTGTAAATTTGTAAAATTATTTATAAATAAAAATATATCTATCTATCTATCTCCTTAACTTTGTCGCGCCGCGATCAAGCCTTTGTATGCGATATCGGAGCAACAATTTTCAGGTAGTTTTACATTTTGTTTATATACATATTCGCAACAGGTGTAAAACCAAATATTTATAGATTAGGAGTATTTGAATGTAGAGCTTTGGTCTACGTACCTGAAGTTTAAATTTCGGAGATGGATCTATAAACTAAATCAGCAAACATGCTAGGCTATTGCAAATCACTGAAGGGATATAAATTTTGGAGTTTCCAAAGATCAAAAAGTGTTATCTGCAAGATATGTTACGATTATTGAAGATGTACAACAAACTACTCTGAATAAAATATACTTACCTCTAATCGAAGAAGAAAATAGTAGTGACACTGAGGAACCAAGTGTATCTATAAAAATCAAAGGAAAAAAGAAAGCCGAAACTCTAACTATTCATTCAAGAGTCAACAGATTAATCTCACGTCGAACAAATCAACCCATTGTACAATGGGATGACTTTATTCTATACTCTGAGATCTCAAAATGAGGTGTGTCAAAAACTTATAAAGAAGTAATCACAGGACCTAAAGTCGATCAATAGATAGAGACTATGAAACAAGAGTATATTCCGAGGAATGAACCCTAGGTACTGGCGATCATCCTACCGATCAAACTTCAAGTGGTTCTAAATAGGCGTATAAAAAAAAATCCAACGCCAATGAATTTTAAGGACAGATTAGTAGCTCTGGCTACAAGCTAGCTGGCTATTGATGATATCATTGTATTTACTAATAGCATCGATTAATTTAAAATTCTAGAAAATTGTCTAATGAATATTCACATAGCAAAGAATTTTACGCGACTTAAGGGCTTTCCGTTCTTATGCGCTTGATGATTGTCGCGCAGAAAATCCACCTGGGCACTTGCTGCTATAAGGGATGCGAAAGAGGGTAAAAAACGACACACCCCAATTTTGTTTTTATTTTTGGCCAGAATAGTAGAGATGAGAGTTCGAGTACAGAGAGAAAAGTATATTTTCGCGACATAGCTTGTTGCAGTCGTGAGTATCGAGATGCACGTCACTCTTTTGCAGGTACAAATAAGAAGAACGCGTTGCAATTTTTTCAGGGTCTCGAAACGTTCAAGCAGTAATACCGATTCTCGGAAAGATGTTTGGTTGCCTTTCTTACAGATGGTCTTCTTAGACGACGCTCGGAATTGGTACAATTGCATTCACCGAATATTTGTTGATTGGAAGTCTTTCGAGCAAGCCTTTCAAAACAAATGCTATACGCCGGTTAGTGATTCGACTCTCTTCAGAAAGAGAGTCGAATGTGTATGTTAGAAAAAGGAAGAGACGTTAGGGAAGTTTATGAATGCATTCAAGCCGACGATGAGTTTCGTGTATCACCAGCTATCGAAACGTCGTCAAAAGAAAATGATCTTTGAACAGATCTTACCGACTTACCGGCGATACTTTGAGTCTCTCGACCCGTCATCAAACAAGAAGAAAAGGAAGAAAAGGGTAGATATTCAAGTTTGTGTGAGTGCTGCATCCACGGCTCTTAGTCTATCACCCGCTTCGTTGAAGAAAAAGAAGAGAAAGAAGAATAGTGCATGATCGAGCGGTAGTGGGAGTAATGATAGTAGTGAGGCAGCAGAGTCGTGTAACGGGGCAGATGCCACTAATGTACTCGAATCTGCCTCCTCAACAAGAAAGCACGAGTGGAAGGTCGAGTGTTGTTAGAAATTGAAAAAGGGACTCTGGCGTGAAAAATCGAATCAAGAACGTCAAAATCGAGGCAGTCAAGAGAGTGAATATGAGAGAGACAGAGAGAGAGAAAAAGAGAATGCATCTCGAGAAGACGCTTCATGATCTGCAGGATTTGACGGAGAAGCTACAGAAGTAACTTAAGTAGATCCAAAAAATTTTGCGAAATGCTGTGTTATCTTTGAGATAAGCAGTGAGAAGCGAGAATAAGCGAAGGCTTTACAATCAGTGTCATTGAGGAGATTCTATTGTGCAGACAAATGAAGTTCAACTAAATTGAAATGTACTATAAAAAACGACCGCTACCACGGCTCTGAGAAACACCATTTAAGGTCATTAAAATACCTCTTTTGTTGGTATTATAATATCGGAAATATACGACTTTTTTTAAAATAAACTATTTGTTTATGTAAAACAAAATTAATAAGTCGCTAGGGAAATTGACCTGATTTCTGCAAAGGAACTTTTGGGTATGAAAAAATAAAAAATTCAATCTAAATTGCCAATAAGGAATTTTGTTAGACCGGGAGGTACATGTTTATGTCTTTTCTCTGCAAATAATTAAGTTATTTACTTTATCTAATACACTCTAACGGGTACTACTTAATTTTCTGATAATTTTAATTAAGCCTGTTTTTGCGAATAATCAACAGGTTTCAAGATTGAAAGCGCTTGCGTCAAATATTATGATCTACGTGTTCCCACAAGAAAAGTACTTGAATTTGAACCATCCTATATTATTATGTATATTATTATATTACGCAACTAAAATTTTAAAGTAAACATATTTTGATAGATACTGTTATACAACAGAAGTTTCATTTATTTTCTTAAAAAATGTTATAGGAAAATGTTGAATGATAAAAAATTTTATTACCAATCTAGATACGCATAATATCTTTTATTGCTTTTTTGTTTATATTATCCTTCCATATGTAATACTTTTAAAAATTTTACATACTCACTTTTCCATGCATTTTTTTGTAAATAATATTTCATGAATATTTTTCGAATTACTTTTACATAAATTATCGGTTAAATAGAATATTCAGATTTTTTAAACACCTTTCAATAGACCTGTAACAACAACTAATAATCCAGAAACAAGGTCATTCAGCACTGGTTCAAGACTTGGAACTTTATCTACAAGTTTGGCAACATTCTGAAGAAGAGTTGGCTAAAAAACAATGTTTGCTTTTAATACAAAAAATTATTTCATAAATTTGTACATAAATATATTGTAATCTTATAATTTTCAAATTTTATTGAAATTTCTTAGAATTAAAGTTATAATTAATGAATTTAATGAAAATTAATGGTATTGGGTATTCGCTAAATCAAATGCTGAACATTTTAATAACTTTGCGATTAAAATATCTTACTTCTGCACGACACTGATTTAGTAAAGCTGCTATAGACAATGTTAATAAAAATACTGTTATGCTCCTCTTCATTTTGTCTCAGCTGAATTGCTTTTCTGTAAAATGAATAATATAGTCTTTAATTTTTTTAATTGATGTTGATATTAAGCATTTGTAATTTGACTGACTGTATTTTTCCAGTACAAAAGCGTCTATTTCTGATAAACTTTCTTTCATAACCAATTATATTTCCTTATACTGCTTGTGTATAATGATTTTGCACTTCTATAAGTATAATTACCATATTATTTTCCATATTATTGTATTAAACAGTATAGTTATTGACCGCAAGTTTTTTACAAATTTGTAAATATCTAACATGACTTGTAACTTTGCCATACTTTTTTTTAATTTTATGAATTTATAATTGGTGGTTTTTTGCTAGGTCAATTATGAATTAACACTATGTCTATCTATCCATATTTATATATGGATACCAGCCTTCTTTTTAGTTGTATTTCAACTAAATTAGATGCTTTCATGAAACTGAATTTTATTAAAATGAAAATCGAAAAAATATTAGAAATCGCCTTTTCAATATTTTCTACCAGTTGATAATTTAGGATCGAACAAAATTTATCTTTAACAAATAACAATTAATTGTATATTACCAAATGTTTGCACGATATTTTATATAAAGACACCGTTTTCACTACAATTTTTAAATAGTATAATATAGATTTTAAATGCATGATTATCGAGATTATAGTTATGTAGCAATCGTTAAAAAAGACCAGCTTAGAAAAGTTAAAATTAAAAATGTCTTAATCAGAAATGATGACTTTTACTTGTTACTGTGGTTACTACATTATAATATTAATAAAATATCGAAAACGTTAAATCTACTTTTTAATTTGTAACTTACCAGAGTGAAAATACTTTTATTATATACCGATGTATACTCGATATGACTCGAGTCGGTTACTGCAATTTCTGCAAAAGTATTAAGTATTAAAAAATTAATTATAAGTCGCTTAAAAAACATTCTCTGATAGCATAATATCTGATCATTATGACAATATTAGTAATAGTAGTATATAAAAGTATTTTATTAATAAAGAATAATAAAGGTATTTAAACTAAATTGGTTGAATTTAATTTTTTAAATACAAAATTAGGATGATTTTTGTCCTGAATCTGAAGGATGAAACTCAAATTTATTTTAGCGGAGTTATAATTTTACATAAAAATTTATTATTTGTTGTTACAAAATATATACTATAATTATATAAATTAATGAACTTACATTATTCAATTAAAATATAATATATTAATTTGTATGTAACATGTATGTATACTAACACGTTAACGTATATCGGCACATAATCTATACTTTTTGTTAGTTTTTGCTGTATGCACAAAACTATATAGATACAGCATTAGATCCGAAATAAATTTGACCAATTAATATAATTATCAATAAATTACTTAATTTATGTTAAACAGAATTTTATACATAAAATATGAGGTAAATATTAAAAATTTAAACGTGAATGAATATCATATGAAATCAAATTGGTTTCAGTGACTACGTCACATTCATGTGATTTTCATAGTATAGCGTAGTAAATAATTTAGTCAGAAAATAGACTTTTTGTGTTTTTATATATCTACATATTTGAGATAAAAGTTTTTTTAAATAATAAAAGCGTTACATTCAATTCAAAGTATCATTAAAAATTATCTTTATGAAATTTTTTTGTTATAATCTATTAGTTTTACTATACTTACATTAGTAAGTCACTTCTCTAGGCGTAATTGCATTTAAGACTGAAGATACTTTTATACTCCCTCTGTTAATTATTTTTTGCTACATTATAAGAATTTAATTGTTATACTGGTGAATTATGATATAATAATTTTAGTTTCTATCTAAGCTAAAAGCCATTTCAAACTGCAATAGAGAAAAAGTTAATTTCGATAAAAATAATATTGATTATTATCATAATTACTATTATTTGTTACTGAATTAGTCTCATTTTTCACTTTGACCATTTTTAGTACCTTATCATTATCAATTAATTGTTAGACTATCTAAAAAGATATTTTTAAAAATTTCGAAACTTTATTTAAGAATAGGTATAGAAACTAAAATATTGTACAATTTATTAATACTATGGTAAAATCATTCATTGTGAATTGAAAAATATTTAGTACTTTACTCAATATTATACAGAAAATTTATATTCTTCCATAATAAAAGTTATTAATATCATGTATATAGAATATGGAAATATTGTTCTGTATATTTTATAAATAAATTCGGACTCTTCAAACTTTTTAACATCGTTTGTTTTTCTTAACAAATACACACAAATAATACAGTCATTTAACCGAAAACTATGTATTGCAAGTGTAGACTGTATTTGCATTCATAATAACAGGATAGTTACCGTCAAGAATTACACAATTTACACTGTTGAAGTTCTGATATACACGTCCGCATATAGTCGCGCTTTTTCCCCAACATCGGCTTCCATGAATTTCGGTAACAGTCATATTACAACTGACCTCCACCCCTTGCACTTAACTACCAATTAACAACGTGATTCGATACACGATGGAGCGCCCTCCGCGTCTATAGACATGCGGAGTCATGAGAACGTTCCTTCTGTCGCGTACTAAGGCCGAGTAAACCTCGATCACACAATTGTAGTGAGAAACGTGTTTTCATGGGGGAAAATATGCAAATTATAAAGAGAAAATCTATGCTCGCGCATATCCGTCTCTATTATATCTTAAATATTGTTGGAATATTTTATCTTTATACTCCTTCTTTCCTTCCCGAATTCTCCAACATGTGCACTCCAACCCCGCTGTTGAGGTCATCACACCGGCTCACGGCAGTTCACTTAAGACAAATCATTATAACTGCGATTTTACGAGAATTAATATTATCGATGATCTAATATGTGAGTGCAAAGTATGTAATTTGGCAGTGTAAATTATAAAATTGATCGAGGTTCCAGATTTTCACTAAATAATTTCAATTAAATTTACAATTATAATGCCAGTAATTCTCGTTAAATCACGTATGATGTAGTGAACTCTTATTTCAACTCTTATGTAATAAATTTTCTAAAATAATGTAATACACAACTTTCAATAAATATGAATTATAAAATGTAACCTAACAAAGCTGTAAATTTTAAATTTAGATTTTACAAGAAATAAGTTTGTCAAAATAATACATACATTTTTAATACTTGGTTATACCATTTTTCATAGTACTGCAACTTTCGGTTTTTTAGACTGGGGTGGCATTTGTAAGAAAAACTAATATCATTGCAAAAGCTTTTAAAACTGATTATTCAAGATAAAATAAATAATAAAAAATTATCTATTAAATTTGATGCAGTTTTTCTTTTGAAGCTATTTAACATCATAACACTAATTTAAAAAATACATTGAGTCTGACAGTTTACCATAGATACAAAAATATACAATTATCAATAAGAGTAATTACCTAATTGCAATAATCCAAATAAACTATGACAGATTGTGTTTCATAATATGGGCATCCGTAAAATAATTGTGTTTTATAATGGGGAAGAACATATTCATACTGTAAATAAAGACAATTCATAATTAAAAATTAAAAAAAGTAATTTAAACTCTACACGAAGGAGCGTATCGTTACGTACTTTTATTGGCAAAAAAGAATAACAAAAAAGACAATAATAACAAACCAATCAAAATGAACAAAAAGATCAAAATAGTCCTCACGAGCATTGGCTTTGTAGGTAAGATTGCAACCTCGATTGCGACGTAGCTTAGAAAAAGGCTGCACCCACATAGGGTAAAAGAGAGGGCGTGGGTGGGCGGGTAAGCCGCGGGTGACCAGGGGAGCGCGCGCCCGTGCCTCGGCTTGGTGCCGCGAGGTGCCGGGCCGTCGGCGTGCGCACCGCACGTGTGGCGCGGGGGCGGAGGGAGCAGGCGAGTGGGGGAGGGCGCGCCCCGGAGCCGCGAGAGAGAGCGAGAGTCGCAAAGTGCACCCGGGCCCAGCAGCAGGGACGATGTCGAGCCCGCCGGGCGCCGAGCCGGCCACCCTCGACTTCCGCAGCCGCAGCATCGAGCAGGCCGTCCTGCCTCTCGTGTCCAAGGTAAGCATTCCAAGACCGATCGACCCGGGGCCCCCCTTTGAGGTTAGGGCGCCAAGCGCCCGGGCCGTGCCGCGCCGGCTCACGACACCGAAATAGCGTGTTTTTCCTCCTGGCCGCCGCCTCCGTGCCGCGACACTCGCGCGCCGCGCACTCACGGAGGCTCGTTGATCAATCTGTGCCGCACCCCCCGGCCGCACGCCGCCCTCGCCGCACTCAGGCTTCTTGCGCCGACTGCGTCAACTGCACACGTGTTTCGGTACCGGGAACCTTTTCTTCCCCCTGAACCTACCGGCTAGCCTCCTCTACTTTGGGGCACTTCTTTTAGAAGCCCAACAACTGCCGATTGTTTTAGAAGATTTAAATTGGCAATGAAATTTTAAGTAATGTTCTTCGATTTTACTCGACGTTGGTTGCCGAATTAATGATTGACAAAGTACTTGTTGAAAAGTATCATTTTTCTACGCGTCTATCTGATACAAATGCATCAGATATTAAAAAGATGATTCTTACGATAAATAAGGCAACAGTAAGTAGTGCTATTTAACACTGCGCAGTGTGTTAAAGGTATAAATTTTAATAAAAATCAACTAATGATACTCAATTATCTTTGAACCGGTAATCCAATTATGCTATAGACATTAAAGTGTAAAAAATCAATGGACTGTATCACATCTGTTTGTAGCACATCTGCTATACAAGCTTTGTTACCGCAGTGCGTTGCAATCGATCAACAGTTATGCATACCAATTTGAAGTAATAAGAATCTATGATTACGCTCTTCTCAAGATGAATTATTATGGTTACGCTTATTATGCTTAGTGACAGATAGTTATTATATCAGTTACAAGCTCTAGGTATAAAATTAAATTCAAAATTATAATCTGCAATAAGCAAATATAACTTTATTAATTTATGCGGAGCAGAAAATAAAAAAAAATAAAAATATGTGTATATATGTCTATAAAGGTACATTTATCTATAAATATATGTAAACAAATACATGTACGAAAATTAGTGAAATACTTATAAACCTACTTGTAAAAAATTAATATCTAAGAAATTTGAGATGAATGAAAAATGACAAGAATTATATATAAGAACATAGTAAAAATGGAAAATAAATTATTTCTTAATTTTTGCATTTTTCACAATTTTCTAATTGGTCATTATCATATTATGATCCTTTTAATTTTTTAATTTATTTATGAAATTTTATTTTTCGATATATAATCGAATTCAACTTTTAAATAAATAAAATTAAAAAGTAATTAAGAATACCTTCTAAGGCTTTCAGCATGAAGAAGGTTTCTTTTCATTGACAAGTGAATGAAATCTTTGACAATTACAAAATTTAAAAACATGAATTATTGCTCTTCAGTATTATTGTAATGGATTGAGAACTACAAAAATAATAAATTTTATATTAAATAATAAGTCGTATTAGAGAAGCTCTACAGAAGCAGTTATTTGGTTAGGCAAGAAAAACATCGGACCAGAAATAAATGCGGTACGTAAACTGCGTTGATGTCTATATGCCGATGTCTGACCAGTCACGTCACCGATCTACTAGAACCCATAAACACGGTAAACTTCTCGGATTGTGATCATTTTATTAAAATTGCTTATTAAATCTTCAATTAGAGGCTCTTAGTAGACCAGCCTTGTCGTACTGTAACCCAAATGGAAAAGTGAAATTATCTCGAAAGTTCCGTTGGCAGCCCCTCGACTCCTTTGACAGGACGTCCGGGCAGCGGTGCGCATCGTTCAGTTGGATGACGACACGCGGCAATTGAATTAGCCCTTGGCTAGAGTCGAATCGGTGGCGCGGGCAAAAGAAGAGGAGGCCGCACGTGCGGATGCGCGCGCGAGCGGAAAATCGGGCCGCTGCACCAGCTGGACCGAAAGTCGGGCGTTATCTCGCTGGCAGCATCTCGGGCTCGAAGGCGAAACCGGCTATCTCTTGAGGGCGTCGATGCTCGCGATAACCTGCGCTTCCAGCAGTGTTAACCGTTGACCTGTTCCCTGTCAAATTTTAGCACTCGCTATAAGCAGTTATAAGATCTGAAGCTATTTTATCAGACTCAATTTTTCATGACAAAATTAAACATCGTAATTACGATTATATTCATAATATAGGGAAAATGCTTAAATGCCTAAGATTATTTTATCGCCTCTTTACAGGTGGTAGCGTAATATAATATAATAATTGAGATAGATTACGTGGAGAGCAAAGATGATAAGGATGAAAGGTTACCACGCCATAATACAAAATGCTAGTGGCCTTAAAGTTATCATATATTTTTCAATGTCTATTCACAAAAATTTAGTCAAAGCTAAAGCTGTAAGGAGCTACATGTGCACAAAATAAAATATTTTCCTCACAAAAAATGTACAAGTATTTCGAGCTAATTATCGAAATTAAAACAAACTGCATATTTAAGCCAAAACGGATAAATAGTCCTTTGAACAAATTTACGCCTCAGTTCTTTGGATATAATGTATCCATAGAAGCTATAAGAGCACAGAGAAAACAATGTAATATAAGTTTCAAATCATTAAAATCTATTGACCTCTTCGACTTGAAGTCTATACCAAAAACAAAATATTAAAAATAAATATTCTAGAATACATAATAATCCTACAAATTCCTGGTAAGTCTCATTGAACTATATTCTAATATTTTTTGTTTGGCGGATACTTTTAGTATAGAGAGGAAATTAGTGAAGAATTACTACTTTCGGTAGTCTATACAGTTTTAATACAAAACTTATAGCTATAATTAGTTGTAGCTGCAATTAGCTTAAAGCTATTATTTATTTACTTGCTATTATAGACTTTTTGGACCGCTTATAATAGATTGAATATATTCTTTTTATTTACATGTATTTATCGTGGCATAAGCAAGTCAACCATTAGCGATAACAATAATGTCGAATACAAGATAATAATTTTTAATATCCCACATATACATATATACAATTAAGTAATAACTGTGTAGGCATTAATATATTTATTTTACATGTTACTTTAAAGGTTTGTTTTCTTTTAAAAAATTATTATTTTATGAATATTTTAGTGAGAGACTGGAAGTATTTTAAAATCTTCTGGTATTGGAATAAGATATTTCCTCGTGTATTTCAAAGCTAATAATTGTTAAACATTTCAATACCCACGTGATAGGTTTTACAATTTAATTAACAATAATTTCCAAATTTAAATAAAAGAAAATTTTAAATTATATGGACCTTTTAACTCTTAAATATTAAATGAGCATACAAATAATTTACTGGACTTTTTAAAAAGCTATGAATAATTTAAACTAAAAATATTAGTAAATAGCAAGGTAGAATCTTAGAGTCGGAAAAGAAATATGATAACACTGTCTTACCTCCGCCTTCGAACTAAATCGTTTTAATATAGTAATGATAAAAATATTCATTTAGTAGATATTTTATAATATGTGCAGATAGTTTTTTTCCTATCTGTAAATTATATTTCTATACATTAAAATTATAAAAATTAGTCAAAGGTATATAATTAGTAATATATATAAAACTAATTACCGGAGATCAGTATAAGCGTCTTATATTAAAGATACAAATCCCATTCATATATGTATATAAATTCGTATATTTGTCAAACATCGCTCATTATATTTTCCCTCTTATCGTATCACTCAACCAGTACTAATTGAATGCGTAACAGAGTCGCATTTTTACACACTTTCCTGACTGGAAGTCGGCTTTTCGCGCGGCAAAATTTATATTTCCGGAATTTTAAGCGTCCCCTATAATATGCTTACGGACGAAGTGCACTTCGGAGCGCACAGTTTCTCAGTCCCTTCGTAACATTGAAGCCTCCGGGAAAAACGTGTAGCTATAACGAGTCAACCATGGTTAATTAGACGTACGAGATCAATCGAGGTCTTGCACAAACGTGCTCAAAACGATAGAATTACATTAAATTGTGCGTTGAGGATAGGTAAACATGCTTGTAGGTCGTTAAGCAGCCTCTCATAAAACAAAATACTTTCAACTTCACCTCTGCAAATCTATTCCACTCTCGATTCCACTCAAACATGAATTTTATATAAAATAAAACATTGATAGGCAAATAAAAAATATAAAGATGAAAGGGTGGAATAGCACCGTAAATGGAAAGGTTGCTTATGAATCATAAAGACAAGACAAATTAATAATTTGAAATATATATATACATATATAAATATAGACACACACACAGTTGTGTGGGGTGGAGGGTATGTATGCGTGTATGTATGTATATATATATATATATATATATATATATATATATATTATCCAGATAGAATAAGAGGATGGTTCCGAAACCGCCCCTTCCTTCGTGACATTTTTACCGTTACAGTTCGATAGACGCGCGCGTGCGCTATTAATAACGGGCATAGGACTTCAATAGCCGTCTCGGGCCGTTCTATTTAAAAATGTGGGCGCGCCGCATCCCGGCACTCGTGTATAGAGCGACGCGGCGGCGGCCGGCGCAGAGACCACAATCGCGCCAAGCTTATACTACCCCGTACAAAAATTATCGATCGAGGGCATTCTTGGCGCCCTCTTTTTTCGCCTTCCCACCCTGACAATTGGATGGGATGACAAAGTCGCTGTCAATGAAGGCCTGAGAATTTTTTCAAAAAGATCCCACCTTACTTTGCACTTACGAAGCTCTGCGAAGCGTGCCTGCGAAATGATGGGGCCGTCGGCCAAATCTTATCACTCACTTTGTTGAGCCGAAAGGTGATTCCTTCTCTCGTATTCTAAAGTGGGTGTATCAAAAAAGCCTGCGCATATTTGTAAGAAGCCAATGCGATTGAGAACGCGATGTCACCCATAGTGTCCTCATGCTTTTCGAATAGAAGACTAAGGCTTGGCTCTGAAATGAGAGCTTGCAAGTTGGTTACGACGAAGGTGCAAGGGTTACGTCGCGATCCAGGCGACAGCGATGCTCGATTTGTACGCGATCGCACAACTCCCACGCACTTCACGCTTTTGGACTACTTTCATCTTATCCGCGCGGAGATACGGAAATAAGTTCATGGAAGCGCCATGTCGTTGAATTCCTCTGCAAATGGCACAATCTGAAGACGCAGTACAAATTTTCGATTTCAAGAAACGATTTCGTGGTAGTCTATCAAAAAATACGGGATAGTAGCTACTTGTATCTTATAGCTTCTTTAATATTTATCTTTATACTATTTTGTTCTACATAAATTAAATATAAAACCTTACTGATGGATTTAATAATAAACAAAACTACACCAAAAAATCGTATTGAGGTAAAAACAAATAACTCTCGCAATTGTATAGCTTTATAAGTAGCACTTTTGCCTTTGAAAGTTTATTGAATAATCAAGTTTGAATCCCGATTACTTCAATCTTAAACTATCAATTCCTTCACATTGCGAAGTAATACATATCTATACATAAACCAGTTTTGTCTAAAGTATGGGAAGATTGTCGAATGAGGTTATTAAGTTTCTTATTAAAACAACAATATTTCTCAAGACGATATATATATATATATATATATATATATATATATATATACCAAAAAGTATTAAAGTTTAATAAGTGTAACTTACAAACTACGCAATCAAGAATACAATAAAATACCCTGTTACTTTCCAAAACTATAGTAGTTTGCTGATGTTGAATTAAAATTAAAATTTAAATAATTTAAATTTCATATTAAGCTTAATATTAATAATAATAATTTAATAAATTATCTTTGATAAAAGTTTCGTCATTATTTAAAATCTATTGATTATTAAGACATAAATTTAATACTGCCTTATACATAATATTTCCTTATTTTAATTAAAAATTGCTCGAATCTCAATAATTCTTTTTAATTGTCAGTTTTATAAATGTTAATTTTTTACAGTGTCATCGACATAATTGTAGAAGTTATACAACAAAAAAATCAAGAAGAGTCAAAATAAGCTCAATAAATAAACTCAAAAGAAGAGAGAAAAATCATTTTTAGAGAATTTATATTTTTGCTGTATAAATAGCTTTATTATAGATAGAATATAGATATACTATAGAAACTCGTGTAAGTTTAGAAGTTTCGCATCGGTAAATAAAGTCAATATAAAGTTGATGAATGCACCTTTCTATCTATCTATCTATCTCTATTATGGACGTGAAGTATGTGAATGCTTCGCATTGGCTAATTTTAAACATTTCTTTAAGTGTTCGCACATGCGTATCATATAAACATAAAACTCAGAGATAAAATCATGTATTAAATTTACTTTCTTTTTCCATTTCGAGAATATCTTTCAGCTAAATCCGAATGCTTTAAAACAAATTGACTTTTTGATAATCCTAAACTTGCGTACTTTATTTAGACTTTATTAAGTCTATTATTCTTCGTTCTTCACCATTGGCTCATGGCATTCACAAATTGTCATTTTCAAGTGATATAAAAAGCAAATTTTGAATGCATTATCTTACAGAATATATTCTAATCACTGTAAATAATGTAAGTTTATTACAATGTCATAAATTCATGTTTTATATAATTATTGTTTTAAAAATATTTTAAATGGTAACAAAAGTATCTTTAAATTACCTTAGCATTTTGTAAGTTTAAATTAAATATTCATAAATTCTATTAAAAAATTAAAAAAGATATAGATATGCTTTCCTGAAAAGTGCTGATTTTTATCTTGAATTATTGTATTACAACTCTGTTATACTATATTCATAGTTTTTATAATTTAATTGTTTATTACAGTTTAAATTTTATTTACTTTAGTTAGTTTTTGTAAAAGAATGCATATAAAAACAATATATAAATAAGAAATACTGACATTTTGTCGACTTCTTGTTTTGACAAAACATCAGTTTTAAACCAGTTCCATGCCAGTTAAAACTGGCCAATAAAAATTTGTGAACTACTGGCGTTTTGCCCACTTTTACTGGTGAAATTTCTACCAGGGATTATGCAAACATTAAATTAATCAAAGTAGTGTATTCAAATATTCTGTGATATAGTCTTTTACTGTATAACGAAAAAAAACTTTAAAAAAAAGCTTTAAATATCTAAAAAGTACGCGTCATAGTACAGTTGTGCGAATGTTGCGCCAATGTAGAAGTAGTTTCTTTCAAATGTCTTTAGAAACTCCCTGGTAGCACCATTCAGCGTCCAATTTTTCTCCTCTTCGGCATTTTCTGGTCATTACAATTAATGCAAAAATTATGATTTAAATAAATTTTATGCTTTATCACTTAAAGTTAATTTAAAATTTTCAACATAGAAAAATGTTGTTTCATACAGTAATGTTATGTTTTAATACTTGGTAATGATCTTGTTTTTTTATACTTAAACTTTTTATTCTTTAATTTATATTATACTTAAACTTTTGTTGTTATTATTAAAGGCTCCATTTGGTTAACATGTTCAGTATAAAAATTGGTCAATTTTCTACTAGGGGTAAGGTAATTTTATTACCAAAGCTATATAGTTTCTGATGAATTAATTGTATTTTTGTATTGTTCTAGTTTTTATACTATAAATTTATGTATAAGTAAATAAGTATAATTTAAGTATTTTTTTATACTATAAGTTCTAGTTTTTTATACTATATAAATGGTTTAAAATATGGTTGTCAAACTGTAGCAACGAAATCTGCCAAAAAAAATTTTCTTTTTTAGAAAATGCAACGATAACTGTTTTTGAATAAGAACTGTTAAAATATGTTATTTTTGTCCAGATCTTTTTTTATTCTAAGACACTATAGTTACAAAGAAAATTACAAAAAATGCTAGGAATAATGTGAAGATCTTGAAAATGTCTTAAAAATATATCTAATTTATTAGAAAGTTTTAAACAATTATATGTATTTTTAATAGTTGATCATTTATAGAATAAAAACTATTCAAACTGTTTTAAAACAAGACTAATTAAAAATAAGTCTACATTTAAAAAATCTTTGAAGAATTCTTTAGTATTTACAAAGTTCAAAGCGTTTTTAGTTTTTTTATATCGAAAGCCATCGTCAAATTTTTTTCTAATATTATTAACACTTATTTTGCTAATCCTGCTACTATTTGCATTTGGGTTATTAATTGCTATACACATTTATAGCAATTATAAAATAAAATAGCCAGAAAAAAAACCAGCTGAAAACCAAAAGCAAGATTAAAATAAAAACAATATGTATTTATTCTAATGGAATTCTGACCTATCATTTTCACCAAAATAATGTTTTTAATTATTGATATAACTGATTTTATAGTAACTAAAGGGATTATTTATATATTTAAGTTAATAAAGTTGATATATTTTTTATTATGTTATCCAAACTAACTTGTATCGAAAGCGGTTCTTTATTTTAAACAAATAGGTGAATAAAATTTTTATGGTAACCGTATAATATTTATAATAAGAATATATTATATAAATATTTAATGACACATATTATTATAGAGCCACTTATAAATCTAAATTGAACGATTAATATAATTTAAAGAGCAATAAATTAATCTAACAATTATTTTTTATCAGGCATAACTCGTTTTATTCAACTAGAGTTTTTCTTATTCCATTTAAAAAAAATTTCAAATTTTTAATATTAATATATTTTTTGTTACAGGTTGTGAAATTAGAGGTAAAAAAATGCATTCATATGAAAAATTGAAGAAAACGTATTTTTTCAGTAAAATATAATAAAGGTCAAAGGCTCTATGCAAATATGCTCCTAGTAAGTGTTTATTCCACTGTTGAATCAGGTGCATTTTTCAAATAGTTTGATTGAGTTCATGCTTGTTAATGATTAGTATCGATTTTTAAATCAAAAACACTATTGAACTTAGAATGTTCTCATATTTTTCGGTCTTTAAAGATACGCACAAACTTTAAAAGATATGCTTTATATACACAGTATGAACATAACGACAAATTGTCGCACATTTATAACCCAAACATGTTACTAGACCTGCATGATGATTCTCCTTACGCTTTACAGGCGCGTGTATATAGGATGCCGTAATAAAACTCGAAATGTGGTTAGAGATCGTGTAGCGCTTCTGCAGTGTACCTGTTGAGACAACAATATATTTAAAAACACATTACAATTTCAAACTACAGCAACTTAAATTGCATCAAAACTATTTCCAATTTAGTATCAAAATAAATGTTAACATAATCGTAAATTATGTAGCTTTTGAAAATTTCTTTTCAGAATTAGTATACTAATAAATTTTCTATTCATTATTATTTATTCTAGAATGCGAGCAAATGTAAATTTCAATTTTATAGACTTAATTTTTATCCATCAATTTTTTATTTATCACCAAGGACAAAAATGTTATGCGATAAAACAATTTTCCGATGACAAAATAAAACGGATTAGATTAAACGGATTACCTTTTCGTAAATGGTTCCCCTTTTCTTGGATCTGCATGCTAAAAATAGTAAATCGAAGCAGCCTTTGTCAGCAGCCCTTTTGTGAAAATATGAACGGATCTAGTTTTGTAAAATTTAACCTTACATATTTAACCTTACATATATATAAATGACATGATGGGCCATATTTTAGTGTTATAAACATTATAGTAACAATGAATAAAATATTGTTTAAATAATTGAAGAAATTATGGTTATTATCTCGGTTATCATTTAACAATTGTGCCAAAGAAATGTACAAATTTCGGTAAAATGGTATTGATTTCCATTTGGCACATATTTTTGGGATGTCAGCTTTTACTATTTTTGATTTACATCTTTGCGAAAGAGCACTTGCTGATTTGACGCGTGATAATGCAAATATTCTACATAATCGCAACTACCCAGTTTCATTGTTCAAGACAACTATATCATGCTTTTTGCATGCTCTAATTAATCAATAGTTTACACCACTCTGGCTATTTATCTCACAACTTAAAAGCTAGGCATGTAGTCTGTATCATAATGCGTAAACGCAGTTTACAATTATTTCCAATTAACTTGTAGATGGTTGTTCAACATCCTTAATCATCTCATTGTATTCATAATCGTTCCTAGAAGTTTATTATCTCTCTGACGATGTTAATTTGGATAGCACTGGCTAAATAAAAGCACTAGTTTCCAGGAGTTTTCATTTCTTCCAACAGGGTGTTGTGCGTCGAAATTTAATATTAATCATGAAGAGATCACTGTTATGATGATTATATGCATTGATTTTGCTAAAAATTATTTATCTCTAATTGAAAAATTATAATTTCATAAAAATTTATTGAAAACTAATTATATTTTAAAGTTTTATGTACATTGTAATTATTTCAATTTAACAAATTTACAGTTTTATGTTATGATAAGTGAGATCATATTTATTGTACAAAATCTACGTCACTCAAAGATAAATCATATATGTACCACAAAAGGATGCTATGATGAAATTTATGGACAAAAATGATGCGATTTTAACGTAATGTATGAAGAATTGTTGTCAAAAATATTGAAGCTAAATTTCTAAGCACTAAATAGAAACTTGATCAAGTTCATATTTATCCCAAGCCCTATTCTGCATTAAATAATTCTATATGGCTTCATATACGAATCCATATTAAACCATAAAAATGAGAAATAAATTATATAACTGAATCTATAAAATTATTTCTGTACAATGTATTAAAAGTTTACAATAATCATTTTTAATTGAAGAAACAAAATAAAAACAAAAAGTTAATTTGGCAAAGAGATGCTGCATGTAATCTACAACGTAGAATTAGAATTAATAAAAAATGTATAGATCGTAAAGCCAACGTACGTATTTGAAATAACAAATATTGCAGAAATAAATAATTTAATGATATGTGGTTGCAGTTTCTTGCAATCTATTTATGATATGTTTGTCTTGTCTTAATATTATTACTTTTAATTGAGAATAAAATAAGCTTGCTATTCACAACAATTAGAATAACCAAATAAAAAATATAAAGTATGAGTGTGATTACGTATTGACCTTCTCTGTGCTTACTGCGGTACTCGTCTCTTGCAGATGTTAGGCATTTAGAGCCGCCACTATACTTGGCTAGTTCACGACGTTTTGCATATTGATATTCACTCGGTGTCGGGACACACGGTATAAACAATTTATTGCAAGAGTCTGTGTCACGAGACTCGAGAGCAGTTAAATCTGTTTTGCTACAGTTTTCTGTTTGCATACTGCTTACCGCATATACTGTTTTTGTACGAAAATCTTATTTTATTTTGCTAGTAGTTTCGTTCTTTTATAGCAATTTCTACATAAAGCAGTATTTTCATTACTATTAGAATTATATGAAGTTTAATTATTTATTTATGAAACACATTACCTTTTAAACTATAGACCATACTTAAAACGATATATTTATTACCTCTAATAATCCAAGTTTTAGTTTTTAGCTTTTCAAACATAAATGTACAAACTTAACATATCGCATGAACTCTCTAAATTTGTTTGAGTATTGTATAAAAATTCTTATTCTTAAAAATGAATTCCTACTTAAACCAATCCTATATATATCAAAAGACGTAACTACGTAAATGCATATGTGACACGTAAGATCGATGTATCACTTCGCATAATAACATTAATAAATTCAATTTCGGTGTAAATATGCATATGCTGCTGTCACACTTTTGTAGATTTTCTCTTTATGATGCCTTAAAACCAACATTCTTTTAAATGCTTTTTTATACAACTATTACATTTAATCTAGAATTGACAATAAATAAATAGAAAAATCCGTTTATTCAATATCTTGTCTATAAAAATATTTAACGTATACTTAACAGTTATTTACAGAATCAATATCCAATAGCGATATTTTTCTAATAGGTTTTCTTAAAAAAATTTTGTATTACTTTAGAGAGCTTAGTTTCGTGCGAAAAATATCCTTTACAGCTATACAGTTGAACCAGAAGATTGGGTATATAATTTGAAAAGCTCTTTTTGTAAGTTGAATAAATAAAAATAAATCGTAAGAAAATTATACAGAGTTAACAAGAAATTTCGGAGGATTATATGGTCGTAAAATTGTTAATCCTTCATCTCACAATAGACGGAGTGCGAGATAATCAATTACGCCGCCTTACATTAATTGGACCGTATTCAACTTCTTGGTGGTTAACAGCGCCGACCCACCCGACAATTATTGCTAAGAAAATGGTTGTTTGACTCATCGGGGTGTGCGATCTACCTAGGAAGAAAACGGGGTACGGGTAGCATTCACTGGAACACGCCAAAATTATTATAACAGGATTAAATCAACTCTGCATCCGACTCCTCTTAAGGCCAGCATTTCTTTAGAATGTTCTCTTCTACTTATAACATATCTAAAAATACTGATTGCAATATAATAACAATAACAATGAAAAGTGAAAAATGTCAAATTTGAAAAAATAAAATACATATAGTACCCATGCATTCAAAAAAGTTATATATCGAAAATAAAAAAATATTTCCAAAAAATAAAGTGAATTTGTAAGTTACATTGAATAATGCCTTTTATGAATTATATTTATGAACTTTTTCCTCTAATTAAAAAGTATATTTTGCGATATTTACATATTTTATAACTTAATGAAAATATTTTTTATTTAAGGATCAATAAATGAAAATTAAAATATAATGATTTATTTTTTATTAATTTAATTTTGCAAAAACTATAGTACTTTTTTATAAGAATTCTCAATGCTTAATGTACTAAAACCTAAATAATTCGGGACAGCTTTTTCGTTACAATTTTCGAATTATCGAATTTTTATACAAATATTACCAATTTTTTTGGTCCGGTGAACTTTAGTCTACGTGGAATTGCGAAGTAGTATTAGGAGGGTAGGCAACGAGTTATAGGAAATGCATTGAGAAGCCGACTCAATAAGTTAGGCAGGGAACGCCGGTCTCACCAGTCAGGAGTTCGTCTCAAATTATGGGACCTTCTCCAGGGAGACTACACTGAAAAGTGCGAGGGGCTTAATCGGTAAGGTGTGCGTATAGCATAGATCATGTCTATTCCAGGAACGAGAGTCTATACCAACAGAGGAAATGCAAAGGATATGCAAATTGATATTAACTCTCATAAAAGTCTAGATTTGCAACTTTCAAATTTAAAAACAGATTAAACCGATAAAATCTCTAATCTTTGTTTTATTTTGGATACTTTTAAGTAAGATGGAGTATGTAAATAATACTTTTAATACTTTTAATTTGTTTTGTTATTTAAATCATTATTAAATTATTGATGCCTGAGAAAAAAATTTCTAATGTTAAAAAAATTATTTGATTATAGGGTAGGTTATTATAGTACACGCATTCTACTAAACTGTTATTCTTTTCTAGTATATTAAAACACCATATTTTTAAACATTTGATTTTTAATTTGATTTAGTATATCATTCTTTTTCTTCTTACTAAGTTATTCTTTGACCTCAAATCTTTTATTAATAATTTTATTTTAGGTTTCGCAATATATTATACTAATTAGAAAATCTTGTTTGGAAATTCTTTGAATTATTTTATTGTTACCTAGATCATTAAAAATTAACGATTTCACGAAATCAAATTAACATAACAACGAAAATAGTCGAAATGCTTGTATAAAAATCACGAAATGATAGCGCTTATATCTTAAGTATTAAATTTTACGATACACAACACTATTAGCCTGTTTTGTGCTATAGGATCTGGACCTTCAGATATTCATTTCTTGTCAACACTTCTTGTCGATATCACAGTATATCAGCCTTTAAAAATTCTATTAAGGTTTTAATTTCCTTTCTTACCTAACATCTACTTCTAAGTTCAGTTCGATTATGATGTAAGATCAACGCATATCTAAATTAAAAAGGCAGATTTTAAAAAAAACTTTAATTCTCAATTATAATATAATAATTTTAATTAATAATAAAACATTAAATGAAGTTATTGAATCTAGATTTTAAACCAATGACAAAAGTAATATGAGCAAAGAAAATTTGAATAAGAGTATAGACTAAGAGAGATATCACAATTATTTTATTTATTATTTTTATTAGAGATATCAAATTTTTTGGCGGAATAATTAATTTTTAAAATAGTAGAATTTAATGAAAACTTCGGTTGTCAAATATTCAAACTTAGCGGGGATGAATGGATTTAATCTTAACACACGAATGCACATAGCATCATATGCAGTGGGAACAATCATATTTTAAGCCGCTCCAGTGTGAATTCGGGCGTGTGAGAAATTATTGCCTTTTGGTGCATACTCCGGACAAAAGAGAAAAACCACAAGGTATTAAACTTTGAAATTCCACCACCGCGCTGCCCACGATGCTTAATCGTATGCTTAACCCATGATATACGGAGAAGCGGTCGATTCAAGGCTTCTGCCTCCTCTTATCATAGTAGGCGACATTGATTGAATCTACAACTTCAATACTTATATTTTTTTCTATTATAATAATATGCTATTTTATTATTGTTTAATAATTTAAAAAAAAATAAATAACATTTTATTAAAAAGTTACACAAGATTGCAAAACAACAACATCCGATTAAGGCTTTTATGGAAGGATTTCTAAAATACTAAATAATATATATAAATTACTAGTACCTCAAAATATTATTACCTGATTCATTTAAATTTCTTTGAATGAGAGAGTATATATTAGCTTTCAATACCGAGTATACTGATATATGTTCATCCTATAATAAAAAATAGATATACGATGTTTGAAAAGTTCGTGCAAAAATGAGAACTACTTAAATTTTTAGGATTGATCATTTTTATTTTACAACATAATCTCTATTTAGACTAATACACCACTTTATCTAACGATGTTCTAATCTTTTGATACCTTTCGAATAATAGGATTTGTCATAAATGTAAATTTTAAAAGCAAAGCTTACAGTTAAAAAATCAGTTACAATTGAAGCAATATAATTTATATAAATAAAAAATTAATTATTTTTTATTTTCAGTAAAATTTATGAGTTATACATTTCTTGCAAAAAACATAAAAAAGTAAAATAAAATTTATTATCTGACTTCTTATGGGTGGGCAAACAATGAAATCCGACAGTATTACTCAGTTTCTTTAGGTATATCTTGAACTACATTGTAGTATTCGTTATATTCCTTGGCACATCGATATAATAATTGTTACAACTTTTCCTACTTCAAGAAACATAAAAAGTAAAAGGTTATTAAAATTTTATTTTGAAAATTTAGAACTCGAAATTGAAAGATCTCTGCACATGAAATAAAAGTATGCAATTCATGATCTTTCTATTTGGTCTTCTTATACACTCTTCTACCCGTAGTTGTGCGAAATATTATTAATCCTACAAGTTACCATTTAAAATGTAAGATATAAAAGTAAAATTTACTTTAATCTATAATTGCATAGTAGTAATCATTCATTCACCTTTTCAGAAATAGAGCAAATACTATTGACGAGCTAGCTTATTCATTCTTACTAAATTCATTTTTTACAACAGATTCTATATAAGAGAACTTTTTGGAATATTTGAACAGCAGTTCAAGAAATCCCCGAAGATGCTTCTAATCTCAGTAATTGTAGTTATCTATAATATCATGAATACAATATAATTACATAACTAATTTACAAACCTACAATCGGAATAGCTACAATGTAAGATAATTGTTTAGCATCATAGGCTGTATAATATGCGGTAAAATACTGCAGTATATACTGGCCAGCATATCCTCAAAAAATTTGCCCGATACCTCATCACTTTTCGACACTTACTGGCAAGGTACTGGCTACAAACTGGTGAAAACTGAAGTCTATGTACTATATATCAATATATATCACATATATAGATATAAATTAAGTGTAAGGTATTACATACATTAAGGACGATTTAGCTGGCAATGTTAAAATGTTATAGTTTCTTTTTTAATTGCCAAGAGAATTGACCAGTTTAGGGCTTCAACATGCACCGCATAATACTATTTTTATAAATTTCAATAATAATAATGTTAAACCAGGTGAAACAGAAACTAAATTAATGATAATTATGTAATTAAGTCCAGTGAATATAAATTAATATAAATTAACGTTTAAACCACAATCTAACAAAATAGCAAACAAATGCTACAGCGTCCTGAACATTGTAAAATACCTCTGTGGTATTCGTTGAGGAACTGATCCTAATACTTTATTAACCTTTTATAAGACATATATCCGTTCAATTATAGAATACGGTTGTTTTATATATAAATCTGCGCGTAAGGACTTTGAGAAAAAAAACTCGAACAAATTCAATATGTTGCTATTCGAATAATATTTCATTAACGAAAATCTACTCCTATAAGTGTTCTGTTAGGCGAATCGAAACTGCCAATGATAAATGAAAGAACTAAATTTATTTGTTACAGCTATTTATCAAAAATAATAAGCAATGAGAGCCTATCTATCCGCCAAACTATTAACAAATACTATTTTAAATGGCTTACAAAGTACAAGAGAAAGCTAAAAAGGATATATGAAGTTTGTATTTATAATTTCAAACAGCTCAGCTTGCCTTTGCATAAATCAAATGCTTATAGTTTATACAAATTTGATTATAATATTCTTATTACGTCTATTTCATATGTAAAAACAATAGTTCAACAAACAAACGAAATTATAAACACAAATATAAATCCAAATTATGATAATCTTAATAACCGAAATTCTTTAAAAATATTCACGGACGGTAGTAAAAACAGAAACAGCGAAGTAGGCTCTGCGTGCATTGCACCGGAATTAGGTGTCACGATCGAAAGAAAATTAAATCCCCATATCTCTATATTCACAGCTGAATACATTGCTGTCAATAATGCCTTAGATATTGATCTAAAAACCTTTAATAAACCAATCTCAATCATTACAGACTCATTAAGTCACGTGGAAAGTTTAAACAATTGTAAGATTGGTATCCGAGTAAATCCCTATATACTCAATATCAAACAAAAATATTGTGAATTTATGATCAAGAAAGGTGATAATACAAATTCATTATTTATTTGGGTTCCTTCACACTGTGGAATAACGGGAAGTGAACTAGCAGATACAGCAGCTAAAAACGCTATCAACATTAATATTCAGGATGATGAGAAATATGTACCGTTCAGTTATTTTAAAAAATATTTTAAGCAGAATATGATTGAAAATAACAAGGCAATCATTCAAAATATGGGTCGTACTAAAGGAATTTTTTTTTTTTTGAAAATTATTATAAAAGTAATTATAGAACATGGTTTTACACTAAAAACCTTCCACGGGACTTAATAGTGACTGTAAATAGATGTAGAGCAGATCAATACAATTTAGCCTCCTCGTTGGCCAGAATTAAAATTGTTGATGAGCCTAAATGCAATTGTGGTAGCAGTGGCCAAGACCTTACCCATATTGCATGGCAATATTAGCTATATAACGAGCAGCGATGCTATTTTATACAGAATCTCAAACTGAAACTTCAACTTCCGATGACAGTATCTATCATACTAAGTGAGCCAAATATACCTGCTTGTAAATACTTCCTATTGTTCCAAAAAAAAGATTGTAAACTTAATGTATAGACAAAGATTTAGCTGATAAATCTTGATTCGTAAGATTTGAACGCGTAATAAAAAAAATGTTATAGTTGAAATTTACAGTAATAATAATAAAAATATTTTGAATAGTAAAAAAATTCAAAGTATCTTCAAATTACCTTAGCATTCTTTAAAGTTAAATTAAATATTCATCAATTCTATTCAAAAATTAAAAAAGGTAAAATGTTTAAAAAAGATATAGATATGCTTTCCTGAAAAGTGCTGATTTTTATCTTGATTTATTATATTACAGCTTTGTTATACTATAATCATAATTTCTATAATTTAATTGTTTATTACAGTTTAAATTTTATTTACTTTAGTTAATTTTTGTAAAAGAATGCATATAAAAATATATTAATAAGTAACAGCTGACGCTTCGATAGTTTTTTGAAAAAACATCTGTTTCAAACCAATTCCATGCTAATAAAAACTCGTGAGGTATTTGAGTATTGCCCAGTTTTACTGGTCAAATTTATACCAGGGAATTTTAGGAATATAATTATGTGTGTGTGTATTATTGTAACGTATATTATTCTTTTTATTAGCGAGTTGCATGTTTTAATCTAAATGGCACTATATCCATATATCTTTTAAAATGAATGTAATCAAATACTAAATTTAATAATTTGAACTATAATTGTATTTGAAGTTTTTTTAGTGTAGTTAAGAACAACAATTTATTCTTGTTATTACAGTAATTTAGTATATCTATTCAATCCTACAATTTCCTAGACTGAAATATTATAATCGTACATCTTGATATAGTCTTATCATATGTTTATGTTTATTTATTATATTTAGAGAAGTATGTGTCTTAATATTTTCTAATCCTAAATGTAAGAGACTAACCATATGTCCATTACTTGAGAAATAGTTCCAACTACGCTCCAAAACGTGCGATGCATCTAACGTAGGGTAGATGTGGCTATTAAATAACAAAATCTATGCTATAAACCATTTTATTTTGATTTCATACATGTTTATGTATTATCGCCTATAATATACACCCCTACTGTATCATTTTAACATTCGACTGTACGAGTCTTTCATTGTTCAAATCACTGCTGGAAGTCTTCTTCTGTTAGTTTCTTCAGAGCGCGTGCTACTTTCTCTTTCATGATTTCAATAGACTTGTTGTTTTTTATGCATATTTATCATTATTATTATTTAAACAGATAAAAGTAACTTTTAATTCATGACCTAACCTTTTATGATTTGAGTCGTTCTTCGAGTAATTCATTGCCAGATGAATTCGACAAAGCATTAATTTTTAATGTTTTCAGCTTCGGAAACTTAATTAAAGTATATAATTCTAGAAATATAACAAAAATCAATCATGATTTTTTGAATTTTGATTTGCTTGTTCGATCTTTTTTGGTTCTAGCAAACACTGTTATCAATTTCTGTAGCACGAATACTTAACTGATATATAAAGTTGACTGCTGTCCGAAGACACGCACTCGTATCTGTAGTGCGCAATCAACCATTTTTCTCGCAACATTTATCAATCGGAAATATGTCACTTTGTCAAACGTGTCCCCTGCATAGGACAACAGATGACAAGTCTGCATACATCTCAAGCAGCAGACCAACGTAAAACGGAGTGGGTAAATAAGGTGGAGGAAAGAAGAGATGAGGTCTGCGGATGGTGACGCGTGCGCGGGGGAGGAATCGATAGACGGGGCGGTATGATGGGAAATAGGCCGCGGTCCAAGTCCCATCAATACGCAACCGGCATCGTCGACCTCGCTTATCGATGCCATGAGTACACTTCTCAGTAATGGGTTGCGTACGTCCGCCCTGTACCCCCTTTATTGACACGTTGGCTAAGATTTTCAGGGAGTTGAGGAAAGATAACGACATGCGTAAGATGACATAGATATATAAAGTTAAGGTCAACTCTGTTTATGTACCCCATAATCATAGCTTCATCTATTAGTCAACAAATTTTTTTCTAAAATTAGCCAAACTTGTAAAATTTATACAAATCGCAAGCGAATTAAAATAATAAATCGCATTCATTGTTTATTCTATATTCAAAATAATTATAATGTCTTAATTTTTAATGAATATCTATTTTCTTGTATACAAAAATAGAGATTGTAGTTCACAAATAAATTCATGTTCATTTACCTAAAATTTTGATATCCAATGACTCTACCAATATTAGCAAAATAATGTGACATTTTGATGAACGTTATAAAAAGAAACTGCTTTATTCTCCTTCACTTAAGTAGGTTTCGTAACAGTTCTCTACCAAGAATGTCAGAGAAACATTGAATTTTTTATGTCTTTCGAGCATCGCGTTGAAGGACGAATGAAAGGAAGGAATATGCGAATCGTAATGTACTGCAACAACCGCACTTAACTAAAATAAGTCCTGGAGAGAAACGACTGTGCTTTGCTGAAGAAATGCCAATCGATGCAAAGAATACTCACTGCAGTCAAAACAATTGCTTCACAGAATTCCATAAAAGAGCATACTTATCCATTTAGTTACAATAACAAAAATCAACCTTTGTAATATATAATCGTTTTGTTTAAACAAGAGAAGCTGAATTTTGCGTGCTTGTCTCAATCTTTTAAAGTAGATTTGGAATGGAATTGAAATTAAAATTTAAAAAATTAAATTTATTAACTTATTAATTAAACAGAGCAAGTTATAAGATAGTATGTATCTAAGAGACGCAGTACGTTCATTTCAAAAGGGATATGATGTTACACATTTATATCTCTCTGTGCGTTACAACTTTTTATATTCATCTTATGCACACGTACATTTTTTACAAAGTCTTAATTTGTTTTGAGAAATCAATAACTTTGAGCCAAGTACTTGATGTTCATTGCGATTAATGTTCAAATTTATAAGATAGATTCCGAAATTACATCTTTACTTAATTAAAAAAAAGTAAGTATTGCGAAAATTCAATTAACTCTTGAATTGAATGACATTATATATTATATCGATATTACATCGAAATTCCTCGATAAGAATTTGTCGAACATTCTTTCGGCACGCGACATATCTTTTATGTATCTGGTTATTTTCTTCTATATCATCTTTCGTTCTCTGTTTATCTCCGTTGTTAAAGCCACGTGGGAGTAGCTGAGTTCTCTTTATTGAAGGTTATTGGCGCTTCATTTTTAATATGTGCGATCATAAAATTATATTCTGGGATCGCTTTCAATTTTCTTTCTATCCTGATCACGTCATTTTAGAATCCACAGAAGCAAATTTTGCTTTTAAACCTATAATCGAAATTTCATTGAATAATTCTAGTGAAATATTTACACAAAAAAGACGAAGCGAATTTGAAAATATGCTGTACAATCCTTTAGTTAACATATTCACTAGTTCATAAATACGGTTCTTTTGTGAGCAGTTTGTTCCCTATTTATGACTTTACATTGACGACCCAGTTTGTCGTATTGGTTCCCTTTATACTGCTTGTAGTTTCGAATGTAGGTTTTGCAGTATTTATTTTTTTACTTTTTCTTAGATTTAAGGTTACGCATATTTTCTGTTTTGGCGTGACAAGTACAGTACATTATTTTTATAGTTACGTACGACACATATAGGGTGAATAAATATTATAGTACTGATTCTACATAATTTAGATAGTCAATGATACTATATTAAATATTTTAATTCTTTAACTCTAAATTCAAGTCATACGTACTTCGAGACCTAAACATAGATAAAAATAAAATCTAAAGTGAATTAAGATTAGTAATTGTGAAAATGATCCCGTATTTAATTTATAATAAAATAATTAATAAATAATTAATGGTAATAGAATTGGAAACCGCGTTTTAATACCCACATAATAATCACATTAATTTTAGTAAAGAAAAATTCTTATAATTTAAGTGTTATTGTAATAACCAATATCAATTTCCTTATTTAAACAAAGAAGTTCATTTAAGAACATTGTACGTTGCGTATATAACTATTAAATATGTATTTTAATATGAGATATTAAAATAAGATATGATTTCAAGAAACTTATATCTTACTAAGTTTATAATCGTTTACTAATATAAATTATAAATTTATAACTTGTTTATTTCACATCATTCAAGAAGTCCAATAAAACGCTTAGTTTTGTGCAATACTTTATAGGATTAATTATCACAAAAATAACTAATACTAATTTATTGCCTGATTAAGGCAATTCATGATTGCTAAGCGTTTTCAACTGGATTGCTTTGAGATATGCCAGAACATATGAATTTTCTAAATCAGAACTGCAGAAACTTCTAGGAACTGCTACAAACTTTAGCATGAGATAGTGTATTCGTGTCATCTCTATGTAAACAAATGCAATTCGTGTACAAATGTATGACAGTAAAAGCATTTGATACAATGAGAGAGCAAGACTATGTAGTGGTTCGATCCGCTTTTATTTGTGATAACTACTTTTTCCCTTAATAAAATTTTATTGTAGAACTGCAGTCTTGTAACATAATTAATAAGACAATTGGGTAAATTGTTACAATAAACTGCTTTTTTATTCTATGCTTTCACTTCGTCATTTTTTATTACATTTAAGGAATTTCTTACTCACTCTGCTTTATTACAATTTTTGACTACTGACGCTGCCGTTCTATTTTGATGGATGAACTAGATTTAGAAATTATTGAGGTATCGAGAGAGTCAGAAGCGATGGAGTGTTTAGCGGTGAATATAGAGAGGTCTTGAGGCGTGGAGGTGAAAGAGGTAGGCGCCGTATAGTAGGATAAGAGAAGATAACAGCTGCTCTGGGGGTGATGGTTTCCTCTACCGGAACAGCCTGCATCCTCCTCGGCAGTTTGCGAACGCGTACGGAGAATCCAATTTTGATGATTGGACCGTCCACCAAGTGCATGTTACAATTATTAGGAAGAGGATAATGGCTGCAATCAATGTAGCCATCCTGCTATACAGTTTTCTTTTAACTGTGGAAGAAGGAAGTTAGTTTGCAATCCTGTGCACACGCTGCTTCTAGTCACATAGAATTTTGAAAGGAGTAGAATGTCAAATTTGGGTGGGTCATATCTCGCCGGATGACATTTCGGGAATCTCTAAAAATTGTCATCTCTATATAATAAAACTATGAATTAAGCATAGTATTGAAAAATAAATTATAAAAATAGAAATTAGAGAGAGAATAGCAATACAATGTTTATGCTGGCACCACTTTGATAAGGTGTGCAACTTTGCTTTCGCCGATTTTTTTCCAAATTTTGATGCTTTATTCTTAAAAAGTGATTACCTATTTATGATTTAAAGTATTGTTTGTCACTATCTAGTACTTTTTTCTACCTTTTGGGCAATTGTTAGATACCACCTCGAAAAAACAATGCATCTTTTTAAGCGATCCACGAATCGATCCATTCTTTAACTTTTTCATAAGAGTGGAAATGCTATTCAGTTAGACCATTTCCCATCAATCGAAATAAATGGTAGTTGTAAGGAGCAATGTTTAGAAGGTATGGTGGTGGGGTATGTCTTTCCATTTTAAGATTTCCAAGTATACCTTGACGGGTTTTGCGACATGTGGCCGAGCATTGTCATGTTGTAGGATAACTTTATCATGCCTTTCCTGGTAATGTGGCCGTTTGTCTTTGAATGCTAGGCTCAAACGCATCAATTGCGTTCGATACCGATCTCCTGTGATGTTTCACTCGGTTTCAGCTGATCATAATACATCCACCGAGCTGGTCCGACCAACTGCAGAGCAAAATCTTGGCACCATGAATATTCGGTCTGAGTATCAATAGCGAGGTATGTCCAGACATTCCCCGTGATTTTCTGCACTTGGGATTATCGTAATAGACTTATTTTTCGTCAACGGTAACAACGCCATGTAAAAGTCCCATCCGATTCTATCTTTGAAGCAGCTCTTCACAAGAAAAAAAATGTCTTTCAACGTCTCTCGGCTTCAATTTGTATGAAACTCAATTTCGTTGCTTCTGAATCATTTTCATGGCTTTGAGTGATTTCGAAATTGCTTGTCGAGTGACTTCCAATGATGCTACTAATTCTTCTAACGTTTGGTACGAGTCTTCAGCAAGTAATGACTCCAGTTCGGATTCTTCGAAATTTTTTTTTCTTCCCCCGCCATACCGGCCCTCAACATCCAAATCGCCGCTCTTAAAGTATTGAAACAACTCACGATATGTTCTTTCACTAAGAGCAGGCTCACTGTAAAGATTTACGAGTATTCGATAAGTTTTAGCTGCAGTTTTCTTCAAATGAAAGCAGAAAACCAACTCTTCCCGCAAATCACGAGAATTTAGCTCGAAAACTGACACCTTCAATCGAGAATACACTTCTGATGCAAACACAAAGTCACTAATGTGGTGCTGTCATTATGTTTCTACATATCCAACCTTACTGTATGAAATTTGTTACCTGTATATTTCAACCGGCACTTACCGTTGCAGTCATCTATTCGCTAATACCTTAATGGTTCTTAGGCGATATTATAAGAAAGTAATATACTAACGACTATAATTTTATGGATCGATTGTCATATTTAAAGGATGATTTAAGAGTCATTATATTTTAAGAAGAGCCAAGCTATTCCATACATTTAAATTAAGAGTCAAGAGTGCTAGATCATTAAAAAATAAAATCAGGGGAAATCAGTGGCTTATGGAGGTTTCTCTCTTAGTTCCTGCCTATTCCCAACATCTAACAACATCTCTTATAGTTAGCAAGGTAACAGAGTTTGTGAAGGTAGCTATTGTGACTATTATTATGTTTAGAGCTTTTGCACAAAAAACGTTGTACCGTTGTTATCAGAGTTTTTTTAATTAAAACTATCTCTCTAAAATTTCTCATCGCGATCGTGACTTCGTGATTTCGCGATGCTAGCGAATTATTGTGAACAATTAATTTTTGTGAAAGAGGTAATGTGTTCATTTTTGGTATAAACTATTAAGCGATAATTTGATACGTATTTTATGAAAAGTTCTCGTGATTTAAAGACTTTTAATAAATTTGAAATTTTATACTCGTATTTGATTCATCTTAAACAAATGTCCAATAATACTGTTGTATTTATGTTACATTTCTCATACATAAAAAATTTCTAGAATAAAATATTACTTATAATAATTACGATGTAGGTGTAATATAATTTATACATAATTGTATAATATTACTTTAATAAACTTAATGACAATCATGAAGTTAATTTTGATAAGAACACCCTAATTTAATTTATTTAAAGCTGTATTCAATTAATCGGTAATCTCGTAGATAATTACTTCTAAACTCAATATTTGTATGACCTACGTAAGAAAAACGCAATGAGAGATAAAATAGAGACCTTATAAGACAATTGAACAAAGATAATAGATTATAAAGATAATAAAATGCGTCCGGTTTCCTTATCAGCTGCTACTTGTTTTATTGCTAGGTAGATAAATTTGCTCATTATGTCTATACAATATGCAATATCTATAAAATGTGTAATATTTTGTTAAGACCTTATATCATATAATAACGAAGATAATCATGAAGAATGAATGATTTATGCATGAATAGATATACACGCGAAAGTCGTTGAAATCAGTTTAAATAAATACAAAAGCTACTCATCCATATTAAACGTGTCAATATTATCTCTGTAAATAAGAATTTAAAGGAGGTTTACGAAGGATATAAATCGTGTTAATTTATAAAATTATAATATCCAAATAATATTTCTGATACAATAGCAATTTAATTGGCAAATACATTCTAGAAATGTAATGTTAAAACATATTATACAAATAAGTATGAGGTTCAAGAAATTGCATGTATGAGTAAAAATCGACATATTTTAAGCAGAATTCTCAAATAAAATCTCGTTGAGAGCATTATAAACCAATAAACGAAAAGAAAAATTACACGGAGGTAAATAAAATGCTCAAGTACGCTTTACTTCACTTGATTGATAAGAAATTAACTGACCTAATTAAGAAACCAACTATACTAACATTATCGTAATAAATGCTGCAAAACATGCATTATTATTGTAAACAAACAGAATCAGGCAAGCAGCTATTCTGCGCCCAAACGTTGAACGAAAAGCAGCATAAACTTAGCGCCTGTTTACGTTATACGCTCTCAAGTGCACACAACATGTGTATACAGTGGTTAGTATGTTATAATATATTAAATATATTATACTTCATAAAATCAATATTCGCACTGCACTTTAACTGATGATTTTACTGCTAATCTATTTCAATATTTTTCTATCCACAATATAGAATAAAAACCCTTGTACGTTTCTTTCGAAATCTTTTAATATTCTTAAAGCCTATCTATTAACAGCATAATTTAAATTTTAGACAGTTCAATAAGTGTCACTTCTCTTATAAATTCAATTCTTTCTATCAGTAATCTCATGCTCCTCTTTTGGAAATTAATTTATAGTTGATTTCTTGACACGATGACGTTATTATTCCGATTTCACGCCGTCTATTTTTATCTCACAGCTTGATGTGTACGAATTTGAAGAAGATCCGAGATTAAACTAGCTCGAACCATTGATGGTGCCCCGTGACGGTCACGGCATTGTAGAAAACGTGAGAAAGCAACGGGGCAGTAAGGGGACCATTAAAACACAACACTCGCTTTCTGTCCCAATAATCTTTATTTGCAACGAGAAAGAGATCTTACTTCACGAGACATGATTCTTTCAAGCGTATAGTACCTTCTCCAAAAACACAGTTGCGCTCAAAGATCTTCGTTCTTTTTTCCATCAGATGCAATAACAGACATCTCTGATTATTGTGGAGCTTATCATCTTCTTGTATTTCTCCTATGCTCGGTTTAGTGTAATAATAATAACAATACAGTTTTTTTCTATTTCAGATTAGTTATTGTTTAACCAACTTGATAATTAAAGTAACTCAGTGCTGATATATAGGTTTTCTAAAGCGATTCATCAGAAACTCCTTTATCACTTAAAGGCTAAAGTATAAGAAAAGCGAAATAAAAAGAAAAAAGTAGCTTCTCTTTCCAATCGTTTAAAGGCTGCCTGCCACGGACTTTGAGAGACTGATTCTTCTTTTTACACAAAGAGAACAAAGTACATAGATAGAAGTTCAAAGATGCCAATGTAGTAGTAGCATTAAAATCGAATAAAATAGAAACAATTAAAATGATTAAAAATATGTGAATATATTATTCATGTACAAGTTCAGAGAAAAAGAAGAGGTTTATCATTCAATTTCAGTATCAATTACAACTTAGATAAAAATGATACTAATTTTGTTCGTAGAAAATGCTTTAAATATGTAAATTATTGATCTTGACAATTATTATTATAGAAGTAGCAAAAGAATTATTTAATAAAATATTAATGATAAATTTTAACAAGAAATACGCCTCCCTGATAGAAATCTAACTATTTTTCATAGACTGGAGTGTGGTTAATCGCTAGACATACTCTATGAAAAATACTGAATAAATATTTTGAATATCTATTTTTGTAATAAAATTTGTACTTATTAAAATTAATTTTTAATAAATAAGTGCAATATGCAATGATATTCACTTTTCTAATTTATATAAATATTAAAGGCATAATTATTATATTCTAACTTACAATATAAAATGTATGACAGCTACAAAGTAGATTCTAGAATTTCAACTAATTTCTAGTTTATCTATTAAAGCGGTAGTTTTTGCTACTCTAGTTTTTAAGCACTAAATAGGTTCTGAAAAATGTTACCTTTGTAAGTATATTCTGAGGATGACACTACCGCAATTCTAGCTAGTACTCGTTAAAACTAGGTAGTTTCTAGTTTAAAAATACTTTATTTTTCCACCAGGGATAAAATATTAAGAAAATAGGCAGCAAATATCATAGGGAAACATAATTTACTCTTCATGTTGATTTAGTGTAGTAGTCACGAAAAAAATAAAATAAAAGTAAACATATAAAAAAAAAAGTATATATGTAAAATTAGTTTAATCGTGGATAATTATTTGTTTCTGAACTTGACAGATTTTTTTTAACATTTCTTAATAATAGATAGAAAACGATATAAAATGTACTAGGAGGTTATCTGATTCCATACATGTTGTGTGAATACCAGTAAAAAATATATTAATATTATACAACTGAAATTTATTTACTAAAATATTTTGGATATAGTGTAGACTTTCTCTTAAACCGATTAATATATTTTATTCTGGAAGTGCTCAAATTGGAGATATTTTTGGTTAGAGGTGTTTATATACAGTAAGGAATAAATGTAATGCTACCTTAATAGAAAAAAATGAGCATAAAATTGAATCAATAATTTTTTACCAATGACACCGCAATCCTATAATGCAGTTATAGATTTTAACTTTATTAAAAATTAAAATTATTAAAAGAAAGACGTTTTTTACATAGATACATAAAAAATCAACAAAATTATTGTAAAGATTATAAAATTGATTCATAACGAGCTCTATCGATTAGTTAAAAAAATAATTTATTTTTGATGATTTAAATAATAAAATTAATATATTTTAACAAATAATTTAACTAGATTTTTACATTGTTATTATTGTAGGTCTTTATTTATTTGAATAAGTTTCTATTATTATTATTAACTATTGTTCTTGTAATTTTAATACAATAATTCAATAGAATACAATCTAATATAATATCATTTATTATGATGAATCTAATTGCGAGGATTGTGGACTAAACTTGCTTAGGTTAAGATATAGTCACGCTCCGTCAAATGCTTGATCATTTGTCGCTTAAGGGGGCAAAAGGATGATGCATTCCAGATATTAGTAGGTAAGTTTTTCTACATCTTCGATGTCTGTGCGTAGAGAGCAAGAGAGAAAGAAAAAAGAAGTCTTGTAATTATTGCTAAACTTATCATAATACAACGTTATATCATCATGAATGAATTTACTCAAATCTACCAGGTTGACTTAAATTATAACACACGCAATATATAATTAATATTTCTATTATTAAATATTAATTTATTGGCAAACAACTGAATATTTTTGATTTTATTTATTATCAGATTTTTCAACTAATGTTAAATAAGGTTCTTTTTCTTTAAACTTTTGACAGGTGGCATACTTTATGCCATTATAATTAATGAATCTATGAAGTCGATCATGAATGTTCTCTGAAATATTCAGCGTCCGATGAAATTGCGCTCATAATCTGCTCGTCCTTTTGCTTCCACGGATAAAAGTGAAAAAGTGGAGCAAAACTAAAGTAATGTACTATCCGTGCACTCAATAGCTGCGGTATTAGTTCTTTTAACGCTACGACGTTGGAGTTATTTAAAAATTAAAGCTTTATTTGGTGGTGTTTTTATATCAACGCATATCATAAAAGAAAGATATTTTTCCGGCAGGATTAATACCATGCGCGTCACGATATTGTAAACATGAAATTCTCAGTAGACATCTTGACGAGTTTTCAGACAGCATCCGTCTTTTATGATTGGAAGCTAGCTTTCTCAAGACTGGAAACTCCTTAAGGCAAGATTTATCATACGGCACGCGTTTACTAATGACTCGGCGGAATAACTGCCGGCCGATTAACAACCACCTTGCACCCCCCTGGCGAGTAGACAACAGGATTGTTCAATTAGCTGGCAGACAAAGCTCGTGAAAATCATGCTTCTGAATTCGCGGGCCGGACAGAGGGCTGGCGATAATTGGAAAGGAGCAGAGGCGCGAGGAGCGCAGGGGCCGCCGAGTACACCTCGAGGAGTCCTCCCGAAAGCCCCCATCCAAAACAAAAATGCGGGGGAGCGCGAGGGAGCCGGCAGGGTGCGGGTATTCGGCGGGGGCTGGGCGGGTATTGATTGGGGCGGGGTGGCGCCCCCTAGGGGCCGCGGGCGAGCTGCACCTGGACTGGCACACGTGTGCGCGTGGGGGCGCGCGCAGCGGCGGCCGCGGGGCTGGGGGCCGCGTAGCGCCGCGCAGCCAGTCCCCGTAGGCGGCCGCTCCGCGCGCGACCCGAGCCCGTGACCGCGCCTCCGCCTCCCGGGGCTGGCCGAGGACCGGCCACGTGCTCCAGGTGCCCCAGAATCCGCCGCCGAAATGTACGACGGAGGCATGGCCGCCGAGCGCCAGGTACGTCTCCCGAGGGCGGCACACCCGCCGCCCGGCCCGCCCCCGCCACTTAGCGAGGCCCGACCTAGAGTAGATGAGCCCGGGACTGGCAGGCTTCGTTGCCCTCTGCGCCCCACTAGCTAGTCGTGCTGCGGCAATCGCGGCAATCAGGGGAATAAGCCGAGCGAGGCGTTCCCCGAGTGCAGCCGAAATACGACTGGCTCCATCCAAGGCAACTTGCCGCTCGAACGCCAGTGCGCTGTCACCGCGTCCTCCCAATCCCGAGAAAATCACTGCTCCCCGGTAGAAAGTTGGAGGGAGCTCGAGCGGCGTTCGGGCAGGGATTTTACAAATAACCTCTTCACTAAATCATTTTAAGGTCAGCGCGATGTGCCGCGCTCCGCGCAATCAATATTCCCTCTCGCCGGGGATAATTTTAAATTTCCCCCGATTCGGAACAATCCAATTAATATTATCAAATCACCGAAGGGGCTCGTTTGGTTGCTTTACGTAATCTCCGCGCGCGATCCGCTTAGAGGGCCCGACTCTCGCGGGAGATTCGGGGCCGCGGAAAAGTGAACAACGGCGCGCGGGGGATCGACCGGCGGTGAATCGTTACGCGGCTCGTCGCGCACTCCAAGCGGCGGTTCAAATTTTTACGAGGGCGTAATTAAGGCGCGCACCCACACGTGCGCCCGCCAGTTGACACGTCGGCGCACGCGGCCCGCGCGCTTTCATTTCCGCGCTCCCTGTGCGCCGTCCGTCGATCGTCCCCTCGATTTTTCACTGCTCGTCAGTTCGCGGACTCGCGAACTCGGACGCGCGCGCCTCGTTGTATTATTAATGAGGCCGACCAGCAGAGGGGAACGAGGTACTAAAGACGACCGAGTGCGTGCTTTGCCACTCCTCGACAACAAAGAAATAGACTCGGCTAATCGGGGAACTTGTTGGAGCCGAGTTGCTGCTGCGAACAAACAAAACTGGTTGCCGCTTTTGGCGTCAGCGGTAGCGAACCTTGTGGCGCGTACTCATTTCGAATGAATAGAGATCGCATGCACTCTCATTCGATCTGTTAGCAACGGGTGTGGAATTTTATTGACTCTGGATGATTGTCAAATGTACTAGAGACGAGCTGCAGGTTTAAGTGCAACAGCAAAATTCTCTTCTTGCTGTACATGCGACGATACACCACCGGGATTTATTTTTTTCATATTTTTTCTCCTTTCGATGCCCTTTTTAGCTCCCGCCGTGTGCACTTGTTGGTTATAGTTGTATTCGGGAGATAGCCTTCTATGCACGTTTTACAACTTCCCGAGGAAATAGGCAAATAATGTTTATTTGTAAAATATTATAGTGATTGGTATAGATGAATAGCGACAACAGATTTACATTGATTGAAATCAACTGTGAGCACCTGTTTTAGCTCTGAGAATAAAGTGGCCTATTATTTATAACTTTGGTCTGTTACTTTTTAATTCTTGCAGTCTTGTACAAAAGACAAAGATAGAAAAAGTCTTCAATTATGTATTCATATTGTGAAGGAGAAGCTTTCGTATCTAGGGCATCTAATTTATGCAAAATCGAAAACCTAAGTTAATAATTATTATTTTTTAACAATCTCTAATGTTGATTGATTCTAGTAACACAAATACAACGTTCAATTCATTTGAATGTTTATTGATATACTATATGCACATATATTTTTTATTTGTTGTACAATTATAAAATCTATTTTTGAGATTACTTTATAATATACATTATATGTATTTAAAAAGCTATTTTATCGGATATAACTAACTAAAATATAAAAATTATATCTAAAATGTAAAATAATATTCTTTTACTTATTTAAAAAAATAAATGGGTTAAGTTTAAGTCAAAATTAAGCTTTTGCTTTATTCTTATTATCTTACATCAACGCTTAAATTTAAGACGATTAATTTTAATTATTTTAGACTTTTATCGAACATTAAATATCCATAAAATTAATTCTTTTTGTTTGCACACGTAAACCAATATATACTAAACTTGTAAGAAATCTAGGTAGTTTATCTACTTTATCTAACATTCGTCTAGAATTTTAATAAAAAATCTTATCTTAGAACGCACATGATTTTGTATACACTATAAATTCACCCTGAAAAACCGTTGTCTTATTACTCCAGTCATATACCACCTAACTCCATATGTTTTATTACAATGGCCATAAACGAAACTCTATCAAATATAACAAAGTTCTATTTTAATAATGACGTACATTGTATTTCCAAATTGAGTATATTGCTTTCGATGTCGTATAGAGGGCGACAAGATTGACAAAGCAGAAGCTGTGTCGGGACAAAAGGTCCGGTCTTGTTCATCTAGGCCGATCGAGAGAAGAACAGGTGCTGTCATTGCTCAGAAAGAGTAAAGATCTACTTTTTAGCTAAGACACTCGATTCATCTCCGAAAAAATGACTTTCATGATATAAGGAAAAATTTCCTCCAATGCAACGATACAATGCACGTGTGCACAGTCCATGTGTACTTAAACATCCCACCGATTTGTTTCGCTTACGAAAAAGTACAGACTCGACGATAAATCGTACCGTTAAAATAAGATCAATTCAAAGAGCAATCGACCTATATACGAGTACATCAGGTCTGCGTGCTTACACCTTTACAAAAATCACAAATGCCTTTCTGCATATCTTATTATAGATGTACAATCCGGTCCTATTTTAATAGATCGATTTACAGACGAAAGTAGATTTTATCGCAAACCAAACAATCCAAAATAGCCCAAAATAGATGCACAGCGCACACGCATGTAAACGTAACGTTATACCAGGGAGAAATCAGGATTGTCCCGAAGAGAGAAAGTCATTATTTTAGAGGGGAATCGATCCTCTGGGCTGGAAAGTGTGACCCTACTTCCCTTCTCGCAACAAGACTATTGCTCAGACTTCGATCGGTCAAGAAGCGCTAGACTGACCCTTTGTCTAGCTGCGGCTTCTGATTTATCAACCCCGTGGACAATTACCTAACCTAATTTAATTGAGTGTCACTCACTTTTTGCGTTTTTTCATCATTTTTTTAATTCAGCTTGATCAAAAAATACAATCGATTTCAAAATACATTATAAATAATTTTATATATGGAATATAACCCTCTTTACCACCTCTAAAGCAAAACAACACTCTGAATTTAGAAACATGCTGGACATATTACATTTACAAGTTAATTTCATCAGCATAAAATTGATTTTTCCACAAAATTTTTACAATTACAATAACTTTGCAAAGCGTAGACTATTAAATTTACGAGAAACGTGAACAGTTAAAGTAAATAAACCTCGAGCATCGACGTGGAGGAAGTACGACAATCTAAACTGCCTCCCGCTATCTCATCTCGTTTCCTTTAACAGGCCCGTGGCAAAAGATCGCATTTCACTCGTGGGTCGTCTTTAAACAACAGCCTGAGGCATTAATCGGCCCTGGTTTTCTTGTAAAATGGCAAGGAAGCAATCGATAACTTTCCTCTTCCTCTTGGGATCATTAATTAATGAGTGCAATCGAAATTCTCCAGGGATCCTTCTGTTTGAAGGGAGAATTTTTCAGTAGACGAATTTGATCGTCGTGGCATCAAAAACTACAGAGATTAAACACTATATAAACTTGTTAATTGGTATTAGATACAGCTCATTTATCATAACACACACTCGCTAACAATATGAGAGTAATCGACGCACGCACAAAGCAGTCACTGCCGAATTGATTAGTGATAGTCGCGTCAGGATAACATGAGAAACTTAAAATGCGATATCACATGAATCATATTCGCGATATGATGAAAGGATAATAATTAACTGTTAAAAAATGTATTAAACAACTTAAAAAGTTTTCCAAATTTTCAATTTCATAATAGTGAATGTTTACGTGCAAAGCGTTAGCAGATGTGATGCAGATTTTCTATTTATATGGAGCAAGCGGTTTTTAATAAATATGTAACGCGCAGCGGTGAGCTCCCGAGAAAGCCGCTCGCCGCAAATCCGCGCAGTCTGAAGGAAGTCTTGCGGTGTGCGAGAGAAATTCCGAGAAATGTTGGAACGTTTCATCTAAAAACGAAACCACCGCTTCAGCTTCAGTGCCTACTTCCATTAGGATATACTGCCTTGTTAATCACGTAGCCATTTTATACCTTTAGACTTTGAGTTTTCACTTTACTCTTGCTATTACTGGCTGCTTTGCATTTGTCAATTCTCATTATTCCAGTTGTTTTTCTTTAGTAGAACTCAAGCTTGTTTAAGTTCGAAACATAAAAGTACATTACAGTTATTCTTTCTCCTTCAGTTGTGCTTAGAACTTACTAATATTAACAGATTTTAGTTTTTATTATTCTGGTAGAAATATTATCCGGTTTTTAGATTATAATTTGCTGAAAAATATTTGCGCGTGCGACACCCACGCACCCACATCTGCATATTCACGCGCGCGCACATACACATAAAATATAGATAAATTTTAGGTTATTAGTCTACAAACTTAGTCTTTTGTAAAACTGGTCAATATATACGTAATAATAGATACATATAAGTCCCTTTCCTTAGTACTTCCTTTTTAATATTTATTTAAATTGGTATAAGTAATAATAATATTAATGTCACTTTAAATCAGCCTTTTAGTTAATAATATCAGATTAATATTAAAAAATTAATCTTGTTGTATTTTAATATTCGATTAACTGTTCATTATTTATTTTACATCCACTTGCGAGCGATGCTAAGAACATCATTTAGTGATGATATTAAATCTTCATTAGCTGCTTGAAAACCTTTAGCTGTTCTATAATACATATCAGTTCTTGATAAACTATTTTTTATTAAAAAAAATATTTAACTGCAGTGAAATATAAAACAACTTTTTTGAAATAAACTTTTTTAACATAACCAATAAAGTTTTCTAATTAAACAGCTATTTTTTTATTTAATTATAGAATAAAAACTTAAAATTTTCGTAAATTTTTTTAAACTTTTGACTTTTCCATTCTTATATAGTATATTATATAGAATTGCTATATTCGTCATGGATAAGTGTAGAAAATAATTGATAACTTCATTTAACCCAATAATATGCAGAATTAAATAGTAATATTACATCTAAAAAAACTGATTTTAAAAATTTCAAGGACTGAATAATAAATCTCGGAACATTTATTCATAATCGTTTTATATGTAATTAGCTGTCATTTTTTAATGCATTGATATATTTAAATTGTTTTTATATTTTCATTGTAAAATAATAGATATATTGTATACAATAGTAAATTCGATGCCCTATTAACACGAGTGTATATACGGAAGCTGTGAATATAGAGCGTGCTACTATTATATAAAATATATCCATTATTACAATAACAACCCTTTTTAATACCAAGTAATAATTATTTTATTACAACATTATGAATAATACTTATTATATCGCTACATATTTTGACTACCACGTGTAAACATGTTTGACTGCATGGATAAAGCAATAATTATTGGGGAATACTGATGAAGTAATTCCCCCGAAAATTCCTCAAAAAGGTCATACAATGTGAAAGGAATCAGAGTATAAAAAAAGAGGATCCAATGATTGGAGTTAGTTGAATTTTAGTCACAAAAATTTAAGTTTATGGAGGAACCCTGTCGAAGACCGCGAGATTAATTGAGTTGCCCAAGCTCTGACCGAGCGCACCGGTCCCCGAACCGTCGACGGCTGTACCTGCGACCGAGTGCCACGGCCCAGACTCCCAATGTAGGAGTGCCGTCAGTGGGATCCGTTATCTTGGACACCGCTCAGAGCCAGCCGTTCGACTACCGGGAAAAGCGCCGCTGCATCGACCATCCGCAGCTACCCAAATACCGGCCTAACATCTAGCCTGACGATAAGGCCTTGGCAATATATATCTATGTAAAGCGTCAGGATCTATCCAAATTAAACAAACAGGATTGTGCATCGCGATATTATTAACACACGCAATAAGTGATTATTCACATACCTTTTGTTATAACATTATTTTAATTAATAAACAACCAGTAAATATTAACATCGAAAGTCAATTGCTTATTTTATTATTCATATGCAAATAACTTCTCACTCCTATAAGGTCCTAGAGTGGGACTGCAATTAAGTAAATTAATTCTGTATCTCTCAGTCATTGTTCTTCCTATCCGTTACTGCCAAACTGGACGTAACATAGACTTTATACAATATCATGAAAATTACACAATCTTTATATCTACAGAATAAATGGAGTTTGTGCAAAAGCTATACCCGCGTGCAGTTCGATTATATGTTTATTTGCACGCTTGAGGTTACCGTCGTTATTCAAATTGCTATAATAACAGTTAACTAATAATGATATTTTACTGTCAGTATTAATTATTACAAACATGATTTCAAAAATTATATGTTTAATCAATTAGCTATAAATATATAGACCACTAAGATTCTCAATATAAGGAATCGATTTATTAATTGAAAAATAAAGTATAGATATATATATCTATATATATATAAACGTCTAAATAATAATGCATTAATCCTTTATAGTAAATTTTTAAAACTATTTATTTTTTATGAAGCTTGTAGTTCATAGTTAGTTGTAGTTGTTATTAAATATTTATTATTATTAAATGTTATTATATTATTTATTATTATTTATTTATTATTTATTATTCGCTTAATTTAAAACTAGTTTTTCAAATAAAAATATTTAACTAGTATTGATATGTACAATTAATAATTTGTTATATTAGTTAGTATTTTCTTTTTATCATTAAAAATAGTAACTAAATACACGACTAGAAAAACTTTCTAGCTTTTCCTGTTGACGACATGTCCTGTTCTCACCTATAACGCTTTCCGGTGCTAGCTTATGGGGTACACTACACCACGCACAGTTAAGCGCATGAACTAAAGCTCGCATTAGCCACTTGGCCTGCTATCTCGCTAATGGCGAATCTCGCCTTCGAGAATAAGGGTAGGAAAAAGTGCAAAGGCGGGCGTTTCCGTGGCAGAGCGCGAGAGCGCGAATAAAATATTCAATCAAAGCAAGTGGACGTGAAACAGAAGACTAAAGCGAGAAAGTGCTCGGTTTTATTTGAAACGGTTATTTCGAACAGTTCTTCCTTCCCTGTGCTCCAGTAGTTTGGTGCCCAGCGCTGAGCTCCAGGTAATTGAGCAGTCATAAACCTTATCAACTGTCGTTATTTTTTATCATTGAAAATATTATTTTTCATGAGCTAAAACTATTTTCCCTTCGTTCTGAATGAGCTAGGATATCGATTATCTCAGCAGTAGTTATAGGGCTTGAATTCCATCTGTCGCCCGTCCATCCGCATAACCAACAGTCGAAGAAGCATTAACGCGCTATTGGATGAATACCACCAAAGATCATTTATTTCCTGTCTACTCTCTTCCTATTGCACTTTTGATTCGGTTTCGTAAATCCTTCTTGAATGTGCTATGTAATTACTGACAATAATTAATACCAGTCGAACATTATCAGTCATAAATCTTCGTTCCTAAGGAACAATACGTTTATAATAAATAATCTTTGAGTGTTATTATTAATCAATTTTATGATGTATATTTATAAGTAGTTGGTGTTACACCTTATGCATTAAATATTATATAATATTATATAGGTCTATTATTGAGTAATCGGTGAAGCTTAACTTAAATCCGACCTTCACGTGATATAGGAACTTTAACAAAGAGATCAAATAAAGTTCATTAATCGTCAGTTGCCACTAACTTCTCAAACAAGTGAGAAAATTAGAGCACAGAACACAATCCTAAGAAAGTTCTGTAATATAAGAGATATATGAGTAAATGTAATTGTCTTTCGTTAGATAATTAGACTGAAACCGATCGCTTAGATACTACGAAAGTTACTTGCTTTATTTTATACAAATAAATTTAAAAAATAAAAATAAATCATTCAGTTAAAGATAATAAAATTAAGTTAATAAGATCCTTCTAATGAACTTAAATAATGATACAATGACGATAATAATAACATAAAAATCAAGTTAATCTTGATAATTTAAGGAACAGTAATTTTCACACCTTACAAAAAAGTCATTCCTAAGCGGAAAATATCATAAATAAACTTTGTCCTTGAGCATCAGACTCTCATATCAACGTGAACCTTAAAAATGGGCGGAAAGGTATTTCTGGTTTACTGAGGGGCTTAAACCAAAAATCGCGATCCTTTAAAACTCGTAGAGTACCGATCGTTTCGTAAGCGGGTACTTCGCTTTGCAGTTTTATCTCCATGCGCGGAAAAACTTTTTTATGCGAAATCGCTGCCTCGAGCTATTGATACTTGCTTCTTTTAGATCGAATGTGAAGAGATAAAAAGCTTTATATATTAGTTGATAGTACTCAAATCATTAGTTAAATAATGAACTAAAAATTTTTCTTTATGATCTTTTATTACATATTGATCTTTAAATAATGTAATTTTCGCGCATATATTAATTTTATTTCTTCATCCTAGTAAAAATTAGACTAATTTTAATACATAAAATGTTGTATATAAAATGTACCTATACAAATACTCAGTAATCACTTGCGATCCAGGTGTTATGTCATCGTCGGTAGCCTTTTCTTTATTATACAAATCAAGTTCCCCGCTCCCGATTAAGCTTCTTGTGTTTTTTGTGATTCTTTTATATTGCAATTAAAACAATTATTTAATATAAGTTGGAAGAACAATTTGTAACTACTTAACACAGATACTGATTGGGATACTGTAGAAAATACAATACTAAAAATTACTAGTTTCCAGTTTGAAAATCATTTTACTTTTTACTACGGTAATTATGTACAAAAATTGTTATACTTAAATAATTATGTATTTTACACATTTATCAAATAGTCGATTTTCAAATTTTGTTTTTATTAATTTTCTACAAACAATGTCACAAACAATCAACTCGCTCCTGTATTGTAGAATCGATCTGCATTTTGAAGAACTTCGAATGTCTTAATCCAAATGTAAAAAATTAATATATTTACCTTGAAATGTGTATACATAAAAATGAGGTTTGTTTAAATAATATGAAAAAATACTTAAAATTTTCGTTAGTGTCTTACTTACGTAAAAAAATTGCATATTCTCAAAGGTCAGTTACGCGTACGAGTAGCTGTACATTAAAAATTCTAAAATAACCGAATTTAAATTGACGATTTCAAAAGAGAAAACGTCGTTTAATATATACTAGGTAAGTTATAAGTAAAAGAGCTAACGATTGAATTTAGCGGAGGTAGAGTTTTTTTTCATACCAGTACAAAAAGGAGTAACATCTCTATTTGATAACTAGACTCGTACAATTTTGATGCATCCTTGAAGTTTCCACGAAACGGCCAATGCGGCTGCTCACTCACACTTATCTTGGGTCGAGCCTCACACTCAAAAAACGATGCCTGTTCCGCGGACTTTAGTTTCGCGAATAAGGCGAAAGCCGTAAAGACCTTTTGGCACGCAATGGCTCATCGAACGCCTTACGTTCCACTAAAGTTTATCAATGGTGATAAGTTCTCACTTTTTTGATAACTTGCAATTTCTTATATCTTTTACTGTATTAAATGGAATTTACTTAACTAAGCTAACTATAATTTCGAAGGTAGAGTTTAACCGGCTTCTTCCGTCTTCATTGTAATCGCAGATATGTGCTTGGTTACATGAGTGCTCGTTAACAATGCCCCTTTTTTATATCAAGAGTATAAAACAATCTGTTTCACATTCTTATAGTGTATTTTTTAAATTTATTTTCATCGTTTACATTTACTAGCATTAAAATTATCATATTTAAATGAAAGTAGTTAATACAAAAAGTATAAAAATCCTCATCTTATTTGTAAAATCTGTGCAAGCGAATAGTCTATTGTTTATTATAAATTATTAATATTAACAGGTATTTTTTAATTGTATTTATCTTTAGTCGACTAAAGGGATTTTAAATCCCTTGGAACCCATTTACATTGTATGTATTTACAGTGCTATACGGATGTAGCTTTGTTTTTTATCAATTCAAGTAGAATAAAAAGAGATATTTTTTATACTCTCGACATTTTAAGTTAAAAAAGAAGAATAAAATTAAAAACAATACTTTACTCGAATTGGACATTAAATACTTTCAATTATGCAAAATCACATTTTTTGAAATATGCATATATATTAAGTTAAAAAATGAGCCTATATTCTGACAGTTCTTATACAACAACAAATTTTAACATAATTTGTCCAAAAAATTTCATATTTTTATAAATATATATTTTGCTGCAAGTATATAAAGTTGAAGGAAAGAGCAAACAACGATTTTAACATCAAAAACGAGCCAAATATATAAAATAAATAAACATAGAAATACTCTCACACACCCTCTGTATGCTTAGACGTATATTTAAAATTGACGGTAAATAATATGAATATAATAATATAAGATATCATAAACAATATTAATTAGTTCGAAGATAAATTTAAAAATTTTTTAAATAAGTTATGTAGTAATTTTGCCCGGAGCTCCTTGGAATTAGCTCATCCCCGATTTTGCTTCCATCTGACTTATTTAAAGTTTATCGAAAATTTTTAATATTGTATTTATAGAAGAACCTTAAAGTATATAAATCATAGTTATTTTTCTGGTATCAATGACTTGAGAATATATAACTTTGACTCGTCTACATACGATGTTGAAGGTACACGTAGACAAAAAGCAGATTTATACATAATTGTAATTTTTTCATTGATAATATTTATAAAAACTTTGCTATTAATAATAAATTAAAAACTGTTAGTTTTTCTTTGCTTAGCACCTTGACACAATTAAATATCATACAAAATCCTATGTGCAAATACGGTGTAGCAGAAGAAGATATTAATCAAGTTATTTGAAAATACTACCTATTCTCTGAACATGGAAGCAAACTACTTTCGAATCCATTATTATTAATCAGGGACATTTGATTATGACCATTTTATCCCTGTTCCCCGGCTAGATCTCAGAGGCATCCATAATCTTTGAAACTTTACAGTAAAAAAGCAGGTTATGTATACTCTACCTCTGCAAAATACTCTAATTTGAGAACACTAGCTCTCAGCCACCTCCGCCGATGTCCCGTTAATATGGCACACTTGCAGAGAAGACAGCTAGAAGTTTTTTCTTCTTCTTCACGTCGCCTTACAAAAGTTATTACCTCTCTTGATAGTGTATGCATAAAATCGTAAAATGCGATTTCCGATTAAAATGTCCAGTACAGTTCTTACATTATTTTTATTTAAATTGGTGATTTTACCTGCCCAGCTGTCCGTATGATCGATCAGCAGTTTTTTGGACTACCTAAAACTCCGAGAATTTTCCCAAAATTCTCGTTTTTTCGTTTTTATTACCTTATTCAGAACATTACAAACTTCTTGGTATGACATAACTAACTCCCTGTCAGGTTGTTTGTCTGAATTTGTACCTTGCTGGGCAAGTTGATCTGTTTTCATTCCGTTTGTAACCCGAGTGACTCGATATTCAGGTTATGCAGACTTTTTTCTCTCTGACCAGATTGTAAGAGCACTCTTCATTTCTTTAACTAGGTACTTCTCCAGCACCTTAATCGAAGCTAAGCTTCAGTTTCAATTTATTAACACGTCTTTCTATGGCGGCCATCTCCGCCTGAAATACTGTGTTATGTTTTCTCAGCTTATATATTGTATTCAGTGCTATTATCTATCCTAGTTCTATTCATCAGTGTACCATGTTTTTCCTCTTAAGTTTAGATTATTGGCCTAGTCATCCATACCTGAAACTCTGATTTTATGACGGTTACATGATCCTGAGGGAGTTAAGAAATTGATCCTTCCAGTATTTCACTTCAGACTTTTTCTTACACTAAAGGTTCCCTTTAGTATTACGGCCGGCATGTGATCCAGAATTCTCATTGAGGTTTTATTTTCGCTCTTTTTCTACCATGCTAATGCGACATAGGTAGGATTCGGTTTCACTATAGTCTCATATATGCATCAAGCTCTTTGGGGTTCAAACCCAACCTGCGTCGATGGCAGACCTACACTTCATAAATATAAATATGTTAAGGGCTTTCCTGTTTTGCATCTTTAGATGCTGTCCTCACATTAATTTCTTATCTAGTTATGTTCCTGGACATTTAGCTCCTTCTGCATTCGGTATTATTTGTCCGTAGAATATAATGTTTTCGAATCTAACTACAATCAAAATCATACACATATTAGCGATTCAGTATTTAAATGCATAATTTTTATATAGATGTATAAATTCTGTTTACTCAATCTATTAAAAACGTACTATGTATTACTTATAATTAAGCTAGAATAATTCTAGTTTTTGAATTAAAAGGTCAAAAAATTAAAACAATATACGTGATCCCGACCAACATAAAGCAGCTTTGATAGAGCTGATTAGGGGATTGTTGTCCCCTCAGTCAGCTTATTAAAATCAAACTATCATATATACATTATGTGTATTTCACATATTACATGTCTAATATTGACTAAATATATTACGAACAACATGGTAAATATACAAAGGAAGTTTCACCATCAATGCAAAAATGTGAAATTAAGAAATACACACATTCAGTAGAACTAGCTGAGTATGGTCAGGCGATTGTATCTTCTCTAAATGTTTTTAAAATTTCATGCACGGGATATATCAATCCCATTAATGGTAGAATTTTCAAAAAATTTTAAATAAAAATTTTTTTTGAATAATTATTGTAAAACTTTATTGTAAATTAATTAATTATTTCTACAAATTAGCAAGACAACAGTTAAGTTATGGACAGTGTATTTAAACTCTTAATATAGTAACAATTAATTTATTGACAATTCATTTATTAAATTCTAATTAACTAGCGATTGGGTACACAATAAATTATCTAAGTACGCATGTAATATATCTATGTATACAATTATTTTTGCATTTACACTACTATGGTGGTATAGTATTTAACTAGCCATAATACTAGCACAACATGGATTACGCTGAATTTTTGATACAACTTTTTAAAATATTCGCAATAAATGATTCGTTTGTCAAAAAATTAAAGATTACCTTAAAGATGTAACCCTGTGTGTGTATATATATATAAAGCATTAAAGCTTTAGAATGCAACTAGAAGAGACACCTGAACAGCATGTCGAGACATGAAATTAATTGGAGACCGGTGGTCACACATTGCAGCTTTTTCTCATTATTCCATTCTGTTATCTACTCATAGATGGTAACAAAACTCCATGACGTCGGAGGAATACAATGGTGCTCACTCGCCCGAGCTTTTTCATTCATGTACGCAATCGATGTGGAGGTCGGAGCACGAGCTGACCTCCTTTTTTAGATACTCATCGGTCGATGCTCTTCGCTTCATCCAAAAAAGCCACTGGTCACTTGGTCAGTTGTTTCAGCTGAATTCTTGAATGCTGTAGTCAATAGCTTCTTTGAGTGCAACTGAGAACGGGAGCCTCGGGTCGGGTTGTTAAGAGCATCTGCTGAACTTGTAGTGTAGTTTAAGGTGACGCTAGGTTACCTAAAAACTATACTTTGCTTTTTTTTATATCTATATACAAAATAATTAAGTTCTATTTTTCAATTATTCGTTAAAAAAGGTTAAAACATAAGATGTAAGAGCAAAATAAAAAACGTTTAATGTAGAAATATATAATATGACAAAATATTATACATTTAAAAAAATTATATATTGTGTATAAATGTAAATAAAATTTATCAATAATAACGGTGCTTTTAGCAGGCGTTCTTTTTCGTATACTTTTACAAATTCCAAAAGGCAAAAGCTCATACGGTATGGTTTCCATAAAGTAAAAATCGAATGCATATGAAAGTAAAACAGAGAAGCGAGAATATTGAACTTAGTATTCAACATTCAACAACGCTTTTCGGAATACTGATAGAGTCATAAAATTTACAATCGACGCAAGCATCATCGAATTGGAGAAAATGTGATATAATTTATCGAATTATGTAAATTCAATGTTTATATGCAATCATTAATTAATATTTTATCAGGTCTCATTTTAATTATTGATACATTAACCATCAAATTATCCGATATTTTGAATTGCCCCTAAGATATTATTAAGTTCTTATAATATAAAATAAGACATTCTCATATGTTGCAAACATTAAATGTTATAAAAATTCAAGTTTCTTCATGCCGTATTTCTAATAACATGGAAATACATAATTTATCACTCGCAATATCATAATAAAATAAAGAATTATCTTTTGTGGGTGCTATAGAGAGCACTACTTTAAAAATGCTCCGAAACTTCATTTAGAATTCAATTATGTTCGAATAAGGCGCTTCCAATAATTATGATCCAACTTTATTCGCTTTCATCGTGCTCTCAAACGATTACAATAGTTTTGGTCTTAGTTATGGAAGTGATCTGCAGCCAAAGCGCATTATATTATCCTTCCTATTCTATTCGTAATTATCTTTTATCATTTTCTATCAATGTCTTGTGAAACTTACCAAATTTATGTCAGACTTGCGTTCTTTGATTCCGAAATTTTCACTTATACCACTGTGAAATATGGACAGCTGTTCAAAAGGTGAAAAGTATTTCTGTCTACATTATTGTACCTGTCGAAATCTCTAAACTTCAGCTAATATACCATCACCTAATATCCAGTCTACTTGAGTTTTCTCCTGTATATTATAGCATATACTGATCACCTGATTATTTCAAAATTTAAGTTCATTGTGCATAAATGTTTTAATAACAATGTGCTAAAATTTTGATCATTTTATCTCATTAAACATTTTATCAAACAACATACAAAATAAAATCTTTAGAAAATTGTTTAAATAATATATTTGAAATCTTATGACTATAACTTATGACTATGCTACAAATCATATTTAAAATGTAGAAATACTATATCAAGCTTTCAGCTTAAGTTAGTAAGCTTCAGCAGCTTACTCAATTATTTCTACTTACTGTGTATGATGTGATCTCGTATGTAATAGAAGTGATCTGATAATGTTTGATTCTTCCGAAAGATTTATCTAGTAAGGTCTTTTTATATAGAAACTCGAATAAGCGATGATCAACTCGAATTGCTGCGTGTACAATTACAAAATAGCACGTCCTGACTTTTCATTCCTTATACTTGTATGTTATTTCATAGTGCTGATATCGAAAAGTTAATAGTGAGTATGACAGAAGACAGCAATTTTAAGCTTGTACTTCATAATGAGGCAAATAACGAATGGTCTCAAAGATATAATGTCTAATCCTCAAGCACACAGTTATTAGTCTCTACTGATGTTATTCTTTCACGTCTTATTTCTTTTTATAATAACTTTTGTGAAATAATAATTATTGAACTATTCAGAAAATACTAAATCTATTTTTTATATTCGAAATTTTTATATATGATTAATAATTAATAAACTACTTTACTTTATAAAAAATATTATATTTCATATACACGTAAATCGATATTTTACTTATTTTAAATAATTCCATACAGATTTATATATGTATACAATACGCACAATTAAGGTTGCATATTGTTACTACAATTATAAAATAGCTATTTAAAATTATTAAAACAATAATATTTAATCAGTCGACTACGTTTGTTTATAAATTACTAAAACTTTCAAAAATAGTTCACTCGTTGCTGTGATATATGAAATCTATTATATCAACTAAATTAATTATTTTTAGAACATAACTAATATTAGCATTCTTATAAGGTATTAATGCATCTATCAAAAGTACTGCATTTATTATTTAATTAAAAAAAATACCAAGAAAAGCTGAGAAATTCGGTTTTATGAAAAAAAAATATACTTCTTGCAGATATCAAAGCTGGTATCGCACAGGGATAGGCCGTTCCGATGCGACCGAAATCCCGGCGTGCTGGCCAGAGTCGGACAGGGCGTCAACCTCGCGGTCGAGAGATTTGTCACGGTCGCCGAAACTATAGCAGACGACAATATCGAGGTCAAGCAGGACATGTACGAGGCGTGCAAGGAAGCGAGGGTTGCTGGTGAGTTGTTTTGAGTAAATGTATTACTTCTAATTACAATTTAGGAACTACTTTTTTATAAACTATACTAAAAATGCTATGAAAGCTTCTATATAGAACTACTATTAATACTTATTACATTAATATTAGCCTTGTAATTATTAAAATTTACTAAGCATATCAAAAAAATATAACAAAATAGTAAATTACAATATAAAAACTCTAAAATTAACAAAACAGTTTAGTTTAACAGTTGAGTTTGGGACACTTAATATTTTAAAGTAATATTTTAAAAAACCATAAATACACAATATAATATTAATATAAAGTGCATAAAGTTAATGTTATTCAAACGTAATAATTTAAAAAATTAAAGATTGCATTAGTTTAATAATCTTCTTTTACGATTTTTATTTTTCGTATATCTTTATACAGAAGCTTGAGCATAGATGCAGAAAGTGTTTAAGTTAATAATATTTTGTCAAATTGATTACATTATTGAACTTCGATGCACCTGAATAGTCTAAATTAAATTTTAAATACATTTATCAAATACAAATTTTGATAAAAAATACACACGGCTAAAATAAAAAAACTTATATAAATTAACAAAAAAACTGAAAAGCTTTTCTATTCAATATGGTTTTTCTGCTTTATAATCTATAAAACTAATCTAGTACTTCATTTCAACTAATATTTCATATATACCATGAAAACTAAATTTAGTTAATAAGCATTGTGCATGTAAGAAAAATTACACATTAACACTTTTAACCAAAATTTATCCTTTTTCATCCTTTCGTTTCAAGGTTTGTATGACTCTGAAACGAGGAAGGAAGACTTTGTTTTTAATGTGGACGCACGTGATATCGTCGTTTGAGATAAAATGCAAAAACTGTAAATATTATTTGGACTCTGTCTTTCTTTCTCGAGCTCTTTCCCCCTTTATCTTGATCACTCTCTTTTATATCTAAAATATAGCTATAAAATCATTATTGGTAACTTTAATGCTGACCTTTACTCTGCGATGATGCCAAATTTTTTTGCAGAATTATGGTTTGATATATTGTTATTGATGACAATGATACCGTGAATTTTGCTACCAATTGTCCTCTTTAGCAAGAATATGATTATTCATATCATATTTGAAGTGCTTATCTCTGTGCTTATGTCTAAATATGATTCACGTATTGCCATTACAAAAGTCTTGATGAGAATGGCCTAGATAGATGTTGACATTTTAAATCCTTTCCAAACTGCTTGACTAAAAGAACAACAAACTTGCATGATTAGCTCAAGGGCTCACAAGCTTAAGTACACGAATTTCAGGAATAAAAGGTGTAATTGGTAAAAGAAGGAAAATGAACACATCTCAAAAATCTAACAATTACATTTATAAAACTAAATATTGACTGTAAACTTTTTAGCAATATATACCCACAAATAAAAAAAAATGTTATACCAATCTCCTGAACATATTGATTATCGATACTTTTATAACCATTTTACAATTCCAAGCCGGAAAACTATAGCTAATTATAGATAACTTGTGTTTCGAGGCTAAATCAATTATCGGTAATGTTATCCATTAAAACAATTAGTACACAACGAACATTAATAACGAACTAAATTTTAATAATGTGTTTCAGATCATAATAAAAATACGAAAAGTTACATATATGCTCAATAAAATTCATGAACTTTCAGTTATCATGATACAAGAGAAATATTGATAATTCCATTATTTTAGCTTTTCTATCAAAAACTCTATAACTTTGAATATATTACTCAAAAACGAAGCCACGATTCTTTACTCGAGGCTCTATTTTTATAGGTACAGTAATCGGTAGCTAGGCAATTATTCGTGAAATCTGATTCTAAATCTTCATTGCAAGTACTAATTGAGAAATCGATTTTGTTATTTCTTTTAGGCTTACGTATTGCTCTAACATATTTTATAATTATAGGAAGGCACATTAATAAGTATAACATTGAGTTTTATGTTCAACTTTAACCTAGTGCCGTATAGACTACATTAAAAATATCTGGCAAGAAAATATAAAATAGTCTGAATGACAAAAATAACGTTTGCCATAAAGATTTCGTGTGTGTTTGTAAGTTGAAGAAGACGAGACCAAACGGCACTGCGAGGAAGCTGCGTCGCATGCAGGCTATCTCGTCATCAAGTAGCCGTTTCTTTCCGCAGTCCGAAAAATCCATTTCCTTCGTCCTTGATAGAATGGCGCACGCGAGCGACTGAACTTGAAAACGAAGATGGGGGCCACTGCGATAGCCGCGTGATCTTTACGAGGTCGCGTGACTCTGAGTTCCCCGTTGCTACAAGTAATTACACATAGGGGTGAGTTGATGCCTATCGGACGGGTCAAGGTACACATGCTGCCCCGTTGATACGTATGCGTGCAACTCTTTTGTCTCTAACGGGCCATACGGTTTTGCTATCAAGGTAACTCGATGTAGATTGTATGCGTCTACGGGCGGCTTCTGCACTCGCCGGCGACAGCCTCGCTAATGTTTCCGATCTTAATGCCCTTATTCTGGATAACTTAATTGAATTTGAACAGCTCGCATATAATAGTGAATTAAGTAGTGAAAGTGCAATAAAAGTGTTTATCGATATCTTGAGGACTTTATTTGGTTTGGTTGATGTTATGCTTTACCGCTGAATCAATTATTTAATAAATTTTTATTTGGAAATGTTCTATCTCGAATTGCCGCACAGAATTTGGATAGAAAAATTTTTTTCGTTCTAAACTAAAAATTATATGGCTGAAATAATGTAATGGGCTGCTTTCTCAAAATTATATTAAATAATTTAAATTAAAATAACCTTCAAAGTATCTGAAAACGATTCAGTAGAGTACTTTGCAACAATTATTCGAATATATTTCCAGCGTCAAAGAGTTAAAGGACATTTACTAGTTGGAATATCCAAAATATTATAGGGTACTTAATTTTAAACAACTACGTAAAACAATTTTAAGTTAATTATATATTAGAAAATATTTTTCGTTTGATCTAAAAATAATTAAAATATGTAAATATTTTGAATCCATCTTTATATTATTTCTTTTTACTTAAAATATTATAGTAACGCAATAAATATTAGGGCATATAACGATAACTTACCTTAAAAACATTGACCTAATTTGAATCGATATAGAAAAAGAATTACGTTATTGTGATTCAATTGCATAATATGATACACTTGCCTGTGTATTCCAATTTTCGATTTACAGTTGAAGCAGAAACATTAATGTATTAGAGAAATATTAATTTCCCAGAGCCAGTCATCAATTTCAACTCTCCAAATTATCACTCAAAATTTAATTTTGTAGCATATAAACAATTTCTATACATTTAGCAATTAATGTCAAGCGAAGTAAGGAGGCGGGTTTTAGTAATAGATTGTGTACTAAAATACAGAATGTTATGTGGAGGCACATTCAAAGTATATCGTGATAGGACGAATTGTTGCATTTCCTGCAAGTGTAGTAAAATAGCATAAGCACATTCAAAATATACGTTGAGCCTAATATCATTTTTATTATATAATAATAAAAAAAAAAGTAATTAACTTATGTGTTGACGAAAAAGCGTAGGTTATTTCGAGTAGGCAGCAGTAACAAATATGGACATAAAGGATTATCTTAAGCTTGAAATCTACATCAATCAGTATTAAAAAAAGTCTATATTATAAAAGTAGACTACTGGCAGTTTTGACCTACACAATAATTTCCCAAGTAAGAAATTCAAGGAAATAAACTGTATCGCATCTAAAAGATTTATGCACCATTTTCAGGAGGGAGTAATAGCATTTAATGTGACGCAACTTAAATTCCTTCCGTCTTTATATGCGCCGGTGTGGATCTGAAGGAATAATGAAAAGGATCGGGCTCCAAAGATGTTTTAACGGATTCCTATTATACATAAGCAGATTATAAAATTTCCGAGTGAGGTACCTTAGCGTGTGCCATGTATATAGAAGGCAATAATGCGTCGTGTGATACATCTATCGAGCGGCGCGTGGTAAATTGCAATGTGGCAAATAGATGGCCCGCTTACCAGAAAGCCCCGAGTGCCGACGGGCGATCGCGATGAGCCGCGCACGCGATTGCGCCGCGTATATGCGCGCCAAGGTCGCCCCCGAGCTTTCTTGGGGTGACGTAGACGTGCACGCCCCTCAGCTCGATAATCCGGCGAAGCTCGCGAGGGTTTTTATCGTCGCCGAGAATTGAAAGTGACCGCCGCGTGCGGCGGTCGCAAATTCAAACGAGCTTACTGCGAGCTCGTAAGCGGACCGGTCCATAGTCAACTTTCAATTAATTTTATTACAGTTATACAATTGATAAATCAGATGGGAAGAGGGGCGTAACTAAGAAAAAGATAACATGAATGCGCATACCAAATTCAATATTATCAAATTTTCAATTGACAATGAAAATCATATACAGACATTTATTTTGTTTTATGTTTATAAGCTATGATTTATTATGCTTCAATCAACAAAACATTTTCTTTATTTATTTCTCTAATATTAAAATATTTTTTAAAACAATCTTAATATCATATTCTATACAATTTTAATGTACTAGTTTAAAATTTCGTTTTATAGCAGTTACACAATTTCACTGTTGATTAACTTTACGAGGTACACCTTGGAGTAGCATTGTTGTCGATAAGCTTATCGAAATCGTATTAAAATAGTTATATTATCATATTTGAGATTAATATACGAATAATTAAATCATAGATTTCTAAAATAATGTATGCGCGTTTTAAATTAAAATATTTCATTCAAGATGTAGTGGTGTTAAAAAAATGTATTATAATTAAATTGTATTGAATTGATACATAAATAATTAGTTTTGCAAGAATATTTGCGAGAGAAGATAAAATATAAAAATCACTTTCACCTCTTTGTACACTTATTGTGAAAAATTAAATCAACTTATTCCACGTCGCGAGAACATTACTTACTAATATCATTTAACTGTTCATTTTTAGGGGCAAATATAAATTTTATTTTTTTTACTTCCATTTTACAATATTTCAATACTTTAACAAATATATATTTTTCCAAATCGTACATTCTAATCTCTCAATGTTTCCCATTGCATTTCATTTCTCTCCGAAAAAGGAAGGATTGAGTAAACCTAAAAAATGCTTAAAACTCATCAAGACTCACTGAACTGACACGTCCGACCAAATTGTCCCTATTCTACTTAAGCGACTGAAATTAATCGGTCTGCGAAAGTTCAAATTTTTTCGTACTAAAAACATGGGCAGGTTATTCAGAAAGCTCAGAACATCTAATTGTAAAGTGGATAAGCATATTAGTCAGTTTAATGAGTTCGTAGCGATTTCATTTGGGTTCCTAAAAGTCGCGTAAGCTAAGGGAAATAAATGACCTAGATCCAATGAAAACGCCCACTCGCGTCGCTCGTACATTTCGATAACCTCGGGAAATTTCTGCCACACCTTATTCCGCTTTGCTGGTTCATCGCAGGGTCTCCGTACAAATTGCAATTTGGGCGATTACGCAGAACTCTCTAAGAGAGTTGACCTTTATCGATGTCAAAATTTGCGAGAGCCAGAGGAATAGAAAAGTTAAATCAAATACGAAAATTCAGAGAGTGTCAAATCTGCAACAATTAGTTTGTAACACTACCACAAGACTCAACAAAGTTTATTTAACTTCAAAAATAATATTCAAAAAAATTGGAAATTATTTTTCTTAAACAATTTTTAAAGAAGAAAAGAATTATAAAAATCTATATCATTTTCATCATAATCTAATATTATTTTTTACGCTTTATTTATTCAGAAATGTTTACAAATTATTTCTTTTAACGAATACACGTGCGAGATGATGACGTCAAGCTTGCTCCACTTTGAAACGTTGCCATTTGTAGTATTATGAAAGACTAATGTACCATCTACGAACCATTATTGCCTTTCAAATAATATTACAATACTATGGCCTAAATAAAAACCCGTGTGTACTACTTTTTACGCAATTCTTAACAAAGCACTTACAATACTCGTATTATTATTTGAATATAAAAAATAATTATAAATATTTATTAACCTTCATAAAACTACAGGCAATGATAATCATTAAAACTCACAAAGCAATCATTTTTAATGATTGCGTGAAAATTGCATACAGCACATACAATATGAAAGAAATAGAAAATAAAATGAAAAATGTTGTTATAATAAGCTTTCATAATTTTAAACGAGAATATACTCAAAAAATAATAGATGATATGCAACGTATCGAGCGAAGGTATACAACAAATTTAATTTATTAGAGTAACCTTAAAGCCGTACGTAATTTAACCTGAAAATATTACATATATGTTACACATTGTGCATCTATTCTACAGTATAAACATTTACGAACATTTTAGCGATGTTTTATGTCAGACTCTATTTTTTAACAAAACAAAAAATATAACGAAATAATATCTCGTTGTATGAACGCTAATTTGTGAAAAAGAAAGTATTAATTAAAGTTAAAAAAGTGTCAAAGATATACGAGTATATTAATAAAATTTTATGTATAACAGTTATTTTAAATTTATAATAGAATTATTTTACAATTTTGATGAACTTAATTTTAATTTTTGCTTAATTTAATTAAAATTCAATTTAAAATTTTAATAAAATTGTATTCCCTTTTAGAAAGAGAATTCATCGTAATTGCATTTCTATTTCAAAGACTTAAATATTGCAGAAGTGTATAAATTCTGCGAAAATGTGAGTGTAATTCATGCAAACAAAACCGCACGTGCTTCAACATCATCTGTGAAGGAAAAATCAATTTTACATAACAGCTGAGAAAAGCACAGGAATAATGGAGTTGATCAAAAGGCCACACCTTAACTCAAAGGCTATTTATAACTAAATCTATGAAATAGCCGTGCATACGCAAACTACGATCGATAGTGTCCTGATCTCACGCATGATTTTTAAATACTTAATACGATATTATACTATACGATATTTTAAGGAATGCAGGTATCGACCCACATGTAGCAATGATAAAACTTCTACTCTGAGGAATGAGCATACGTTTATTCAACATTCGTAGGGCATGTCATGTTGCTTTGTATAAACTAATAGTACAGTTTTAAAAAAAATTGGGTTTTTTTTATCATCCGATGCGATATAAATGGGTTTAAAGATTAAGTGAAAAACGTTATACTTTCTAGTGTAGAAACAAAATTTATTAAAATAGAAGATGATCATGAAAATATGCATATTGTAGTTTTTTACATTATACATTTAGTATAGATACAATGTAATGGTCTAACCGGAGACTACTGACGATTTCTTAGAATTCTTCTTCAACTTGATTGGCTGTGAGTTACGGTTTCAATATCGTTCGTTAGTATAATTTTTGTCTATTTCTGAGATTTATAGCTTGTGCAATAATATCTGGTATCCATCTACGATAATTCGGTCCCAGCTTCTTGCTTTACAACTAAATATTTATCTTCTTGACTGTAATCGAACACGGTGAATATAGCGTGAGAAATTTACTCAGCAATCCCGATACTTTAGGTATTAAAGAATCTCAAAACCCGTAACGACACTCGATTCTATACTGATTCATTATATCTAGGTGTTATTTTTTTATTTAACATCCTCCTATTTATGCTTCTTTTTGGACGCTAAACAATGATATTGTATCGGTTCTATTTGTATGTGTCTATTTGCAAATTTAACGTAGATTCAAACTGTCTATGTCACTTCAATCACATAGATTTCTTGAATGTATGATATGAATGTATGATACGAATGTATACAATACATATACATATTTATGTATACATTATTTTACTGCAGATTACACCGCAGGGAAATTTAACAATATTCTAGACAGTTGATTAAAAAATTCACCAAAATTTTCAGTCTTATGAAGCGATTTTTAATTAAAATAGGATACTTGCTTATACTCAAAGAATACTTAGAAAAGGTAATAAATATATTCGTAAATAACCATTTCATATATTATGGATTTCTTTCTTTCAAAATTCCCTTGATAGCTTTTCAGTCTAAGCGATTATATTAATAATATGATGACATAACTGATGATAATGACAAAATAATTAAACAATTTAGTTTTCTTTATTTTTGTTAATATGCAGCAGTTCAATTATGCTATAAGCCTGGATTTACTGACTTACAGAACTGTATTAGTCAATGCCGTACAGAGATATAACAAATTTTAAATTACTGCTAAAAATGATTTTTTTTGTTTTAGCAATATTCAGCTGGAAAATAGATAAGCTTTATAATTTGAATAGAATATTTAGAACTAAGTCCGGTTCAGATTATAACTCTCTTTTTTACTTCAAATAGCTGCAATACGAACTATATTGTTTTCTATCTTTGTTTTCTATCGTAAACAATATTAAGACATTAAAATATAAATTATATAAAGAAAGTAGACTTATAGTGCATATATTATAGCAACATACTTTTTATTACGGACATTCAAAGTACGAAAGGAGGACTAAGCGAAGATATTATATTCTAATTACTGTAATGATTTATGTGACCTAAAACGTTCATACAACTTGTAATTATATGTATATTAATTACAATATCAATTTCAAAAAATAATTTTCATTATAACCTTTCTTTTACTGATTCATTAACAATGACTAGATATTAAATTATGGTATTTTCCATTATCATTTCATTTTAGCTTTTAAACTTCTACTCTGAATTCGTAAGATGATAAGGTTTTAATTTATTGTAAAATGCTAAGATCCAATAAAATAGTAATCAGAGTTTTCTCAATGTAATTGTTAAAATATACATTTAATATACTATATTTCAGAAATAATACATTTACAGTAACTTTTTATTAAAAATGCAAAAGTGTTATAGTATGATAAGAAAATCCTTTTTACTTTTTAGGTTCGGCCATCGAAAAGCTGTGCGAGAGCGCAATGGAAGAGAGTTTAACAGACCGCGAGGCGGTAGTGCGAACGGCCAAGTGCCTCCTGGGATCAATAACGAGGGTACTCCTCCTTGCCGACATTACCGTAGTAAAACAGCTGCTCATGGCTAAAGACAAGGTAGCGAGAAGTCTTGGTCGCCTTGAGAGTGTTTCCAACTTTACCGAGTTCGTCAAAGCCTTCAGTCAGTTTGGTGCCGAAATGGTTGAATTAGCTCATATGACGGGAGACCGACAAGTAAGTCCGGACACACATGTGTCCCAAAAAATTAGTTTTACAATTATAAATTTAATTTTTTATTTTAATTGTAAATGACTCGTATTTAATATTTTGAAAGTAAAATGATCACTGTTCTATTTAGTAATAGATTTTTTTACTTTATATTTATATAATAATGCAATGAAAAATCTTTCATTATAATTTTACTGTGGGAATGATTTTATCACTGAAAGGTGACTGCTAAAATAGTAATCTAAAAATTGTAATCTCTGTATAATAAAACTGTGAATTAAATATACTATTGAAGTATAAATTAAAAAAATAGAAATTAGAGAGAATAGCGATACGACGTTTATATCGGCACTCCTTTGATAACGTGTGCAACTTTGCTTTTGCCGATTTTTTTCCAAAATTTAAGGCTTTATTCTTAAAAAGAGATTATCTGTTTATGATACAAAGTACTAACTGTTACTATCCACTACTTTGTTCCATCTTGTGCGCAATCGTCAGATACCATCTCGAAAAAACAATTCATCTTTTTAAGCGATCCACGAATAGATTCATTCTTTGACTTCTTTATAAGAGTGGAAATGCTGCTCAGCTAGGCCATGTCCTATCAATCGAAACAAATCGTAGTTGGAAGGAGCAATGTCTGCAACGTATAACGGGTGGGGTAAGACTTTCCATTTCAAGATTTCCAAGTATACCTTGACGGGTTTTGCGACATGTGGCCGAGCATTGTCATGTTGATCATAATACATCCACCGAGCTGGTCCGACCAACTGCAGAGCAAAATCTTGGCATCATGAATATTCGGTTTGAGTATCAATATAGAGGTATGTGCAGACATTCCCCGTGATTTTCTGCGCTTGGGATTATCGTAGTAAACCTATTTTTCGTCGCCGGTAACAACGCCATGTAAAAGTCCCATCCGATTCTATCTTTGAAGCAGCTCTTCACAAGAAAAAAAATGTCTTTCAACGTATCTCGGCTTCAATTTGTATGGAACTCAATTTCCTTGCTTCTGAATCATTTCCATGGCCTTGAGTGATTTCGAAATTGCTTGTCGAGTGACTTCCAATAATGCTGCTAATTCTTCTTGCGTTTGGCACGAGTCTTCAGCATGTAATGACTCCAGCTCGAATTCTTCGAAAATTTTTTTTCTTCCGTCACCATACCAAGCCTCAAAATCGAAATCACCGCTCTTAAAGCTTTGAAACCACTCTCAGCAGTCTCACCATAAGCAGTTTTCTTCAAATGAAAGTATAAAATCAACACTTCGTCAAAATCGACAGTTCCTACAAGTGACGAGAATTTGACTCGCAAACTGACATCTTCGATCGAGAATATACTTCTGATGCAAACGCAAATTCACTAATGTGGTGCTGTCGTTATGTTACTAGATTTCCGAACTTACTAGATAATATTTTTGACCTGTCTATTTCAGCCGGCACTTATCGTTGCAGTCATCTATCAAAAAACGACGGAAGCAAAGTTGGGCAATTAATGCTTTTTCTATATATGATGTCTAATAAATATAAAATTATTGTTTATTGATCTTATACTTATCATTGCTTTTAAGTTTTTATCTAACAAAAATAGCTTCAAGATATCTTGATGAACCAAAACCTTCTTATTGTTTCAATTTTCTAATGTAATTCAATATTATATACAACGTAAACAGTACCTTTTAGGGTACACAACTTTGAATATGGGGCTAAAAAACTGAAAACCACTATGAACATTAATTAAATAAAATTAAAAAGTTTTTATCAAACTCTACCTAGTCAAGAATTTTTATTATTTACTTTTTCATACAGTCGCCAAAGAAAAGCTTTTGTTTATTTAAACCAGCACTTATTTGCTAAACTAACACATATATTTGTACTATTTTCATTACAGAATGACCTAAAGGACGAAAGGCGACGGGCACAAATGGCAGCTGCAAGACAGGTTTTGGAGCGCAGCACCATGATGCTGCTAACGTCGAGTAAAGCTTGTCTAAGGCATCCAGAATGCCCGTCAGCCAAGGAAAACCGAGATACTGTCTTCTGTCAGATGAGGCGAGCGATGGATCTCATTCATTACGTTGTCAAGGACGGCGTACTTGACTGCAGTGAATCCACCTACTCTAATTCTCAGGTAAGATTCCCGTTTTTAATTTTGACTTATTCATTCATTCTCGTATAGTATTCTGATTCGGATATTCACTGGCTATTATAGTTTCCATCGAAATAATGCATATTTAGCTGATTTCATGTAACAGATATATTTAAATTATATTACGAAGATATTTCTAAACATCTTTAATCGAACATCTTATCAATGAATGTCTTGTATAAATCTAACTGATTTGTGAAACTGTATGATTTTTGATTATTTTTTAGCATAATTTAATGTTTTTACAGTATAATAAGTTTCTAAGACTTTAAGAGCTCTTAATTTGGAATAATCTAATATAATAATCTAATATTTATAAAAGAATCTAAAGAATCTAATATTTATATTAGATACTGCATTAACAGAAAACATTCATATTTTGTTTAAATGTAGAGAGAATAATAAATTTTAAATATTTTTTATTAAAAATTGAATTTTGTTTTCTTGTACGAGCCTCTGCAAGATCTCCCGACCATAGATTCTTCGTACTTTATAATACTTTGTGTCTGTGTTACAGAGTCCACAACAAGAAGACTGGGATAGCAGTACGGTGTTTTCGGCACTGAAGCAGTTCGAAAGGCTGGTTGAATCAACGCGAATGACACTACTGAACGCCGGCTGTCGCGAGACTCTCCCCGGGGCATTGGACGTCGTAGTGGAACGAACGCAGGATTTCACCGACAGCGCTTACACGAGCCACGAGCACCGCGAAAACATACTCCTGCTCTGCGATAGGGCAAAGCTCGAGCTCAACACCCTCCTCAGAGTAGGCAACAGTATGGTACGCCGAGATTCCTTCGCTCGTTTATCAGACATTTTTTACTCAATCTTGGCTAAGGTGACAATTATTTCTCTCAGTTATTCTCTAGTCATTTCACGACATTCATTTAGTAAACAAACGGTTATTTTACTAACAGAAATTTAAAACGCATTCCTACTAATATATTACAAAGGTGTTATACTCGTGTACTGGAATAAAAAAAGATTAATATCATCAATTTACATTCACGCATCCAAGTATAATAATTATGAGTAATAATTTATTTAATAAATTTTAAACTATGTTATTGATAGTTTATCTATTAGTATAAAATTTATATGCTTTTCAAAAGAGCAAAATTTCTATATTTTTCGATTTCTTATTTGTAAAATTTCGTTAGAAAAATATAATGTTTTAATATTTTACTTTTTAAATATGAACATTTTTATGAGATTAATAATCGCCTTCTTTAATCGTTTAATTGTGTTCCAACTCTTTTACTTCAAGAGTCCTCTTGGTTTTCAAGATTATGCATTGTAATTATTTAAAAAGAAAGCCATTTTAGTTTTTTAATTTCAATTTTTTTATTATAAAATGGTTAATAAGACGTAATTGAGCTCTTTACATATACATTAATCTTGACAAGATTGCGGCATTTTATCTTAAAATTTTTAATAACATTTTATTTTATTTCTAACATGCTATATTTTTTAAATTAATTCAAAAATACTTCATGTTTACAGAATACATTATATACATCTATATATGTGCGTTTAAAATTAATTTTAATCAATTTAGTGAATCTTTGCGGGATCGATTTTTTTATATAAAACATTTAGCAAAAAAATGTTAAATTTTAAATTAAAAATTTTATTTTCATTATAATTTTTAACGTACAATACATATAATTTTAGAAAAAAATTACTATTCATTTCTTTATTTACGTATACAATGCGTATTGCGCTAGCTAATGTATACTCAGTACTTAATATTATATGTTATTCACTTCACAATCAACATTTCTACTATTGAAGGTTTTATTTATTAATTTTATTATTTCTAAAAGGATTTTATTTTAAATAATAAATATAATGACTATTAACTGTGAAACAATTAAATTTCTCTTTTAAAGAGAATGGAGATGATTGTTTACTTAATATTACTTAAGCTACTCGAATGTATCATAAATATAACTAAATAAAGTAAGAAACTTACAGTACATAATCTTGTAAAGGAGACTAGATATATGATATAAAAATATCTAATTACATTATAAAATGCTACTTTCAATTTATTCATTTGCATCCTTTACATAATATAAATGCTTAGGAGTTGAAATAGTACATGAATTGAGATATAGAAAATTTTTAGTTTCAAAAACATCATTTAATTTCCCAAGTTAAGCAATTTGGATTTTAATAAAACAAGGATTTATGAAGGTAGATGTATATAGATAATGTCTATTTCTTATTGATTGATCATTTTCATTTCTAATATGAGTTTTTCAATAATGTTTTAAACATATTACTTTAATTTGAACAAATTTAATTTTAGTGTCAAATTCTTTTATTTCAATCATTAGTAATTAGAAATATTAACATTAATAGTTCTTACTTATTTTTTCTTACTAATTTTCGAGTGATTTATATATTAAGAAAAAGTTAATCCTCACCTTGTTAAACCATACAGATTATTAAGTAGTTTAGTGAAAATTATGATACTTTGTATCAATTATAATTAAGAAAAAAAGCCGATGATTTTATGTAATAATTTTTGTGGTTCAATAAGTGTGCTTCCTATTTTATTATTTGATATATGGTCAAAATTTCATTCAAATTTTTCTATAAATGTATGTATTATTTCGGTTGCATATCATAAGTATAGTATAAGTTTTAGAGATCATTTGAGAACAAAATTGATTATATTGCAAAGAAATTTATAAAACAACTAAATTTGAAAATCAACGGTGTTTAGAATTTCGATGTGAACAACGCTGTTTCACCAAATTCGGAACTAGACCAGGCAATACTTGGCGTACTGCGGGCAACGCGCGACCTGCGCCAGCAACTATGTCAAACGACAATGGAGCAGGCTGGCGATCTTGGACAAGTAACGAAGGCCGGTCAGGAACTCGTCTCGTCCATCCGGAATCTAGCGCTTGCTAACGATATCGATAGATTGCAGGAAAGCAGCGATCGATTTCACGAATACATCGAGCATATACTTGAAGTAAGTTAATTAATTATTTACTTTTTTAATTGTTAATTGATAAGAAAAATATTGATGTCTATGCATCGATTACTGAAATTAAAAATAACTTCTCAACTGATAGATGACCAAACTCAGCTGAAAGACTAGTTATCAGAGAAAACAATTCAGTTTTAGATTCAGAGTGATGGATCATGGACTATATCATGTTGAAATAGTTATAGACTATAAAATATTGTAAACTAAAATATATATACTTCTTATTGAGCATAGTTTATTGTAACATACATTGTTTTGTTACATAAGCTTCGAAAGCTTTGACTCGAGTGTAAAAATGATTTGCGGTTTGGGATATAGAGTAGATTTAGCAATGAAACACAGTTTTCAAATAGAGAACTTCAATATTTGAAGGGAATGAAAAAGACATTTTCTTTTTTTATTTTCTACGATCTATCCTATTTCAGTGAGAAACTTCTTAAAATTTTTTATATTCATATTTATTTGAATTTTTAGGTTTGTAAGCTCCTACGTCACATCGCTCTTTCCGAATCACTTCAAGTTTCGGCAAAGTTCACAGAAATTAATTTACGCATATATGGACCTCAAGTGGTAACGGCGACACATACTTTAGCTAGGCATCCAACCAGTAAAATTGCAAAGGAAAATCTTGAAGGTTTGTAGAATTATTGATATCTATAATCAACATAATTGTATCCCAAATGCATAATTCTAATGTACTACATATATCTGTGATTACTAGTAAATAACTTGAACCCTGTTAAATGAGTGTATTCATATACCGAGTGCTTAATTTCAGTATTCGCAGACATGTGGCAATGGCTAATGTCAGATGTAACAACAGTTGCAAAGGATGTTCTCGAAATGTGTCAAACTCGACCTGAAAAACAGGTCTACATGTCCCTTCCACGACCAGGAGTATGTTTGAAGAAATTTTTCATAACAATAGATCATTATTGAATCGAGAACTTACTAGACTATATACTTTGGCAGAAACACGGCACGACGAGCAAGCCCCTGAAGCCAGTGAGGCTCGACAGCGAAGAGCAGGCGAAAATAGCTAAAGCGGGCCTGGAAATGAAACGCATCACCTCGGAGATGGACGCGGAAACGGAAAAGTGGCAGGAAAACGGGAGCGCTCTCGAAGAGAATAATGACATTGTGAAGCGCGCCAAGAACATGTCCTCGATGGCCTTTTCCATGTACCAGTTTACGCGGGGCGAGGGCGCTCTCAAAACGACCCAAGACCTTTTTACCCAAGCCGAGTATTTTGCTGAAGAAGCCAACAGATTGTACAAAGTTGTGAGACAATTCAGCTACCAGGTAAGCTTGCCCGAATCCCAATTTGCTCGCCTAACTATCTGGAAATGTTCTCTCAATCACCTTACGACTCTTTCTTTATACCATTCTTTACGAATTCTATATTGGACTTGAATCCAAATATTTGTGCTATTGAGTACATTCCTATTACATTATTACTGTTGGGCTATACTTTCTTTATTTTTCATTTTTTAACAACTATTTGGTAATATTTCGCGCACAAGCTACATCCAAATCAAAAGAATTATCTTTTTTTACCTATATCTGATTTTTTCACTATGTACACTTCTCTTTTCACTTCTTGACACGCTAACTATTTATGCATAGTAAAAGTAAACTCTTTTATCGATCTACAGCTATATTTATTTATACATGATAAGACACCTTAGAGCACTTTCTTTCGATTATATCTTTTTTATATTTATAATAAAACACAGTATGAACACGCAAGTTACAATTAAGTAATTGGATGAAGCTTATGCGCATTAACTTAGTCATAGACACATTTAAATTAACACGTTTGCTGCCCTTACGACTATCCTAGCTAGGTAAAATTCTACATATAGCTATTTAAACTTACCACTTCAATCTCTCATATTAACTGTTTTTGAGAGATAAATTGCTAAACTGTACATTTTGTAATACAATGCCCTTTCGATTGATCCCCGCTCTTGAATGCCTCCATCCAGGTAACTTTTTCTATCTTTATTTTATACCCTTTGGTTGTTAATTAATTGTAATCGTCACATTTCGCTTGTTAAAATAATTTAATTAATATATCTTTTACAAGATTAATTTTTAGTCATCTTTCAATCATTATTCTTATTATTTTAAAAAGTTCATCATTATTAAATGTTAGTTCTACTTAATTATATGTTAATACTTAATTTTTTCAATTCCGCTAATTTTTCAAGGTCTATTCAGTCGGTGCAAGACATTGATTTGAACTAATCTAGGCTTACGTTAACAATTAAACGAATAAAATTGTGTAGATATAAGAGTAAATAAATGATTTCTAATTTTATTAAGAATGCGCATAAATTCTTTTGAAATAAAGGTAATCTCTGTAAAATTATAAATGGGCGTGTTTCTTGGCTTTTAACTATTATCGAAATTAAAATCTTAATCTTTTTTTTATATATTTTCATCTTTTTATGTATTAAAGTACGTAGGTTCATAAATGTAAGATTTTTCTGTGTAAGATAGTAAGGTGTGTTTTAGATGCTACGGGAATGCTTCCGTCTGTGGACGACGTCTATGTGCATTGTGGTTCCCTTCCTTCCACTATCTGGGACTCGACTATAATGTGTCCCAAAGTTTTTGCTGGCTTCTGTAATAGAAACGAATCACAAAAAGATATGCTAAAACACAATTTGTATAGTTTCACTTCAATCATTTTTTAAACTTTACTTTTCAAATATTTATTATCTCTAGCCTGTAAAAGCAAGCAAAGCACTGCATAAATGTGAATAAAAATTAAATAGTAAGCCTTATGTTAATGTTTGCACACATATCATTCGATATTTTTCGAAGCTGGCAAAAGCAACAAGGTCTGTACTGTATCACGGTCACTCATATGATCACACTTAACTATTTCTGTCTATAACTTAATTACATTTCTTCTATTTATTTCAACTTTTCTTATATGTATTGTGTTATATTAGGATTTAGATAATATTTATTATATTAAGTATGAAAACGTGTATGCAAATATTATTTGATGCTGTTATTATAATAATAAAATTTATCCTTTTAATAAATATTCAAAGTAAAAATGCATCAAAAGTTACGTGCATGTCGATTCTTATAGAGAATCGTTCAATAATGTTAAACATACTATCGTAAAAATTATACCGTAGCATTTACATATTTTATAGAGTTTTAAATAAAAACAATCGCGATACAGTCAATAATATCGTGAAACGAATACATTCTTCGAGTTTTTATAATATAATCAGTGATGCCTAATAACAAGAACTTATCTTTCAATATTGAATTATATTAATTTCATATACCATGCATTTAACATATAAAATATTATTTAATATTTTTATTAAACAATGAATATTTATAGAAATTATCAAAATCCTACTCATTATATGAAAATGAAATGAAAGCAAAATTTTCAAGCTCGGAATTAATGCATTCGTTTGGCGAAGAATTCATGTCAACAAATTGTATCATATATTTAAATGGGTGCAGGTTCCGGGTGGGCCACACAAAAAGGAACTACTGGAGAATTTGGATCGCGTGCCAACGTACGTGCAACAGCTCCAGTTCACAGTAAAGAATCCCACCGTGGGAAAAGCTGCGACTTTTATAAAAGTTGATAATGTTATTCAAGAAACTAAAAATCTTATGAATGTTATATCGAAAGTCGTCACCACGTGCTTCGTCTGCGCCACAAAGGTGAGTCCAAATGCATTGCTTCTTGCACAATACTGTACAGGGACGTTAAGGTCGATGATAGATGTAGAGTTTAATGAACGTTCAAAGTAGTCATTGTATACGTGAAAGACGAAAAAATGAACATTTATTCATATATAAAATTATATACAAACATGGTAAGTGAGATTCCGGATGCTGATATACCATCATCGCTCAAATAATCTATGAATTACTTTAAACAATTTAAATTATTTGTTAAAATGAATGAACACAATAGTGAAATCTGATACGGATCAAATAGTTTACCGAAAATAAACTTCATTCGTCTTTCTCTCAATCACTTTAATAATGCTAATATTCTTGTGTTTTATCACAAAAGTTATCTTAGATAGTCGATGTATCACATTATCGTTCATTTTTTCATGGTTTATTATCTATTTACGCACTAGCACAATATCAGCATGCCGCAATATGTGGAGACCAGCCCGACATCAATACCCGGTCAGGGTGAAGAGGATTGTCTGTACCCAATTAGTCCGCAAATGTTACCAAGTGCAAGACCATACCTTCAACCCCATCCTCTAACTAGAGAACAATTGTATACGATTGTGAAACCACCACAAGTCTTTTCCGATTCCTTGCCCATAATCCACGAAATCATAAATCAACTTAATCTAGATCCCTCAAAATCGCCTATATTCCGACACTACTGCTATGATAATAACCTATTTCCTCGGGAGTCCTCTCCACATACATTTCCATTAGTGGACCGATACCTGCGATACCATCAGCCTCTTACGCAGATCCATCAGCTGAGGCATTCGAGCGTACCGAGATGACAATTGGCCCCGAGCTGTGTCATTCAGCTGTCACATGAACTTTTCTACCATACTTGCAAGCGCTGCACGCACTTCTATCTGTTTCTTCTACCACTACTACTTCCGTCTATTCTTCTGTTAATGTTTTTGCACAGGTTCGGTTGCGTACACTTTCTTTCTTCAGCTAGATTTGTCGCCAATTCACCTAGACAAGGCCCTATTTTCCTATCATTAATTTAACTTTTGAATCCGCTAACATTCTCACTATTGGAAGGCAATTTTTGGACAAAGCGGAACAAGCACTTTTTGAAGTTCCACTTGTGGCTTGTTTTGGAGTAGAGGATCCTTAGGTAAATTTAGAAATTTCGGCTTTATTTTTACACAGTTTTTGGATGCATATTTTGTGTGTTTTTCTGCCTGGACTAATAATTGTACATTAATTTATATATAGCAAAATTTTTTTGTTTAACACATATTGATTAATATTTCAGCTACTGCATTCAACGTTATCTGTTGAAAAAGGTTTGTCTCGAAAATATCAAATATGCACTTCTTTGTTATATATATGTGTTCACAAATTGATATTTTCGAGAAAGATGGATATTTTATCATGGTAAGAAAGCAATAGTTGTGTCTCTTAACCGAAAAATCTTTTGTTTTAAGTTTGGTTTTTATAATTTTAATCATACTATATAATTACACTCTTTCAATAAATTACTCTTGATGCATTAATTTGCTGCGTTCGAGTTTCACTAAAAAGACTCAATTTTACTTTTCTTTGTATTTGGTAACAATTAAATTTAACGTTAAAATAATTTTAAATTCATGTTTAATGTTTATGTTCTATTGGAAGAAGTAGAAAGGAAATATGCTAGCAGTAGAGGCTGTACTATTTATCTCAAAAAGTTGGAAAATAAATTTGTTGATACTACATACGAAAGAATCATTATAAAGATTTTGTTTATGTTTATATTTTTAATCTTTGGATAGTAATAAATCAATGAATTAAATAGTTGCATTGAAATCGCGTGTAAAATAATTTTATTATTCAATACTTAACGATAAGAATAATCCTGATGGAAATATTGTCTATTTTTTATTGATAAATATAAGTATTAAATAATAAAAACTTAAGAATTAAATTAGATTAGATTGGGGATTTGTAACTACTTTATAAAATAAAAATTTTTGCTTAAAATGATACATATAAAAGTACAAAATACATATAATTTTTTATGGTGATTTTTGTGGTTATCGAATGTATCTCTTATCTTATTCTGACATTAAAAACATTTCTATTAAACTTTTATGAGCTGTGCTCATTTTTAACTCAAATCATTATAGTAGTTAACTTGATAACTATCCAAGAGTTAAAGATAATGTTGCTAATGCAGGCGGTAATGGAGCTTAGTGAATGCAGAGAAGCAGCTCAGGGGTGACGAGACTCTGAGCTTCGTCGAGAAGAGTGCATAGCTCGGCTAAAGTTGTGGGTTTGTTTTTGCAGTACAACCTGGATTTCCGAGGTCTGTCGGCGCGCGGGGCTGGCGGCTCGCCGTACCGGGGCGGAGACGGCGTGGGTGCCGACGGCGACGGTAGCGGCGCTGGAGGTGACGGTAGCAAGGCGGGCTCCGCCCCCGGCAGCGACCCGTCCGTCTGACAGTTCGGGATGGCCCGACGGGCCAAGGGAGACGCTCGCCGCACACGGGTTTCCTTCCTCCTCTTCTAGGCTCCCCGCGTTTCCTGCCTCGGCATGACCGGAGCACGAAACGGGTTTTGCGGGGAAACCTGGGGGCGGCAGCTGGGCGGTCAGGGACGTACTTTGTGGCAACGACGAAGACGTGGGTGATCACCTCAGGTCGTCGTCGACGCGCAGGTGGTGAGCCCTGCGTTGTCGTGCAGGCCGCACCTCCGGGTCGACGGCTGCAGCCGTACCGCTGCCGGAGAGGAACTCTAACCCTATTTGCGAAATCGGCCAGCGGGCTTCCTGTATAATGAATACTAATTAGTTTGCCGCCGCTCTCGGCCTGCGACCGTGTGTAGAGGCTGGGAGCGCGGAACAGCCGCAACGATCAACCGATCCTTTGACTTGTATCATGCTGGCATCAAAAACAAATTAGACTATTGAGACGTGCGTTTTGTATCCATATAGCCAAAATATTGATTTAAAATAATTTTCTTTGGTGCATTTCTAGATCGTTGTTAATTTAACAGAATTTAGTTTTTCTTTTAAATATATTCTCATTTAACATACTAAAACAACAATACAATATATATTCTGTACAATATTATATTACAATGTTCAACAATGTAGTCATTCTTGAAAATTATTTACAATTGATTTTAAGCTATTTTCTTAGCATATTTAATTAACTTAAAGGATTGAATTAGTTTTTGATTTCCTAATAATAATGAATTAGAAATGTTTAAAGATATGCCTGTATTAAGTCCAAAATTCTAAAATTTTATAATAATTATTTAAAATACAATACTTCAAAAGTAAGTTAAATGTCAAAAGATGATATATTTAATCTCATATATTTTTTGTTTTATAATTAATTGAGTCAAATATTTAATCAGAGTATCTTCTTTAATTACTAGTTAGATTTACTACGGATGACAATTTTTCTTTTTAAAGTTGTAAAATTAATTTTTTTATGTATGATTTTTACTTTAACAAGCAAAAAATTAAACTAAAATTCTAAACCGAAACCAACTCATCCATGTTAAATCTTTGAGTTTTAGAAAATATTTTAAAAGTAATAAACACCAAGTTCGTAAAAGATCGAATGTTATAAATCTCCTTCGTAATTATTATATGGAGATGCACCTAAGAAATGCAAATATCCTTGATTTTACCTTTAAAAAAGTTTTGGAATCCTTATTAAGAAAGTAGTTATGACATCAAGGAATCGGTTGACATTTTCGTTTCTCGTACATAATATGCATTAGTTGTGTCAAAGTGGCACTTTTATAAATGTCGATATTCTGTATATTGCAACATAATGAAAAAGAAAGAACGTCATGAAAGATGGCACAAATATTTTTTGAAAGTAGTCTTCACGTCGATAACGACCATTTTTAGTAGTTTAATTATTTATAATATATTGTCAGCGGAAAACTAGAACAAGTTTATTGATTATGGTATAAGGTGCTTTTATCTGAACGCAGATTCAGTCATTGTGAATGTTATGCCTTATATTGCAAATGAATTCGTTAAAATAATCACATTATGATTCCAGTCTCTTTGTCTTTTTTATATGTGCGCTAATCTCTCAAAATGAGAGATTCAAGTTAATGTAAAAGGAAAAAAGCATAAAATTATTTAGTAAATTAGAAATGAGACAAGAGAATACCTCGTAAATTATATTATATGCTGTAAACGATAGCGTTAATAGCTTTTGTTATTTGGAAAGGATAAGGCATGTTATTGCCTCATCTATAATTTATGGAGAAAAAGATTTATTATAATATTACGATGGATGTTGTTGATCATTAAATAAAGAATAAAAAATTACACTTAACACGTTTAGCGCATAAGCGTCATCGGTATTTTATAAATGTTATAATTATAAAACGTGTGCAAAATATCTCGCACTTAAAACAAGTCTTTCTTGGTATACATTAATTACTTTGATATATAAAGTAAACCATTCCATATTTGACATATTCAATTGCTCTCTCAAGCTCGATCGATGACGCTTTCTATTTTCTCGTAGCATTTTTAAATATTGTTATTAGAAATTATTCTTGATATGATCCTGTATCGTAATGAAAAAAGTTGAAATTCAAAGCATGTATTCAATAATATGGATTATGCATTTTGCAGTAGATTCGTCTTAGCTCATATTCACGGTAATATCAAAAATGAAAGCTGAAAGAGATTTGCTTTTTATCAAAATGCACAATCTTTCACATTTTCTAGAAAATTGAAATTTATTATAATCGACAACATTTAGATAATCAAAGAAGTCGGTTAATAATTCATTCTACATGCGATGTGCACATACTCTTGCAATTAAAACAAAGAAAAATTTTGTTAATGTAAAGTGCAAAGAAATGATAAATGATAATAATACATGTGAATTTAATACATAAAGATCTCGCTACATGAACTTTAATATGAAAGAATAATATTTTTTTCCTTTATCACGGACTCATTAACAAAATTAAATTGAATAAGCTATAAATGATTGCGTGCCTGTCGTTATTACTTGAGAATTTAAAACAACGACTGTTACTTTATTTTAGTTAGCAAAGGATAATTATAACCATTATATATGTTTATATTGTAAAAGATATCTTCGAGAATTTCGAATATACTTATCGGCAAAACACGTTAATGATATCGTAAAAATAGAGAAATATAGAACATTTAACAAATGAACGGAGCTTAAAAACGGTTGAAAGTATTAAGTTTTGTTTAATAAATTAAAAGAGAGAATGAAATTTATACGGCAGTCAAATACAAACATTATCTAAAGATTTAAAAATTTCGAGATGCTTAAAAATGTAAAAGATGGAAATTGCTAATGAGTTGATGACAATCCTCTGCGTTTAATTAGTCTTTTAAAAACTGCTTGCGAGAATAGTTGCCCAGATGCACAAAGCAGATGCATTGTTGTAACAAAAAAGAAATTTATTCTGCAATTAATACTTGCTATTAATTTAATTTTTCCAATATGATGATTATTTTCTACAAAAAATAATCGTAAATGAAATAATAGAGTCTCGAATAAAATTTGGTATATACATATTTGTTCTTGTATGTAATTAAAAATAAATCATTCATTGAAAAATAGTCCTTTTCTCTCATAGCGAAAATATTATTTATCTATTTTCTACTGATGCCTTTTATCTGAAAGTTTTCGTAAAAAAGAGGAACTAAAAGGCAAAACCTCAAACATGTCGCTAGCTGAGATGAAAAAAAATAATTGTTGGCTCATTAGTCGCACAAAAGTTCATAATGTTTCTCAGCAGAATGTATAGCAAGTTTTGTTTAACGATTTTTTAATGATATTATTTACGCATGAATACGTTTGATACTGGTTATTTTTGCTTTTATATATGAAGTAAAATAAACTGCCAGAGCAGTTCAGTGAGCTTCTGCACCTTAACAATACCTTTGCTTGATTTTAAGTAATCAAATGCTCATACAGTAATTAAACTTGATATCAATTTTTATGACCGTGGATCTTAAATATAACTTTCAAGCTGTAAGTCTATAAAAAGCAGGCTTATAAAATTCGAAATATGCATGTACATAGTTGGAAGAAAATAATGTCGAATATAAAATAATTAAACGTTGTAATTGTAAGGTAATGTAAGTGAATTAAAGAGAACTTAAAAGATATAATAAGATCACTCGACTGATGTAAACCAATAAATAAATATGCTAAAGATATTAATAAGAACTAAAAAATATACGTACTATTGAATAATTTATCTTCGTGGATCGATTACCGTACCTTCCGCCTCTCCTGTTTCCTTAAATATGTCGACAAATAACGATTAGTGGATCATTCACAATATTATACATATTTAATTTATCAAAATGTTCGAGTAAATATAATGAAAAGCGAATTCTAAGAACTGCTATAATCGTTATAATTTCTCAAGAAAAATAATTAATGAAATAGAAAACTATCGTGAGTTAAATTTAAGAACAATTCACGTAAGCGAAAAAAGTCGCAGGGGTTACATCAAAGTGTTAGTCATAAATAAAAGTATGTACAATATAACTATATAAATACAGCTTTAATATAATATAAGTTTCAATTTTTAAACTATAGATATGAAGTATATTCTGTAGTTAAAAATAAATATATTTCTTATGTTATAGTTCTTATGTTAACATAAAAATAAATTAAATAGACGCTTCAAGAGTATTAATTAATATATTCAGAATTCAGTAAAATATAACTGTATTTATAAAGCTATACTGTATAAGTAATTTTTACAACTATAAATTTTCGATTGTTGAAGGTAATCGCAAATGAAACTATAGTCTTCCTATGCTTACGGCATTTCAAAAACTCCAAATTTTTCCATTAAAATCAAATCAATTAAAAGTCATGTGAAGTTCCGGAAGAATGAAAATAAAATCGATAACGATTCTTTTTTAATTTAATGGAAAAATTTGAATACTATATATAAGGATGAATAAAAATGTAAAACAAAATAATTATACTTCTGTACGTATACCAATATTTAGTATGCGTTTGATAGTTGGATTTATAAGAAAAAAGAAATATAAACGGAGTACCATGTTCATGCTGAGAGAAAAGTACTGACGATATAAGAGCAGATATAAATAACTTAATTTATATGAGATCGTAAGAGAAAAGTAGGAAATGGACTTTGTTGTATATTGATACGTGTGTGCACGTTTATATTGTACAGCTGTTAATATGTTTTCCTACATTGCGCTCAAACACATTTTTCACATAATTTAAAATTTTTAAATAATTTTCAATAATTTAAATTTATTTAATTGAACGTAATATTGATAGAACTACTATTGCTTTATTGAAAAATATATAAATATACTAAAAAACGAAATTCGTTATTTATTAATCACTTTTTTATTCCTGAATTAAGATAAAATTAATAAAATGTACTTGCATTTTCTAAATAAATAAAATTATGATCTTAATATTATTATTATATTTACTTATTTAAAAATAATTAATTGTCTCAATTTATAGATTAAATGAGATTATTTTTGCTATTTTACTATTACTTTATTATTTCATCGTTAACGTAGAAATGTATAAAAATAATGAACTACTTGGCAGGTTTTTTTATTCGTAAGAAATTGCATAAATAAACAATTTTTTTTTTAATTTTAAATTGAATTCATAAAACAATTAAATATTTTATTCATTTAATTTATATAATATATTGATTGAATTTATATTACAATCACTTAATAAAAGTTTTAAATCATTTTACAAAACAGAAAATTAAAAAAATGATCGCTTTTTACTATAATATCAAGCAATTTGTATTGTTGAAATGTAGTATCAATTGTGACTTTAAACTAAAAAATGCACGACTAATATTAATTATTCGTGTTATTTATGATAAATCCATAATATACCGACGGACGGTAAAATTTAAGTGAGTGACGTCAACTAACTAAGCGATCGAAGTTGAGCTTGAGACACGCCTTGATACTTAGCAATAGCATCGAGTTGTTCACGTCTGTCATCAACGAGCTTTTCAGATTATCATTATCCTGTGCATCTGTAGCATACTCACTCAGGTATTTCTTTTTTATTAAAAAGTTGCCCCAAGTTTACTTGTATTAGACTAGTCATGAAGTAAGTTACGATATTTAAGCATGTTAAAGTGCGATATACTAAACAGCTAGATATTGATAAAAATAGAAGTAACCCCGAAGCAGGAATAGATTCAATATGTGCTGCTGTATTAAAATTCGTATTCCAGAAGAGTTTTTGTCTGGGAATACAAATTGTACGCGATATCGTGGGTGATATGAATACTCGCGTATTGTACATACTGAATAATAAAAAAATTTTTTTGACAGTCTCCAAATAGAAATTATACAATTTTAAGTATATTAACGAAGCGTTAGCTTTAGAATTGAAATTATAAAGCCTCTGTATTAATAAAATTTAATAAACTACAAACAGAAAAGTAGTTTCAAAATAAAAATACGAAATATATTATTGCTTCAATTTATACATTACCTATAAACTAATAATTAACTCTATTTCTTGTAGTTTTCCTGTTATCGTGCGTAAAATAATTTGGTGATAAGCATGCGTTTGTTTATTTATCACTTTTCTATACGTTGAGAGAAAAACATGTAGAGATGTACATGGTTAGCACGCGTATAGATGCGCGCATTTTATTTATTCATATCTTTATATTTTTTTAGTACAGTACTAAATAAATTTAATGATTTTCATATATAAGTATTATACTTATAAATCATATACGCTGTCTTAACTTTGTAACATCAGACAGAAGCTTCATACATCACCGAGTATATCACAAGATGCATTTTACGCTTTCTATTTCTTTTTAATAAATTTGAATAATAAACAATTGAGTTATGGTTTTCCATATAATCATACAAAACCTTATTGCTTTATAATCTTTCATAATTATTAAAGATATCACAGAGTTATCAGTTTTTCCACAATATTTAAGGGAAATTAGTCTACGATATTTGTATACTATTAGATTTTGAATAATATAACATGCTCATATTTACTTGAAATATATTGTACTTAGATTTGACTCCAAATTTATACATCAGTTTTAGTATAAGTATGGCAAAATACTTCTTTTTCATTTCTAGTCTAAGACTCATTTTCAAAATATTACACTAATGTTTAATTAAATCATTCCATCCGTATGTAACATATTGAATTTTTTGCAGTATAAGTTCTTTTATATCAATTTTGATGAACTTTAAGTTTTAATAACAGAATTTTCAAATCTTTACCTTTTACTGCTATATTTACTATTACTAATGATTACAATAATGATTATTATACAGAAAAAAGGAACATACAATTATGAATTATTTGAATATATTTGGACCGAAAATCTATACCGCACTCAAGCACATAGAGCATAATATTTGTGTACGATATATTACATGTTTTAGGCGCGAATCACTAAACATTAAAAGTTAAATTTATAAATTCTAAATTTATTATTAAAATGATATTACTAGATTATTAAAGTTTGTTTTTGAAAAAACAAAGTAATGCTTAGATGTAAAATTTTAAGAATTATAAGTAAAGTATAAATTAAGTTTAAAAAGGGAAAACATATACATATTTTCTTTGATTATAATTACTGTATATATGTATTATTTTATTATGTCCATTTCAGGGAGTGCTGTTATTATTTTACAATTTTAGAACGAGTTTTGGAGTCATTCAGGTTTTTAAAATCTTCGAGGTTTCTCAAAAATGGCAATAGTAGAAGAGCCTCTGACACTTGAAAGAGGTAAAGTATACAATATTAATTTAACATTGATACTCTACTTAATAATCATATAATATTAATGTTAAAAAATTATAGTTAAATTATGTTAAAATGACTTGCAGATAACTACAGAAAACAATGTATGGTTTAAAAGTGGGTTCAATATATGCGATTAAAATAATAGCTTCAATTCAATTAATAGTAGCTTCAACACAAATAAAGTAGAAAGATAAACAACAAATATATGTATAAATACATCAATTTTATTTTGCAATTAATATTTATAATCTTCAAAATTATACATTATCATTATAAAATCTATGCCTGACTAAATAACGATCTCTTCTACTTAATTTTATTCATTGTATTAAATATTATTTTACTCTGTTAAAAAATATGTTTACTTTTTACATTAAATTCTTTATCAACTATTATTTATTTATGTCCTGAATAAATTAAAAAAATATTATATTATACTATATTATAATTATAATAATTATATACATTCGAAAATAATTATTTTTTCAGACGTTAAAAGATCTATTGAATTGCTGGATAAATTACAGAAAAGTAAGAAATATAATTTAGTTTTTCAAATTTTTTATTAATAATTAATATTTAACTTTTATAATTTAAATTATTATCGAGAACTATTTAACACTTGCAGGTGGTGAGATTCCAGCGACAAAACTAGCTGCCTTACAAAAAGTCCTCCAGAGCGATTTCTTAAATGCAATTCGTGAAGTCTACGAGCACATTTATGACACCGTTGATGTCCAGGTCAGTTTCATGAGAATACATGACATCCATATTTCTTTATCACTAAATGTTTGAAGCTTCTTTTCAATCTTTTAACTTTAGCAGGGATCACAGGATGTGCGAGCGTCGGCAACGGCGAAGGCGACGGTAGCAGCCTTCGCTGCGAGTGAAGGTCATGCACATCCGCGAGTAGTCGAGTTGCCTAAGACGGAGGAAGGCCTAGGATTCAATGTCATGGGTGGAAGAGAGCAAAACTCACCAATCTATATATCTAGGATTATACCTGGGGGCGTAGCTGACAGACACGGAGGCCTCAAACGTGGCGATCAACTTCTGTCCGTGAACGGAGTGGTAGGTTCCTCTATCTGCATGCACTAGAGTTTCCTTTTTCACTTAAATCGAAGACTATTTTAATTTAATAAGTAAATAAATTAGTGATAATATGAATTATTAGTTCTCTTGTACTTCTATCTTTTTTTATTCAAACACATAAAAATTTACTTAAAATGAATCAAACATACTTGAATCGTATAATATTACAATAGCTTCATAGTTATTTTAATGTATATAAGATCAATTAAGATAACATTAAATATTGTTATTTTAATTTTAATATTATATGCATATCTTCAATATCGAAATTGTCCATGAATAGAAATAAGTAATGAATTTGACAGATCAATCTACAAATTGCTTTGCAGATGCAATTGAAAAATATATTTTTGTCTGCAAAAATAATATGTACTTCACATTAAAAGATATTTTTTTTTATTTTTGAAGTAAATATTATTTGAAATTTAATAAGTATTATGTGAGTAAACGTTAATTAGTTTCGTATATGTTAAGAATATAAATCTTTTTAGTGTGTAGAAGGAGAAAATCACGAGAGAGCGGTTGAGCTATTGAAGCAGGCACAGAACTCTGTCAAGTTAGTTGTACGTTACACTCCACGAGTCCTCGAGGAAATGGAAATGCGTTTCGACAAGCAAAGGACAGCCCGTAGACGGTCGCATGTACCTTAAAACATTGCTCTTATGTCATCGAGATTTAGTAGTTGTGGAATCCGTACCTATTGTCGTGATTCAAACAGATCTATAGACTGTCAACCATCGTTGCACACCTCGTATCGTAGACCTACCTTTCACCTTTCTAGATTTGTCGTTTAAGCTCTCCAAACAATGTTGTCGCAAGTCATAAGAGGGCCGATTGAAGTTGTTAAGATTCTTACATTGAGATGCTATACATCTCTGAAGGATAATACATTGGACCAAATTATTGTTACTTTGATCTATATATGTTGTGTAAATTTTAAGACTCTTTTTAATGCAGTTATACGTTTATTAGAAATTATGATTCAAATCAATAGTCTTATTACTGGAACAGAGTGAGTTGTTAATAACAGTAATTATATTATCGACTTTATTATACTTAAGTATATGTTGAGGTTTAATTATGTCATCTATATCGCCACAAAAATCAAAAATTAAAAAATGTAAAATATCAATAAAATTGAAAAAAATATATACCAATCTTTGTTAATTAAAAAAATAATAGTCATAATAGTAAAATAGTAAAATTAAAATTATATTTTATTGTAAAACTTTTTATTTTTTAACTTGCTTGATATACTTTTTAAGAACAGTTTTTAGTCTCTTACTTTAACAATAATAACTATATTATAAATTATAATTAATTATTGTACAAAATACTAATAATTCTATGCATCATAAATAAAACATCTTAAAGGGTGAGTATTGAAAAACTACTTTAAACTTTGCTTTAATAATTAAAATGATTAAATATTAATTGTCTTTTTGCATTCATATTATATGTATCTTTTTATTTTCTTTTTTATTTATTTCAATTTTATGATTTGTATAATTAAAAATTATAAGTATCGGCATATCTCGAGTCTTAATAAAGTCAGTCTTTATGAATAATAGGTGTTGATAAATGTATGGTTTTTTTTAGATTTTTTTGACTTATGTATAAGGCATTTAACATCATATTCAATACTATGATAACTTACTTCGATATGACTTATGAAATTCGTGAAAAATCTATGTAGATGGTACAAAAACCTTTTGCTCGAAGTTTTTAACGTTTTTATTAAATCGTATATAATACCAGAATGATTTATAAGTACAGCTACTATAGATTCATATACTATATATACAAATTTATTTTAGCACCATACATTACACTACAAGCAGTATTATAGTTAATATTAATAATTAAATAATAATAATACTATTAATATTATTATTATTGAGATATATTATTATTAATGTTGATAAATAAATGTTTTGTATTGTTTTATTTATAAGTTTATTATAATTAATCTCAAAACTTTTCATATAATTATATTAAACAATATTCGTCATGGACATCATTTTATTATTATCTTATATTATTATCTTCTTATTATTTAATTAAAACTTTGAATGTTGTATTGAGAATGTTTAGCAGATACATCAAAGTTGTATTATGGCAATACTCATCTATAAGATATTAACAATAAGTAAGTATAATACATTTCATCTGTACATTGAGTTTCAAAAGGGAATTCTTAAATCGTTTTACAAAAAAGTAATGATTTTGTTAGGATACATTGTTATACTAAATAGAAAAATATTTTGGTGCCTCAAATCGATCTAGTTCCAAGACATTATGTTATTATTAGAAATTCGAAATTAATTTCTGAAAAACAGCTGGAAAAAACGATATAGTTGAATGAGACCAATAAATATAACGCATGTATAATGTTAATAAAATATGTAGCAGGCACCAAAGCGCGCACTATATATTCACCAACAACATTCGATGAATGAGCCTGGAGCCGCGCAAGGAACATATATAATCAACTAATTGTTCTCTAACGCTTGCTTGCATTATTTGGTATTTGCCGGACATGTTACTAGTGTAGAGGTATGTTTGACCACGAAAATTGTTTATATTAATACCGACTTCTACTAACGAAAGATGAAACAGTGCCACTTTGTCATTGTTTGACAAATCAAGGGTCAAACCTACTTTTTAGACAAAAATTTTCAACCTGATTTTTAAATATGTTTAAAAATTGCTATATGTATTATTTCATACATATACATATTATTTATATTATTAAATACATATTATTTTCAATGAGAAAAACTCATGAAAACTCATTATATACTTATAGTGACTTTTATTGGATCATTAATAGATGCAAGATAACAATATATTAAACTTACAATTATGTTCGTAAATGAGAAATAAATATATTTTAGTTTTAAATAATAATAAAACAATTAATTATTATAATATCAATAAGTAATTCAATTTAAAAAAGATCATTTCTTTACATTAATAAATACTTTATGATTATTTATAATAGTTTAGTTATATAATTATTAAATTTTTTCATTAAAAAGTATGTTGTTGCATTAAAATATCAATAGTTTTTACAAAATAACAATTTTATTATTAGAAGTTAATACTTTTTAAAATAGGATAGGTTTTGTTAAAAGTAAAATTAAGTAAATAAACCAGAATTTATATATGTGTATATTCTCAATATTTAAAATTAAATTATATAATTTATTAACGATAATGAAAATGAAGTTTATAATTTGTGAAATATGAAAAAAAAAATTACTACGGAATTATAACGTTTATTAATAAATTGGTATTTATTGGAACATTATAGTTGTCATTTTATTTAAAATATTAATATTTATAAATAAAATCGTTAAATCCTATAACTGAATAAAAACTCATTCTCAAAAAATATAGAAACACCGAGCATTATAACTTAATTATATTCTATTTTCGTTATGGAATAAGTAAAGCATTGAATTCCTGAAGTATGCGAATAGTACAGTCAAATAATTTGATTCTTTCAATGAATTAGACATGAATATTTAATTTAAAAAATTCAAAGGTTGCGCATATTTGCATAACAGCCAATAGGCAGGCAGTACTGCTAGTCTGACTGGTCTGACGCCTCTCTTCTACTCTTTACCACTTTACGACTAGAAATCCAACTGTAGACTGTAGAGCAGAGTTACAGACTATAGTCGACACAAGCGCCCCCTGAGATTGACATACCCCTCGATAATAATCGTATACTGGCCGAACACCGCTGAGTTGGGGACTGGTTAAAACTGCACAGCTAGCCAGCAGAAGCCGAACAGTTAACAGTGATCAACAGAACCTTTATGGGCAGCTATCAGCTATAGACTAATATCCTCTAGGAGTATTGTGTGCCTGTGTGACGCTCAACTACCAATTTCTCAAGTGTGTGAGGCCAGGAACGGCGAGTCGGCGACTGCACCGGTCGAGCAGTACATCACGGTATGCTCACTGTGCTATTGACGCTAGGTGTTGGTGATGCTAGTGAGGGCTAGTGACTAATGAGCAGCAGCCAACAGATAACGCGAGTACTGAAGAGTGGAGAAATGGAGAAGAGGTAGAAAACTGCAAGAGGAGAGCAGCGACTAGTGAAGGCTAGTAAACTGCAGCACTACAGTCCAATACTCCAATATGGCCCAATAGTGGAAGAGCGCAGCCATCGCCAACCCGCGCGTGCTGGCATGTATGCCGAGCTGTGAGGAACCGCGAGTTAGGCACGGGCGAAGGGGGCGGAAGAGGTAAGGCAGCAGACCCTAATCGAAGTGGAATCCAGGGGAATCGCGATCGCGAGCAGTTGTCAAGTGGCTCCGCGGCGGTGCATCAGTGGTCTCCTGGCGTCGAAGTCATCGACGGGAGCGAGGACTCGGCAATAGCGAGGCTTCCCCGTAGAATGCGTCTGACCGTGGGCAGTAGGCGCGACCCGCAGCCAGCGGAGGCGGCGCGGGCCCAGGGCGTCGCGAGCGCACCGGGGCTAGACCGCACGTCCGCCTAGGCTCCGGGGATGAGCTGCGGCCAGCGGACGACGCTACATCGAGACTAGAGGGACGCGCCCCAGCAGGACAGTGCGGCCACGAGAAAGGGAAGGCAGCGCTGAGCGGAGGACATCTGCTCTCGAGCGCCCACAAAATGGCTTCGGGCGATAACGTTGACGTGATCGAGGTGGTCGAGACCAACATCGGCGACTCGGCTAACGACAGCGGAGACCACGACCCTGACGACTCGGCCGACGAAGATCGTGAGTCTGCATAACTTAAACCCCACCCCTTCGGTGATAGATCCGCGAAAGCTACCCTGGCTCTAGGGTTACCTAGTGCACCCGACGCGCTGCGCCCTGTTTGGGGGAGTGATCCTACACCCGATTCAACATAACCTCTTTAAGGGAGATGCTCCAACCGTGCAGGAGCTCTCCTCTGAACCTTCGAGGTACAAGTAGGCCACATAACGCACACCGCCCCATTTTGAAATGCCTCCGCCTAAAGAAAATCGCACACTCATTCACTTTCGCTTTTGACTTGTGACTCTTCTTCATATTTTCAGTCTACTGCTTTTATTGCTTTTTCTTTATGATATTTTCTCAATTCCTGAAGAATTTCTTCTATTGCAAAATTTTTTAATTCGTGTTCTATCCTTTAGATCTTTGTATATCTCTTTGTATCGTAACAGCCTTAGCAAAAACAAGAAACTCTAGGAAAAGATAACAAAACACTTGATTCTGACATAGTTGTGATTAAGGGGTAAAGTAAAAAGAAAATACAAAGAAGATACAAAGTTGTAAAGAGATTGTTCATCATATCGCTTGTGCCCAAAACACCGTGTGCCAAAGAGGCTCTCAGTTTGACGTCATAAAATCGACACGCGATGCGAAGAGATGCAAATATTTATGCGACTGTTAGAGTTAATGTTTGACAGTTATTCACTGTCATATCAAGAAATCTTCAAATGTGACAAAACTGTTAATTTGATTTATTAGATACAATTTTGTTACTATATAAATACTATTAAATTAGCCATAAACATGAATTTTAGGTGTAGTTTTGCAATTTAAAATGTTTTAACCCTTTGTTCCAGATTTTTTAAAGAATTTTAAATCATTTGCACATTTTCTTCCTTTCAAAATAAATTATTATTTTAGTTTAATAATTAATCTCAAATTATAAATGTGTGAAAATTTTTGTTTTATTGTTGCAGATAAATCAACAGCTGGAGATAAATTTGCCGTTTTTGACGTAAGTAAAATTATTGACCAAATCATTGATTAAACTACTAGTTTATTTAATGAAAAAGTTTAATGGATTTAGGTATGACTAATAAATCTGATTAAAATTTGTTATACAATGATATATCTGCTAATAATTGATGACACAATATTTCATGATACATTTACTCTTCTTATGTGATGCATTATACTCAACTATTAATATATTATTAAAATATTATTCTGCAAAAAAATTTGATGATAAAATTTTAATTTATAATATTTTTTGTCATGGAAATATTTATTATTTCATAATTAATGATTCATTGGTAATCATACAAATACTTTGTAAATATAAATTGCATAAATTTTCATTCGATAATTTTACATAGATTCACTGCAATGTCCTTCATATTTAATAATCTAAAAAATTTATTTTGAAACTATATCATTCAACAAATCTTTAAAAAACATTACATTATTAATGACTGTTTAATCTAATTTCTATAACCAAATATAAGTATCAATAGCTACTATTCTTTATTTATCAAGCTAATTCTGATTTCATAGCCTGTTTGACTATCATAATATAACAAATTATATATTAGATTAGCTCTTTCTGTATAAAAAAATATTGCTTTATCATTAACTTATGTTTTAGATAAAATTAAGTAAAATCTTACTTAGAATGAAGTTAATTCATGGTTAATTAATGAAATGTCTGTTTGTTTAATAATTTGATGATCTGTGATTAGAGTAGAATTATTTTTTTATCATAAAAATTTCTTAATTATAATGTATTTTTCATAACAAACATTTGATTATACATTGACTTTGATTTATTTAAAATCAATTGTAATTCTAAAATGTATAGATTAAACATTCACTTAAATTCAAATATTTTTTGTCTACAATAAAATCAAAATTGTTTGCATTATCAGTTTTGAACTAAAAATGTATTAGAAACAAAAGTACTATATTAATATTATGAATCACAACATAAATAATTAAAATATATTTTTTACAGGGCTCTATAGCTCAACATGGCAGTGCTGGACCAAAATCATCAATGGGTGTGTCAAGGAATAAATCTGAACGAGAAAAGAAGATTGGTCATCGCCGAGTTGGAGTTGGTGGTGAAATCACATACAAAAAGGTAATATCTGAAATTAAATGATTGAATACTATATTACTTAAAAATAAATTTAAGCCTTTCAAATATTGTATACACATAATATTAATTAATGTGCATTTATTAGTACTTAGTACAAAATAATGTAATATGTAAATCTTAATACAATACTAATTGTATATATATGCCTTGATCTATTTTATTCTTATTTATTTTCTAGATTCAAACCACACAAATTATGGGATCTATTCAGTTGGGTATACAGCATGCAATTGGAGGTCTTGCAAGTAAACCTGAAAGAGATTTGCTTATGCAGGATTTTATGACAGTCGAAACAACAAATTTTCCAAGTGAAGGGTCAAATCATACACCGGCCCATCACTTTTCTGAGTTTAAGTTTAAAAATTATGCACCAATTGCATTTCGTTATTTTAGGGATTTATTTGGTATCCAGCCAGATGACTTTTTGGTTAGTTTTTTAAATTATTCTATACTGACTCCTGTTATATTATTTGAATTCTACAATAAAATTTGTTTTACAGATGTCCATGTGTAGTGCACCGTTGCGTGAATTATCAAATCCTGGTGCAAGTGGAAGTATTTTTTATTTAACAGAGGATGATGAATTCATTATTAAAACTGTGCAACATAAGGAAGGCGAATTTTTACAGACACTGTTACCTGGTTACTATATGGTATGTGACTATAAATCAATTATTAAAATATATTAAAATATATAATTATTTCATGATTTCAATACCAATATGTTTATTTTAGAATCTGAACCAAAATCCAAGAACTTTGTTGCCTAAATTTTTTGGTTTATACTGCTACAGATGTAATAGTAAAAATGTTCGACTTGTTGCCATGAATAATCTTTTGCCATCCACGGTTAAACTACATCAAAAGTATGATTTAAAAGGATCAACATATAAAAGAAAAGTATGTTATTTTATACAAATTGTATTACAATAATAATTATAATCATAGTCATAATTATGGGGCTGCAGGCTGACCCTAAAAGAAAAGATGGTATCTCAGGTTCTAAAGTAATAATAACAATCTCTTTTATAGGCATCTAAGTCAGAGAGATCTAAACGCTCCCCAACATATAAAGATTTGGATTTCATGGAGCATCATCCAGAAGGAATTTTTTTAGAATCGGATACATTTAATGCCCTAGTTAAAACTATTCAACGAGATTGTAGAGTTTTAGAAAGTTTCAAAATAATGGATTATTCATTATTACTTGGAATTCATAATCTTGATCAAGCTGCTAGAGAAAAAACTGTAAGTTATTTTTAATTATTTTAAATATTTTATGATATTGAAAAATTACTAGCTACTTAAGTATCTAATAATAATCGCATATAAACTTAAAGGATCAAAGATTGTCAACGAGTGCAGAGGAAGAAGTAGGAGAGTCATGCACTGATAGTGCCACATTTACACAGGCTGAAAGGGAAAGAGAAAGAGAAGATAGAATAGGAGCTGCTGCTCTAAACAGATCTCGTAGTATAAATCGACAAAGGCTGGTAGCTCATAGTACAGCTATGGAAAGTATTCAAGCTGAAAGTGAACCTATTGATGAAGAAGATGATGTGCCGTGAGTATTTACCTAAATTCAATATCTACCTTTTCCTTGTTATAATAAATATTTGTTAAACTATTCGGTACATGATGATTACTAAATTAAAAATAATTATTGACGATTTTTACTAAAGTTGATAATATTTCTTAATAAACGCCTGTTTCTAGCAGTCCGGGTGGTATTCCAGCAAGAAATGCACGTGGGGAGCGACTTCTTCTTTTTATTGGTATCATTGATATTCTTCAAAGCTACAGACTGAAGAAAAAACTTGAACATACGTGGAAGTCGATGATTCACGATGGTGTAAGTATTGTTGTTATTACAATTACGCAAAAATAAAATGATTTGTGGAAATTGGCGAAAATTCAACTATATAGTATATTAAGTTGTTACTTTTTCTCTGTATAGGATACAGTATCTGTGCATCGACCTGGTTTTTATGCTGAGCGCTTCCAGAGCTTTATGGCAAAAACTGTCTTTAAGAAGATACCTTCACGTAAGTACCATCCGAATCAGCCATTAGTAGCACACTTGACTTCAATGCTAGTACTCAACAAAGCCCATTCCTAACAATCTTCCACGACCATTACTACACAAGTGTCTATAACATTGTGATGGTATCTTCATTGAGTCATAGAACATAATTTATTTCTTACAATCATAAGAAATCAGTAAAAAAAATATAAATATGATTATTAAGAATTAATAATGTATTTTAACATGAATTAGCTAAGTAATGTAGCCAGTGAAGAAGTTCATCGCGAGTCAGTATATATTAGGTAATATGTAACTTGTATTAAAAGCAGATTGAATGACATTCTGTAAATTGTAAACTGCGTGCTCAAGATATATTTTTTAACATTATTTGCATTGTTGTTAATATGCCGCGATTAATCTGTGATTGATTCAAATACTTTTCTAATAAATAGGTTTTTTCTTAAAAATCTAATGAAAGTAATAAATTAGATGAATAAATAAATTTTTCTTTAATTATAAAAGATTAAAAGGAATACAATAAAAAAAAATTTTTTAATAAAATTCTGTGAACTATATGCTATGTACATATTCATAATTAATATTTACTATCAATACGACTGCATTTTATATGCAAAGAAAAAATTACTCAGATATCTATAAGAAATTAGCTAGGAAAACTATTTCTATCTGATACTTGATCATTTTTTTAATTCATTTCTATTTAAAAAAAATTTAATTATAAAATAAGTATTACAAAATAGTTAAGTAAGTCAATTGACTGCAAAAAGTAATACAAAATCTTTAATTTAAGTCACGTGCCCTATTAAATCATGTGTCTAGTTTATTACTATGCAACAATATTTTCTCACAAGTTTCAATCTTAAGTTAGAGTTATTTATATTTAACTTTTGTATTTTTTTACTTTTATTACTAATTACGTGATACATATAACAAATTATATAATTTTTATAACATATTTTCATATCTCCATAAATTTATTTTTTACGCAATTGATAAGTAAAACGGATAATTGTACAAAGAGTGGTGTCCATGAGAATAGCTGAGTATTTTGTACAATGATGGATACTTTGCATTTATCCATATTAATGATAACTCAATTATATAAATTAATGCAATTAAAGACTTGTCAATTTTACAAAACTTACGAAACAAGATCTTTCCATTTGTAATAGTAATAACTAATTAACTTTGATTCAAAGCTTTTTTATATGTTAAATATTAAGTGATAGTACAAAAATGTTGTATATATAATTGCTTTCTGTACAATTACTCTTACATTCAAAGTAGAAAGTAATATCAATAAATTATAATACTTCGTTTATACTAAAAATTAAATTATTTATTAAATAATCCAAATATCAATTTGTGCTGATCTTAAGAAAAACTGAAAAATAATATTTTCTAAATGATTTGTTCATTAAATTGCATTTTCATGTTCTATTCATTTAGTAATTTATGGAAATTTAGTGAGAGACATTAAATCTCTCATTATTTCAAATGATTCATTTTATAGTTACTACAAATTCATCTGCTGTAAAGACATAATATATGATAAAAGGCCCTAATTAAAAATAGTAGCACTGGACTCATGCCTTCAATAAAACAGTACTACAAATTTTTTTAGATAAAATTAATGCAGTAAATATTAAATGAGCTCTGCAAAATGCATGTTTTTAGGGCTATAAAATAAAAAGTGGTTAATATGTATTTAAATATAATTTAAGAATTAAAAGTTTTTAAAATCGATGAGGTACTGTATTTTCATCAATGAATTGATTATTTATTAGTTCAATGATATGGTCAAAGGCACTTATTGCTAATAAGAATAAATTCAATTACAAAATCACAAATCTAAATCTCTGAATTTATTTTTTTTATCATCGACATTAGAATGTAATTAGCTATAAATAATTTACAAATATTTCTAAAGATAGAAATTATGAGGAAAATAAAGTGTTTAACAAATTTCATGCTTAATGCTCAATCTTTCATAAACATTGTAAGCTTTGATTTTCAAAAATTAATGAATGTAGATTAATAGTTTAATTATATGAAGTAAATTTTCGATGAAATTAGTTTTTGGTAAAAAATTATTACTAAAGCTCAATGAAGAAAAACTGAATTATTTTATATTATGAAGCATACTTCCATCGAAATATTTGCAGGTAAATATATTAATATTAGTATTAGCAGATGAAGCAGATATAAAGTATATTTTTTGATTAAAAATTGTGAAAATATTCAGCTATTTAAAAACAATGTGGGCACCAATGTACATACTGATATTTTTCAATAAACGTTTGCTCTGTTAAAGAACTTACATTTCATTTTATACCAGACCTGTCTCCAACATGCAGACACACTGAAACCAATACTCAATCTATGTCTGAATTAAAAAAAGCAATGTGTTGTATTTCATATTTATAACAAACACAAAAAGATTAGATAAATTGATTAAAGAAATAATTTGTTATTGAATGATAAAAATCAATTTGGTTAGAATTTTTTGCAGACTTTTAACTCTAAAATAAATTTTTATTAAAGATGTTAATAGTCATTGTCCGGTTTATTGTATTTTAAAATTATTTAAAACAACGAATAATGATGCAGTATACATAAATGTATGTAGATTTTATAGAATGCATTCGCTCTACTTTTTTATATAATTATAAACGTACACAATCCTTGTTACATCTTGATGTATCTCTACATCGATGTTTCTATTTTTATATTTATATTTTTTCTTGTACTTTGACGTAATGTATACGCGTAACTGACCATTGTACACAATATTTCTACACAAGTACTCGTATTCACTTAAGTCTTATAGTGTATTTGACATTTATACATACTTATATATAGACATATTTGGAACTTGCGACATAATGTTGAGTACTGAGTTGGTTAAATGTGATGTTTTTGTGTCCGTGCACTTCTATTTCTTGTTCGACCCCCTGAATCCGACCTGCCAAACCGACAATTGAACAAAAATCACAATTAAAACTACCATCCGCCGATTGTGGCCATGCAAATAAAGTGGACCTGCCCGAGATTAAGGGGAATCATCGCAAATTCCGTAACCTCGTCACCAGCTACATAGGTAACTCTCCTCTTTCTCTGTCTGTCTGTCTGTCTGTTTGTCTAATCCATCTTGTTGCTCCGTGTCTCTGCAAGGATTTTGTTGTCTCAACTATTTTTTAACATTATTAGATATTACATAGTACATTCTGCTTGTCATTTTTTTAACAATATTGCCTTCATATTGTACACCTATTTATGCACAAGTTGATGATGTTAATTTCTTGAGTGCATTTTCATTATTATTTTCTTTTTTGATTAAGCATGAAAACTGATACTACAGGAGCTACTTTTTATACAAATGATTTAATATAAGTGTAATTTTACTTAAGTTTTAGATTATTAAATTTTAGATTTATGAAATATGTTTAAAAATATAAATAATTTACTACTTTTAATGTATATATTGTGAATACTAAGTCATAGTAAAATATTAAAAAAAAAATTTTAAATTGTATGCTAGACTTAAATTTTATTAATTCAAAAATCTACAATCTAATCTACAAAAAGAAGCACACCATACACAATTGAAACATATGTATAAATAATTAGTCACGTGGTATAGTTTCTTCTCATTATTTCATGGTTTTCATAGTTCTTTTTAATTAGCTTAAACAACCCTGATAGCAACAGTGAAGACCAAAATGCTCTCGATTTGAAAAATTTAGTTAGTTTTCAACATAGGGTCTCCAAAGATTCTTATCATATAATAAATATTCTAAAACAATTAAAAAAACTGATTATATTGTTATTAAATGTTAGAAAATATTTTTTAAGGAATATCAAAGATTTTAGTTCAATAAAATCTACTAGGAATGTCTAAACTAATTGTATTTCATTGTAATAGTTTTTAATAATTTTTATTTTAGTGTAAATATTAGTTTGATCTGATGTTATATGAAGAATTTCATTATGGACTAATATATTGTTTGATAATAATTTCTTAATATTTCTATTTTTAATTGATGATATAAAACAATAATTCAACATATAAATTTATGATTATATTATAATTATATTATATATAATTATAATTAGATATATGTAATGAAACAAAATTTTTAATATGTTATATCACTTAATAAGCAATAACAATGAAATTATTAACAATTAAAAATTAAAACTGATTGATATAACCTAAATTCTAGCAATTCTACTGGATTGATTGCCTTTTTTTAAAAATTGTATAGAATTAAAAATAAATTAATTTATTTATTATTTATCACAATAAATACATAAAGTATTGTGGCATTTGTAGATTGTAATTTTGACTACTTAATGTTTACCATGAAATGTAGTAATAAAATTTATTTGCAATTGTATAAGTAGATTCTCAGTTCTGGATCTACTGATGCTGTAGGGTGCTGGGTGAAATCATGGCTATGATGCTTCTAAATATATCTGTATATATAGAAGTTCCATCCAGTAGTGTATTAGCAGATACACAGTAGACATAGTTTCACCCTACACCCTACAAGAGTTGTTGTTAACACAGCATCAGAAAATTTCTACTAGCAACAATCATATTTAAAGGTTGTATATGTTTTGCTTATTATCAACTTTTTATTTTATTTTATCTTATATAAAACTTATTAAATGAATGTATACACGTGAAATATGTTTTTATATTTTATTAGAAAATGTTTTAATATATTTTATGGTTGCATGTGATCTTTTTTAATTTATACAATTATAAAACAAATTACAATAAAGTAATCAACGTAGGTTGTCTAAGAAAAACAATTCTTTAATATTTTTTAAATATCATATCTTTTGAACTTAGTATATGTACTAAAATATTTAAAAAATGTTTGTACTCATGTAAAAAAAAATATATATTTAAGTAAAAGAAACACTTAATTTTGTAGGAGCATTTGTGTAAAAAATAAAAGTTAATAAAAGATAAAAAACGAATAAATATATAAAAATTCGTAAGTCATTTGTATACATAATATTCTAACTACAAAAATTAATATACTAATAATGTTTTTTAGCATTTGCAAGTTTAATAAAAATGTTTATTACGTGACTTTACTGATGTGAAATTCCTCTTTATAAATGCACGAATTAGTTATTTTTCTTGGAGTATCTTAATACTGAATTTGGTTTGATGTATTATGTATATATAGTATGCTTAAACCCAACTGCGTAATCTTTAAAGTATTTGACTCTTCGGAGACAAAATCAGAAAAGTCAAAAAAACTGGGTCATGCTAAACATAATATCTACGAAATGAAGAGTTGCGATAAAGGTCTGTTATTGCATTGTAGTGTTATGTCCTAACTTTGGTTCAAGACGTAGTATTTTGCAAATTTAACTAAGTCTATAAAGATTGTAACTCTCATTAGAATTAACTAGTGTAAATTATAAGAGATTTTGAAATTAATAAGTGAGAGTTATTTGATATAGCTATCTAAATATATTTGTATTATTCGTATTAGACTTAGAAATTTGGAGTTAAATCCTCCGCATCTATTAGGGCATGATTCTCAAGTTTAAAAATCCCCAAAAGTCTTAAAGAGTTATTTCATGTTAGGACTATCTTCATTACCTTCCTATGAAATTATGGATACATTTTATTCATCTAATACGAATCATATAAACATATTTAGACGTCTACATCAAATAGCTAAATCATTTATTAATTTCAAATCTTTTATAATTCAACTCTAGTCGATTCTAAGTGAGAGCTAGAATCATTATACAGACCTAGTTAAATTCGCAAAATACTACGTCTTGAACGGATTATAATTTACAGTTTATCCCGGAAAATACATTTATTTCTGAAATAACTTTCTTATAAAGCGAATAAGTAAGAATCGATGTGAAAATGTAAACCTTTGGAATATTCGACTTTCATGTCATATTTCGAAATGTTTTCATAAGCATTAGTTTTTAAGTACATTCACTCAACAATTTCACGATACGTTCGGCACGTGACGTGAGAATAGAATTATGCACAAGCCGCGAGTGATTCCTTAAATGGCATGTCGAGTATCTACAATTCTTTTCATTTATTTTCATTACCCCTTCCTCATACTAATTTTAAAGTTTAACAAAAATACCAATTTGGAATCAACATGGTAAAGCAAGCAAATGAAAGCGTAGGTTGTTTAATCACTCTAATTCATTCTGTAAACCCAAGTAAATACTGCTTTTCAAGTTTTTTACTTTCAAATTATTGTTTGAATAATTACACACATTGAATATTATTTAACAATATATTCAATAACGAAATGCAGTATATTTTTTGATATTTTATGAAACTCAACGATCAATTTTAGGTTGATATTTAGTTTGATTCCTTTTTTTATCAACTTCTTATTTCTTTAGATCCATAATCAATCGATATTTTAAAAAATGTTCCAAACACAACCAGCTAGATCTGAACACTGAAGTTTCAACACTAGTTATGTATGAGACAGTAGCAAAGAAACATGAGTGATTTAACCAATCATAATTTATTATTATATGTACATAAGCAATTTTTGAAGTCTAAATTACTATCTACGTGGTTACAAAATATCTAAAACGAACAGTTAATCCTATAGATTAAATTACGATATCATCAATGATACAAAAATATGTTATTCTTCTAATGTAATTAAAAAATGTCTCTTGATTTATCTTTTAATTTTTTACATCTTTTCAGCTACGAGATTGTTTAAAAAACCCTCTCACGTGGATTGTCAAATTAGTTTTCAGTAGTTTTATATACATGTTACCATTTTTAAATTCATTTCTTTTTGGTGCGAACAGTGTATGTTATTTTGAATACAAAAGTCCTTTTCATTTTTCTATTAGTTGATATTATATGGAGTTATGTTTAGTACAATTATGAAAAAATGCAACAAATTGGAATCGTTTAAATTGCATCAATTAAAGTAGGCATAGATAAATAATTCTACGATTGGCAAATCATTAAAAAACGGATGCCAAGAAGATATTTTTATTTCATTAATTTTGGTAAAATCTTTTAATGTACTCATAAATATATTTTTACTAAACTATTAAAAAAAATTTCTAACATTCGCAACTACATTATAGCTTAAGTTTTTGTACAATATAGTCATTTAGTAAAACGATCAAGTATAGTTTCTTGCAGTCAAACTCACTAAATGAAAATATTATTTTTATAGCTCATAATGTAATATTCAGTTTTGAGAATATTTAATTAATATTCATAAATTATTGTTTATCTAATCCTTGAAAATAGTATTTCTTGTGGGTGCCTCAATACTCGGCAGTATAGCCAACAATTGACACTATTGCTCAGACTCCCTCGAGCAATGCCAGCACCTTTAAATACATTCTTTTTATATTCAGTAGTCATTCAAGTTGTCACACTTGCTCTGCCTAATTTGATCTTATTATTTTAAATTTGGTGCATTTTTTTATATTTTTAATTAAAATTAATTCCGTACGAAATCAATGAATTAAAATACGTTGTAGCAAAATGAAAATACATTGTGTTGATTCAAATAATTTTAATATTTTCAAGCGACTACGGTTTTAAAATGTATTTTATATGTCGTAATTATGATTTTTTTTCAAAATTGTGGCTTTGCTTCTGTGTTAAATGCAACATATAAACTACGTTTTAAAATATTATTGTTTGCCAACAAATATACAATGAATCACAGTAAAACTATTTCTCCTCATACTTAATACAAAATATTAATAATTATAAATTATCGCAATTTTTTTGCTATAAATCAAAGGCTGCACTAATAGCATTAAAAGTAAATTTTTCTAAACAATAACCATATTTTTGCCAATATCAATTGTATTTTGAAAAATTGATCAAGAAAATGTGTCAGTTTATTAAAAAAAATATTTGATAAGGCGAAAATTAAATTAGAATACAAGCTTTGCTCCAAAAAGGAAACCAATTTTGACTAAGTTTTATACTATCGATTTTGCATTAATACGAGCAATAAATATCTATTAATTATACGTGTACCGCAAGGGATAACAAATCAAAAATAAAACACAACACTACAGCAATTCGAATTTTATGTTACAGCACTGAAACACTCACCATCGAAGAGAAAAAGCATATCACGGCCACTAAGGCCACTCGAAGGTGACTTCGATTCGACAGGTAATACAAATTCCTTTTATATTGTTGTTCTTTTTATAAATACTGTGAAATCTATATCCTATTTATTTTATAATTGTTTAAAATGGTTATTTAATTTTAATAAACTCTTAAAATCGTATATGTTTATACTTCCAATAAAAAAGTGACATAATGCTTTTTGCAAACCACTGGAGCTATCATTGTTCTCTTTTGGTATTTTTTCTTTATTGTCACGTGTTCCTAATTCTAGGTATGCAGTTTAAATTACAATCTTAATTTATCTATAAAAAATAGTTTAATATATTTTTTTACAAAATTACCATTACTTATTTGAAATAAAACAGATACTTATTACTTTCATGAATAACATTTTTACTTTTTTTAATGTTGAGAATTTATACGAAAGTTAAGAATAACTAATGCAAACACTGGTAGAATTTAAATTAAATTTGCTAGTAAAATATGCCGAAAACATCTGGCTAGAATTTATCTAAGATTCTGAACTTTAAAATGCAAGATTACTACTTTCAACGTGACAGAGTGATAGATAGATCTATTGATTTTCGGTATGTATCTGTCCGGTAAAGAGCAATTTGTTATATTAGACCGAATAAGCTCGGGATAAGTCTGTTGTCTTATGTATATCCACTATATGTTTTCAATCCCTCAGAGTTATTTATTATAAACTCCTTTTATTTTCTACATGAACAACCTTAATTATTAAGTGACTGGTAATGGAGCATTTGAGGGAGCGCGATGTGAAAGGGGTTGATGTTAATTCAGTGTCCTTATAATCTGAGTCTTGATTTGAGCATGTACATTAGCATGTATGCATGCACGATTGCATATATTTGTATATCATTCATTCATATCAGATTTTAAACCATAGTTGAAAGCAGAATCCAGGCAAAACTGAACATTCAGGTTGGTATCATGGCGGAAACCAACTTTGATTCATACCAAAGAAAAGCATTTAATTAAAGATATACGTAATCCCTGGTAGAAAGTTCGACATAGAATATAGGCGAATGTCCATACTTATGACCACCACCGTGGGCATAATGATGATGACAAAAGGAATAAATGAAATAAACATAATCATAAAGGGGACAAATTATGTCGATGTTGTGCTGAACGTTAGACACATGACCAACATAAACCTAAAATACCTATAGGTAAATACTTAATACGTTTGTATGTTTATCTCTTTTTATGCAATTACATTTGTATTCGTATATAAATAATAACCATAAAAAGTAAAAATATAATGAAGTTTACTTTTGTTCGAACGTCTGTAGTTAATAAAAAAAAAGAAAATTTTAGCTTACTGAATTAAGTAAGATAATAGTTGGTAAATATTCTACATTGCAATGTTTAAAGTAAAATATCTTACATTTATATAGTTTTATCTAATATTTTATGATATATCTTATTTTTATAATATAGTATAGTCTATAGTAGTACTATAGAGGTATATTCTATATTCTCTGCTTCAGCATAACGTTGGGCATCAAATAGAGGGCTTTTCTGCCCATAATTATGTTGCTAGGGCGCCAGAATTATAAGCATAATAATGCTTATAATTCTGATGTCCATCCGGCATAACTCAGAATAATTACTGCCATTTTAGGCTCAACAATTCTACCAGGGATGTTTCTAGGTACAAAATAATTTATTGATCCAATTTTGTAGTTGAAAATCTCATGTATTGTTATCAAATTATACTACTTATTTAAGAGTTAAATGTGTTTGACATCTATTACCTAATACGAAAAGAAAAACCTGTAAATAATTATTAAGAATATTAGTAATTATTACAAAAATTGGGTAAATGGAAGATAATAAATTAGATAATAATGGATATAAAACTGGCATAGAAACAAGTTTTAAAACAAGTTATTACCTTATTTGTTATTATTAAAAAATATAGAAATCAAGTTGATGAAAAAAATGGAAATCGTAATTGAAAAAATATTACTATTTTAACTGAAATTTATAACCTAGTTTATAACCTATAATTTATATCTTTAAATTATGAGGTAGTTCAAGTTAAATTTTATTTTTTATTGCTTTCTTAACCATTGAGATAATCATGACTAATTTTTAACACCTCATAAATTCATAATATTAAAATAGCGTTTACTATCATATTTTAGGTCAATATTAGGTAATAAAGATAAATAAAAGAATTGCAGCATTTTATCAATAGTATGTGGATCCATGTAAAAAAATAGATTCACAAACTATTGTGTGGCATCTCCTACGATGATTCAGGTTATCACGATTTTTTAAATGAATAGTTATAAATTAGTAATAATAATAGATATAGATTTACCGAAGGCTTTTTTAACAGCACTTGCTACTATTCTAAAGTACACGAAAATAGAAACCAGATACTAATGAAATATGAGAATAAGGGAATATATCGGCAAAATATTAACTCAAATAAAAAGATGAATTAAGATTATTAAATTAATTGTACAATCAAATAATAAATTTAGCTAGTTATCATCGAATACCAATTGATGCTACGATATTTTCTACTATAAATTGATTATATTTAAAAAATATGACAATATTACAATCGTAATATGGGGAAAAAGTTAATAATTTATAAAAATTACGTTAGCCAAGCTGAAAAATGTTTTTGAAATCAATTGATTTTCACATAGCTAGATCTAATCAAAATGACCGAAAAATACAGCAAATTCTAGGTTAAACTAATAGACATAAAGATTATAAAATCGAAAGCTGTGGCTCAACAAGAGAACGATTTGCACATTGCATCCTGAGGATATAACCGGTTGTTTGCACATTGAGTAAGCGATGCTGTTGTTGTTCGGTAAACCATTAGTTTATCTTGCAGTAAATAAAAATTTACTATCGGTGAAAGTCTTACTGAGTTAAATAATTGAAACCTTAAATTTTCAGAATGTTAGTCTCATTACATAACTCAAAGCAACGAACCTAATCTAGAAATACACTGTATATTGTTGTACAAGGATAACTCGAATTTAAATATTTATACAATAATAATTTATTTTTCATTTGGAAATTGTAAATAATGGTAATTGCATGCTCTTATGCGGTGGTTTAGCGGTGACGGCAACCGGCAGTTCGGCTATGCATGCTACATCACCCACGAAGCTTGGTGAGTTTCGTGATTTCATCTAACTGTTGTGTTGTGTATTTGTATATCCGTATAAATATGCTTGAAAAAATATATTTATAAGTGCTTTCATACTTTATACATTGAGTTCGAAAAATATCTTGAAATATAGAAAAACGTTATTATTAGTCACAAAAACTAATGAGAAAATAAAAACGATTTTCTATGGATATAATGTAATATTTACAAAAGAATGTAGTTACGCAACAAGTTAAAAATAAGTTAATATTTCGGCAAAATATTAAATAAGAAACATTGTTTTAATACTTATTATTTGTCATTTTTATTCTAAATTAATAATTATTTCAAGAATATTTTACGAGTCTCTTACAAAAATTAGAACTATGCTTAAGTTTTTTAATGCATACCTAATAATAAATTTATTGATTGTCAAACAAATATTTTCTTCTAACAATTACAATTTATGTTCTTCTTTTTATAAATGAATAGATAGATAAAACTGAAGTATAAAATAACCTTATTATTTAAAGTAGCTCAATCGATTTTTTAGGTTCAGTTACCTATTTTTCTAATTTAAGAAATCAGACTAAATTACAAGTAATAACTTATAAAAGATACATGTTTTGTGGTATTGTTACAGACATTTGTACTATAATTTATTATATTAATAGATTAGTATTTTTTCATTTATTAGTAAATTATGAAAAAAGAATACCAAAAAGCATTGCTTATATGAAATTATCCATGAAAACTTTATTTCTTATCTGTTTTATTTGTTAAGACGCATTTTAATTTGATATAGTTATAACTAATGCAATCACATTGACCATGAATTATCCTAAATTGTATTTTCCTAATAACTACAACTTTTCAAATCGCAAATTAGTTTTGACATAATTGAAATTTAAATTATCATTGAAATGATTAGATATTTAGGGATACCCACCAAACACATTGAAATTTATTAAAATTTAAATATACAACCTGTCTATTAATTACTTGTCTCCGGCTATACCACAGGATAACTGAGACAATTCTTAACATTTTTCTTGACAATTGCGAGACTGTCAGATGCACTCCCGTAAAAATACAGGCGTTTAAAAAATGGTAAAAATCCATCCTCCGCGGCCGGAAAGGGCGGCCTCTCTCGCAGCAACGCAGCGAATGAGAGTAGATGAAACAGTCAATGGGAGAGAGTAGAGCGAAGCGGTCGAGGCCGCAGGATGAGCAACGAGCCTCACCCCGTCCTCCAGGCTTGGTCGCGGGGGCTAGATTTTTATCATTCTTTAAACGCCTGTATCTTCGCGGAGGTGCATCTGACAGTTTCGCAAACGTAAAGAAATATGTTTAGTATTGTCTCATCTATTCTGTGGTATAGCTGGAGGCAATTAATTAAAAGATAGGTTGTATATAATGGGTATACTTTAATGTGATTTACACAAAATGACTTAGTTTATAATTATATCACGAACAGCTTCAAAAACTGACTCTGTGGATGCTGTATTCTTTACAAAGTAATATTATAATATAGAAAACTTGATTTTTTAAATTGTAATATTTACAATTATTTTTTACACGATATTTTAAATTATATCTTTAATTTCATTTGACATTAATTATTGATTACTGCCGTAATTACTGATAAGATATTATTAAAAAACGTATTTTTTGTAAAAATATTAATAAAATTCTACGTAGTATCCTATCATTAATTAAGTGTTTAGGGGTAGTTTATGCTTATCATTGGTATGTCGTTCTCTTGAATCGATTGATAAATTTTCTTTTATAAGTGCTTAAAATGTAGATATTTAATGTGTAATAGGATGTAGCTTATTTTAATTAAATTTTAACTTTACGTTGTAAAAAAATTAATTTGTTTAAAAAGATATATCTAATCACCAAAGAATATATGAAGAGACGGGATTTATACCGAAATTTTTCAGAATAAATAACTTCCCAGCTTGTCCAATGTTCATTTAATATAGATAATTAATACTATCCATGTTTTCTGTTTTATAGAGGAATTTTCTCGGCAGTTTTAGTCGATTTAGTCGAAGCTTTAGTCGATTTCAAACTTCAGAGATCAATACTGAATTTTAAGTAGATAACGAATTCATATGCTGAAAGCTATAATATTGACATTTATACTTAGATATTAGGTTCAATCTTATTCGGAGTTATTGAGCAAGATTTTAATGATTACCTACCTTAAAAACTAATACTTAAGTAATTATTTATCAATATTAGTACAATAAATATGATATAAATATTTAGTTTAATTTATATATTGAATTTTCCTAAAGAATAGGCTTTTAATGAAAATTGTAATAGCTTAACATATTATTAAAGAATCTACATTTTATGCATTTCTTAAGCAAACTTCACGATCACGAAGGTTATCAGATCTCTTTAAAATATATCGATACTTACTGTATACGTCTATCTATTCATATAGTATCATATTATTAAGAAACGTTTTGTTTAACGCTAAGTCCACGAATACTAATAGTAGACTTATTGAAAATTGAAATTTATAAATGATTCGTAAATATAATTAGTATAAATCATAATTCATTTATTATTAATTTAAATAAACAAAAAAATGGAACGTTTAATCATTAGTTGTTATATTCAGTTTATTGTTTCAATTGTTAATACAGAACATAAGTATTAATGTACATATTGAACATATATACATATACATATAAATACTTTAATTAAATATAGAAATAGTTATTAAGTTTAAAAAACTGCTGTCAATTTATTGGAGTTAGGATTATTCGAAGGACATTTTTATTTTAAGTCTTATAAACAAATTAAATTCATTTTTTTATATATATCACAAATTCAAATGTTTTTCCTTACAAATCATTTTTATTGATTCAGTTCATTCTACTGCACATTCATAATCCTGTTTCTTACAATGTATAAAAATGTGTGAAATCTAATATTTTTAGATGACCCTTTCGCGATTTGTATTTAATATTAGGTAAAAAGCATTTCGAAAAACGTTATACTCATACAAATAATGAAATAGCAATAGTTTTTCATAATGATCGGTTATAATTTTTGTCGAAAAATTGAATCTTTTAGACATTAGTAATTTGAAATAAACTTTATATTTAATTTACTTAACGGATTGTTCAGCACTAAAATTTGAATCATAGCTATTTAATATGATGTTCTTATGTTTTAATTTATTTTTTGTGTGTAGGATTATTTTATTAGAGTCATATTTATAATATAAAAAATTCAAATTATAGAAAAGAGTGATAAAATCTTAATTTTTATTGTGTTTAAAATTAAATAAAATATAGAATTTCAAATTGGAAAAAAAAGGATATACGCATAAAATTGTTGTAAAATGGTTTGATTGTAGTTGAATAAGCGTACAAGATTTTTAGATTTCATTCAATCATCATTTTATTACATTTTGTAACATTTATTTATTACAAAGCATTTTTAATTCTAAGAGTAATGTGTTTTTTGTTATAAATATGTGTAAAGTTCATAGAGGAAATAAATACAAACTCTCTTAAAATGATGCGATAAATAGTGACTATTTTATGAAGAATTTTTCAATTTTCAATATATAAAGTCATTATTAGTGTAACTTATAATTGGTTATCGAGCGGTTAAAGATCGATGAACCGTGGCTCACATTCCCACTCCATGCGTCTGCTTCATACAGCGTCGACTTTGTTTTTGCTCTAATTTTCCCTCGCTCACATGGTAGCAGTGAGTCCAGAGGGCGCACCAAGGGCCATGATCATCTCCGCGAGCTCAGTGCCGATCGCCACCTCGACACCCGTGAATGTTCCCGCGGGTCCCACAAGCCCGCCGTCCCTCCAGAGCGGCCAAAAACAGCAGCAGCATTCCGAAACAGCAATGGTCCAGAATAAGCAGCAGAACAGTGGTGGTAGCGCCAGCGTTCAGTATCCAGCGGTTCTAAAGGGTGGCCTCAGGACAACGGCGGCCTCCCCGCCGAACCCGAACCTTGTACCCTCGGGGAAGGTACCGCCGCCGGTGCCGCCGCGAGGGAGCGTCTCCGCAAGGGGCAAGCCCGAGCAGCCCCCTAGCGGCTCCCGAGGTGATCACCGGAATCCGACCGAGAACCATTTGCATGCTGGCATGATGTGCCGAGAGATGCATGAACGTCAAGCGACCCCCGCGCGACAAGCGCCTCCGCGACCCCCCATTCCCCGCGGCTCCCCCGTACTCGCATCCACATCGGAGTGGCCACAGCTTGCTGAGGAGTTCATCAGCGTCGAATGCGTTAACGGGCAATACATCATCAAAACCAGTCCGTATCCCTTCCGGCCAGAAAGACGGAAGCCGAGAGCAGACGAGCGTAGCTCCTTCAGACCGTCCAGGCCTGCTCCTACAAAGGTCGTCAGCGGTTACACACCATCGGTCGACATGCCCAAGTTTACGTATTTCATCAATCCGACCGCTAACTCTGATCTAATGAATTGGAAGATGTCACGGAGAGATAAGAAGCATTCGGAAACTTACACCGAGCGGATGCGCCGCACCCAAGAGCAGATGCGAATCCTCCAGGAGAGGCAGGCCTCTATGGAGGCCGAGAGAATAAGGGTCGTTACGCACCAACCAAGGCCTACGAACACGAGGAGTCTGACGAACAGCAAAAGTTCCCAGTGTTCCGACTACTTTAGGAACATGGATGTGCAGTACCGGCAGTGACTGAACGAGACTCCAGGAGGACTGCAATCTTACATCCGCTCCTACAACCCCTTTACCCTGTATGGCTAGCGAACGTCTGGTGCCCCTCCGATTTAACCCCACTTTCCCTAAATAGAAATATGCAAATTGCTTTTTACTAGGGAACCGTTTTTAGTGTCAAGTGAATCAGTTTTCTCAAAAGCAAGTGTGTTCGTTTTCCCTTTAGGTCCGTAGCTTGACTTAACGTTGTGTTGTTGTTGTTTTTCGATTTTCTTCCCTTTATTTGTTTCCTGAGCAAATATATTTTTTAATTTATTTCAGAGTATTTTTTAATGTAGTGCATGCACATAGTAGATTCTAAAATCTAGCATTCATATAATTAGTGGATACTTACTTCGGTACTTACACTACGTTTCTTTTTTTCGAAATACGTACTAGTGTTTTAATAAAAAAAAGATAAAAATGTACGTATGTGAACTTCATAATACGTACACCTTTATGTCAATTTGAAGTTTTTTTAATTTTGTGCACATACGAAGAAAAATATGATTTAATACCAGTATACGTTATAAAAACATTTAATACAACAAAAAATTATTTTCCAAACTTTTCAAATAATATTTAATCTATAAATATTTATTATTGAAAATGTTACTTAAGCATTAATAAACATTTCTCGCTTTGCTAGTTTTGCTGTATCGTCTTATCTCATTTGCTAGTTAATGATCAGTAGGACGAGATAATATTAATTGTTCCTATATTGTTTTTTTATTCTATTTTAATATTTATTGTTGATCAATACGTTTTTACATTGTTTTTATATTGTTTATATTTTTTGTTATTTAATTCAATTGAAGAGCTAATAAAGAATTTATTATATTTATTGGTATCATAGGTTCTCGGTGAAATGCGAATGTATCGTAAAAACAGAAGAATTAAATTAGTAATAATAATAGACTAAGCTCTTCAATTATTTTTCCAGACACAAAGTAACCCATTTTCAATCATCGATGTCTGTTAATTACATAAACCAACGTTAATTTATTTTCAGGTAACCCATCTCAATACGAACTCTTTAGAGCATGTAATTAATGTATATAGAAATAGGCAATAATTCGTTAGTTTATCTAATTATTATTAGAATTATTATATTTTATATAGTTTTACAGCTCAGATATTATGAGCAATAATGATTATCAATTTAATGTATATTAAGGGTCAATCTACCATTTTGACAATTATATTAAAATATTTTTTCATAAATGGAATTTTTCTTGGACTTTGCGTATTAAAATGATATTTTAAAAAGTTATAAAAAGATTTCTGAAAAATCTTGCTCCAAATACTTGATATGATAAATTAAAATGACAAAAAATTAATATGCATTACTCGACGACTGAAGCTATTCTCTAAATTACAATAATTATTCATATCCAATTAAAAAAGAACAATTATTTGAATACTTGAACTAATTCTAATTAAAACTAACAGTTCCCTGGTTGAATTGTTGAACATAAAACGGTAGTAAATATGCTCAATGTTATGCCGGATGGGCATCACACGGGCATCATTATGCTTGGAATTCTCACGACTATATAACTATAACTATAAGCAGAATAGCCGTTTTTTATGCCCAAAATTATGCTGAACATTAGACACATGTCCAACATAATCCTAAAATGACTACAAGTAAATATTTAACGTATTTGTATGTTTCTCTCTTTTTGATACAATTAAATTTGTATTCGCATATAAATAATATTCATAAAAATAGTAAAAATTCATAATATCTAATAATATTCAGTCTTGGATAGACTGGAAATTTTTATAAAATATTCTTACTTTTATTATTAATGAAAGTTAAAAAGGATCAATGTCAGTATAATTAATTTTTGAAATATATTCTAGTTTTCTGCATTAATTAAAAATTAATCAATGATGATCTATCAAGGGGATGTAATTGACGAGCTATTATTAAAGATTTTTGAAATCTTGTTTACTCTTAAGAACTAGCATGACTTACATTGGTATTAATATAATTTGAAATGTAATAGTAATTAATGCAATATTCTTTCTTTAGTTTAATCTTTTCCTCCGAAATGCACTAAAAATTTTGATAAAAATATTTATCATTATTATATTTTGAAATTATTATTAATTTGAAGTGATCATTTATATTTAATAAATAAGAAAATTATTAACGATGTATTAAAAAACTCAGTTTCCGAAGAATGCATGTTTTTTAAATATTTTTATAAAGTTAAAACTAAATTTTGACACAAAACAAATCAATCTTTAAATATAAGTTTTATTTTTTATGCACTTGTAGAAAAGAACTTATGTATATGCGACATTGTCTTATGCAGTGATATAAAAATTTGTATACAATATAGTAACCCAGCTTAGGTGAAAAAACATAATAATCGTGACCTGCATTGTCAATTGAAAATGGGTGAAGCCGCTGTCCTGGTCTTTATTTTATATCCTTGTTTTGAATGTTTTGCCTCGCAATATCGCTCGCTGCTCACTCTCTCTTTGTATCTACCTCTCTCATAAAATAACTGAATATGTATATCTGTTTTCCTTGTTTCTTTTGCACCTGCAGATATATATATATACCTATATAGCTTTGTCCCTCAATACATTTGATAGTTACCTAAAGATCTCAATTGATGCGTACAGACTCATTGATTAAACCTAAAGTTACACGGGGGAGAGATATATGTGAGAGGTCGCATAGCATAAGTGAAGTTGAGTAAGCAATCCTAGAGCTGTGCTAACTGTAAGCTTCGCTTTTCCGTAGGTGGCACCCTTCCTTCTACCTGTTCCACCCCGCCCCCGGCTTTTGATGACGCGATGCACTCGAACGATCAAACCCTGGCCTCTGGCGGTCATCACCCTCAACATCATCAGCAGCATCAAGGAAATTCGAGCCCTTCTATATTGACAAGCAGCCTAGCTGGTTCCCATATCGGCCGTAATAAGATTGTTCATCACGTCACTCTCGCCAAAAGTTACCACGACACTGTCAGGTATACATTACATATGTATAAGTACATTCAGATAACTCTATAAAGTATAATGACTATCTCTTTATAGCTAAATAAAATCTCTAAATAGTTTGAAAATATTCAAGGAACCATCTATAAAAACATGACATCATTTTTTAGTATATATTAAAATTTATAGTTAAATGAAACCTGATAGAATTCTGTCAAATGACTCCAAATATTTAGAAAATTTTGTTTTTTCCTCCGTGTAGCATATCTGATATCCACCTGGAGAGCAGTTACAGCGGAAGTGGTGGAAGCGGTGGAAGTGGAGAGGGCCGACAGACCAAGTCCTCCCTGAGTGTTGAGAGCGGCGGCAGCAGTCGTGGCGGGGGTATGCCCTGGACACCACCCGCAGGTAGCGCCGAGGGCTCCACGCCAACCTGGACCGAGGGCACACCCTCGTTCACTGAAAGCTCCAGTAGCGGGGATATAGGTAAGTGTCTCTATGCTCTCCACCTTTATGCCGCCACCTGAAGACCTGCGAATCAATCTGCGCTCGGTGAATCTTCAAGAACCATTCGATATCAGATGTGTACCACAACCTTATGTCGACTCCTTATACACCGTCGAGTGTTTTCGCAGCTGCCAGGACCGAGTTACGACAGGCTTATCTACACAGCCAATAAAAAACATTTATCCAGGCAGATATACCATGTCATCGAGCTATTCCGATTTCATTTCCACTCGTCGGTTTAGATTGTGCTATGATTGTACAGTGCGCGAATGTGATACCGAGAAGTAATCTGCTAAAGACATTCTTCAACACAAAAACTTTTTGGCAAACGTTGTCAATCTGTTGTAAACGTCCACAAATGGTTTATATTTAATAAGCTAGAAGCTTACTTTTATTTTTTCAGACTGAAAATGCATTTATTTTCTCAGTTGTAATTAAGAAGTTGTATTTCATTAGTAATGTCTTTTCTTTTTTGCGCAAGTCAAAATATGTGAATGCCGTACAGCGTTAAAATTATTTACTATTGATACTATCTCAGATTTTTCTATATTCAGCATATGCGACCATTCATCAGAAAAATTTTTACTTGTGATTTTTTTTCATAATTCTATTTAGAACAGCGATACATTACAAAAATAAATTGGTATCTCAAACCACTTTTTTTAAACAAATTATTTACAGTTTTTAACAGGGAAATTACAATTTATATTTTTGATTCATTTAGTTCTAGAAATGAATATTGTGATTTTAATTATGCATAATTATGTTTAATCAAATAAAATTAAAATAAACTCGAAATTATCGGCGTAGAAACGATTTACTGATATCTTTTTTACTATGTACCTCCGGCCCTTATATTATTATAGACAATGTCGGCAAGTCAGAATATAGACCTAAAACGCTTGAAAACTGAATATTAGTCAAAAAATAAAAAAAAAACACTTTTGATTCGAATGACTAGTATTATTTGTTTAAAAAGTTATTAAAAAATTTCCTGTAGATGCAATGTAACAGTATGGAAAATGTATATTATTCCATTATACGGTTTATCCCAAATAGAATTATATTAAAAATCGTCTGTCAAAATTGTTGTTACGAATGTGCCCGTATTTCTTAAACGTACATGCCAACTATAAAAATTGCTATTTAAAATAGACCTTTATCTTCTGCATCAATTGAAGTTGTCAATAAAATAGTATTACACATATAAAAAGACATTTTTATTATTCTACTGACTCTTTTTTTACTTAGTCTTGTCAAATTGCATAGGATCAGGCAGTTTCGAGATAAGTTTTGCCTAATTTCTTTTTATTATTGTACACAATCAATTTTCTACATTGTGTTTGTTTCTCACGCAATTCATTATCGCAACACGCTTCAACGTACTCGTACAGGCACGTATAGAATGCAGATTAATCTTCAAGAGGAATATTTTTTAATTATGCATAGAGGATACTTTACTTTCATCTGTGGCGTTGTTAGAGTTTCTTTATGCATTTAACTTCTATTTACATCTCATTGAGCTTTGAATATAACCTCTGATTCTAATTTCAATATAATATTCTAATATTGCGGAATTGCCTTTTTTAGTTTTTTCTAATTTTATGAAATACTTTTAACCAATTTTGTTTTAATTTAAGTAATAGTTTATTCTTATCTGCTCTCTAAATTGACACATCGTAAAATAACACTGTAGGCCTGCAAGAGTTGTAGAAAAAGAACAAACATAAAGTGCTTTTATTTCTGCTATTAATAGATATTTATCTTACAATTCTTTTGACCATAAACATTATTTCTAAAATTCGCGATTCATCTTTATCAAATATTTATAAATCCATAAGTATAAATATACATAGCCCATCATTTCACAAGCTCTTTATTCATCGCCTTTTGTAAAACATAACTTACTAAAAGAGACCTTATAATTATTTTACAAAGTGAACGAATGTTATAGGTTGTCCATCAACTCCAGTTCACGGCAACCAACCAATAGAAAACGGGAATCGAATAGCAGCTTCAGTCGAGGAGGCTCTGGCTAGTCTTACTACAGAAATGGTAAGTTCTATTAATTTTAGCTTTTGATGCTGTGGGGAAATATCGTCATTGGATCTATTCTTATATTAGTACAAAATACTTCATTGGAGTGGCTTAAGGTTTTGCTTTATTTGTTAACCTCACTTTCATTGTGCTATACATTACTTCTGGACATAATGTCCCGCAATAATAATATGTGGAATAATGTTATAATCAATCGATAACCTAATAATAGCGTATCACTTAGTGTTTTTGCGCATAATATTGCTTATAGGGTAATAGTGGGTACACAAAAAACTAATTTCATATTTTGTATTTAATTGTTACTCAATACTTATAATGAACTCATTATTTTTAACTTCGAAAGTAAAAGTACAACCTTTATTTCAATAAAATTTTAGCGGTATCGTAAAATTAATTTTATTGATTAATAAATACATCAATTATAGATGTGTTACGCAAAAATCAATGAGTTGTAAAATGAAGATTTTATTAAAATAATTTCTTTTGTTTAAAGTATGTACACTTTAATTGTTTAAATTGTATTACGAATTTTTACTTAAGGTAGTTCTTTACAAAATATAAATACCGTAAATCATTTAGAAGAAATAGATATTGAGAAAATAATTATTGGAAAATATAATTTTTCATAGTCTTATGAAAACTATGCTTCAGACTACGTACGGAACTATCTAATTATGAATGCAAAAACAATAATGACTTTGCTCGGCTTCTTAAATTTGCAGAATATACCAAAAAAGGCTATTTAAAAAAAATTCTGCAGTTTCTAATAGTTTTTGATTCAATATATCAAATCGATGTAGAATGTAATAGGTATCGATACAAATATATTTTCACGTCTATTTAAATATCTACTAAGTATATTTGAATTCATGTTATTTGTTTTGCGTTACGTGTACCCAGGATTCTATACCTATGCATATACCTTATACATCTGCCAGAAGGACCACCCTAACGTTTGTTTAGAATTTGTATTATTTGATCTCAACACATGTTTTAGTTGAAAAATTATTGTGCTTATTCTTTACAGACTTATTAACTTTTTTTCAGGCGATATGGCGAGAACAGCTCAATAATGAAAATGAGTTTTGAAACGATTTAATTGGAGTAACTTTAGGCTTTTTAAAGGTTGTAATTTTACTCATTCTTATAATTGTTGTTCAGCTTATGTGATTTAGGTTATGTTTGCTTTTTTCACTGAAAGGAGATTTATACTAATTTTCCCCCTGTATTATAAATATCTGTAACAAAAAATTTAATTAAATAAGATCTACTTTAGAAGCCTGTAGGTACATTCTATATTCTGGTTCTATATAAATTATTCATTATTTTGGTTTTGGCGTATACTATAACTAAATAAACTTGTTTTTAAACTCGTTTATTTTCAGGATTTAAATCTTAAAATGTATTTATGTTTTAAAAAATGCAAATATATCAAAATTTTCGTTTGTATTTTTGTAGTAATGAAATTCTTTATATCTGAATGTTGCATGTTATTTTTATGTAATATAAAGTGATCGTGAATTTTATTATTATTTAATAAGTCTTTTTTCAATAGACCACTAATTTACATAAATAATCGGCATTAAAAAAAATCTAAATTTTTTTTTAAATTGATAATATAGATTCAATGATTCAGGCTATAAGATACGCCAAACACCAAAATAAACTTTTCAGTAAGCAGATTATTATATAAAATTAGAATGTTTAATAAAACTTAAGTTGAAATTGCAAAATTATGGAAGTATAAATATATTTTAAAGAACGATGTCTTTACATGTGAAAAATCATTAAAGGCAATATAATTAATATACCAAGGTTTAGTTTTATCATTAAACACAATTAATTAGTTAAAAAAAATAATTTAAGCAACATGAACTTTTGATTAATAAAGACGTGGTTCCTGTACGATTATCGAAAACTTTCTTTCATTGTGAAATTCAGAAATAAAGCTATATCATAAATCAATCGAAAAGCTAAGATATTTTGAAAAAGATATTTTAGATAATAATACGTAGGCTTTGAAGGTACAATTCCGAAATATGAAATTGCACGTTTATGTTGAAATTATTATCTATTTAGAATCTTTAGCTAAAATGGTGTTTGAGACAAAATATATAATATATAAGCATTATCAGTTTAAAATTTTTAGTTTTAACTATTTTAACTAACTAAACTTAAACTTAAACTTAAACAATAACTAACTTAAACTTGCAAGATATATTTCCAATATTCATTAAAATGCTACTTATGTTGTTGCACTTTCCGATAATCTTCGCGAGTACCCGCAAATTAAAATTTATTTAAAGTAAACATTACAAACAAAAATTGAAAACGTGATAATAATTGCGTTTTACATAAATCGACGATTTTAACTGTGCTACTGCATGCATTTTTAATATTGTTTGTTGATAGTCAATTTAAAATCAATAAAGTTATCACATTAATGTTGTATTGTAATACACTCATAGTTATATTGTTAAATAATTTCTAATTTATGGAAATCAAATTTCACAGTATTTTTTGATTTTGCAATTTATACTATCATTTTTTTATTTTATAATATTGTAGTGAAATTCTGCTTGTACGTGCATCTTATTATTTAAAATAAAAAAAAATAAATACGAAGATTCCTAAATAAAAACAAACTATAGGGATATACGACATACTTATTATAGATACAATTACGTAAACTCTAAAAGCGGTAATCATTTTCGAAAAATTAAAAATATTATACCCCTCTTGAAATAAATTTCGTAAATTCAAATAGTTATAAATACATATATTAAATTAGTTATTAAATTTTAAATAATCAATTTACTAAATTTTGGTTTAAATATGATATGCCTCAGATCTTATTATCATGGCTTGAACGTAATGATAATATTTTTAAAACGTACGTACAAAAAAATTTTACGATCAAACATACACGCTATGTATATGTTTGCCAATAGATATTTAATACTTTATCTTATTTTTTAGATGCATATTAATAAAATCCTACATTTTTAATGATAAATTATAAAATTATATCAAATATGATTACATATTATTTAGGTAGTATAATGTACTTGTACACGTTAAATAAGAAAGTATCTCGTTTATTTATAGTTACTGTTGGCTTTATAGAAATACCACCATTTTATTCCTTTTTAATAAATAAAGCGATAATCCTTATATTGCATTGCATTATTTAATAATAATCTGCAATCCTGGGTAAAAGTTTTTATTCTAATTTCTACTTTTTTTGAAAATTTGTGATGAAAATGTACACCATTGGGAAAAAATTCTACCAAACAAATGTAAACTGTATTCTTGAATAATGTTGAACATTTATCCTTGTTTAAAAATATTCTAAACAGATCACTAATAAAATTAGTTAGAATTTAATTAAAACGCTTTTATTCAATTTTGCTACGAATTTAATTATGTTATCAATTTATCAATTATAAGACCAAAATTTCAATCGTATTGCAGTGTTAGAAACGATCATTTATGATTACGATCGACATTAAAGTTAGTCATTTTTCGGATTGAAAAACTTTAAATCGTAATGGATTAAAAAGAATATAGCCAATTATTTCAACTTTTAATCAATGATCGATCGTCTGAAAAACTTGTTTCCTTAATTAGGAAATTCTACAACGAGACTGAAAGCCGCTCGCCATTGTTTGTTGGGAAACGAAGTGAATTCGCAATCGTCTCAAGAGAAGATAAAAAGGGAGAGAGCACGATACCTTTGGAGACAGTTAAATTTCTTCCTAATCAAATAGTTTAAAAAAAATAAACATATTTTGAGTGTGACTGCCAGGGCATTATACTTAAAGAGAATTGAGATAGCCTAAATATCAAGTTGTATTTGTTTCTATTTATTTAAAAAATGTATAGAAAAGTCGTTAAACAAAGCTGCTAAACGATAATGTTCTCATATCGTCATTATTTCTGTTAACGTAATTGCTAAAGCTGCACTTTTTCTACTGGTGTATTTTGGGACAAATTAAAAATATAAATGTTTTTAAAGTTGTATTTTGCTTCAATAAATTATTCGCATATACGCAGGTAATTGTATAGATTCAAGAAAAATCCTAAATTGATGATCCGAATTAGATATTACTTGCGTTATTTGCGAATTCAATTTAAATTACATGAGACAAAAAATTTTTTTAATAACGATAATCGCTTTTTAGCCCTGTTTTTTTATTCTTATGATGACTAGTAATGGCAGTAAAATTACGAAAATAGAACGTATAATACGTGGACAATCTTTACCCACTTGAACTTTGACGAATTTTAAAAAATGAATAGATCGGTTCGAAAAAAATCAACGTTAAAGATTTTTCGTTCACTAGAGCAGATATCTATTGATTACAATGATTATACAAAATTATAAAAACTAAAAATTATTAAAGGAATTGTCAAGGAAAGATTCTTAGATTTAGAAAAATGTTGTTATTATTATAAAAATATGTGCACTGAAACTTCTTTCAATGCATAATCGATTGAGAATTATTAGAAGAGCATTTGCAGTCGATGTGAATTTCTCAGTGATGAGTAACCCATTTTTTAAAATAAGTGCGTTCGAGCACATTTCCATTTTATATTTTTGTAAGCTAAATTAATTCTTATTTATTTTATAAATTATTTGTATCCATCTGAAATACCCGAAGAAAAACATTATTTATTTGGACATAGGTTTGTGCAAATTATTAGAAAAATATTTTAAAGTTATTAGAATGATGTGTATAAAATACAAAACGCTATCATGTGAAATTTACTTCAAGTTCAAATGCTTAAAAAAAGAAACATCTGTAAATATAAATTAGCTGATTTATAAAAACAAGTGGTGATACATAATCTCAATTTTATTAAGAAATTATTATAAATAATGTAATTATTATAAATAATGCGTATATATTACCTGCACGTATGTATAGTATGCGAAAAGCGGTTGTAATCCGCCTGTGCACTTGAGAATGTGAACTTTGTAAACGCCTTAACTGATGCATTTTCAATATAGCGTTATATAGATAAGAATTATGCATAATTACTCGCTTCAAATTAGATATTATTGAAAACATTTGTATCTTAATGACATGTATCAAACATATTAATATAAACAAAAGAATCTAGGGCTTGTCATTTTAAAAGTTTAAAATAAACAGCTTTTTAAGATAATTTATACTGCACGATTACATTAATAATTATTATATTTCGCAAAATGCTCGTAATTAATGAAGTGACAAAAACAAAGGTACTAAAAGTATACTATACATACAAGAATGTCTAACTATGTGTCTCTACTTAAGCATTTGTCTTATCTTTACGTAAATATATTATGCATGTATATGTATATCAAAACCATATCTGTATGCAGTTATATGCATACACAAGAACATGTATTATATATTGCAAAACACAATATCATTTCAGAATTGACATTTGGTTTGTAAAATTGAAACTACAATCAGTCTTTTCTCTGTTTAAACCTACATTAATACTCTTTTCAGCCTACATTAATACCAACTTCAATATTATTTTAATGCTATTAATTTTTTATAGTTTTTTTATCAAATTTCTTATAGTTGTACATGTTTCGATAAGCACGATAAATATTTTCAGGTAGTTTTAAATCTCGACCAATTTTTAAATAAAATTGCGCAAAACTCAATGAGTTAAGACTGATTTGTTCAATTATATATATTAATAGAAAAAATTAATTATTAAAAATTATTAAAATTATTTAAACCAAAACGTTGTTTAAATGTAAGTATACATTGTTGGTTTGAATAGTCAAATCTTGTAAAATTGATGCTTATTTATAAGCAATAAAAGGATATATATGTATGTGTATATATATATATCTTATACAATTAAATTTATTATTTTTTTAAGTTATTATTTGTTCATATATTACTAAATCTTTGAAAGTATTATAAATGTTTTAACAAATTTTTTACTAAATGATCTCACAAAAAATAATGTGTTTACCACTTTAACAATACTTATGAAAACAATATATTGAAATACTGTTTTTAATAAAATTAATTAAAAAATGTACTTGTTTATAATATAGTCTAGAAAATTATAAAAAATAAAACTTAAATTTTTCGTTCAAAATATGCGTGTACTTACTAGTCATGAGATTTGTACAGAAGTTTCTGTAATATTTTAAATCGCTTATTTAATCTGTATCATAATTTTTTCTTAAGTTGTACTATTAAATTCGTGCGTTGTAATTATTAAAACAGTACATGAAAAAAGTGTGTCTTCATATGTACCGTATTATTAAAATTTGGTTAGTATTCTTCAAATCACATTGAAGGAGGGGAGTCTGGTTAAGAATAATCATTCTTAATTTTGAAATTTTAGAATTTTTATAAAAGTCTTTTTTCTTATTTAAAAATTTTTTTTACTATTATTGAAATTAAAACTAAATCGTTAAAAGTCAGACGAATCGTTACAGAATCCTGATAGTAGTTAGATCAACCCTCCTTGACAATTAAGAGCATACACACTTGAACAATATTAGACTTTCAACATTATCAAATAGTTAACAGTTATTAACAGTTCTTTGTGAAGATTAATAATCAATAGATTGATATCTACAAACCTCGACCTGAATAGGAACTAATTTTGCTATCCTTATATTATATAAAATCTTATATTGTTATAAAATTTGCTTTAAATATATTAAGTAATTATAAACATGGTGAGATGATAGTTGTAGTAAATGTTAATTATTATACTAATTACAGAACAATAATTTTTTAGACATATTTGACACCAATTAACCCATAGTAGATATTATATACTGAGTTTATTAAACTACATAATTAATTAATGATTTGTATTCATAATGTACAATATCACCAACCAACCGCTCTCAGTTGTATCTGAGAGTAATAGTTTATTATTTTACTATGCGATGGCTTCGCAGTTCTTTCGCATGTAACTTTAATTTCGTCTTCTATATTTTCCTCTGCTATTTCTTCAATTCCCATTATGTCGGTTACTACTATAAATTAGTAATGGAACATTTCGTAGAATTAGTTCGAACCCATTCATATTAAAACAATTTATACATTTTTAAGATAATAAATATACAAGAATAGTAAATTCAGTAAAAAAATTAAAAAAAATTTATTTCTGATCCAGGCTTCCCTACTAAAAATATACAAACGAAAGATATAACTGAGCTAGAATATAGATAAGGTTTTGTTTTGTCTTCTGTTTACGGAATTCATTTATTTTCTACTTTTATACGTGTTAATATCTAAAACATTAACTGTTGAACAGGGACTTTTTGCAAATGAAATGTTATTGATTGTTGTCAAAACCAAACTAAGCACTTCTATATCAAACTGCAAATAACTATAAAATCACATTTTTTAGTAATGCAATACTGATTCTATCTTTTAGTTTCTAATGTATATAACCTGATTGTATCTTCTCTCAGTTGAATCTAAATGATCATATAGACTTGTTATCATTAAAAGTATATAATAAAAATAATTGATAAATTATTTTATACGAATTTTTTTACATTATTGCTAAGTCACAGAAACTTTTCTTATTTTATCCTTATATTCTCCTTATACTATCCTTGTATTTTTTACTTTCTTATTTTATTGAATATAAATGAGAATTAATATTAGCTTACTTTTAAATTATAAGATTTTTAATAATTCTATAATATATTTAATAATAATTTAATAATTATATAATTTTAATTTAATGGATTTCAGTCCTTTTGGGTTCAACTAATATTTTTTTAATCATACTGCGACACTTTATTGTCTACTATTTGTTTTATTGACAAAATTCAATAATATTATTGACATATTAAACTATCATATTAAGCCGAATAATAAAAAAAAATTAAAATAATTCAACTGATATTTCAAAATAATATTTAAAATTAAAATGTTACATTTTCTCACATTTAATGTTCTATTAACGACTTATGAAGCACTCAAAAATCGCTAGAGCATTATCATTTGCCTTCTAACAGCGTTTTAACGCTCCTTGTTCCTGGTAGAAAATTGAACAGTTTCTATGTCAATTATCTAGTTAATTAAATAATGCTTCAAATCTACAAATAGTAAATACAATAAAAGTTGTCAAAAATCGAAGTAACGAATGCGAGTACATCTTTTACGTCTTAAGTGTTTCAGTAATTAGGAATGGAAATCGATAATTGATTTAGACTATAAATTTTAAGAGAAATTGTTTTGAATTTCTACCAAGGATCAGGGTAATATCTAAAATTGGATTATTAACTGGTTTGGATATATCTATTAGAGTATTATCATAAGATTTATTGTATCACCTTGCAATCGCCAACAACTTTAATGTACATTTGCACTTATTTATTATTTATAAGCTAAATGTGAAGTTTAGCTACATGTCTAATCCTACGCCCTTATTTGCTGGAATAAGCGGTAGAATAACATAAGTAAAATATATTTTAAGGACAAACAAATTCGCAATTATTTTATTAATCTAACAAGCTAACGTAATTATTTTAATGCAATTAAAAGAAATCTTTTTTGCAAGTTTAAATATTAGGTTCATATTTTTCTATGAAAAATATTTTTAAAAAACGAATTTTTTTTATAATATAAAACAATTTTATTATTCTTAGTATTTGCATTCCATATTTGTAGGCAGTGGAATAGAATACAAAAATGATTGTCGATCGAGTTATATTAATTGATTAGCAATTTGAAGATATACATAAGTATTTGAAATTATAAATCTTGGTTTTTAGTATGAATTGAAAAACTATAATTTTTAAAGTGAAATTAAATTTAAAAGAAAACATACATAAAGTATGTACAAATAACAACAGTTTGTTTAACCATAAAGTCTTACAGAAGGTATCTAACTGACTGACTATTAGACAGTGTACATCAACAACTAATATTGCGATCCGAGACCATGGTCATTTTTTAAGAATTATTTAAGGGATTTGAAATAAAATATTTTTTCAATGATCGCTAATCAATTTCAAGTACTAGTAATCACATAAAGCAGAATAATAAAGGTTCGAGTAGTGTCATTGTCAAAAGATCAGATAAAATTATATATAGGGCGTTGCATTTGTTTGTCCTTTCAAGTCGGTAGTTTTGTTTAGCGAATTATTTAAGAAGTAGTTAGACGCTCGTAGAAACGGGAGCAGATGGCCGCGCTTGAACGGCTGAGTAGCCGACGGAGATCAAGATCCCGAGGACTGAGGCTGGCAGTGGGCTGCAAACGCCACTGCAATATATAGGCATCACCTGCACAATCGGCATCACCTACGAGCTCACTCAAGAAAAGTACGCTATTTCATCGAATTAAATGGATCTCTCTTATGCCTCATGAATATTCGTAAGCGTGTACTCACAAACGCACGAATGAATAGATGACTGCACCCAAACGAAAAAATCCAGATGCATTTATTTTAGTACTATTTAATTCATTCTTTGTTATTTGACACAAGCTTTAACACAAGTCTGCAATTACACTTACTTTAAAATATTTTATGGATTACTTAAATTTGTTTAGGTACATAGTATTGATATTCCTAAAATATTATATTAAAATTTATATTTAAATGTTTTAAATTTCAAAGAAATGATTTGATCCTAGCGTATTCACTTCACAACTAATTTTTTATTTTTGATAAAATACTTCTATATTAAATTGCGTCTTTGAAAAATTAAAATCATATATATATATTGTCATTTAATAATCATATATTTTTATTTAATAATTGTTATTGATATTATAATCAACAAAACTAATATTGAGTATTAACTGCTTTTGAATTTAATATTTATAATTATAAATAGTTATTATGAAATTATTTAGTATTCATAATAAATTTTTATAAATTCGTCGTCCACACTTTAGCTTTTCATATTATGCATAATATAATTTTCGGTGCAAAATAGTTGTAGTGAGTTCGTAATGTTTTAGCTTTAACATTTTATGTTATGAGCTATAAATCATACCCAATTATGCTCTACTTTCCTTTCAATCATCATTAGGCTTTGAAACAATATAAATCTCTTCACTTGACTTATATATAATATGACAAGATCCAAACATTCTTATAAAATCGTACTTATAAACATTTTTTATTTGAATTAAGTTCTTCATTTCACATATTATTAAATTGAATAATAATCAAAATTATAAAGCAAAATGATGCGTAAAATAATGCAACAAATTCCTACGTTAATTTTAATAAGTAAAAGGTTAATAAATACCTATAGGGGTTAAAATAAAGAAGCTATTTTGAACAAATTTAGGTAATGCGGAAAAAACTATTTATATTTTGCGAGATAAAATATATTCACATAAAAACGAAACACAATTATACTGATATCGAATATACGTTTGAAGTAAAAAATAGTAAAATATCTTAAGAGTCATCTATGAATAATTTTATGTTTTTATTTGATATGGCAAAAAAACATTTAATTTCAGTATTGTAGTTTGTTGACTTTTACAGAAGATATATTATTATTTCATGCATAATTTACAAAATATTTGAATATTTATATTTTCAATATCCCTATTAACCATTCAACATATTTATTAAATACATTTCTTATTTTAACTTTGATTTGAGTTTTATAGTTTTTGCAATACTAATAAGGCATTATTAATAATAAAGAAACAAAATATTTTATAGTATTTAAAGAGGTGTTCATACTTCACTAGCAAAAACTCTTAACTAACATAACAAATTATTAATTTTAAATTAAGTTTTAAGTTATATATTTCTTTATTACAGGCTTTCTCAATATAAATACCACATTATTATATTGGTTTGCGTGCATAGTTAAAAATATTAATCCATTTGCAATAACTATATAGGCGTTATATATTATATGTTATATATTGTGTATAAGCTATTATTAGTATTTTCAAGACAATGTACGCGAGCAAACAATGTTTTGTTTTATAATGCATTATAAATAAACCGAATTACTGTTAAACATATTGTTGATTATTATTCACCACTATTACCAAAGTTGTTTGCATTCAATTTTTTTTAATTATATTAAAAGGTATTTATTTTAAGCACTACACTTTTCTTCTACATGGCACTAAACTTTTATTTTAAATATATAAAATCAAAAAAACTCATAAGAATGATTGAATTGCACTTAAATTTAAAACTAATTAGTATTTATAATATAATGAATTTCAAACAATTTAAGCATGTTCGAATATAATTGGAGATAGCTACTAATCACTGTACATAAAATACTATTTCTGTAAAGAAACCGTTTTATTTTTAATTCATGTGTTTAACTTCGTATAAATAAAAATATCGTTTATTTGATTTCTATTATAACTTGTTTGATTTTTTTTATTTTACTTAAGCTTTTTACTAAATTATAAGAAAAAGATATCCTTTTTATTTTATTTCCTCCATTTTCAGACTCACCTCTAAACACAATGCATCGGAAGAAATATATTATTTTGCAACAGACAATGTCTGCATTTCCAATTGATGCAAGTGGACCGATTTCTTACATAAACAAAAAATTGTATTTCCTAATCGACTATTGATGTATAATATTAAGAAACGACATCACAAGAAAAGATAAATGAACAGAAATTGGAGGTATGTAGAAAATTTTGTAGAACGCTATGTTACATATATATTTAATAAATTAAAATTACATTTAAATTTGTTAAGTTAAAAATAAGAATCAATTTTAGTCAAGAATAGCAGTTAATTAATTAGAAATTTCGTAAATATGATTAATCGAAGAATACTTTTAAAACATATTGAGTATGATTATAACGTATGTAAGTTATTATACATATGAACTTTAAAATTGAAAAATTGTTAATTTTTATTATTATTTAACTTAAGCATTAAGCTGTTATTTATTACAGTACATAATGATATATATGATTTGAGTATATGAATTCGTACATTAATAGTCTTTTCATGTACGAAAACTATTTAGTTGCTCAATAAATATACACTCTTATTTCATTGAAGGGATCGTAATAAAATGAATATACAAGACGTTCCTAATTTTTTCATAGATTTTAATTTGACTTAAATGTTATTTAATTTAAAGAAATCACCGAACCATGTTTAGTTTATATCAAAATATTTTAATGACAATTAATTGTAAATAAGAGAAAAGTACTAAATTTCGTTCATGTTAAGATGTTCCCAGTTTCTCCAATACATTAATTTTTTTACAGGAACGAAATGAATTAAATAATCATTTAAATAAGATATCAAATAAAAAAATTAATGCAGAATTGATAAAAATAAAAATAAATGGCAATAATGGCAATCATACAAACAATACCGTATGATACACTGTTAATAAAATTACAATATTGCAACGATAAATTCAGAACAGTTTTGTAGTATTTCATTGTTCGCATCTGTAAGCTCTCTTAATAACTTCCTAGAAGTTTATTTGTCTATAAAAAAATAAGTATACTATCAGTACGTATGGTATTAGTTTTATATCGAGTTAATATAATGTGCGATTTTACTAGTTACACTTATTACACATAAGTGCTCCATTTTGATATTATAATATCTATAAATATATACAAATATTTATTAAAGGAAACTGAGATTTTGTAGAACCGTGTGCATAAAGACTTGTTAGTTGTTAACTTGTCAAATTAAAAATTTTTTAATCTATTGTAATATTTCGAATATTAGTAAGTTATAAGTGCAATTATCAGAAAGTACGCCTAATGATAAGTTCAGAGCTATTCACGATATAGCCAATCAATATTTTGCATTTGCAAATGCATTTTAATAATGGCATTAAATAGAAAAATTAGTCAATACATAGTTTGTGTACCTGATAACATAACGTTTAAATTTTTTGGAGTTTTTTAATAAAAAATCAAAATTATACAACTCACTGCATAAACTAAATCTTATGATCGATTAAAATTAAATCAAATTTCAAATTCTGGACTGTTTTTTGAAGCTATTCAATAAAAATAATTATTAAATAGAATAAAATACATTATAGTGTTTTATAAAATGTGAAGTTGTTTGGTTTCTTTGTATAGTTGATTGTTGTTTAAGTATGTAATAATTACGAAACTAATTAGAAGTTAAATGTTAAATACTAGGATTAAAAAATATATTATAAGCTAACATTTTTGAAGATAAGTTATTTTCAAAAAGTTATAGAATTAGCTTATAGTATACATGTTAGTTATATATGTATTTATATGTACATTAAATAATTTTTCACATTTTCCATCTCTATCCGATAGAGTTGACAAAATGCAAATATTCAAAGAGTGACTGATTCATTTGAAATTTACGTGAATATAGAGAAAATCTACTTATATGCTACTGCATAATTTAGATTATTGAAATAAATGCAAATGATCATACAGAACTCTTTAACATACAAAAAACTCGTATGCTTAAATATACTGTTTAAGCACTAAAGAAGATTTCTCAATTAAAATAAATTATTTTTGGATATACATATTTGTTACTAGAGATGTAGGAGGATAATACATTTATAGTGCAATATATGTATATGTAAGAATATCTTTAACCTTACTTATAATTACAAAGCATAATAATATATAAAAAAGTGATACCTCATAACAAAATTATAAAGAAAATGTAATATACATGTTATTAAATAAAATTAATTATTGTTACCTTCTGTTAATTATTAAATTGTTGTATTCATTTTTCTTAAATTTATTTCTCACTTTCACATATGTATTTTATAACTAACTTTGTAAAGAATATATTAATTTGAGTTATTTGTATTTGACTATTTAGCAAAATAATATTTTTGATGAATAAGATGCATTTAATCAATCAAGGACCAAAATGTAAGATTAAATACGAGGTAAGTTTTTTAAGTACTAGCCTACAAAAGAAAAACGAAAATTTTGGAAAAGGCGCAATTTTATTTTTCAATATAGTCTCCTGTTAGTTCAATACACTTGACCCAGCGATTGTCTAACTCTTTTAACTCATTTGACTAAAGTTTTTGTCCGACAAGTCATTCTTTCAAGTTTGGAAACGAAAAGGAGTCTCACTACCTGAGCTATGTTGTGTTCAATCGGCGGTCTGTCAATTTTCGTCATGTTATTCTCCATGGTAGCCATTTACGGGCAGCTGAAAGTGACTCATGAAAAACTGACTTGCAGCGACCATTCTGAAATTCGTTAAACCAATTTTTAGCAATCGCAATCGAAGGAGAAGAGTCATAGTACACAAAATCCAATCGATGTTTGATTTTGTTACGCGATTTCTCTTCGAAAAAAACAAATCACCAACCAATATTGCTTTTTTCATTTTCTAAAATTCGCGGACACACGTAGTCAAAACAAATCGCCCGGGACCGCCCTTGTAATTGAAAGGCATAATAAGAAATTATATATCACCAATTTATTATTTTTATAAATTTCAAGCTCTGGTGCATCATTAAAAATCCTACATTGAAAGATATATTATTTAAAAAAATTCAATTCAAAAGAAAAAATGCGATTTCGTAAATAATATGCTTTTTATTATGCAGGTATATAAATCAATAAATTTAAATTACCCTTAAACTAGATTGATAGAGATAACAAAGTGTCATCGAGTCATGAAAGATTTACAACATATAAAGAACTGCGTAGAGGACTTTATGAAAACCAAGCGAAGAGGAAAGCTGAATTGATTTTCTACTAGGGATTAATTGAGAATAATTAGAACATTCTTTGTCAATAAAATTTACAGTATTCGAAATTTGTTTTGATCACGGATAGCATATTTTTATAGTATTGCAGGACATCGATGATCAAAGGTATGGTATGTATTAAATTGTATAGGCCACCTATAAATTTTCGGCATGAAAGTCGAGTACTCCAATTATCACTCCTTTACTATATTGTCTGCGATGTTACCGAATAGTAACGCATACTTGTAGCAATATAGATGTGAATTAAAAATATACAAATGATTTTTCAGAATTCCGCTATCAAGGGGAAACTGCACACTTTCGAGTCCATGATTATGATTTCTTTACAGGTTGCACGTAAATGTAATGAATTTCGAAAACGCCGAGGTGGGTCGGCCTGCGGCCTGACTTCTGCCACGCCCCATTCTACCATACCCGCCTCGTAGTCGCTCCGCCTTCTTGCCTACTTCTTGAAAAGTCGCCAAATGGGTACGTGTTAAATCGTATAAGCCTGCAGGGCGGGGCCAGACCCACTGCTCACCTTGCGGTCTCGACCATTTCACCCAACTCTCTTCCACTGTTTCCTCTACTCTTATTCGCTGCGATGTGGCGACAGGGGCCGCGCTTTTCGACCGCAAGGGCTGAATTTTTACCATTTTTTAAATGCCCGTGTCTTCACGAGGCGGTTTCTGACAATTTCGCAACTGGCAAAAAGAATCTTTAAAATCTTTGGAAAAGCATTTGAAGCCGCTAAATCAACCTTTTTTATAATTTGATTCAGATTAACTTTGAGTTAAGGTTAGAGTCAAATTAATTTGGATTTGTATACACGCCCGCTTGTGTACCCGCTGTATATAGTGCGGAATGATAGAGAGAAGATAAGAGCATCAAATATTACCGATTAAGTTGATAATACATGTTAATCTAAATAAAATTTTAAAAAGAATTAATAATAAATATTTCTTTTGTTTCTGATTTCAAAAATTGATAACAACAAGTTGAGCAACAAGTACGTTCAAAATAAGATGTAGTCTCAACGAATCCCATAAAAATTCTAGACTATTAATAAATAAAAATACTTTTAATTCAATACTAAATTCTAATACTATCGACAATCGAGTTATTTTTTCGGACATTATATTTCTATATATAAAATATAATGTGAAATATAATGCGATGTAACATCTCTTACTAAATTTATAGCGTCGCCTTGTAAGCACCTGTTGCTATAAATAAATTGAAACTGTCCATCGCAAATACAGTTTATACGAAGATAAGTACGATTAAAATTAATTCTACCAATATCTATAGTTACGAGTCAAATTAAAATGTCAATCTTTTGCAATCGATATAATTTTATAAAAGATATATATCTGAACCTATACATTATTAGATCAAAAATAAACAAAACTTAAAAGTTCGACTCGTTTCCTTACTCGTTTAGGGCACCTTGAAGGGTACTTTCCTATAGATGCTTGGAGCTTGTTAACAGTCTCTGCCCCTGTTTGTCTATAACACAGCCCACAGGTCAGTTTTTACATTCAGCCATTTGGGCCTATATTTACGACGTTGGCTACCTGTAGCTGTAAGGTCAGAGCAGATGAAACAATACGTATATATACAGCTTGGAGCCGTTTGACTGTTCGACAACGCAGCAACGGAGGTCATTTTGAATTGTTTTCTATGTGAAGACATACAGAGCTTCAGATAACTTCAATCTTGAGCTGTTTATTTTGTACTCCATTACCTTGAGTACCGCACAAAGCTTAACGCGTAGATAAAGTTGCCAAGTAACATTTAACAAAGTTGTTTTTATTAAGTTGCATATTGTACATTAATTGTACACTAATTTTCACTTTAAAGAAGAATAGATCGAGATTGAACAAGTGGTTGTGATCTTTTGGATATGCATTCGAGTTCTGTGGTGAATGAGAATGAAAAGCAAAGTCTTTTCGAAACATGTCAAATGCTCGCAGATAACGGAGACCATGAGCAGGCTCTTACTGTCTTAGAATCAATCGAGCATTCGATAGAATCGGTAATGAATTTGTGGCTGAAAGGACGAGTAAGTAAACCATTATTACTGCACTATTGTCGTATCGTAAGCAAAAACATAAATTCATTATTTTTTATATCGATTTACATATTGTTGTTGTATATATTATTTTTTTGAAAAGGTCCGTTTTAACATCAAATACAATATCCTATAGTAAGCTACAATTATCAATTTGCAGATTTATTTTTCAACTGCTGACAAAATGGCCAAAAGCTTCAGATTTAAATACTATGCAACACCAGATATGAAGTTACAATACCAAAGTTTGTTAAATGTAACTTATGATTACTTATATAAGGCAGCAATTTACTTACCAGCCGCAAGCACGGATACCCGTGAATATTTAAATAAGTACTTGTGGGTTCAACTATCCAAAGTAGAAAATGAAATTGCCAAGTCAAGGATAATTGTTGATGAAGAAAATTTGGAGTGTGACTATGATGATGATCTTGAATATGTATGTATACACTTTATAATTTTTAAAAAACATTTTATATATTTAACTTTTATTGTAACATGTGCCAATATTACTAACAATTTTTTATAAAAATATGTTTTTAGATTGAACAACAAAAAAATGATATTTTAATCAACAATTTTGTAAATTGGAGTTTATAAAAATGGATTCTTTGGATTTTATAGACTCATTTTCATGAATACTTTCACCAATTTTATCATAATCAAGTTTAGTTTAGAATTTATATATTAATTGGAAGAAGTATTATAATTTATTATGATTCTAAAAGGATTTCATGATTTTTTTATTTTTCAATCAATCTGAATTTTTAAATATTCATGCTTTGAGTATTTTTAAATATATATAATTTAATTGTAGTATCAGAAATACTATTTTTAGTTTGTATAATTTGTACACAATTTACTAATTAAATAATCGGTGTTAATATTTATATAAATATACACAGTGTATATTTGGAATATGTACACAAAGATGAGTAGGTACATACAATCAAGGAGCGTTTATTTTAACATTTTTACTGCATTATAAATCAAATAATGTAATTATTGCTATGAATTACACATCTCTTGGCTGATATAAAAAAATAACATGTAATTCATTGGTTATTTGTCAAATTTCAATAGGTTAAAATAATTTACCACTTATAATAATAATACTTATTTTAAATATACAATATATTTTGTATAAATATTTCATAAGCAGCTAGTCTGAGATTTTCTGAAACTTAGATAAAATTATAACAGTAACTAAAATGATTTAGGACTGTTGTTTATTTTACATTTAATATAGAATTAATTGTAAAAATAATTTCAGTAAATAAAAATAATTATACCAATATAATAACGTTTTGTCGATTTTATCCATCCTTTGGAAACACTAACAAACAAACAGGAGTACAGCATCTTGTACTGTTATTGTAATGCTTATTGGTCTTGATTCAATTGTTAATCTATGCAACTGCAGGTTCTAGAAACTAAAGTGGTAATGTTAATACTCGGTGGTTTTAAATAACCTTTCTAAAAAACATTTTAAATATCAATTAAAATAATCGAATTCATAAAAATTTCACTAAATATGCTTAACATTGTTATATTTCTTAGTTTAAAAATTTACATCTGCTTCTAACAAACCTATCCTATTTTTTAAAAATTATTTTAAAAATTTATGATATAAAGTATTAAAGGAGTCACTATAATAATTTGTTCTGAAGATTCGGGCCACGAATCACGACAATACTAAATATTAATATGCAATGTCGATAAAATACTGAAGCAGTAATGAATTAATACTACAATAATTGTCACTAACCTATATAATATAACAGTCATTAAACTAGCCTGCTTCGTATTCACTTATTTCACATTGGTCACTGTTACCAGAGCTGTTACTGTACAGCGTATACAGCGCAGGATTACGTTCAATCCTTGCTTCCTCTTGCTGTGAGGAGCACAATAGTTGTTTTATATTATTAAATACATTTATATTAATAACTAACTCCTAAAATGTCGGTTATTAAACTTATTTCAGCTGATAAATTTAATACTTTTGTAAAGTATGTATTTTAAGGAATTCAGACTTAACCTATTGTTTTATAATTTTTAATTTTGTTGCTATAATTAAACCCAAATTTATTCGCATATTCTTAAAAAATAGATAAAAATTTATATGATAATAAATATCTATTTCAGATCGAGTGATTTGTCTGTGATTCACTTTTTTGCACCATGGGCAGATCAGTGTATTCAAATGAATGAAGTATTGGAAGAAATGGTACATCTAGAAGAGTATAAAAGTGTACAGTTTGCAAATATTGTAGCTGAAGATTTTCCCGAAATTTCTGTAAAATATAATATTACAGCTGTACCTACTACGTTATTAATTAGAACTCAAAAAGTTGTAGAAAGAATTGATGGTGCTAATCCTTCCGAAGTCAGAGAAAAAATACAAAAACAATTGTTAGACAAATCAAATTCCCATGTAGATGAACTTTTAGATAAGCTTATTTCTACACGTATAGGAACGTTAATAAATAAATCTCCCTGCATGCTCTTCATGAAAGGAGATCGAAATACTCCAGCATGTCAGTTTTCAAGAAAAATTATTGATTTATTAGAGCAACATACAGCAGACTATGAAACATTTAATATATTAGAAGACAATGATATAAGAGAAGGATTAAAAAAATATAGTAATTGGCCAACTTATCCACAGCTGTACATAAAAGGTGAGCTTATAGGAGGTTTAGATATAGTTAAAGAAATGATTGAAACAGGTGAATTAGATAATATATTGCCAAAAAAATCAGAAAACCTTGAAAGTAAATTAAAAAAATTAATCAACCAAGCACCCTGTATGTTATTTATGAAAGGAAATAAGCATACTCCAGTATGTGGATTTTCAAAAGCCATTGTTAGTTTATTAGACAAACACAAAGTAAACTATGAAACTTTTGACATTTTGGGAGACAATGAAGTACGAGAAGGACTTAAATTGTATAGCAATTGGCCAACTTATCCCCAACTGTACGTAGATGGTGAGCTCGTAGGAGGTTTAGATATAGTCAAGGAAATGAGTGATTCTGGCATATTAGATGATATTTTACCAAACTAGGATATCAAATAAAAATTCTTAATTTGATTATATTTTATTAGTATATTAAAAATAATAATTAAGCTACAAATTAAAATAAAAAATGTTTCTGTTTATCTACCCTTTTTAATAATTTCATTTATACTGATAAAATTTTGTAATGATATTTTTAACTGATTATCAACTATTTAATAAAATATTGATTTTAAAAATATAAAATAATTACTAACTTTTGACATTATTTGTAAATAAACTAATTCAATTTATTTGTATTCACAAAATAGAGGTTTCAAAGTTGAAACAAGTATTATAAAATCTACAATAAAAATGAATTATTTAACTTAAATCATTTTATTAATATAAGTATATACAAAGCATAAATTTGATAAAGAAAAAAGATTTTATTTTAAATTTAACATATTGTTTTATGTTAATAATTATTTTCTTAACCTAAGCATTGTTTTCAATAATATTTTTTGTACACACAACTAAAACTTTTGTACACACAGTTAAAAATTATGTTTTTTATTTCTTGAATTTTTTTGTAACTTTTTATCTTTTTTGCTTCGGGATAAAACTGTTTTAAAGGAATTGGAAGTCTTGTTTTTTTTCCTGCAATAATAAAATAATATTAAAGTAATGGACATTTAAATTACAAAACAAATTTTTTTTAAATTACCGTCGGTTTAACGATGCTCTTGTAAGAGGAATGTATACATATGGATCAGGTTTCCCTTTTCTTTTAACATCACCAAAAGCTTTTTTAGAACGATATTCTTCACCAGGTTGTTTTTCTGTCTTTTTCTTTTTTAATGGACGATGAATACCAGTACCACCAGCTTTAAAATGAAAAAAGGCTTGCTTTTTTGTGCTCAAATACAATAATTAATACTATGAATATTTCATTATACCTGTGTATTTTGATGATAACGACTGAACATCAGAAAATAAACTATTCGTTGAAGCATTCAGTTTACGTTTTTTTTGTAGCACCACACTTGATTTGGTTGATTTTACAGTTGCTGTGTCTTCTTCAGCTATAAAAAATAACTTTATTATATTTATGCTATTAAACAATTATGATTGAATCTTGTATAAAATTTTACCATGTTCATTTTCTGAATCACTACCCAAAAATGGTAACTTTTTCTTTCTTTTCTTGCTTTTTTCGTCATTTTCATCATTATCATCAACGATAATTAAACGTCCATCAGGAGCAGTTTTAAAACCATTATCTTTTTTTTTCAATTTTTCAGTTGTAGATTGACAATGACTCGGATTAGTTGCTACAATAAAGCGATTATTTAAATTAAAAAGCTACTCAATAATTTTTGGTAATTGAATTGATTATTTTTTAAATAATTGCTACCTGATATACTCTTAATAGAAGCAGGATCAATTAAGTCTACAATATCTCCACTTTCACGAATCCATGTTTTCTTTTTTGATTTGCGTTTATGTGTCGATTTTTCTTCTTCCTCGTCTGCCTCATTAAATTCTTCTTCACTATCAGCTAATATCTCTTCTAAACTATAAATTAAATAATTTGATAAACTAAAGGACTAATTTATGGAAGTTAATAAAATCAAATAAAATTAAAATTATGCACCTTTTGGGTTTTCTTTTAACATTAAACTCTTGATCACTATCCTCATCTTTGTTTTTCTTTTCTTCATTTAGTTTTTGTTTTCTAGATTCTATTTTGCGAATGTTTTTCAATCTTTTATGCATTATTTTATCAGAAATTGGTACCATATTAGTTATTACGTCTATTCCAAATTTTCTTATTAATTTAATTATAATATCGCGAACTTTTTGCCGAAAATGACGTTTGCAATCATCTGTCATATTGGTAAGCGCATCAATCTAACAATTTAATGAAATTAATCAACCAATAACATATATTTTACGATAATATAGTAATATATTAAATTCTTAATATATCCAATACTTACGATTTGTTGTAACGTAAAAGCTATTGAAGGTGTTGGAATAACCGATAGATAAATTTTTATAAAAGATAATGCAGATAAAACTATTTCCCGAGTTGGATTAACAGCAAGAACACAAGTAAGTTTTAGTATATTCTGTATTGTTTCAATACCTAAAGATCCTACAAATGATATTTAAAATATATTAGAAACATATATTTATCTTAAAAAAGATTAATAAAAAATTTACCATTGCAATGGTAACTAATTGAAGAAAGTGCCAGTAAGGATGCACTACAGTAGGTTGGAGTTCCAGCAAGTCCTTCTATCAGTGTATTAATGTAATCTTCAATATGTTTTTCATTATCCAAAAATTTATCTGCTATAACATTTAACAATGTATACGAGGACATTCTGCATTTTTCATTTAATTCTTTGATACCCATAACAACCTCTGGTATAATTGCTCTTAAAAATTTAGTTTTTTCTAGTTGAGGATGTTGTTTTACAAGGTAAGTTATACATCGAATACGTACCTAAAATATAAAATAATATTCTTTTTTGAATACAAAACGTTATTAACATATACTCATTAAAATTATAAAATCAGATTACTAACTCCTTTACTAATTTTTTGTACATTTGGCAAGGATTTTATAATAACTTTTTGTATAGATTTGCGATTTTCTCTTAAAAATTCTTGACAGGTTTCATTATCACAAGCACAAATTTCTTCTAAAAATCTGGAATATAATTGATTTTAGTATTTTAAAAAATTATTATTAATAATTATTCAAGATATTTTTATACCTGTAAGCTTTCTTTTGTTCTTTTGGATGTTTTGAATCTAAAAATAGAGGAACACATTTTTCATAAAGGATTTCGATTCTATTCAAATCTGTATATCGGCATAAAACTGTCACTAAATCGAATATACTATCCTTAAAGAATTCACTTTCATCAATTTTGGCTAAATTTTCTAACGCTTTATCAAATAATTCACCAATCAAATTTTTATTTGTCACTTTTAAGAACACCTAAGGAAAACATAATTATATTATTAATTTCGTAGTTTATACAATATATAAATAAAAGCATGTTGCAATTTCTATTACTTCATATAGAATTATTAAAGTAATAGATTCACCTTAATTGTTTCATAGCAAGCAAGTCTTTGACCTTCCTCATCCGAACCTTCAGGTTTAATTGTGTACAGATTAAATAGGAGTGGTAAATAATTTTTAGAATATTTGGCCAACTCGTCAATATCACTTTGATTGTTAGAATCAATTGATTTTTGGATTAATTTTCGTAAAGACGCCATTACAGCTAATCTGATATTTTTTTTTTCACTTATAGCTGTTCCCAAAGTTCTTGCTATTTTCTAAAAAATTAATATTAATAGTATTTATAATTAAATATTGATAGTATTATATTTAAAATAAACAACATGCAAATAAAGTTTTAATAAATATAATTTGACAAATTTCTCTGCTAAATGACAAAGTTAACATAATTTAAAACTATACTATAATATATATTACATAATAATTATAGTTACTTTAAAATTTTCTTTTATATCTGGTGAGCAATTGCAGAAACTAGGTAAAAGAGCCCAAATTTGAGAAGTCAATAGGTCATTGCTGTGAGCACCAATTCCATCATTTTTTTCTTTTAAAATTTTGGATTTTTTTCTAATTTTTGAATAATTGTATTAATAAATATTATGTCACATTTTATAAAAACATTCGGTGAAAAATCAGTACTATTAATTACTTACTCACAAGATTCCGCTAATGGGAGCAAGTTACTAATGAAAACATTCAAAGTAGCATGATTAATGCAATCTTTCAATACTGGTAATAACCAACTTCGTTTTAAATTAAATTCACCATCTGCAGTCTATAAGATTTAAAGGATTAAATAAACAATATTTAATTCAACATAAATATAAAAATGATACAGTATATTAAATAAGATTAAACAAACCTGCAATGGAATAGCAGATAAAACAACTTGTGGTCCTAAAGCCTTTACAGCTGCACCAACTGCAAATTCAATTTCAGCATTATAAGTAAACTTATATGAATCTCGCAAATCTGCTAAAGCCACTAAAATATCTATTAATTCATCTTGACATGCAGACCCTATAACCTATCAAAGTAAAATAAATATTAGTTATTAAAGAATTTAAAAGAATACCATCATTTTTTAATATACTTCTGAATTTTACCTTAAACAGTAAAGCAATAAGATGAAGTACGTGATGCCATACAGAATTAAATTGGTATTTCATTCCTTGTTGAATTAAATTTATTATTTTTACTAAAACTGATTTATGTCTAAAAACATGTTATTAAAATTAATATTAAAAGACTAAATAAAATGTTTTTTAATTCTTTATATATAAATATTTTTGTTTATTACTTACTGTTGTACCAACTCATGACTCATACATAATGGAGCTATGCATATTTCAAACAGAGCTTTTAAAGTATGCGTAGCACCAGTGTGAACTTCATTTTTGTCTGACAACCAAAGTTCAGTACATTTCTCTAAAAATCGTGGAATATTTGCAGCACAAAGTTCTAATGAGTGCCTAAATACAGTTATAAATTCTCATTTTATTTTCAAACCATAAATTTTTTGTATAATTAAGAAAGATATTTACTCAGCTAAATTGCAATAAGCTTCTTGCATAACAGCAAGCCAAGCTAATGTAGGTTGAGTATCCCCTGGAGCAGGTTGATAGTCATAAAGTGCACAGATTATTTGTGCATTTAATTGTGATGGCAATATCGCTTCATTTGGTTTAGATATAAATAAGCCATGTAATGTTTGAAGACAACATGATGTAATCAAAACATTGTTTAGAGACATAATACTAAGTAATTGTTCACATAAAGACTGTAATAATAAATTAATATAATAACAGTATATCCATGAATATTATAAACTAGGATGATATTAAATATAACAAACTTTTAAAGAAGATTTAGGCAACTGACAAGCTACATCTTTAAGCAAAGTTAGTATATGCAATGTACTAGTTATTTGTCCTGGCTGACCTGCAGCTTCTAATTGTAAAATACAATGCTTGGCAATATGAGGTGCTGCTGGATGAATTAAAGGAGGATTTGTAGTTTTCATAATTTCACTACCTATGATTCAAAAATGAAAAAGTTTAATACAATAACATATTTATTTATTATGTAAATGAATTAAAAAGAAACCTTAAAAACCTTTTAAAATAGAACAAATAGCATGTTGTGCAGCCTTTCTAACCTTTGGTTTAGAATGAACTGTAAAAGCTAGTAAAGCATTTAAAATTTGTATTGTAGAAGAATTTACCCAAGCAGCAGCTTCTTGAGTTTTTAACAAAATTGATAAACAGCCAATACACTAAAATATAATTATAAATATCAAAAACTCTAATTATTAGTGTAAGTAAAGTCATAGTAATCTTACATGGCGTAATATTAGAAAATTTTCTTCAGATGCATATTTTGTCAATATTTGTGAAAAAATTTGACTAGCTTTACTGAACTGTAATTTTAATACATTTTTTGGAACTGTATTCATTCCCATACCAAGAAGTGACAGAATTGCAGAAATTGATTCTTCAGTATCAGCAGCTTCCAATGTTGTCATCTTGAAAAAATAGATCAATTAGTTTTAATTTCAGTTTAATATTTTTTTCCTTACTTATTGTAATAATATATCTTACAAGAGCAGCATAATATTCAGTAGATGATTCAATACCACCATTTTGTTTGATAACTTCAGTTACAGCAGCCAACACAGCCAACATTTCTTTATGCAATGCAGAACTAGATTGAAAATGATTAAAAAATCTGCAAAAAATAATTCATAATTTTAAAGTGTAAAATAAATAAATTTAAATTGTTAAGGAAATACCATAAAAAATTATATTGTTTAAATTTAGTATTTACCGACTAAATGATACATTACTACAATTACTCCAATCACTAGCAAAGGTATCAAATGTTTTAAATGTTGTTCCATCACAAGAACTTTCATTTTCTCCCATTGCACTATCAACTGTGGGTTGAATTCCTTGAATAGCATTGTGTTTTTGTATAATGTCAGTGGTAAGACCTGGAGTATCTAGTTGTAAGAAATTGAAAAGTCAATATAAGGTTAGGAGAAAAAATATTAAATTGATTATACACAATTAATTCAACTTGCTAATATTATGAAATATATACGAATTTATAGTAGTGCACTAAATAAAATGAACATATATATATATTATTAAAAGCAATTAATTTTAAATATGAACTCACTGGGACTTTGTTGAAAAAACCCTGATCGAGCTTGATCTCGATATTTGTGGGTTTGGGGATTTGAACTAGAACTTTGACCTTTCGCCCAACGTTTTGCTTTTTTCCTGTTACTTAACCGAGGGCCGAATTTCCCCATATTAATATATTTTTTATTTAATTGGCACTTTTAATGTTTTTAAAAACCTTATACCGTCGTCTACATATAAAGCACGTGTAAACCACGATGGGTCAGTTTAAAATTTGTAACTATTACCAAACTTGACGAAATGAGACTTAATGTGACCAAGTGTGACATGTACAAGCATAGTTTTACAGTTTAACCTAATTAAATGATCGGTTAATCACGTATATAAGCTTGTTTAGTTTGCAAAAGTAACAAATTGAAAATAAAAAAGTAAATAATTATATTATAAATCTTTATGTAAAAATAAAGAAGAAATATTAATTATTATTTACAAAATTCAAAATTAATATTAAAATAAATTTCTATTAATTTCTATGTTACTGAATAATATATGCGGCAGTGTCAAAAGTCAAATAATTTCCTAGAAATATATGCAAATAATATTGATACCATCACATTATTAAAATGGTATTTAAATAGAGACAAGTTTTAAAAAAACTGTACTCGCCCTGCACGATTAACGAAGATCGACCTTAGCAGATGCAACGAATATAGGCACTTATATATAAGAACGCTCATTAGTTACGGAAGCAGGACAAAAATCGCGGGGGCTGGGCTGGGTTGCACTGTTGTCTCCGCATCACTTGGCACCGTCACATGCGCTGTTTACACAATGTTCTAAATCCTATCCCTTTAGTAATGGAATATAACTCTGCCTCCTTCCTGATTGGTTTCCATTGAACAATGTTACTTTGAACGTTAAATTATTTAGTATGGAAACAATATTTACAAATAAATTTATTTATTTGTAAATAAAAGCATTTTTATTTATTACTGTTTTATTTCTTATTTATTACAGATTACATAATATATTCATATATTTTGGTAAATATCAATTAGATATAATTAAAAAATATTAATTAAATAATATTTAAATTAAGTACTTATTTTATGACCAAACAGCCCCACAAGAAATGCTTTTCTATAAGCATCTAGATTCGTTGGTAGAAGCACAATGCCGTATCTCCTGAATTGAGACACCCCGATGCGCACCACGATTCAAACCATGCGACGATCGGGCTCCATATGCTTGCTCATCCCGTTAGTATATCGTAGCGAACTGGCAAATGCTCGGTAATATACAGGCTGGGATGGTAATACCGAAGTGAAAACTAAAAATAAAATTATTTTGCATGCATTGTTGACTCCCTTTATTATCTTATATAGATTTTTGTAACAATAAATAATTCGTACAACTAAGATATTTATATATAAATTCCGATTGTTTAATTCAAATTAATAAAAGCTACTAAATGCATATCGAGACTACTGGTGAATGCATATCGAGATGAATACTGAAATATATATTTTTTCAAAAGAGAAGTTTTTGTTCGTCGGTTAGAACTAACTGTGTACCAGACGAGTTACCATTACCAATTTTCGATTTTAATAAATACGATGAAGAGCATCTTAATTTACAAAACTCTGAAATTCTTTAAGTTAAGTACGTAATTATGTGTTTATACGTAACAATTATTATGTTAATACTTAAATATTTAATTTCAGATTTGTCCAAGGCAAGTAGTAGCCGCTTTTTCCACTATTAATTTTGTAATATATTTTGTAATATTTATAGTTGATTAAATGATCTTAAGAGTTTATAAAAACATTATTTTTCATCAGTTTGTTCCTGAAAAGATCCCGTATTCCTACCTAGAAGAAGTCACGGTTTTAATCAAACACCGATGTGAGTCTAGGTAGTCACAAGGAACACCTCCTTTATTTTATGTCGACTATAAGTTTTATAATAAAAGTTATAATATTTATAAAATTAGAATACTTGTGACATCGTGGATGAGCGGCCGATGATGATACGCGCGTATAGTAAACCGCATAGTTAGTTTTAAGCTTTTTCCAAGTGCTGAATATCTAAATCTTCAAATATGTTTTATGAATTTGATTAACCCAATACATTCATTTTCCGTACATTTTCTGTCATAAATAACATAAGAATTTCATATTATTATATTTAATTATTAAAATTCTACTTTTTCTAGTCGACTGAAGAGTCAACGTATACCTGTTTAATTTTAAGTAGGGCTTTCTTAATGGCAAAAATAGTGATATGAAACTTTACATTAAATGTTATTCTTATAATGTTCAGGTCTTGCAGTTCTTTCTTTAAGGATGTCGATGGACTTCACAGCTTTATTTAAAATTATAAAAAAATCTTTTGAAAATGATTTTATATATAGTAATTATTGTTATATAACATATTATTATTTACAAAGGTTTTTTAAAAATATTTTTGAATGAAATTTTGATGTCCAGCGTGTTGATAACAGTACCAGCGGTCTGCAGTAAGTGCGGACTGTGAACCGCATTCCATCAAAGATGCGCTGAAAAAATTTAACAGCGGCGAACACCATAAGTAGCTCTCAGTCATACGCGCGATTTAGCTAGGTTGAGTTTGCGTAAAAAAAATCCGATGACCCTGCATGCGTCGCTGAAAACAGAAGCGCAGTGTGATTTATAAAGGTTGTCCAGACAGCATCGATAATGCTTAGCTTGGAGACCTCAAATTTCTGCTGTATTGCGTGATTCTATTGCAGCGACTGCTTGCTCTTCTTGGGTTGTGTCTCGGCCTTTCGCGGGACGCAGCGTCGATAATAGTTAATTATTCCCAGGAATCGACGAAGATGCGCAATAGTTGTGGGTCTTCAAAACTCTTGCAGGCGAAGAACCGTATCTATCTGTCCTTGTTGATTACCTATATACACGACGTTACTCTTACCGAAATAGTATTTTGCTAGATTGACTGAAATCGCATAACATGGAGTATCAGCCCCCTGGTTGTAGCATTCAGGCAGTGGTAATCGGCCGTGGTGTGCCACCCTCTGGCGGGCTTCTGCACGAGGTGCAATAGACTTGCGATGTAGCGCTGCAACAAAGGTGATGCTAAGTCGGCGAAGTCGGAGCTACGTCATCATCACGTTGGTGAGAGGGTCCATCAAGCGATGCCTCCAGATGTCCACCAAGAGGCCGAAATGTTCAAAAAGTCGGCCTCCAGAAGTGCTGTCTGTACTTTGACGCACTGCCGCGCCGTCGCTCCAAACCTGTGATGATAAAAATAAAAGCAAACTGGTGCTGATAATGCGGAACGCCAGCGTGAGCATGATCGTGATTGTCCATTGGTTGTGATGGCTACCGTAAGTTGTGCCAAGGTTGCTCTACTGGCGATCAGCACGCTCCTACTAGCGCTTTTTCGTCTAGCGAGCGTACCCGGAGGACGTTTTCGAATATTTTGTCCTGGCTAACGCGCACATTTTTCTCAACAGGTGCGACGATCGCTTATTTCCGTGTTTCAATTGCGTGAGGTGCTTGAGAATCTACGAAAATGGCTGCCTTCAACCTCTGGTACCCTCCCCTAGTGATCACAGACCATGCCGCTGGTTGGGAGTCTTATCCACGGAAACCATTGGCTGTTGGGGTGCCCTATAAACGGATCTATCCCTTAAATGACTGAATAAATGATGCCGATAATTCCGTGAGTTTCCCAATCTTTAAGTAAGAGGTCGGTACTCGGATGTGGTAGTAGAGCTCACCTGCTGCCATACACAAGGACTGGGAAAGCAAGGGATCCATGGTAATCAATAAGCGGTCCTCTGATGGATCCTTGCGAGGAGATCCATTGGGTAATCTGCTTCCTGGTTGCTATCGGGTCAGGACTTCGAAATCCACAAAAACTGTGCTATCCTCAGTGCATTGAGGAAGTGATGGAAACCAAGGAAACTGTAATAAGATCCTTCGTAGATATAGATGGTGCATTTAACAGCATCACCAGAGAAGCCATTGACAAATCCCTATTGGATCGAGACTTACCGCTGGCCATACGACAATGGATAGCTGGAATCCTGAGTGATAGGGAGATTTATAGTGAATGCAACGGCAAACTTATAAAAGGAAAAGTCAGTAAGGGATGTCCACAGGAAGGGGTACTCCACCTCTTATATGGACCCTAGCAGCTGATTCGTTATTACGCGTGCTAGACAGGTAAGGTATCTTTGCTGTTGCGTATACGTAAAACTTTGTCATATTCGTCAAAGGACCTATGAGGAAATTTTACCAGACCTTTTCCAAGGAATCCTTGAGAAGGTAAGGAAATGGTGTCAGACGGGATCTCAATGAGTAATTCTTGACAAAACAGAGATAGTAGTTTTCATAAAGAAATACAAGTGTAAAATTCGCGAGGAAATCACCTTCTACGGGCAAAGAATACTGTATGCAGAAAGAGTTAAATGCCTAGGAGTATACCTAGATAAGAAGTTACTTTGAAGACAGCATCTAAAGATGCAAACCAAGAAGGTCCTTCATATTTTTATGCAGTGTAGGTCTGCCATTGGTACACATTGAAGGGCCGAGCCTCAAAAAGCTTTATGAATATATGAGGCTATACTTAAACCAAAGCTTACCTACGCTGCATTAGTATTGTGGAAGATGTTAGGAAATAAAACTTCAGTGAGAACCCTCTGTGACGTGGTGCTTCCGTCGGGAAACAGTAGGCTTCCCGCGGACCTGGAGCACCGCGCCATTATCCCCGGTCGCGCCGTCCTGCCTACGTGCAAGCTCTCGCGGTCGCCCCGGAGGGGACCCGGCCGGGCCAGCCCGGGCGGCTGGCCGACGATGGTCGCGGCGGTCTGTAATCGGGGGAGGGAGGGGGGCAAGGCAGTGAACCAATAAAACAATGAGAGGCCGCACTTCTCTTTAACTACATATGCTTTATTCGCGGTCGGGGAGGACGAGACCTCCCCGCCGCACGCCTCCTTTACAAAACAACATCTTCCCGATACAAATATCGGGCGCCGCGGGGTCACGCGCGCTCGCCGAGGACGTCCGCCCGGGCTCTCGCAGAGCCCTCCACGGACGCCTACAGCCGGGTCGCCGCCGCTGGAACACCGGGCGCATTGCACCCAGGCGGCGGGCTCCGGAGAGCCCCTACACCTCGGGCGGGTGCCCACAGTCCCGCCTACCCCGCGCCGCTCTCTCTCTCTCGCTCGCGCGCGCCTTATGGCCTAGGGCCTACCTTGGCCGGCACGGAGATGGTCCTCCCGGCCACAGACCGGCCGGGAACGCCGACCCCGGCGCCTCCCCGATGTCCTGGGGGTCGCGGCGCTCGCTCCGGTCGCTCTCTCTCTCTCTCCCTTGGCGCTGCTCGCCCTCTCTCTCGTTCTCCGTGGCGCTGCTCGCTCTTCCTCCCTCTCGCACTTTTGGCGCGTGTCGCGGGGAAAGGGGGCACACGCCGAGTTATTAGGTCACGGTCGTGGCCCGCGCGAAACTGCCCGCGCATCGATCCGCGCCTGTCGATCACGCCGCGGGCCGATAGCTCTGCCCTTTTTCGGCGCTATCGGCCCGCGCGCATCGATTGCTTGGCCGCGGCCGCGGCGTCTCGCGAGATCGGCTCCGCGCGCGCGCCGATGTCATTTGCCCCGTCACACCTTGAAGGGAACAAGGGGACATTCATATTTAACTTTCAGATTTAAAATAAAATAATCTTAAAATCTTAAAATAATGAAGACAGCGGTCAAATCTGCCTACAACCTAACATGTAAGTGGGCAGGACAAAATATTGGATATACAACCATATAGAAAGACATACTGAAGGTGTCAGTTTTTAAATTCCCTCAGGACGTGTATAGTCAAGCATCTGTGCTTCGAACAACGGTATAAAATTACCATTGAAGTAACATTATAAAATACCATTGTTTTAAGTATAGAGGATTGGGCTAATAACCTAAACTTAGGAGGAGAAACGTGGTACACGGATGGATTTAGGATAGATAGCGATACTGCGGTCCGCCATAGACATGTATTCATAAATTGAAGTTGGAGAATATCAGGGCACGATATATAAACATCTGTGCCGACAGCCTAGCTTCAATTAAGGCACTGCAGAAATACAGTACCACGTCACATCTGGTTAAAGCGATAAAAAGTGATCTTAATCATTTAGCCAGGAAGAATAACGTGTGCATAACCTGATTACCGAGTCACTCGGGCTATAAAGGGAATGCCAAAGCAGATCGACTTACTAAGCAAGGCGCCAGTTCAGATAGGCAACCTGAAAGAGAGGTAGAAGTACTACACCAAGAAAATTGCAGCAATGTTCTGAACAAAGTCTAACGAAATGTTGGGCGAATCTACGTGCAACTGGCCAAATAACTGGCCGGATAAGCCCGGAAAATCGTACATGCATGAATAAGATCACGTTGGGATCATCACTCTGGGGATGCGTAAAGGGGGACTTCCAGAAATAATACTCGCACCTTTGAAGAATTTGCTGGCGGGTTTCTTAAGCCGCTCACTGAATCTTACGGTGAATTATTATATCGCGCTGTGCTACAAGTCGAATCACATAGATAGAATAGCGCGACGAACTCAAAGCGACGAGGTTTTGGCGATATTGCTGACGATCACAAGTGCTAACGACGATGTTGTTAACAATACGGCCGTTGACGGTAGTTTGCCGAGTTGCCAACACTGCGGCGATTCCTCGTGACTGCGTGCGAGAGTTTGAGTGCGAACCGGAAGCTGCGCGAGCGTTATTGCGTCTCACAATAGAGAACGCGTCTGTAGATTCTGTTTCCTGCATCGTATGTATGTCATGGAGTCATTCGTCTATATAATACTAATTTGCCTGGCACAAATATAACCCATCCTTATCAGTTTGGACTGCTAACAACTTCCCTTTTTCCTATATTTTTTCTTCTTCGGTCGAACTATCATTCCATAGGACTAGTACTTCTCCCGGTAGTTATGCGTTCAAATTCTCCGTATTAGACTTCCTTGATTTTTCTTTATTCGTTGTAAGAATATCCGTTTGAATCTGGCACTGTTTGCGTCATGAATATTCTTACTGGAGGTTGATGTATAAAGTTGGAAAATATCTCCCTTCCGCTTTTTTGCTCTGTATTCAATGCTGTATAAAAAGTGTTACAGTAATCGGATTTAGTTCAAATATATGCCGTTTTGTTCGATAATCTGTCTCCATCTAGACGGCAACTTCATAATATCCCCCTCGTAGAAGCCTCCCTTATTTGCGAAGAACTCGGACAGCCACTTTTCACAAGCCTCTTTTGAGTTCAACTTTACACCACTAAGGGAGTTCGCCATTGACAGAAACAGGTCGTAGTCACTTGGCGCTATGTCCGGGCTATATGATAGATGCGATGAAACCTCACATCCGAGCTCCCATAGCTTCTGACGAGTTGCCAACGAAGTGTGTGATCAATCTGGCGTCGTCCTGGTGGAACAATACACCCTTCTTGTTGGCCAATTCTGGACGTTTCTGGTCAATCACCTGCTTCAAGTGGTCCAGTTGTTCGCAGTAGATGGTAGAATTAAGCGTCTGGCCATATGGGAGGAGCTCATAGTGGGTGATTTCCTTCCAACCCCACCAAACACTCAGCAAAACCTTCCTGGCAGTCAATCCCGGCTTGGCCACTGTTCAAGACGATTCACTGGCCTTTAACCACGATCGTTTTCGCTTGATGTTGTCGTATGTGATCCATTTTTCGTCGCCAGTCACCATTCGCTTTAGAAATGGGTCGAGTTCGATCCGTTTTAGCAGCATACGTTTTTTTTGCGTGAAATCATGCGGCATCCAAACATCAAGCTTTTTTTGTATCCAGCCTTCTGCAGATGGTTTAAAATGGTTTGGTGACTAACTCTCATCTCCTGGACGATGTTACGAGATGCCACATGCCGGTCTAACTCGATTTTGTCCATGATTTGATCGGTATTCATCGTTTTCCTCTGCGGTTCGAAGTGATAGAGTACCATCCCCGAAAACACCATTAATCTTAACAAAAAGGCAGAAGGGAGATATTTGCCAACCTTACATTTTAACATTTAATCTTTGTTTTTCCAGTTCGTCTGTCAACAAGTATAGTTCTGCTCTTGATTTTTCTCAATTTTACTGTCTTTCCAGAACTGGATTTAGCGATAGAATATCTGCGTTCGTGTTGTCTTTTCCAAGACGATATACTAGATCGAATGTGTAGCTTCTTAGAGTTCTTTCCATTCTGTTAAATCAGAGATCAGGTTGTATTGTTGTGAAGAAATGTTTTAATGGTCCGTGGTCAGTAACGACTGTATATTTTGTTAGATACAGCAAGTGTCCAAAACTATTCTTTAGTCCAAATATTATTGTTAAAAATTCCTTATTGTACGTTGGTTAACGTAATTCACATCCCTTAGACAGCGTGAAGCATATACTATTGGTCGATCATTACCTATGTTGCCCTAGCTAAGTATTGCTCCTGTAGCATAGTCCAAAGCATGGGTTATTACTATGAAGGGTTTTGCTAAAACTGGTACAGCCAGTACTGGTTCTTGACATAAATTTTTTCGAAGGGCCTGAATACTTCTGGTTGTTCATTTAAATCGTTTTTGCGTTTCCTCGAAGAAGTTCTAATAGTAGTTCTACTGATTTTTCAAATTTGGAACGAATCGATGATAATATCCGACAAATTCTAAAAATTCTTTAACCTTTTTAGCGTTCCCAGCAATCGAGTATCTTTTACAGCTTCCAGTTTCTTTGGATCTGTTTTCATCTTGCCGCTACCTTCTATTTGTTCTAATACTTTTGCTTTTTTTTAAAAAATTAACACTTTACAAGTTCAGTTGTGAAATTTTCTTTGGCCAACTTTTTCAATACACTAACGAGACTCTTGCTCTCTTTTTCCAGAGATTCTGAAGACACCATTATACCATCTAGATAAATTTATATAGATCTTCCCGTGTTATCTGGCTACGGCTAATTCTATGACTCTTACAAATATTGATGGCGTTTTTTTAAGACCTATAACCATCCTCTTGGTTCCGAGAAGCTGTGTAATGAGTCGAATCAGAGTCTAGTTTTATTTGATAAAATCTCATTTTAAAATCCATTATTGTAATATAATATGCTGGCTACCCTTTCAGAATATCGCTGATGATGACAATGGATCGCAACTACCTACGATTGCTTTATTCAACTATCTAAAATCCGTAACCATTCACTACCTCTTATTGCCTTCGACATCGACTTTCTTTGCTATTATCCACGTAGGGCTCGATTACTGTGACATGGACTTTTCTATTATACCCTGTTTCATTAGTTTGTCGATTTCTTGCTGCAGATGTTCCTTTGGCATTAGTGGGTATTCGTACTGTTTATTTTCAAATGGCTTGGTAGTTATTAATGCTACCTTGTATGCCAATAGATGCGTTACTTTAAACGGTTCTCCCCTTGTATATTTTTCTATGACAATTTTCTACCTCAATCGCAGCCTTCAAGGTCGATCAAAGACATAATTTTGTCCACTGTCTTTTTTTCTTTCTTTGTTGTTATTTTCTAAATGTTTATTAAGTAACAAAATTTCTCTTCCTTGTCTCTTACTATCTTACGTAGTACCTTGTTGCCATGTTTCCAATAATTTGGATTATTTATATCCTCCTGTTGTCAACGTTTATTCAGCTTACATGTTTTGGTGTATAGCTTTTCCATAATTCTCACATTCATCTAATGGCAGAAATTTTTTCGAGGCGCTAACTTCACTTTTGTGATTAGATAGCGTATCCCATCTACCCTCTTCATCCATGTTGATTGGAAAACTCGTGCACTTTACATGATACTCTTAGAAGATCTACGTCTACATGACCTAAAGTGGTGCATTCATCAGGGATCACACCATTTATTTTACATATTCGACCATTGTCAATTTTTGGGACGTCGTCTAGCTTATTTAGCTTAGTTATTGAAATATCTGCTCTTATGTCGATATAAAACTTTGCCCTGCCATTTTTTACGTTAAAGCTTGAAATTTCTACAATTGGAGGTTGATGTCCTAGTTCTAAAAACCTAAATTGCACTATACGCTGTGTCTCTGACCTTCTTGCTGTGTTGACACTCTTTGCTCGGCACCTGAGGGCAATGCCGAACATCCTCCTGTTATATTATCTTGGATTCCATTTGTGTTGCTTGGCTTATTGTTCTGCTTTGAGGTTGTCCTATTTCTATAATTATCCGTATTTCGAGCGTAGTGACCTCTGTTATAATTTGCATTTCTATTGCTGCTATTTCTATGATAATTTGAAATATTATTATTGTATCCTCCATTGAAGTTACCACTATGTTTACTGTTGAATTTAAGTCGTCCGCTATTTAGGTAATTTATGAGGTAGTGACATTCTTTTGTCGAATGATTCCTCCAACTGCAATATTTACACTTCTCGGCATTACTTGCATATGAAATTAGATTTTTTCATATATTTAATTATGTTAGATTGGTTGATGTTTGTGTTGTGGTGATTAGTACATTTGCGTAAGGTTGTTTATTTGTATTCGTGTAACAGTAAGTGTAACATAAGTAACTTGAAAGACCGGTGTGCAGTGATTGTATTATTTTTATTATAGACTTTTTATATACTACCCTCTCTTCCATTGATAATTCGAAACTCATTTAATATAAGCCTATAAGGTTACTAAAGTTGGCCAAAGGCGTTGGCTCGTTCACTTGCTCCTTGTTTAAATATCCTTAACTCCGATATCTAATTCTCTGGTAATTCTACATTGTTAAATTGCTCGATTAATTTTTTTAAAAACACTTCTATTTTATTAAAACCTGTGAGAATGTAGTTAAATGGAGGAATCGTTGGTCTTCTAAGTTTATTTCCTACTTTCATGAATACTCTACGTTCACTAGTTCCCGTTCCCGGTCCATTATTCAATAATTGCTCTTATGATTTGATAAAATATATGCAATATTTCTGCTCTGTCATCGAATATAAGTATCATCGAATATAGGAGTGGTTACTTATGCTTGCTCCACATATACATTTCACTTGTATTAAATGTTGCATCATTTACTGCAGACGTTTACACGTCGTTGGATTCCATTGAATTTATTGCATTTGTTTTATTTTAATTGTCGGAACTTGTGTTAAATTTTCCGCGGATTTTATACATGTATTTATAACTTGCGTATGTAATCCTCCTAATACTTCGTTTAATGTTTCTGATATCATTTATTGTATTTCACTCGTAGATAATGTACTTTTCCATTATTAGGAATTTCTTAGATATCTGTATTTTTTAGATAGATAGATAGATAATTTATTTATAAATTTTTTACAAAAATATTGTACAGTAAATTCTAAATCGCAACGCCTTAGTCAACGTATATCTAACTATAATCACATTTTATCACAGATTCGTAAATATCACAGATGTAGCGTAGTTTCTGCAATAAAGAAATAATACTTTAAATTACACAAATAAATCACAATTTTTTTATTATCTATCAGTCAAGTCACAATCATACGCATAAAGACAATGAGTAAGATGTAAATATGTACAATGAATGAAGTGTGAGATGAGATTCAATTATACGCATATACTTACAATACACATATACATAAAATAGAATTTAGAGCGCAAATTAACAACTCGATCGCGAGAACGTCAGGCTGGAATTATTAGAATTGTTAGAATCGTTCGTAATTGCAACGTCCCATCCTGTCAAATGCTCCATTACTAGCCCCTTGAAGCGACAAAGGGAGGATGCATTCTTTATGCAGGATGGCAGGTTGTTCCACAGATGAGCATCTTGTACAGAAAATGATCTAATTCCTGTCTCAGTGTGCATCCGCGGAACAGAAGCTTCCTTAGGGTCACTCCCGACAGGTCTATCGAATACGTTAGAAGAGAATAGATCAGCGAGGTACTCCGGTTTGTGCGGCCGTAATATCTTGTAGATCTGTAAGTTAATAAAATATTCCCTCCAGCTAATTACTCTCATCCAAACCAATCGATGCCTGAAGGGGGTGATATGATCGTACCACCTAGCGCCCGTCACATACCGCACACAAGAGTTGTGTGAGCGTTGTAGCCTTGCCCTCAACTCCAAGGAAGCATCTAAATAAACAATGAAGCAGTAATTAAAATAAGGAAAAACCAGAGAACGCACCAGCTTAGCTCGAAGAGCCTCCGTAGTCTACTGACGTAAAAAGCGTAAGTTATATAAATACTGGTTGATTCTTTTACAGACTAATTCAATACACAGCCTCCATGTAAGACCCACGCCTAATAAAACACCAAGACTCTTTACTGTACCGGACAAAGGGACGACTACCCTCTCTTCGAGTTCAATGGAATTGAACCCTGCCAACTCAATGTCAGAAAGAAATCTACGCGTTCCAAAAAGAATCGTAGACGTTTTTTCGACAAATAGTATCGAACGCCTTGCTAAAGTTAAATAACAGTAGCGTTACTTCTTTTATGTCAATAGTAGCACGTATACGTCTTCTGTTAGTCTTAGCAAGGCGGTTTGCGTAGAGCTATTACGTTTAAATCCAGTTTCGACTGGGTCAAGGATGTTGTGTGATACCAAGTGCTCCACAAGCTGGTCGTAAACAGTTCTCTCAAGAACTTTTAAAAGAAAGCAAAGCAATGAAATTGGTTGAAAATCAGCCTCTAGTCCAGGTCAAGAAGGTGTTCTAGATTTGGCCAATGGCACTACAAGAGCCTTTTATTTGCTACGACAATTGTCAAACAAATTCAGTATACATCAAGTCACTGGACAAACAACATCATATTTTTTCATCACAATAAAAATGTCTTATTTGCGAAAAGCATTAATTTTTTGTTTTATTTAGTAGAATTGAATGCTTGTCGAAGTATATGCTGATCATACTCCATCAGAAGCATGTGCAAAAGATGGATTCAACGGTTTAGAAATAATAATTTTGATGCCAGGAATGAAGAATGTGGAAGACCACCAAAAAAGTTTGAAGTCACCGAATTGCAAACAGTACTAGATAAAGATGATACTTTGAGTCAAAAGCAAATGGAAAAAGTATTAAATGTTGCACAAGAAATAATTTTATGACAATGCACCTGCACACAAAGCAAAACCGGTTCAGGATACAATCAAATACAAAGCACTTGGCTGGGAGCTGCTACACCATCTGCCGTATTCACCAGATGGTTGATACCATTGGTTCAACCGGCTACTATTTGACTACTATACCTTGGTTCCTTCCGACTACTATTTGATTTCATCGATGGGACACGCGTTGGCTGAGCAACACTTGAATCCCTATAAGTAAGTTGAAAATTGGATATCTGATTGGTTTGCTTCAAAAGACAAACAATTCTATTGGTGTGGTATCCACAAATTGCCAGAAAGGTGCTCAAAATGTGGAGAAAACAATGGCCATTACTTTGAATAAAATGTTATTCACTTTCCCATTAAAAATAGAGTTTTATTTTTACAAAAACGCTCACTTCATATCAGTACACTTAGTGTATAAAAAATTTAATGATTTTTTTTCAATTTCTCTGAACCATGTGTAACATCTAAAATATATTTGGAAATCTTTCTGATTTTTATATTTTTTATTCAATCTGATTCCTATCTATAAATTTCATTAAAGTTTGGTAAATCTCAATGAGAAAATTCTAGTATAATATCGTACAGCACAACAGAGCACAGTATAGAACAGTATATAATACAGTATATAGTTTATTAATGGGTATACAAATTGCACAAATGGAGATTTTGAAATGTACTGGTAAAAAACTTTTTCACTTTCGAATAGATGAACAGATAAATTAATGAAAAGTAAAGAAAAAGTAAATTCAATATGATATTATAACTTTTGCACGAATTCTTGAGTTACTTGATTCTCGAGTTTCCTATAGATAGCCGTAAATAATTTTACGACCTAACTAACACTAGCAATTAAATGGGTCGGTTATAGATTTAATATAAACATAATATAAAACATCATAACTTATTGGTGATAAAGATTTAATTGTGTATTAGATTACCTATAGAATTCTTTTGTTCTTGGTAAATACATGTTTAGATGTTTCTTGAAAAAGCAGTAGATACGCTCTTGTATAAAAACTATATGTATGGAAAATTCAAGCAAACGTGAAGGAGGCAGTTCAGCGTTGATCTGCGCGCGCGCGATGCGAATCAACAGGCGCCGTCTTGGACACAGGCGCTTCTCTGGCCCGTGCAAGATCGCACTTAGACGCGTAGTGGCGTCCGTAAGCTGCAGAGGATGTTAAGGTCGCTACTCTTAGCCCTTGCCTGCAATCTTGGCACCGCTCACTTCGTCAGTTCTGGTGAGCTATCCTAATGCGTCTTATATTTTATTTAGTGTCTTGTTACTGTGTTTCTTTTATTAATATACCTCTGATTTACATGACTTTTTTCAGTTTGTCGCAATATCCATGTATTTAATTCATAATTATTTATAGTATCTCGATATTTTATTAATTCTACATACTTTATTTTTTTGGAATTGATCAATATTGTATTAAAATTACAATTAATTTAAAACATTAGAAAATTTATCGTTTCACTCTTTTAGAAAATTCTTTTAAAAATTAATGCTGTCAATGCAATCAAAAATTAAAAAGATACACGATAAAGCGTCACTTATTCTTTTATAGTAAAGTTTATGTATGGACGGCGGGTGTTAGGTACATGACCTATATATACCACTGAAAGAAGCAATCTGTGGTAGATATAATAACGATTATCATATACATATAAGTAACGTAGTACTATTTTCTTATTTGCTTGTATGTTTGCCAGACCAAATCGCCAAATAAAGACTTAATTTTATGATTTATATGCAAATCTTGGCAAATTTATACATTGTTAATAGTTCTTATGATACATAAATATAATCAGTTTATTGTGACATTAAAATTAAAAGATTAAGATTTTAAATTTCATATTTAATATTTTAGAATATAGCGATTTAATATTTATTTGGGTCATAAGTACTTTAAATTAATTTTTATTCTTTTAGCAATCTTAATTACACTTCTCTGTAATTTATTATTAGTTAATTATCTGAATATTGTTATAATATCCAAAAAAGTTGTAATTTAACGGATACTTATGTAGAAGGTGATAAATTTTAGGTTTATATGTATCTACAGAACTTTCTATTCTTATTTATTCATTAATTCCAAAATTATTTATTTGAATGATTCCTTGTTAGTATAAATACATTTATTAGTTATAGCATCGAGATAAAAATGGAAGTGTAAATATATACAATTTATTATATTCTATAGATTTATGTGTGTATGTATATATGTATGTATTTGAAAATTAAACAATAAAAATATAATTAAAAGAAAATATAATTATTAGTACGAAGATATCAAATATTTTGATAATGCTTTAATAAAGTGCCTATTTCTTTTTTACCTCAAGTTAAAAATTATACATGGCTGCTCTTGCTTACACTGAATAAATCCTATTATGCTTGATAAAGGTTCAGGCAAAGGCCATGGTGCATTTTTTCTATTTATTACGACGCACCAAATATCATTAATACCAGTTTTCTATTCATGAACACATCTTCGAGATACATACTTACACATTATAATAAATAAGTATTATATGTATTATAAATAAACAAATACAATAATTGATAATAAGAAAATTACGTGAAATGCTATGTTAAATAATACAATATTGTACATACACATTTTAAATTCGTGAAAGCATATATTGACCTTTATTATTGTAGTTTGAAATAAATTCCTACCTTGACCACAGATAGTTTAAGAGTACACGTAGCCTTGAGCAGAAATATAACAATAAAATTAATTCAGTAGAAAATTATGAACTTTCCAGTCGGCTGAGATTTCGCATACGACACATCGCGAAGCAAGTGAATGCAGAGGGATTTACGGTTGTTCTTTAGCGTAAAAAGGGGTCTGGCGATTTACGCATGTTGTTATTTCTCCTATATGTGTTTATATAGCATCTCTCCTGCCATGCGTGACACAACTTTCTATTAGTCTACACCATTACACGCACTTTGTCTCTTTGAATAAAATAATTACTCTTCCTTGCGATTTCACCCATCTAACTTGGAGTGCATCGGATTAGGAGATACGGACTTGAATGCTTTAAGTAATGGATTCCAGTCTCGACGTACATGACAAAAAATTGAATCGTTTCAAACTTAGCTATGAAATGTCGCTTATGTTCAAGATGCAAAATGTTTATAAATTTAACTTTTATTGTTCAAAAGTAAACCCCTTAAGTAATATATATATATATATATATATATATATATATAATATATATTCTTAAAAAATTATTTATTTTTAATTAATATTTACATTTATTTCATTATATCTTCTACATCACAAGCTGAAATTATTTAGCCTGTAACTTTATTGCAATACTATTCACATATAATACGAAATTCGAAAGGAAAAAATTGGAATAAATCTTATTATATGTAATAAAAATGCAATCTATATTCTACTATATATTATACTGATTTATATATAGTTAAATAAAGAAATAATAATTTAATAATTAAAAGAATTGAGTTGTTTATCCTTAACGTTTGAATTATACGATTGTGGCGAGAAAAATGGAAAATAATGTAGAAAATATGGTACTTTGCATAACTGATTGAATATACACAGCTCATGACGAGGGACCGACTATGCGGATGTATAACGTGGGAGTATTGATGGCTTCTCATTTGGACAGCCCGTTTGATCTAGAACGCTGTGGTCCAGCTGTTGATCTTGCTCTCGCTGAAGTCAATGAGTTTCTCTCAGTTCACGATGTCCAGCTGCGTAAAGTCCAAGGGAGGTGAGTTACTTTTTTGTACATCTGCCCGAGAATACTTGCATATTGATGTCCTTGGGGATAGAATTCCGAATCATAAAGAACTTGAGAAAATGCAATCATACGAATATAACAGGTAAAATGTAGTTTTAGAAAGATCAGAAACAAAAATTAATAACAAAATTTACATTTAACTTAACAAACCAATTATTTTTTTAAGAAATAATATGAACTAAAATAAATTTTATCAAAATTATAAGCAGCTTAGATTTTAGTTATAATTTTAATAAACTATTCTATTTTATGTTAATAATAGTTTCAATAGTTATGATTCTAATCATTAAGTAACAAAAAATAAATTTAGTTTGGTTTATAAAACAGAGTTAATTTTGTACCAAAACAAATCCATTTAAAAGTTATATGCTGCAATATATGCGATATGTATAAAAAATAAAATACTAATTGGTGAGACGATCCCTTAAAGCAGCTGTGTCTTCCACAAGTTATCCATGCTACTAACGTTATCTATAGTCTTCGTATACGTTACCAGAGCAACAAATTTATTCAATGCTACTATTTCTTTCTATTTTTTTGGCTTAATGATTAAAACTTAAATGTTTTTAATGCGAATGTATAAGATTTTATGTGCTACGATGTTGTAAAAATATTATACTAAAAATTAATAATTACCTTTGAGTAAGTTTATTGAAACTTTGACATGAACTATAGCTTCGTATTATTTCATTTTAAATCATCTTGCGTAAGATATTAAAGATAATTGTAAATTGTCATTTGAATTGATTTATTACAAATAATTTTTTATTAAAGAAGGTGATACTTAAATCGAAGCAAATGTAGTAAAATGAAAACAATTTTTATAGGACGCACATGTTTTGTTTGATAAAAATATAATAACATAGAAAACAACCTGTATACAATATTTGATAATGCTAAAAAGGAGAAATAACATTAGATTAAGCAAGTCGAGCAATTACTATACAATTCCTGCACGTCGATTCTTTTTACTCCTGATGGATGATGATGCGCCACACCAGACCAACGGCCAGGGTTCTCGGCTCGTCAAAGAAGCTGCCCACACCTCCGTACTCGAGAATACGTCCACTGGGAAAAGCAGAACCTTCACTATACGATCGACCCTTCCCTATAGTCTCCAAATGAGTTTGGGATGCTGACCGATCGATGAGTTTTCTCTGATCTCCCCGCACCCTTTGCACAAGCCGAATGTTTAGACGAAGGGCTCGCTCGACATCCGCCGAATCCGAAAATGAGAATGAACGGCTTACGAGCTTCAATAGTTATACTGCCTTTGGAGTTGTAGACCAAATCGATATAGGTTATATAAGACTCAGCACATGCTCTGGTGTTTGCATCATTAGTTTCGACAAACTTGTAGAAGAAAAGCACTGTCCCACAAAAAGTGTCACAAAATCAGAGTATTGGCTCACTAATTGATTTTTCCTAAATATACAAAATACAATACATGAGCTTGAAACCGACTCTTACCCCACTAGTTGAAATTGTTTCTGAATAGAAAAGTAATTTTTATTCAAATATACTGTTGAATAATGGCACAGTGGATTTTAAGAAATTTCATTAAGAAGATTAATCATGCACAAAAAAATACTATATTTAATAATTACTTCATTTCTCCGAAGGATAACTACTGTGTGATAATTTGTTAGAGAGTTAATAAATCGAATCCAATGCTCTATTAATAAAAAGTATTGAAATTTTATATGAATAATAGCTTCGATAATTTAAATAGGACATTATAACTTAAACTTCATTAAGTTCTAATCATTCTTATACTATATTCTTATTCTTCTTCTACTATACTTATTCTTCTTCTTATACTATATTCTTACTCTATATTCATTCTTATACTATATAATCCCGAGAATGTGATTTCTAACATATCGAACTAAATATATTCAGTCGTGAATTAATTTACATATACTTTAAAAAGGCATATAGGAGGCTATAACCGAAAACGACTGCTTGAGGGTCGGCGTGTGATTTTTTTAGCGAAAATCTCTGGAGAAATTTTATGTAAAGCAAGAACAGTCGAAGGTGATGTCTATGTTAGAGATAGTATGGTTGATAGGACATTTAAATATAAGATAGTAGAATTAATCTCAGAAATTGAAATAAAATAAACATCATTAAAATCTTAATAGTAATTTTACGGTTTTTCTATACTTTATTCGGATTATTTACTAAACTTTATCAAGACTATTTTAATACACGAAAATGGTTTAAAGAAATGTTATTGTCACACAGTAGAATATGTTATATTTATACCTTGTTTCTAGGAAAATGACAAGATCCTATCTGTAAAAAGATTCTATCTTTCGAAAACACGCAGATTCTTGCGCAGGGTAAAATGGTCGCGAGGCAGAAATACAATTTTGCACAGCAAATCTGGCAATAGTGCAGTACTTTTTATACGAATAACCTATATCTGCAGAAATGATAACGACGGATTTACGTATGCGGGGCTGTTGCAGCTACCCGCGCTGCAGCGGAGCGACGGCGCCTGGCCTAGCTGCGGACATGCACTTTCGGGACAATGCAATCGCATATATTGGTCCCGCGTGCGCCTTCGCCCTCGAACCGGTGGCGAGGTTAGCCGCCTACTGGAATACGCCCATCATCACCGGGATGGGCGATCAGGCACGTACCGACTTCTTTTCTATATAATTATCCGCATACAACCCCGGTGGATATAGAGGTCGATCTCGGCCCCTGGTCAGATCAGATCGTTACGTTTTATCTTCTCTGCACACTCGCTCAAAGGATAAGGCTTTGATGTGTTTATATTGATTTTCTGACACTACGATCTTTATGTCTCACTTCCTTTTTGCGTGGATTCTCGAATGACTATGAGGTACTTTTTTCGTTACAGCCTCCATCTGAGGGAGAATTGTCCGTGACATCAGGTATACTAGGCAGGCTGCACAAGTGGAAGAACGAGTCATCGGTAAACTTTCATTTTTTTTAGTTAAATTTCCTTCTAATAATACATATAACTTAGTTGAGAAAAATACTTTTATAAAGATTAAAACTTAGTTACCAACTAATGCAATGATTTTAAATTATTCAATTGAGGCAGCAATGCATATCTCTTAAAAAACTTTGTAAATTTTAGAATTTAGTAAATTAAAAAAATCAGCTTATATCATTAAGTTTAATTTTTTTTAATAATTTTTTTGATAATATTAGTACAGTTACCATGTAAGTTAAAAAATAAGTTAAATATTGTAGTATCTTTTTGCAATTACATTATTCAGTTTGCGACCTGTATTCATAATATGCGAGAGTTTATTATAACGCTAATCTAATTAATAAATGTAACCGTAGTAGCTCTACACTTCATTGTACGAAACACTGCATGTTAACAGCATCATATATCATCCGGAAACTCTTGTAACATGACGAATTGTAATCCTTATCAACTCTATACAATGCTGTAGAGCAAATAAATAATGCGTTGACGACAAAAGCGCTGAACAAAATAGAGCTATAAAAACTGTCAGACTATCTATTTTTGCAGGGTATATTTAAGGACAAAAGCAAGTATCCAACTTTAACCAGAATGTCGTACTGTCAGTGTCGCCTCAAACTCGTCTTCTCCAGCATTTTTAAGGAATTTGGTTGGTCTCACGTGGCTCTTATCCTAGACAGATCAGACCTTTTCTCTCTTACCGTCGGAAAGAACTTGGAGTACGGCTTGAGAAAGGAGGGTCTTCTCAAATTTGTACGTGAGTTAGACGGAAATTCGGAAGATGAGCCTTACCACTTTTACTTGAGAGATGCTAGCATGTACGCAAGAGGTAAATGAAGTATATTATTTATTCTAAAAAACCTTTTATAAAGAATAATGTTGTCAAATGTAAATTTTTTAATTTTTATAATTATTTTTTGATAATTATTTTGGTATTTTTTGCACTATAATATATTTATAATAATTCAATATTTATTTGTAATAGTTTGCATTACTTTATAAATAGTTATTGAAATTCTATTATACATTAACAAATATTACATGATTTATTTATCGAAATAGCAATAAAAGTACATAAATAAAAATTGTCAATAAGTTAGTTGCATTTTTTTAAGTATGAATAAATAAAGATTGACATCACATTCTTAGGAGTGAAAGATGATTCACTGTGGGTGGAAGATATTAGGTGGTTGGTTTGAAATGATGAAACAAAATAATTTGAAATTAAGAATATTTTCGGGAATCAGTGGTAGGGGAGGGTCTTATAGTTTTTGATGACTGTATGTGTATACAGTACAAATTTTAATTGAAATTTTGTAACTTGTTTAAATTTGGTCAAACAGTATTGAAAGTTGAAACCACAAAAGTTTTTTGTGTTATTTGTTCGATCTTCTGAACCATCTATCAGCAAATGAATTAATAGGTTTTTTTGATGATAAGCGATTGAAAGATCGAAAATATTCAAAGACCTGCCCAAGGTGCGAGATGATCAGTTGGGTAGTATCGGTTTTAACTAAAATACTCCAACAGGAGTAAGGGCACCAGATCAAATGACTAATTCTAAGAAAATACCAAGTAGGTTAGGTGGTTGGAACTGAAATGAGAATGAAAATGAAGTAGAGAAAAAAGAGAGTAATTGAAGATGGGGCGATTGATTTATTGTGGTCTGTTATAATTGCGAGAAGTCTGTTCGCATCAGCGCATTTGACAGTTGTTTCAGCTAGATTAGAAGCTCCGTTTCCCGAAGGATTTGAATGCTTCGAATGAAATAGGGGTATTAAGTAATGAGCGAAGTAGCTTCATAAAAGTCGGCTGGAGATATTTGAGTCTGTATAAGGATAGTTTGGGTAGTCCCCCAAATGCGAATGTCGCAAGTCTCGATGCTAAAGATAATGGCTTAAACTGGTTGAAATTGAGTTCACAATGAAACCTTTTTATTGCTGAAAAAACTCGTGAAGAAAGGCTTTAGGACAATACAGGCATCATTGAATAAGTTTATCTAAGATATCGTTGTATTAAGCTTTATTGAAATTAATATCGTATTGATAGGGGGAAATAAACTACCGATGATATACAACTGAGGTACATGAATTTTTTTGATCAAATCAATTTCCTTATCTTTATTGGGAGAGGTAATGATTGAGTAGTTCATTGTTGCGGCGATGACGCAGTTTGCGAGATACGAACGAGGTGACATCTTCGAAAGCATCCTTGAAGTGTTACGGAAGTAAAATTACAATTGACTGCTTTAATGTTTGGAAAGCTGCAATCCAATATGTAGTGAAGGCGGCATTTAATGGAAAGTAGAATTAACTACAGATTAATCATTTCAGTACAGATAAAAATTTAAAGTTTAAGAATTGGTGGTATCTATAAAAAGCGTAATTTAATTTTAAAAAAATATTTTTTGAAAAAAATTGTTTTATGAATTATTTAGAATTATGTCTAAAACGATTATGTTTTAATAAATCTTTAATACGTTGATTATCGAAGAAACGCATGCATTCGTTCATTTTTTTATGATCAACAGTGGTGATTTTGAGTGTACGTGGCACACTCGTAAGAAGATTTATGTTAGCGGCACATCGATTAGACATGACAAGAGGAGACTGGACTTTTCTTGATGTGGAAATCTTTCAAGTATGATTACCTATTCATATTTTAATTTACATATCATAATATATTTCAATAGGTACTATTATCATTAAATTAAATTTAATAATATATGTGATAGATATTTACTACCTGCTTTTAAAGTTTTATTCATTTTGAAAATTAAATAAACTGGCTGATCACTCTAGCTAAAAAATTGTTAAATTTTATTTAGGATATTTTGTAGAGGAGACTTGAACTTTGGTAAATTATAATTTAAAAGAGAAGATTATATTTGTATTTTTATACCTATTATTCTGACTTGATACAAATTATGATATTCTTATATAGCGTATGTCAAGAAAATAATAGATATCTGCATCCGTATCACTAAAAACATGCTAATTATTTTCTTTGTGGACGATTAAAAATAACAAAAGCTGAAGTTTCACCAAAGTCGATGGGATAGAGCATGCATGAATGGCCGGAGGTTAATAGGAGCTGCCTTATACTTTATTATGTGATAATAGCTATTGATAATATTCTATATCTAACTAATAGAAAAAAAGTATCGCTTTTCACAATAAAAATATATTTTGTTCTATAGATATTTATAGATATTTACAGATTGATGTATGTATTAATAGCACTAGTAAAAAGATGTTTATTACATTTTTATTTACAAGGGCTTATCTATTAATATTCATTTTTTACCTTTTTATACTGCAATAGAATTTCATCATCTGTACAGCACTGCAATTTTTCATTTTAAACTACGACGCGATATCTCGATCTCGATGTCTTTAGCCTTATATATTTTTGATTTGCTTATGTGCAGACAGATCTGAAAATTTAATTTGCCTTTGCACTATATACTTGCAATCAGGAGTATACGAATGAGAATTGAAATGCGCAGGGGTCGTACTGGGGAGACCACGATTGGGAAATAGGCGACGAGGAGGATGGAACGGCAAGGAAGGCATATGAGGCGTTACTGCGAGTATCCCTGCTCCAACCGACGAGTCCGCGGTTTCAGGACTTTGCTGAGAGCGTGAGACTGCGCGCCCAGTCCGATTACAACTACACTTTCTCCGACGGAGAAGAGGTATTATCTTATTTAATTTTTGTTATCCTTGATTTTACCTCACGTTTTCCATTTCCTCATATTTTATTTTACAATAAATAATTCGGTTCAGTATCAATGCATAATAAATTTGTAATAAAAGCATTGAGATATTACTTTTAGTTTTGAAATTTGAGTGTATTCGGAATTCATTCGTCAGTCTAAGTATAGGTAAATTTTTTCATCGGGGCTTTCTATGATGGAGTGTATTTGCTGGGTATGGCTTTGAATGAAACGCTATCGGAAGGTGGCGACATCAAGGATGGCCTTGCTATCACTCGTCGTATGTGGGATAGAGACTTTATCGGGATAACTGGACACGTAAGGATCGACGATAATGGTGATCGAGACGCCGATTATAGTATTTTGGACCTGGATCCCATCACTGGCAAGTAAGAGTAGCATTATTCAAAAAATATACGCTTTTAAGCTTTTTTACGTGTAATATATAATTATATGCTTATAAATAGTTTTATCATAGGCAATTATATAGAAAATAAAATTAATATTAAAATTATTAAGAAATTAAAACCGATTAAAATCGCTGCTAACACTGTCATTTTTGCTTGATATTGCACACCTAAATAGATTTTTGTGATTGCATTATGTTTCACATTAAACAATTATTATTATAAAATATCTTAAGAATCCATTCTACTAAATAAATTTAAGTCAGTAAATAATTGTGAATAGGATGTTGCATATTTAGTTATTAACTGTTATGAGCGAAGTTAAAGTTAAAGTAATTCCATGAAGATATTTGTCGACTTCTCATTATGGTATATTTATTTATATCGTTGTATATAACCTATGTTTTAACTACTTGTCTCCAGCTATATCACGGGATAGCTGAGTTAATTCTAAAAATTTTTCTTTTTGGTCGCGAAACTGTCAGATGCACCCAGGCGTTTAAAAATGGTCAAAATTCAGCCCCCACAGCCAAAAAGCACGGCCTAATCGCCGCAGCGCAGCCAATAAGAATAAAGGAAATAGTTAAAGGGAGAGAGTAGGGCGGAATTATGGGGGCCGCAGAGTAATCAGCGGGACTGTCACCGCCATCCAGGATTAGACGCGTTCCAATTCGTCGATATCCGAAATTGTTAGCAAAAGCAGACTGAGCGACTGTGAGGCGGATAAAGGGAAAAGGGGCTGCGTTACTGTTGGCGGTCCGCTAAGGCCCGATTGTATTTTGTTGACAATTTTGGTAGTTGACGAATGGGCATGCGTCTAAGAGTGGAGGACTGGTCTAGGCCTGCTGCTCACCCTGCGACCCCGATAGCTCCGCCCTACTCTCTTCTATTGACTTTTTCCTTTATTCTCATTGGCTGCACTGCGGTAATTAGGCCGCGCTTTTCGGCCGCGGGGGTTGGAATTTTACCATTTTTTTTACCATTTACCAATGCTTAAAATATATACATTGTATTTATAATTCAACCGTTTGTTAAAGATTATTTAATTTTGTGAAGTAAATCTGTTATAAAAAAATGGAGGGGGACTTTAAATATCAAGCCATTGTTTTAACAATAGTATACAGAGCGCATTGGAGCTCCCATAACCTTTAAAATATTATACATTCTATCCACAAATTTGAAATCATTATATAAACTTTATGAAATACCTCAGATTCTACACAAATTATGACATAGAGTACTAGAGATACATAGTTATGAGTTATATATTGTAAAGTATTTTTTAATACTTCAATTAGATTTTTTGAACTTTTTGAAAAATCTATTGAATTTTAGACGTGAGTGGATTCTATGGAGAACAAAAGTGGGATGTTGAGCTCATTCAGTTAGATTTAAACATTATTTTTATGCTATAGAATTGATAAATTACAATAAAACACATTGCCGTCATGCACTTTAATTCAAATCGTTGTAGGAGGCCAGTCTTTTACAATGATTTCATATAAACGGGCGGGCACGAATCTTGTTGATACAGTTGCTCGTATAACAACACAGTCTCGCTGCCGTCATCCTGACATACAAATTCAATGTTTGTGTATACTTATCGGGAAAAGCGAGCAAACGAAGACTTGAGAGTCCAGACCTGCCTCTCGGACTTCATGACTTGAAGTACTTGATCTGCACTATAGCGCGGAAAACTGACACGTGCGAATCTCTTCCATTTTCCATAAATACATGTAATAAACCCGAAAATCATACGGTACATATAGGACACGCGATCAATTACAACACATACATATAGTACATTTTGTAGTATAATTAAATGTTTGATATAGTTATGAGGGAGGAAATGACGAAACTTCGAGAATTGCAGATTCGAAGTAGTAGCACACTACTTGGGTCTAAACAGAGAGTACAGCCCTGTACAGGGAAAGCGGATCCATTGGCCAGGAGGTCGAGAAGGTCCACCGCCAGACATCCCAGAGTGTGGTTTCCTCGGCAATGAACCAAAATGCTCATCGAGAACCGAGACTTACACTTTCGTCGCCTACTCGAGCCTTGCCCTCGCCATTTTCCTCCTCGCCACAATTGCAGCGGCTTGCGTCCTATACAGGCATACTGATTATAATAATTTGTTATATTTACCTAGTAAGATAACTCACCCATTCTATTTACTTTTAATTCAATTTAAATTTGAAGAGAAATTGTCATACTGAGATATGAAATATCAGAAATATGGAAATACTGAATTAAACCCGAAAACCGATAAGACCGAGGATAAGACTTAAAAGTTTTTACTTGGATGATTCCTTAGTTCGCTCGGTATAACCATAGGCATAACGAAACCGAGAACGAAACGGACTCGGTAATTCTGTGAGTCCTCCCCCTTTCAGGTACTCGCTAATATTCGATGCATATAAATTCACGCTATGTTGGAAAACACACAAACGAACGTGACAAACGACCGACCTCACAATCGACATTAAATTCATATTAGTAGCATTAGGATACTTGGAATTCTCTTTGGTTGAATTACGAGTAATTGTTTTAATAATAAACAACGTTTAAAAATATATTCTATTCATAACCTTAATAAAACATTAAGGCAAACCAAAACGCTAATTGACATGATACAATTGGTTTGCTAAAAAGTACAGGTAACTGGAGATAATGTGGGTCGGAGAAGCAGACTACCCTAAATTTACAGGATCATTGCAAGTCTATAGTTTTACCAGTACTTTAGAGGCAACGAAGTTGCGGTATTTTTCAAGAAGCTTACTATTATCATTATATCTGCCTGCAAGTAAAACTCGCGTAAACAACTAACTGAAAAATAAACTGATAACTTCGGTTCACGGTCGAGGAACTAATAAACAATTGTAAATTATACAATTTTGAAAAGAAATGCTACCTGCTACCGAGCAAAACAGAGAGTTTAGGTCATCTTTATAGAACTAAGTGAATTAAGAACTTCTGAAAGAAAAAATAAAATAGGCTACCGTGCTGGGAAAAGAGTCATAACTCAACAGGTATGTGCCTGAGTATTTTATGAGCATAACCGCGAACAAGGGATAGTATCTTCACCTCCAGATATGTACACGCACTGCAATATTAAACGTAACGTAATTAAAAGCACACTCGATAAGTTCTAATTTAAATATATATTTAGTATTGTTTTTCAATGTAACATTAAAAAAAGTGTATCAAAATGATACTTTCTATTTTCTATATGACATACGAAAAATTCGCATTAAAAACCTACTCGTTTTAATAAATGATTAACAATGCAGGCATATGCGGTTATCAGCAGATTTGAATAACATGTCTTGGCGCATTAGACCTGAAGAGCTTCTGCTAGAAGTTGGACGTCCATTTTCTTCGAAAATGAATCTCCAGCAGGCAATGACGGAGGTAATATTCTTTATAACTTTTATACTAAAACTTTTGTGTTAGAAATCGTTTTCATTTTATAGACGGTAATAAACCATCATTGTTGAAATAAAGCTCGAAATTAAATCAATGTGTACGTACATGTATAGAAATTTATTTTACTCATTGAGCATAAATAGAACACCTTTTTTAATATTTTAAGCCAATCACAAATGATGTGTTCATATTACGATTGTTATTTTTGGCTAAAGTAAAAACCTACATGATAAACAAAAACTTAGCTGCCCACAAAAAATATTTTATAGCATATGTTTATAAAAAAAATGATTTCGTTTTATATAAATATGTAATAATCAAATATCTATGCTATGACAATAAAATTAAATAACGTTAAAACTAGTAGTAAAATATAGTAGCACTAAAAAATTAATAATATAAAATGTTAGGCAAGGCAACTCTAACTATATATTAAATTTCTTTTTTACTTGTTTTTAATACAAAAATGGACGAAAAGTAATTAATGTTTTCTGTTAAAGATGTAAAGATTTCCTTCAATGCTTGCCTAGCATACAAATCCATTTACATTCTTTATAAACGAGTTTTATACCGCTAATAATTTTCTCAATTTACATCTAAGTTCTGTTTCTACTAATCGTTCCATGGGTTCATATTATCCTTCCAGTTTACTTTTATACGTAAATTTTAATTTTAATAATTATTCAATTAAAGCGCCATAATCATAATTATTCAATCGCAAATACATATTTCACCGTCAATTTAGCATTTGTCATTTGATGTATAAGCTGTAACGAATAATTTAAGGAAAGATTTTGATAGAACTTTGGACTAGAGCAAAGGATGCGACGAGGCTCTCAAGCAAGTTGTGAGTCCTTACCACCCACAACAGTTTTTACAACCGTAGGTATTTACAAAGGTGAAAGAGTGGCTATTAAAAAAGTTACTAAGAAGAAAGTTGTAGATGTGACCAAAAAGCTCTTATGGGAGATCAAACAGGTTCGAGATATAACTTCTGAAAATACTGTCAGGTAATAAATACTTTATATATATGACTGTTAATGACAAAAATAATGGCTATCGTAGTTTTACGGAATATCTACTAAATATTTCTGCATTCTTTGTAGCTTTTCTCTGTAGCTCTCTATATAGTTTTTAACATCCAATTTTTTACAAGTCTATAATAATAATCTTCTATTTTGAACTTAGTAGTCTACTTCACACTAGCTGATATAAAAAAACTTTATTCTCTATTATTATTCTGATAACACCTGTTTAATAAAATTTTTGGACTTCCGCGTTAACACATTTCTTCCCAAGCGAACACTCATTAGTCGATTAGTTTTTCGTTTCTAAAATTCCTAAAACTAACAAAATAGTAGAGAACCATAGATAAAAACTTAGTCTTACGTGAAAAGACCCACTTTTCTAAATTTAATATCAGATTTGAAAAAATTTTTAACCAAAAATTAAACAAGGTTCCTTAGGTGAATAAAACGCACTAAATAAGGCCGCATGGAATTGCCTAAACTTCAAACATTGACTATAAGAAAATAAAATATATCAACTATACATAGAATGTCTGTTTGGGATGAGTTAACATGGTTCTCCGTTTCGAAATTTAAAATACAAGTAATTTAGTAAGCAACCATCCTATGTATTGTAGAAATGTTATATGTGTATGTAGAAATCTAGATTTCTAGTGTATAGTATCGAACCAGTATTTAACATTCAGTATGTATAATTTCGGCGTCTGTTGTTATTTGTACAGAACATCAATGATCAAACAGGATTTTCCCTCGGATTTTCCGCACCATAAATCACAAGAGCATGAAATTTTATATTCAAATATATGTATATGTATATTTAAGTTTTAAACAATGTTAGACGTATCTAAGAATTTCATAATTAAACGTTTTCTTGGAAGCCAAGGTTATTTTTAAATTAACTTTTAACGATGAACTCCATTTTTTTAATCAAATCATTGCAGTTCAAAGGAAATAGATACATCTTAATGTGTAACTAATTCTAAAAGTAGATAAAAAAGTTGACCTTGAAATTACTTCGAAAGCTAAAATCAAAATTTTGTTCATACCCTGCATAGTATACTAAAGATGATACAAAAAAGATGATGCTAAGCCATTTTTAATTCTGGCGTTTGTTGATTCAAGCATAGCCATTTGAAGCAACAAACGTATCCGGAATCGAGCCTTGTACTATGATTGTTTATTTTAGTTTTACAAAATCAGTTGACAAAAAAGGTTAAAATCAATTTTTTTGACAGTTAAACAATCGTTACTGTGAACATACATGATTAGTGCAAATTTCATTACTTAAATAATTTTCCATTTTTTCCTTTCTGATTTTTTATTTAGTTTTATAAACAATTTTAATTATTTTTTTCATTTAATTTATTAACGATTTTAGCATAATTTTTTATATATTCAGTATTTAAACATCTTGTTTAAACATATATATTTAATCAATGTTCATTTTTTGTATGATTATAAAAAAATACTAATTTTCAACTTAAGTAATTTATGTAAGAAAGAATAAATTGACAAATCTAATTGTTTTGAAAATTGTCATTATACACGTACAAATAAAGTAAAATTAAAACGGCATTGAAATTTTAAGTCTATAATAGTATATATAAGTCTATAATGTTGATAGTATATATACAATACATTAATTATGCTATGATTTGTTTTTAGAGAAATACATCAATAATTTTAGTATAATAAATGTATGCAAGTATATTAAAACATATAGGTCTTTCTAATGAAGGCATGAATAAAATATGAACAGATTCATCGGGGCGTGCCTGTGCTCACCCTCGCCAACGGTTCTAATATTGACAGAATACTGTCCCAAGGGCTCGCTGAAAGACGTACTGGAAAACGAAGCCATTAAACTTGACTGGAACTTTCGGATGTCTTTGATTCATGATATTGCCAAGGTATAGCTGATACTGTAATGCACACTCTCGCGTGCACCCCATAGGTACATAAAGAGAACTGATGGGAAAAACTGGGGAAAACTCGGTATCATTCAATCAATTCTACTTACGGCACATCTATAAACGTATACGTGTACAAGACTTGCGATCCCTAATTGAGCAAAAGTGAGAGGCTCTGAAGATATCCATCTTATACATATATTTGAAATATTTTCTTCGGCTTCATCCAAGCAACTCTGGGGAAAACCTTTCTTTCCAATAGTTATTTTGTTTCATTATGAAAAATCAACATACATTTGCTTTTAATTTACCTTTTTCTGTACATAGTCTAATATTATTTAATTATTATAATACTTATTACACAATAAAGTAGTCCTACATTAGTTGCAGTATGAAAATAAATTAGATTTATCAATGAGTGATAAATAGAGCTTTAGTGTTGTGCACAAAGTACCATGATTTCCCTTCCAATGTATATAATATAGCCTTATTTCAATTAAGTCAATATGGGTAACCTTTTCTTCACATCACTGCATGAAAAATGCGCCAAAATTCTTTTTGGTTATGTCTATAAAATATAGATATAATTTACATAAAATGTATAAAATTTATTTGAATGTTTTCTTGCATCAAATAATAATTATATTTACTATTATCTGAATATTTAATGTTTTTTATTTATATTATTAAATTATTATTATTATATTATTTTATTTTTTTGCGTGTTATATTTTGACTATTACAACTTTTTTTACTTTAGAAAACACCAATTTTCATCTGCGATTTTAAATTAAAAATATTTAATTATGCCATAAAGAATATTATTATAAAATATTAAACATATTTCTTTGTAATTTTAATTTCAGTTTTATGATTAAATTAATACACGTAGTGTATTACTGCCGGAGTCAGTGCCCATATCAATAGCTATAATAGTATCTTAATCTTTAATCACTGGTTCTTTCGTGGTCAATTATATAAGATAACATTTTTAACGATTTTTTTAAAAGGATCATATACCCAAAATGTCTTAAAAATATTAAATTATATTTTTCTAAATTACTCATCAGGTATATCGGTATGAAGTGAACGTAAAAATGCAAATGTCTCAATAGGAAACATTTGTTTAGAACGAGCCTTAATTTTTTTTGTTTGATTGCTATGAAAACTGTCAAGTATATTTTGTATACTTGTGTTTAGAATTGACTCAGCTTGCCTGAAGTGGTATAGCTGGATACAAGGAATTTAAAGATAGGTTGTATATCAAGTCATTAAACAAACAGAAACATAGTTTTTGATCGAGTTAAAAATGTTGAATATTGCACCAGAAAGTGATGATTTGCGGAAAGCATTAATTTTTTGTTTTCATTTGAAGAAAAGCGTTGCGAAGTCACATCGAATGCTTGTCGAAGCATATGGTGATCAAACTCCATCACAAGCACATGCAAAATATGGTTTCAACGGTTTAGAAATAATAATTTTGATATGAGGAATGAAGAACGTGGAAGACCAAGAAAAAAGTTTGAAGACGACGAATCGCAAACGATATTGATGAAGAAGAAGATTATTATTCATTTGATAAAGATGATACTTTGAGTCAAAAGCAAATGGCAGCAATATTAAATGTTGCACAAGACACTGACATAATTTCTGACCGTTTAAAAGCTATGGGAATGATCCAAAAGTGTGGAAAATGGGTGCCACATGAAATGAATGACAGATACATGGAAAACTGAAAAAAACACTTGTGGAATTTTACTTCACAAAAGAATATCAATTTTGCATTGAATTTTTATCTAAATGGAAGAAACAATGGATTAATCTAGGACAACCTTCAACATCGACTTCAAAACCAGATCGATTCGGCAAGAATATGGTGGTGTATCTCGAACTGTTAAAACCTCGTGAAACAGTTAATACTAATTGCTACCAACAACAAATGATCGATTTGAATCATGCATTGATCGAAAAACGACCAGAATTGTCAGGACAATCGGTTTAGGATACACTCAAAGCTCTTGGCTAGGAGCTGCTATCCCATCCGCCCTATTCATCAGACTTGACTCCTTCCGGCTACTATTTGATTTCATGGATGGGATACGCATTGGCTGAGTAACACTTCGATCCCTACGAGGAAGTCGAAAATTGGGTGTCTGAATGGTTTGTTTCAAAAGACAAACAAACTTATTGGCGTTGGATCCACAAATTGCCAGAAAGGTGCTCAAAATGTGGAGAAAACAATGGTCAATTCCCATTAAAATTAGTGTTTTAAAAAATGCTCACTTCATATCAGTACACCTGGTATTTATAAACTTAAATACATATTAATGTCCAAATAATTAATTTTATATATAGTATGCCGTACTAGCAGCTTTATATTATACATTTAACATACAATTTGCATTATACGTTTAAAACATTTCAATAATTAATATGACAATTATAAATAAATTATCACAAATGAGCATAATAGGATAAATTTGGTTTTTAACTGTAAATAATAAAAATGTTATTGATATAGGGAATGGCCTACCTACATGCCAGTGAAGTGTCAACACATGGTAAACTAAGGTCTTGTAATTGCTTAATAGACGGTAGATTCGTCTTAAAGATTTCGGACTTTGGTCTGAAAACTTTAACTACGCCTTCAGATCTGGTGATGGACGAAGCTTATTATACGAGTAAGATTTAAGATACAAATAGTCAATTATAATAAGCCTAAAATATAGATTTTACATAATTCGAGCATTGCTTAATATCTTTAATAATTATTAATAAAATGTATTAAAAATTTAAGTAATCAATCAAATTAATATTATGTTTGTAAAAAATGTTTATTAAGGGTTCATTTGATTTATAATATGTACTGACAACTCGTTTATTTTGAGATATCTAAAGTATAATTCGTCTTATTTTTTTAATTATTTTGCTTTCTCTTTTTATTCTTGTATTGTAAATAAAAAAATATAATATCATTTTTATTTATACTTCATTAGTAAATTTACGTTTTAACTTTATTTTTCAGTTTTATTAAATTTAAAATTTTTACTAATTTTTAAAGAATTGCTTTGGGTGGCTCCGGAATTGATACCTTTGACGGTAACTCCTGGAAGTGTAGCTACACAGAAGGGAGACGTATACAGCTTCGCAATCATCTTAGAAGAAATCGTTATTCGTGGTGGTCCATATGAAGTTGCAAGAACTTACACAACTTCGCAAGAGGTACTGATTATCCTAATGATTTACCTATATTAATATAGAGTAAAATTTAATCAACAGTAAAATAATTATATTATTTATTAAGCGATAAATGTTCATTTATATGCTTTTCACATCAATTTATTTATTTTATTTTGAATCATTTTTCATAAGTTTCTTTTAATCGTTTGATTTGCAATTTAATATTGTTATTTTTTAGATAGTAAATAGAGTAGCGGCTTCCGAGTCTCCACCGTTTCGACCTGAAGTAGCTCAAAAAGAGTGCCCTGACGATATTTTATTGTTAATGGAAAAATGTTGGAATGAAGTACCCGAAGAAAGACCTAATTTTCATGCCGTACGAGGAACAATACGTGGAATAATGAAGTATATACATTCTATAAACTATACAAAATTTTAATTTATTATTTAATTTAATCTTATGTCTAAGTATTGCGACGCGTAGATTATTTATTAAACGCGATCCGGCGTCGAAAATGCCAGACGTACAATGGGTGCAAGTTCTCTGGAGGAGTTTGTTCCAGGCAGCACGCCTTGATAGTGGTTTGTACCACTCGGACGTCAGGTGCTTTGCACCCTCCTCCAGATAACTTACACTACGCGTGCCGCACCAGACCAATCCGCACTGGCTGTGCTCACGGAGGATGAGACACTGTCACGAGGAAGTCCCGTTGCGATACAATCGAATTATTTAGCGACGTCACGGGAAAGCATGCAACCAATAATGTACACAAACACAATGCAATATTTTTGACTGACTTTTATTTTGATTTAAACACTGACGCGAGACGACAAGACAGGAATATTTCAGAGAGAGAAAACGCGCGCGCGCGACGTCGAGAGTGATCCCGAGCGAGAGAAAATAAATGCAGGTACGATACGGTAATTAACCTGGATTGTGGCACGACGACACCCTGGTGTGTCAAGACGGGGCGTGTAGGTCGTGAATGGCAGGCCGGCTCTTTTGATGGCTGTCGAAGCCGGCGTTTCAACGTCTGGTGGCTTGAAGGCGGGAGGCGGGCAGATGAGCAAGCGCAGGCTCGATGAGCACGTTGTCAAACGGGCGGGTGGTCGGTTCTGCTACACACTTTGTGACGACAACAGGACAAGACGATGCTCTCTTCAACTTTCTGACAGATGTCAGCCAGATCTTGAACGAACAGTCTTTCTTCTTCACGATGGAATTCGGACGCAACCTGTCCATACGGACCGACGGACCCAGAACGAATGCCTTTCGGTCGAATCCTCGCGCGCGGCGCTCTCGACTCTCGAACTTTTCGTCTTCTCGACACGCACGACGTTGCATGACGGTTACTCGCGCGGGCCTTGCTCGGATCGACTGGCTTGTGGCTCATACTCACGTCACAGTATGTATTATGTGCTTATATTAGATATTAAAATATCATTTTTTTAACAGTCAATTAACGTAGGTCTTGATTGATTTTATTTGCTTTTGGTGCATATTTTTTTTCTATGTACACTGCACTGTATCATTTATATATTTGTATCTCACTTCATTAAATATCGTTTAATTACAAAATCCAATATATTTATTTGACAACACAGCTATGGTAAAAAAGAAAAACTGAAGAAAAATGAACTGAATAAAAACAAAAAATAAAAAAAAATTAACTGCATTTCACAGCTACTTTTTGATACGCAGATTTTTCATATTCTAAACAATGAGAAAAAGTTCTTTTAGATAATTTGCTACTTTTTCTTTTACTTTCTTTAGTACAAGAAATAATAAGTATTACCACAATATACTACTCATTACCTTTAAAAAAAGATAGTTGTTATATTTTTCTTTTCATGCATTACCTTCTTTTTAAACTTCTTGAATTTGTAGAATTACATATTCACGAATTTTCACGGATAATTTTTTGCATCGACTTTCCTCCTAAATTTCTGGTAGTTTGGGTGGTTTGTCGCTGCTCTGAGCTCTACGCCAAGTACCCCGCCGATACCCTCCATATAGACCTGCTTAGAGCTACCTCTAAGGCTACCTCCGGCATACAACAACGCCCATAATGGGTGTATGATACTTAACTCATGTATGTAGACCTACAGGAGAGCAAAGACAGACCTGTAGTTTCCAGCACGGTCAAACGGGGTTCGTAGTAGCAGGTCTGAGCCAGTTTTCACTTTTTTGTATACCTCACGCGTTTGTTGCAATATAAAAATTACAGTATTTTAATGGAATCACTTGTACGCGTGCATTTTCTATCTCTTTCCTTAATCGACATACGAGCTTTTTCCATTTTCTTTATTCCTCTTTGCTGTAAAATCAACTGTTTACCTATTCTTTCAGTTAGCTGACATACAGTCTATTGGAGACATTTAATGCGAATATTGAAAAAATCAATAACAGACATACATTGCGTAAACTAGGATTATTTTTGAGGGCAATGCAATTAATTTAAAAGAATACAGATTTTTTGGTTTACATAATTCATCTCCTTAGTTTTTGATAACAGTAATAAATTATTCACAATGCAAATAAATAAACTATGATCATTCAGATGATAATATCAGATTATATAATAATTTATTATATAGTAATTATATAGTAATATTTATGTTTGGCATTAAATAAGTTTAAACGAAATTACACTTATAAATATTTCGGTCCTTAAAATTGTTAAAGTATATTATATGCAATCATTGTACGTAGTAGTATTATACGTAGTATGATTTCGTTTAGAGTATATGTATGTCATTGAAAGCAATAGGTATAAAAAAGGTCTAGTTATATATCTATAGGTTACTTATAATTAAATAACTAAATCATTTGGCGATCTACTTTATTCTATTATCATCTCATTGGTAAGGTCAATTGTAAAAGACAAAAACTAAAACTCAAATACAACTTCAAGAAAAAATATTATAGTCAAGAAATTTCAATTAAAATAGCTTCTTTCTGAAAAAAAAGTTTATTATTGTAAATAAGTGTTTTTATATTTTTATTTGTACTTAGAAAATATTTGTGCTTTCAAAGATTTGTTTGCTTACATATAGTTTATAGTTATTATTTATATTTATTTTACTTTTAAACACTTAGGTTACAATGTAAAAAATTTACTTTCTATTTAAATATTTTAATATCATAATTAATGATGCATTCATATCTCCGTATCGGTACTATTATTCATCATTCAGGGCGTGGTATCCTTCAAAGTAGTCCCCATGTGTCTGAACCACATGCTCCAATCAGTACTTCCACATCTAAAAAAAATCGAACAGAAATGGACAGTGACTATGAAAATATCCTTAAGAAAGTTATTATCGGTGATAAATCATGGGTTCTCGCGGTTACGATCCTGAAACTAAACAACAATCTTTACAGCAGAAGCATCTAGACCATCGACGCGTGAGCTGAAGACCATTGGAAGTATCGCCTGTAGCGAATGGTTTAATCAAGTGAGGACTACTTCGAAGAATGCTACGATCCGAATGATGAAGACCAACACCACCAATGTGATCGGACACTTTTCGGACGCACCTCGTATTCTATTACTTTTTGAAAAGCAATTCTATTTTTAGAGGATACTGTGAAAACTTAATGGATGACCTATTGAGGCGTATGGAGCAATATGCGAATAATTTAGAAGCGTTGGTAGAAGAAAAAACCGAACAGCTCAGTTTGGAAAAACGCAGAAGCGAGGAGCTTCTATACCAAGTATTACCACGGTAATTTATGAATTAGAAATAAAATAGATTGATTATTAATTAAAAGAATCATATTTTTGTTGTAGACAAGTTGCTTGCCAGTTAATGGCTGGAGAAATGGTACAGCCGGAGCAATTCGAATGCGTGACTATTTATTTCAGCGATATCGTAGGTTTCACCGCACTGTGTGCTAAAAGCACGCCTATGGAGGTCGTTGATTTTTTGAATGATTTGTACAGTACATTTGATAGAATTATCGGTTTCTATGATGTTTACAAGGTGAGTCAAACTATTATATATACGTGATATCACAAGAATTTGTTTAGAATGTAAACTTTAGCTTGAACTGAAATTGGTTTTTTTGCAAGGTATTAAATTGTAGGTATTTATTATAGTTAGAATTCAATATTAAAGATTTAAATTTATTAAATGGTATCTAATGCAATGCATTACATATTCAATCAAGTGAGTTTAATCTTACAGTGTTGATTTATTACATATACGAAATATCAATATCGGATAGAATGTGCCCAGAATATGTCGTCAGGTAATGCAGTTTTCAACCAGAACAAAGAATTCTAATTGAAATCTAAGCGTGAACTAAATTTCGATTTATATATAGTTTTATGTTTTCAACGCATCTCATCTATAGTATTAGTTTTAGATTTTATGAAATTATACATGGATGAAAAATTAATTTACGTTATCACGCAAATATTTGCGCAAATTATTTACGCAATAATTAAAAAATGCAAAGTGGCTTTAATTATTGTTTACATTAAAAGAAAGCTGCTTCAAATTCTTTTACAGTAAAGATAAGGTATGTCAGTCAGCCGCCTGCTGAAATCATCAAACCGCAATCAATGGTGCAAGCACGTTCTACTGAATCATCGAATTTGTACGAGTAACGAATTATGCTTAGTGACAAATCTTCCTAAGCTACTACTCGACTCGATAATGTATTTTTCAATCTGTTATAATGCATGATCTTACTGCATACGGGATTACTGCATGTTAGATTGAAAAATAAACAAAATGCACGAATACGATTTCTTCTAAAAAGAGAATCATATAAACGACGATATAATTTCGATACGAATGAAATGTTCTTGCATTTATTAAATTACAGTATAATAAAAATTATTTTTATTAAGTTTTTATTCTTAAAAAAAATTGATATATTATTGTTAAAATTATTTTATATTTTGATATCAAAATATTTCTTTCTAATCGCCATTAAAAAGAAGAAAACAATTTAATTCCGTTACTATACAAATATGTGAGGACCATGAACAACTTTTAATACTTTGATGATAAAATTTTATTGATCCCACCTTCTCAAGTTCAATTTTTCTTGGAAATATTATTTTTTTCCAATAAAATAACTTTTCAATTAACTTTAAGCTAACTTGTAACTTTGTTACTTTAATATTGTTAGAGCATTTCGTGTAGTTAAGATCGTACATACTTAGCCTTCTTATGCGAGACGAGATTACTAAAATTATAATTTTAATATATACTCCTATACTTAGCTTCTTAATTTGCTTTAGTGTATAAATCACTTAATTCCAGTACCGTAAGCTACGGTATTCAGTAAATCGGGCAGGGATTTGTATGTAACACATGTAAAGTTTTTAATTCTGAGTGAAAACCTAAAATTTTATAAATAATAAATGATATCCAATCATTCTACGCTTTAGATATTAAAATTATATTTGGATATTAATTATTTTTAATAAGATACGTTTAATGAACAATGAAAGCATTGTAGGACAATATAATTTTACTGATTATTAGGTGCCAATACATGCTCCAGGTTTTAATTTGAAGCTCTGTACAGCGCAGTTGTCACAAATGAATGATCTCGGGGGGTTGCAGGTGGAGACCATTGGAGATGCATATATGGTGGTGTCAGGGCTGCCTGAACGCAATGGGGATGAGCACGCGAAGGAAATTGGGTTAATGGCCCTGGCGATCCTTGATGCAGTCAAATCCTTCACGATAATGCACAAACAGGACGCCCAGCTGAGTGTAAGAATCGGGGCACACAGTGGCCCAGTCTGTGCTGGTGTTGTCGGCCAAAAGATGCCCCATTATTGTCTCTTCGGGGATACAGTAAACACAGCTTCGCGCATGGAATCATCTGGCTTACGTACGTTTATAAACTTAGAATAATATCTATATTAATTAGCTACCATATTATCTGTATTATATTATTTGTACAACATAAAGATCCTTTTAGAAATTTTCAATAATATTGGAAAACTCAATATTAATCTTTTACAAAAATATTCAATTAATTTAAATTTATTTTTAAGTTTTATTGGCTTTAGTTAAATTTCAGTTAAATGCTATTATTTTAATTTAGTAAGTAACACTATATGAAAAAAATAATATAATATTATTATAAGCAAAAATATTCTGGTTGGAATCATCAAAGGTAGTTTAGTTTCTCACAATAATTATATGAAACTTTGGTGATCTCTTATATAAAATCTTAGTTATAAAGTGCTGACATAGTAACACAAGTCTTATTGCTAGTTACATTTTCAAACTTCTTTCCTTTCAAGTTTCTATTTGGAATACAGCATATAAATATTCCATAATTTATAATGGATTAAACTATTGTATTAAAAAATCAGCATTTCAATTAACGCCTAAGAAAGATAACACTTATTTTTTCAGTGTTGAGTTTTTAATGCATTTTATGCGATCTCACATATGGTTAGTCTATAACTAAAGACTGGTCAAAGATGATTCTTATAAATTGTAGCTTTGTTCGATTTTTTACTTTTATTTGAATTCGATGAATGTAATTTTAGTGAACAAAAATTCGAGATAAATACTACGAAAATATTTTATGATATTCATGAGTGAACATATATGGCGTTAAAATTTCAGTGTAAGGCTTTTCGATGTATTCTTGATTGTATTTAAGAAATAACTGGAGCACTTCTTTACATATACCAATCTTGAACTATTGTTGGTAATGCCGCAGTAAGAATGCTTTATCTATCTAACTAGTCTAATAAAATATTTACGTCATCTTTATTAAAGATAGCGTTCAAATCCAGGAGATAATTACCTTACTTTTAGTAACCATAATAAATAATAATTCATATAATGTACATGCATTATTCTATAATATTCTATATTATAGGAAATTGATAAACATTGGAATATAGTTATCCAGAGTAATAAAAACTTGTGAACGCCTTATGTAAATTTTTATTGAGAATTTACCTACATGATTAAAAATTGTAAATGTAATGTAAAATTGGAAATCTGAATGAAATTTCCTAAACATAGACATAAAATTGGGATGTTTGAATATGATTAAGAATGTAAACTTGTTATTGTTTTTAATAAGCACTAGTTTAAAATTATTTAAAAGTTATATCTATTAGTATTCCATAAATCAAACAATACTATGATGATATTAAATTGCAATGAATATTACAAGTATGTTCTCTTTACAGCTTTAAAAATTCACGTTTCACAAGCAACAAAGGAAATTCTCGATAAGTACGGTACATTCAATCTCAAATTAAGGGGTGATGTCGAGCTTAAAGGAAAAGGGAAAGTCACAACTTTCTGGTTAATGGGATGTTCGGAACCAGATCCACGACCTCCGTCACCCAAGCACCGCAGACTGAGTACAAGCTTGCAAGAAAACAGCACTCTAAACCCTCTGATCTTTCCGCTAAATAATGTAAATGGGCCAAAGCCCACAAATAATACGTTTATTAATCTATCAGAGCTGTAAAATAAATCAAATTTTCTTGTGATTAAAAGTACAAATAAAGATCTTATTAATTTCTCTCAAATCAGAATATTTAATAATTAGCATACTATACAAATAATAATTTTAATGTTGAGAATAATAGTGAATGTAAATATTTGGGAAAATTAAAAAGGTTTAAGAATTGGTCGACAAATAATTCATAAAATTATGTGTGGGACTTGTATTTATTTAAATCTATATTCAATTACAATATTCATTAGTATATACTACAATAATTTTTCTTTAGCAATTAATCTAATGATGATCATAGTTTGGCTAAAATAAAGTCTCTTCTTATGTTATTTACACGAATTGCAGCGTGAATAAATTTAGCCATTAATTTTCAAGCTTAACGTTGACAGTTAATAACAACAATACATTGATTAATATGAAAATATCATCAAAAGAAATAGTAATTTTTATATTATATTATGCGAATAATATTGTTGTAAATTGCAGTATTTAGTAATAAAAATCCGTGTATACCGGTACACTTAGTAGATTTTTTAACGTAACTAAATATTAAGTTTTATTGACTAATAGCCTAAGTGGAAATATTTGTATCTACTCTATAATATTTATATAATTATTGTTGATAATCTTTTCTCTTTCCAATAGTGCCCAACGATTTCGAATAAGAGCTTATGGCCCTTATCAATCAAAACAAACGTATCTTTTTTTATAATTTCTGACCCTTGTTTAAAGTTACCTATATTTATTATTATCATTTGCTTGAAAGTAATTCATATAAATCATAATTCTAATTTATTTATAATTGCAAACATTAACGATATGAAGCCTACTGAAAGGTACATTTTTAAGTTATGTATGATACACTTTGTATCATGCTACTTGGATGCCAAAAACATAATGAGCCTGAAAAAATAGAGGAATTTATTATTTTTTGACGTTTTATTAAATATTTATATTAATATTTTATATTAATGTAAAAAGGTTAAGTAATCAGCATTGATAACGAATAGCTAGATTTTAAATGATTAAAAATATTAATTTAACAAAATAGAAACAAAATAATGTCATTTTGAAAGCTCTACAAATTTAGATTATAGCAATGAGATATCGAAAATACTACACATAATTTACTTACCGAAAACTTATAGCTTTTGCAGCGAGAAGTCTATTGCATTCGGCTGTATCTGGTAGAGGTAAAGGTAAATATGGACTTTCATTATCCTGCTCTGTGAAGTCAAATCTATGAATTCTTGGTTGAACCTTCATGTCGCCAAAAGGTCCTTTGAGAATCAGATAGTGAAGAGATAGAGGGCAAGTAGTCTTTGTTTTGAGAATCAACTATAATAGATGCAATATACACATGTAATCGTACTTAATTAAAATAATATTTTATTTAAAATTTTTCAATAAGATTGCAAAATAAATCCGTACTTGGTAAGTCATGTCACGCTCAGAACTTTGCGTCGGATCTCGCTGGCTATTGTTTATTCTTGCAGTTACAACCCACTGGTAGTTAAAGGCTGTAAACCGAGATGTTTCGTAGAACAATTTATGCACAAATTCATCTGTGCGATACGGCTTCATTTGCAAATCTGAAACAGAAAATCAGGAAATATATAAATAATTATGTTGAATTAATGTTAAAAGACAGTTTGTTGTTAAAAGTTTACCATTAAAAGTGATTTTTTCATATGAAAGGAGATCAAAGACATTATCGAATAGTTTACGTTCTTCTAGATTTTTTGCATCGATGTCATGTAATGCTTCCATCACGTCGGCTCCTGTACGATGAGGATGAACGCAATGAGCTTCATGCTCTGGGCGCTCATGATTAGGTCCTCGCCATGGGCATCCAATTCTGCTAAATTTACAACTTGATATTCTGCAAAAAATAGAAAAATATAAAAAAATAGAAGATAAAGTTCACTATGAATATGATTTTCTATGACTTGAAGATGATGACTATGACTTGAAAGTTCACTATTGATATATGAATATTCTATATTTATTATTAAGTTAAAATATATGCTTAATTATAGGTTTTTTGCGTCTTTTGTATTTTAAATAGCATAATATTTATTAATAAATATGAATAAAAAAAATCAACGTTTATGTATTAACTTGATTATTAAATTATTGATTTGTCATGAAATTAATATAGTACCTTTCTTCGCACATAGTTTCTTCATGTCGCTCCAAAGAATTTCTTGGAAATTCCTTGGCACAGTATTGGCATTCTGCAGGCAATTCTGAAACTGCCTTTTCGACAGCAAGATTTCGAGATGCAGAAGTCTTACTGATCTCTATTCTGCAGTTAGGGCACGTTGCTAATTCATCTCGCAGTCTGGCATCGGCCAAGACATGAGTGAAACAGCCAGCGCACATCAAGTGTCCATTGGTACACTGTGAACATAATTAAAAGCATAAGAATTTTCAAGATCATTATAATATGTAATTGAATTATAAGTAAAAGGTGCTTCTCGAAGAATCATGTATCTATGTTTACAAATTCTCAGATAAAGCAAAAGTCAAATATATAAAAAGATTTTTGCTTTAACTATTATATCGTTTGAGTCTAAAATGATGTATATCGTCATTAAAAAAAATCAGCAATGGAATAATGACTGATAGCGGACTGATAAGATATCCTGATATTAGTTTTGGACAAGGATAGTTTTATAGGCTTTTGTTACTATGAGAATCCCCTTCGATACACACTATTCAACATAGAATAATCAAACTAAATCGTGTTTATTACCATTACTTTGATGTTTTATAACCTGAAACATAAAACATTATAGGTACTATTAATACCTTACATGAGCAATTGAAACCAAGAGCTAAACTGAATTTTCTCTTGTAGTATTTTTTTAAGTGACAAGTTAAGGGGTAATCAATTTGTCATGGCAATCTAATTACAAAAATGGACGTAGGAGAGGACTGCTATTATTAGGGAAAAAATTTTAAGAAGGGGATAAAATAGATTCAAAATAACTAATCACTTTTAATTTTGTTTTATTTTAAAAATTAGTTTCAGGCTATACATGATAGTACAAAAAAATTAAATTATTTGAACGCTATATTATTCTCACTCTCACTCAATCGCTACATAACGCATAATCTCTATTGTTATAACATTCACAGATTTTCTTTCTTTTTACACTAACGCCAAATTCAATGGTCTCTTAAACTGCTAATTACAAATTGCATTATACGCGCAATAATAACCAGTAATAAACCAAAATATTTACTAAAAAGGTAAAATTTATTTTTTTTTATTATGACTGAGTAAAATTATAAATGATATGTACATAAATTTTATATATTTTAAGAAATTGAAGTAATTAAAATAAAATGTGATTAATAATTCTTGAGAAACTTTAAAGTTACTCGAGTTTCTATTATTAAAATAACGTCTACATATAATACAAATTTTCATTGACTAGGCATATATGTTTTAATTAATACTTTAATAATCTATACTACATAATGATTTGTAATCACGTTGAAGAACTAAAAAATAATATTTCACTCAATAGGAATGACATTAAATTTTGGAAGAAATGAAAATCGCCATCTAATTACTTGATTAATTTGTATTTATTGCTATAGGCACAAGTAAAATGACACTAATAGTTGATAAGTTTAACAGCGAACCTTTTAAAAATTAAAAAAATTATCAATAGTTGAAAAATGGCAAAAATAAAAAAGTGCTGGTAGGAGCATGCTTTTACTTACCTTATGTTTATAATAACGCACATATAATTATAACCGAGCCTATCTCAATTAAATATATTTATATTTTCGGATAATTGCAGTTTAATTACAGACATAGATACAAAACTTTGAAGGATACTGATTTAGGAATGTTATCTATTTGAAACGGTGAATGGAAAAAAATGTTGACTTACGAAAGAAAAGAGCTTTCCAATAAATCTCGATGTAAACAAATTAAAAAAATAAACAGATAGGGAAAAGGAAAATCACTGGGAGTGGAGGAGAGAAATCACGGATGAATTGGAAAATAAAACAGGATACCTATAGCATGAGCGAGTGAGGTTTATTGACGCTGCATGTCATGGGAATGATGATATTCATGAGGTTGCGTAATGATCGAGGCGAAAGGGAAACAGGAGACTTGTAGGCGTCAACGAGTCTCAGCCTTTCGAAGTGATTGCTAGATCACCGCAGCAATAGGTGGAAGTCGATAAAGCAGCGCGGCTATGCGAGCGAGGAACACCGATTGAGGAGCGCGGCCTACATGGATCGAAGCTACGCAGCGAGAGAAAGCCGAGTCGAGAGACAGCTAGGCTTGCTACACGCTGCGCAGGGGCGGTCCGCAAGAATGTCAACAGGGAACAGCTGTTCGCGTTACGAACGCATGCGCGTGGGTGTAGCGGGCGTCCTAGGTACGAATGAGCGTTGGTGGGGTTCCCCGCGCGGGCCGCGCGCGAGTAGGTATAATCAGGTATAATAAAGGAAGTTCGAATAGGAGAATGTCGTACCTGGTAGACGGCTGCGCACGGGAGGTCGAAGCAGACGACGCAGCAGAGGATGCCGCCGAGGCGGTGCTCGAGCTTCTGCTCGGGCCTCGAGGGCAGGGCCAGGGCATCCTGGCTGTGGGGGCCAGCCGCCTGGGCGTGGAGGGCTGGCAAACGGCGACGCTTGCGCTCCGGCTCGAGGAAGTCGTCGGGTTTGTCGAGGTCCTGAGGCGGTGGTGGCGCGGGCGCCGCGGGGGGCCCGGGCTCCGGGACGGCCGGTGGTCCGGGCTCGGGGGGCGGGGCGGCGCCGGCGGCGCTCGAGGAGGTCGCCAGGTCGGCCATGGCCCTGGGGCCGCGGCCGCGCAGCCGCCGGCGCGGCGCCCCTGCGCGCCTGTTCCCGAGGCTACTCCGCCCGGGGCTAGGGGGCCGCGCCTCCCGTTCGCCTGGCGGCCCGCTGGCGCCGCTTCGCCCTGGGGGCCCGCGCCGCCGGTTCACCGCGCCTCCGCGACCTTCGCCTCGCGACTGCAGCCCGCCTGGACGATTGCTCACGTCAGAGTGCCACCTGCAACAACACAATCCATTTTGTCACATTTATCTTGCCACACGCGTAACCTTATTTAATAACCTTAAATTATTATGATTTCATTTAATTTTTGTTGCATTGTATAAATTCGTAAACTAATATTACTAGATACGAAGTTATATCGAAAGTTACATAGAAAAGACTTTTAATTGCATATTAGTTTAAAATTTTTACTCATTTATAGGTTAAGAATCATAGAGAATTCATAACAGCTGATTCACTACGCGTGCATGCTCGCTGCACTGGCATTTAAATATACCTATGTACATGGTAGCTACTTATGGGACCCAAGATCGGACCTTTAATGACTTTCTGTTAAATTATTTTTTACAATTTAATTAAGGAAGGTTACGAAAAACCAATGAAGTATCATGTGAGTTTGTTTACTTTTCATCGGAAACTGCGTTTTATCGGTATCTATATATTGCTACCGTCCCTCAAGATTTAACTTCGCCGCGACCGGCTCTTGGATTCCTTGAACCTTTTAGCCCTGTCCTTTGTTCCAATTCTTTCTCCCCGTTAGCGAGGCACGGCTTTTGGATGGTTTCCCCTAGCGTACGTGCTTCCGATCTTTCTCTTCGATTGCCCTTTGTCAACCGCGCCTTCTGTATTATTGATCCTACTGTACCTTTTTAACAATTGCGTTCAAAGCCTTGGCCATATTCTCATTACTTTGTTTATACACAACTAAAAAAATTTATTTTAATAACTTTAGTAAGTGTCTACTAATAAGTATCGTCTTTTAGTCAAAAATAATTCGAGTTTAGTCGCGCTAGAATCAAACAAAATCAAGTAAATAACTATTATTTTTGTTGCCAAAGGTTTAAAAATATGCTTTCCGATCAACGACGCCATGCACTGTTCACAATTTAACAAAATGGCTAATAATCAGAATAACGTAGCATTTGATTGCGGCATATAGATACGTGTGTTACATAATTTTTACATAATATTGTACTGTGTCGTCCTACGTAACCCATTGGCGAGTTAAATTCGCTACAGCATTATTAAATGCACACGCGCCGAGAGTCGAACGCTCCTTTCCGCTCGAAAAGGTATAGCAATCCGCACGTGTCCGTGTACGTGCGCGCATATGTATGCGTATAAAACCGTGCACGCGAAAAAATGACGACATCTTTGATATATACAAAACGTTCGATAAAAACAGCTGTTTCTTGTGGAAGAGGACAAAAGATGTAGCTCTAAAGCGGGCCCGCGCGTGTGAGTCTACACACAATGTACGTATATAGGCAGAGCGTGTACGGCGCACACTGGACTGCTGTCAAGATGGAAAGCGGACGTATTTTGACGGATCGCTCTGGGCTCCGCGCATTTGTAGCGAGTTTATGCCGCGGGCGTTGTCGACGCTCGGACGCTGAGCAACGAGAGGCCAGGTCGAGAAGACTGGCTTTAAACGAGGGTAGCCGTGGCCGGGAGGTTAGGCCGCGGAGCTGCCTTTGTTGTCGCGCGGAGGACTAGGCGGGCCGAGTGGGCGACTCGCGGGGCAGGGGCCGCGAGTCAGCATCGAATCAATAAGCAGATAGGCGGCAAGGAGCGCTGCAGCGGGGGAGTAGACGCGTGGGGCTGGTCTCGGGGCCGAGAAGCCCCGCGGAGGAGGCGGCGGGGCGCGGCGGGCTCCCGGGTATCAAAGGGCCAGGGTGCCCAGGGCCAAGTCGGGCGCAAGTGCGCAGTAGCGCCGCTGCGCCCATTGTTGCGTCTGCTACTCGCAGCTGGGCGATGACTTGGCAGTCGCGCGGGCTTACCCGGGGACCTGGAGCCTGGGGCTGTTCTCGGGGCCGGCACGCGTCCTCCGGTGCAGGGCCTTAGGCACGCATCCCGGGCGCCAGGTGCGACGCAGCTTGAGGCACTCTGCGCAGGGCTGGCTGCACTCCTCCCCGCGAGCTTTGTTTGTTTGCGACCTCTACTGCGCCGCCGATTGAGCGCCGACTGCCGAGGCCTGCCGAGCGCCGCGCTGCGAGCACCCCGAGACGGTGCAGCCGGGTGCACCTCGCGTGCGCTGGGAGGCGGAGCGGGGCGCTGCCGCGCTGCAGTGAGTCAGTGACCCGGCCTGGGCGAGCCCCGCTCGCACGCGGATAGACGCGCGCAGCCGCAAGCAGCCTTGACCGAACCTAAGCTCGCTCCGACCGAAGAGACAGCTGATGCGCTGCATCGCTCACGGCCGTCGCGAGGTCCCGCTGATTAAACTCGAAACTTCTAGGATCTTGCTACACGCACGGGCGTGTTCCCTAAATCGGCTCGATTGCTCAACGATCCACGCTGCTCTACAACATTGTTATGTCCGGGAATCGATTTAACCTCTCTTCTGCTTTCCTATTTCACATAGTTTTCTGCCTAATTCTAATTTGAGCTCTTTTATTTCTCGTGTCTCTTCATCCAAACTTTTGCGTTTCGTATTTAGGACTTTCTACTTCATATTTCTTTTGCGCAGTTATGCCTGATGCTATACGTTTCGATTCTGGTGTGGTGCCCACTGCACAGTTTTAAACAAAGGAGTAGCCAGTAATTCGGCAATAATTCGTTTACTCTATGTGATGGCGTTTCGTGATATTTTCCATAATATTCCATAATTTTCTATCGAAAATGTTTATATGGTAGTCTGTCATTAAAGAATTTCTGTATCTACTTTATTTAATCTATCATTTTCGTAATAAAATTAAGAGACCAAAAGCTGCAATAAATGTATTTGAAGATAATTTTAACTCCAATTATGATTTTACATAAAAATTTTTATTTTTTATTAATGAACATAGTTTGTAGAATGATTTGATCGTCTTTTTTCTCTAAAAATTATTATTTTTAGTTACATTCTTTTTCAATTTTTAATCGATTAAAACAAGTATTTTCAATCATTGTTATAGAGTCTTATAAATGCAGATACAAAATTAATCAAGATTTACTTTGTTTACTGATAATAATTTGAAATAAGTATCATACACTTTGTTACTTATGAAATATTTGTATCAAGGGTGTGGCTTCTGCCTACATATTCCTTTTTTCGTAATTATACTTTGTGCATGCAATATCTGTATTTATATATATCGAAGTATGATGAAAATTTTGAACATTGGATTAAGCAACAGGCTAACCGATCTCAGGCTACAACTCCCTTCTATAAAACATAATATGAATATCAAGTGTTGCGATAAATTTATTAAATCTTTAAAAAATATTCATTAAGTAGTACTTTAAAAAATAAACAATTCTTTTAAAAAGATATGATGTACGATTTTAAGGTTATTTATTTTAAAATAAATTATGTTATCAAAATATTGATAACATTAAAGTTTTATATTATGTAGTAGATTTAGATAAAAGTAATGTTTTTTCCAATACATGTATTACATACTGAATACTATTTACCATACTAATGGATTATTGCTAGAAGAGAAAAAATTTTCTAACGAGAAATAACATACCGATTCAGGTTGCCGAATAAAGATTATTCTCTATCTCACTAAACAAACTATTGATAAGACTTATTCTGATCATTTGGCGATAATAATTTAGCATTCGCCCAAGTTAACAAAAATGTTTTTTGAATAATAACATCAGTTATTTGTAACAATCACCTTATCTTTTAAAATAATACTTCTTTAAACACGCATACATTATATCGATAATTCTTTTTTATTGTCCTATTTTCACGAATATTGAATTTTTATTTGTTCTTTATAGGATTACTTAAAGTTTTAGCCTGCGCAGCCGAGGTCTTAATTAGGTACTGCAAAGTCGAAGGCCTTCAATAAGTAATATAGTAAGAATTTGTGGCACAAGTATGTACTAAAAAATATTTTGTTACTCTACTAAGATCTTGCACTTGATATTCTCTATATATATTCATCTCATTATTCCTAACTCTGCATTTTCTAATTTCGATCTCAACAATATTGTTATATAATTCTTAAAGAAATAAATAAATTATTTCAATTTATTGCTTCAATAATTTTATTATTAACACAATGCAACATTATTTTTGCATAGAAGTAAAACATATACAATTAGTTGGATCCATTGTTCGATCAGTCACATATGTTTATAGCAACGCTTTCACATTCACTCTTTTACTATACAATTATCATACTACTGTTCGATGTTTTCATTGTTTAATAAATTTTTACAATAGTGTATTAGAAGATTTTTATTTGCTAATAACGCCAATGACAACAGCCGTAGTCGTCTGGAAATCATTAATATTGTAAAAATAATCCTAATAATACAATTGTCTTCGATCAATGATGTAAAGAAACCTTACAAGTAATGAAAATTAAAATTTACAATTCAAATATTCTGAACATTGAAAAATGCTAACTCTATGGAATCAGTAAAAATGAAACTGTATGAAAATATTTACTATTTCGTAAAATACACTGATAGTTATCAATAATCATAAATAATTATAAAACAAATATGAAGCTTTAAATTCTTTTTTTATTTAGAGTTCAATACTTCATGAATTTAAAAATCTCGTTTTCAAAAGTTAAAGATGAGTAGTTTTTGTACTTTAAATATTTCATTCATTGGGAATGATTATCTTATGCATTTTAGATCTTTATGCAAGATAAAGATAACGAGCTCGGATTATAAACAAATTGTAAAAACTACTTGTTCAGTAACTGACTATACATAGAAACAAAATAAGTCACAGTATGATCTGTATAAGACATTTTTTCATACAAAAGTACTGATTTATCCTATAAATGTTTATGCATAAATACTCAAAACCAAATCATATACATTTCAGTTAATTAAAAGATATTAAGTATTCCATGTAAAACGGCAACAAAGTTCATAATGCTATTTACAGGTGCTAAAAATTCTAAATATATTTGCAGAATTTTATACTATTTCCTTCCCACAGAACGCTTCTTAGCTGTTGGTGACGAATTGGCCGCCAGTGCTTCGGAATCAACTGTAATAAAAATAAGTTTTATACACATTAGTACTTTTCATGCAGTTCTAAACAATGACCAAATTTTGTTATTTGTAACTTTACTAAATATATAGCTAAACATTTTGCTTAAAATATTTCGTATTATGATATTATAATATATACCTGATGATTTGTAGCTCAAATCGGTAGTACTATCTAAATTTTGAGAATTATTATTCAATCTTACAATATGTACCGAAGTATCTGGGTTACTTTTACTAATAAAAAAATCATCGATTCGTTTAGATAAAGATTGCAGATAATCTTGTAAGATAACTTGATCTTTTTTTCTAACACATTCTTGTTGTAGCGTTGTTATCTGAGCACTAGCATTTTGTGCCATGTCTTGCAGAGACACAACTTTTTTCTGAAAGAATTCAAAAATAATATTTAAATCAATAAGTATTGTTAAATTTGCAGTATTAAAGTACTGTTAAAGAATATGTATTGTTAATTTTGATAAAATAAAAATTTATATTATTATATTTGAATCCATTAAGGGAATACTTGTTATCATGAGCTAAGTAACTATTATAAGTAACTATTGATTGAAAAAAATATCTATTACAAGATTTTTGAATTTTTGATATATATATTAGTTGTTATTATAAAAATACCAACTGCCTTGAAGCCAGTTATCAAAAAAAAAATTGCATAAATTTGTCATATATAATTGATTGTTGCATTAAACTGGTTAAAAAATTCTCAAAACAAAAAAATAATATCTATCTGTTAAAAATTACTTAAATATTCTATTACAAGCTTTTGAATAGTTTGTAATCCTTATAATTAATTTAATTATTTATATACATGATCATTAGCTAGATCCTCTTGTGCCCATCTAATGTTCATCTTTAAAGTATCATTAGTGTGTGTTAAATTCTTGCTCAGTTGATTAATGGCGTCCCATAATTTTCCTGTTTCTATTAGAGTTTCATTGGTTGGTAACCGCTCAGTTTGCTGAGTTGTGATTGACAGGCCCATCACTCTATTCTAAAAAGATATTGTTTAAAAAATAAAAGTTTTATAACTATAATATTGAATAAAAAGTTTTATAATATTAAATAAAACATTAAAAATTTACAAAAATTTCATAACATTGTTTTAAGACATAAGTACTATACATGATAAAGATTTCTTTAACTTTCTTTTATTCTAAAAACATTTAAACTCGAATATAAATATATTAGTTAAGAACTATATTATTATCAAAATTAAAAAATTAAAAAAAATAAAAATTTGTTTGCTAAATTAGAAATTTCTATTATACAGCATTTATCAACTATTTCTTCTTGATTTTTTACACTATTCTTTAACTTTATATAAAGTTAAAATGAAAGTTATAAATAGTTTAAATTTCATAATTGTAGTAGATAAATTTCGTAAAATTATTATTTGGCGAATTTGTGTTATTAAATTCCTTTATTATATATTAACACGTAAAAAAATTAATATCTAATTTCATTAATTTAAACTAATATATATTCTAAAAATTAATTTATACGAAAAATTTGTACTAATTTTAACTTCAAGATCGTTAAAACCATGCATACTTGTGTCGATCATAAATATTTTCATGCAAACTTATATTACCATATTAAGAAAAATAATTTAATTTCTTTATAATAATAATATATTTATAAAAACAATAAAAACACATATTAGTATATTTATACCTCTATTTTAGATAGACTTATTTGCTGCTCATCTTGAGTTTGTTGTAAATTGAGGGCGCCATCCTTTAACGTTTTGAAACTAGTTTTTAGGTCGTGTATATCAATTTCGAGTTGCCCAATACCATTTTGTAGAGCTTTAACTGTATTTGGCACGCTAGTTAATTCGGGCGCTGATTTTAGCGAAACTTGCACTTGTTGAAGCTCCCGTTGAAGACTGGATATCTAAAACGTACACCATAGTTAAACTCGAGTATAATTGGAATTTTCAATAATGTATTTATTTTTACTATTAAACTTTTGTAGTAGTAGCTACAATAAGTATATTATTCAATGTTATCGAATTAAAATGCTGATAATTAATGAATTAAATATGTACATGTATTATTAATTTTTGAAAATTATATCGTTCTTATATTACACTTTAAAAATGTTCGAATAAAAATGTAAATGTTTTATCAAAATTATCTATTTATATTTAATAAATAATTATTAGTATATATAATGTTTTTTATAGTATATGCATAACCATTTTGTAAATATTTATTTATATAATTATATAAATTAACTTAATACTATGTAATATATTAATAATAAAACCAATGAATTACTATACATAAATACTATATATAATTACAATGGGGATTTCAATGTCGAAAAAAATTAATAAACATTACCTGCCCAGAAAAATTACTTAACGAGTGATTCAGCCTTAGAATTTCATCAGTTATGTGAGTAATATTAGTTTTAAAGTTCTTATCAAGAGTATGACACGTTTGCAGGGCTTCAGGAACACCCTCACTCCCTGCGATCACTGGAAACAAAAATTCTTTAGTAAACTATTTTGAATCAATATTGTTTTAGTAACAAGAATAAATTCTATACAATATAAAAGTAATTTTATTAATTTTTACAAGAATATGCAAAACAAATATTTCGGAGACCTATGCATTTTTTAATAATTAAATTAACAACATATTTAACAGACGTACATTTTTATTGGATATTTTATAACTAGTACTTACGATAAAAATTAAATAACATTGTTTATTTAAAGATACATTAAATTGCATTTTATAGAAACTAGCACTTGCCCAAAAATAGATTTATATGTATATTTGCATAAAATTTCTTGAATGAAATACATAATTAATTCAAGTTCATTTATGTAAGTGTCAATAATTTATTTTTAATGACGTTTATGATGAAATCGATTTGATACAAATATTTATGCCGAATGAAAATTTAATTTTTAAATGTACTTTATTCGATATTAATGGAGTATTCATAAATAATCAATATTATTTGTTTAAAATAATTTTTATTTTATGTAGAATTTAGTACTCTAATCAAGAATTTTTAAAAAATTAAAGATAAAATTTTTTTATTTGTGTACAACTATTCTTATTATAAACTTCACGCACCAAAATAAATATTTTTTATATGATTTATCTTAATATTATCTGTAACCTGTAATTTAGTATTAACTCTATTACTGTCAATATATGTAGAAATAGAGTATATTATGTTACACGATTTAATCTCTATGATTTAGAAAGTGCAGAGATTGACTTCGCTATATTAAATCTATACAGAAAAAATTATACATTATACTTGAATTTCATACGCATACAAGATATTGATGAAAATTTACATGAGTCTATTAACAGAATATATAGTACACTTGATAATTATGTTGTAATATATTACAATATAATTGCGTTATATATTATATTGTAAAATATAAATTTAGAGGATTTTTATGCAATCTAATTTTCTGAAATGTTTACATTTTTTTCCGAAAAACACAAGAGATAATCAATTAAAGTTGTACAACATTTTTTTATTCCAATTAATTGATACACTCAAAGTCCATACATAAGCGTTTGTTTAAACAAGTTAAAACAGAATTTATCAAAAATAAAAAATAATATAAATAATTTACATAACCTAATGTTTATATGAACATTCTAAATTTATAAAAATCATTATTTAGCAATTTATCTAAAAATCTTGTTGAAATAATGTGAAGGGATACAGTATTTCTTGTTACAAACACGGGAATTTAGAGTCCAAATTTCAGCAAGTATTACTTATATATGTATATAAACGCAAGTATTCATAAATTTGCTACTGTATATATAGTAAGTACCTTAAATATCGCATGTTATTCGAGGTAGTTACTACATTCTCATCGTGATATTTCTACCATTGCATGAGCATTATTTAAATTATAATATATAGTCAAACATGCTTCCTTTTTGAAATTCATCATAATTGTAAATTTTTGTGAAATTCATTTTTACTCAGAATTATGATCGAATAAATTTTAACAAATAATATCGATTAATTGTGATCGTGCGGAGTCGATATATTTTCTATTATTTAACGCAACAAATAACATATAAATAGATTAAATAAAATAAACATTTAATACAATACATCCTCGCTAGAAGATTCCTTATACTTATTCGTCAAAATTTGAATATTTTTGAGCTCGGATAAAATTTGGATAGATATAGATACATAAATAGATAGATAGAGAGACAAAAAGAGGTATTTGCAAAACAATATATTGCAATGTAATTGGGTACGGCAGGGAGCTACCTTGATCGAGTTCTGCCCTGAGCGCAGTAAGCTGTTGGCGCACGTCGACGAAGAGCCAAACAAGGAAACCAGTGACAAGGAAATGAGCGCCGACGAAGTAGAGGCCGCAGGCCCTCAGGAGGCCCGGGCACGAGGAACGGCCGATGTTTCCGCGTGGGCCCCGTACTTTTCGCGGTCCACCCCGTTGACCGGGCATATTCCAGTACTTGGACCGCTCATCGGTGCTCTCAGATAGGAGCTCCTGCTCCCAGACCCAATTAATCTTATTTGTATTATTATAAATAAACTCATGCCTAGTGCACATGTCACTCTGTATATCTTTAATTTCAAATACTTTTCATCGAATAAACTTTTCACAAATGCCCCAAAAATGTCGACAAAGTTCATATTTTAACGATTACACGGTTCATTGCGCGGTTTTAACAAGCGAACTATAATTAATATATTTTTTTAGATTATTTATTATTTTAATAAAATAAATAGTCATTTTTCCTTTTTAAAATTTTGTACAATTCTAAATAGAATTCTCCACAAATCATGTGTACATTTATTTGTCGGTTTATATTCTCATTACTGAAGGAAAATCAATGGACATTAAAATCTAAAATGTAAAATTATGCATTTTGTATTTAATTAAATTTAATATTTTAATCTATTTGGAAAATATAGTAATTTGAAGTATAACTGTTAAGCATATATTTTTAATTGATTAATAACAGTAATTGGGAATGTTTTTTGAATTTATTACTTAAAAACTTATTTTCTTTTAATTATTTTTTTCTTAATATATTGAATGTCTCTTGTGTTTATTTATCATTGTGTACAAAGAAGAAATTATTGTATCAACTTAATGCTTAACAATTTTTAAGTATTGAAGTAAAGCATTATTTTTAAACTTATTATATAAATGAAATTAATCAATTGCCTAATAAATTGAAAATTATATTCAGTAATTCAACAAACAGAATCATTAATATCATGCAAATATTAACAGATATTTTTTAAATGTTTGAGTTGATTAAATGAATACCTGTCATTACAAGTATTATATTAATTTTTTATGTATAGATTTGTCTTGTATAAATAAAGTATTAAATAAATTAAATTAAACTTGGAAAATTATTTTAAAAATACAAGCTTATATAAATAGCGAAAGGATTCCTTGTAATTAATGTATTAATATAATAAATAAGAATTTGTAACACGCCTATTGCAGAACAGTCTAAATTATTTTTTTTAATTCTTTTATTCTTCACAATTTTGTTGCAAAAATAGAAAGAAAGTCTCAATAGATATAAAAGCCATTACAGATTAAAAAAAGACAAAATAGAAATTGATTCGTTATTATCTACCAACTTTATATCAAGTGATGAAATGATGATGAATCAATTGACAAATGATGAAGTTTTGCGATAAAAAGGTTTTTGTACAGCTAAAATGCATTTTCTTATCCTTTAAATACCGACAAAATAATATATTGGTTCAAAAATAACTTTGTTTATTTTAACCTAAAGAAAATTATCTTAAGGTTTTTGGGATTGCTGATTACGAGCATTTCAAAATATTAGGTCGTTTTTTCAATGGTGTTTTCTTTAGCATCACTCAGAACTAATAAAAAAAAATAAAAATCTTCGTTTTATTTTTTAGGGATTGAAAAATGTTTTAATCTAGATTATAACTCATAGCGCTAATGTTTTGGGTTTCATTCATGTTCAAAAATCAAATTTATTTGAAATAGGAAATTTTAATATACGCATCAAGCTCCCGGGGCAGAACGCCAATATGTTGACTCGACGCATGATCGACCCTGCCCATATGATCAATTTATGATATGAGATAGCATTTTTACCAATTTCTTAGGAGAATCAAAATTATAAAATGTTGTTAAAAATCTTAAAAACAATAAACTACATTGATTGTAAAGTTATGATAAGACAATACAAAATTTACTCAATGTAATTTTAATCGCAGTGCTTATATTTTCTTGGAATGCTTGATGCATAATTGAAACAAAATATGTAAAGTATAATCATTTAAGCATGAATTGCTAATTTAAAAAGTAAATATCGATGTATACAAATATTGGCAAAATAAACACGAAATGGTAACCAACATTATTAACTCATTAGTAACTACAAATCAGTAGTAGACAGAAAAAAAGATTTTGAGCATGAAATAATCATTTCAGAGATAAACTGTACCTTTTTATTTTATAATGGTTAACTACTGCAATATATGCGTATATAATTCAATTTATTGAACAGTAAATCCTATTAGTCCCCTTTTAATTGCAAATATTTAGGTAATCGAATGGACAGGGGAGTGAAGATAGATGCACACCTGGGAACTACGTTTGCTGGAGCTACGCCTGGAAACAGCGTAGGGCGGGGCGAGGGCATCGAGCTCCTTGCGCTTCTTCATCTTCTTAATAGGAGGCCTAAGCGGTACCGTCACTGCCACCGAGTCCATCTCGAGTAGCACCAGGATTTCCTCGCCGGCCGCGTACTGTGGCCCCGTCACCTTCGCCTCCTGTGCCTTCCTTTTGGCATCTTCTCGAATTGCTTTCTGTCCGCCTACTCCAACCTTTTTGTTGTCTTACTATGGCAGGAACTGCATCGTTCTCATCAACAACTGAATTTGTCTATCTATACGAGGAAGAGATAGATAAAGAGAAGTAGAAAAAGAAAGAAGAGAGAATGATACCGCAACGCAGAGTTTCAGACAACAGCTCTATCACTATATGTTTCAAAATTAACGAGGTGCATCAGTTGAAATATACGCACTAGTTATTAATGGACTAGTACAAATCCTGAGAAAAATTCATTAACAGGTTGCAATAAATCAGTCTATTTATGTATCTCAATGACTTTTAACGTACAAATTAATATATTCTATATAAATTAATATTTAATTATAAATTTTCCAATATCACAGTGCAGCTGACAATATTAGTTTTTTACGTCAAAAAATATAATAGTACGTGCACATGTTTTTATGGCATATATTAAATATACTTTAGCAAGATTCTTAGAGGGATTAAACATCGTCATATATACAGTAAATGATTTGTAAATGTTTTGCAACAGTATGCAGAGAGTATTGAAAGAAAGAGAGATTTTTGAGAGAATCAAAATTAAATGTAAAGAAATTAATGTCAACTAAATAAAATAATCTACAGATATACTTATATACCATCGTTCTGTAACAAATGAGCTATTGGATCAGCAGCCTGAAAATCGAATGAAGAATAGTATCTAACAAAATGACTAAAAAGTACGGAATCTAAGCTCCCATTCAAATAAGAATTTTGACCACCCTAAAAATTATTGACCTCAAACTTAATTCTATTTTATACGTAGAATCACATAAATTTATGAACAAATTAAACAACATGAATAACAAAGATTTCGTTAACACATCAATAGAATCAAGAATTATCTAGCGATTCACAATAACAATATAATTATATATACTGCGCAGCACTCTCTCTAGACTTATCCGAAAAACTCAACACTAACAAAGTTAGCCAGCCCACTATAGTACTATAGAAAATTCTATAAAATAAATAATGGAATTGTAAAACGAATAATTATGAAAAAGGACAAGTGATAATGGAGCAACATTTGAAAAATTAACATTAATAAAAACCAACTTATCAGAATAAAAAACTGTCTTATTTCGAAATCGACAATATATATATTTAATAAAAAAATAGTAATTATAATAACTAACTCTAGAATCGATCTTACAGTATTTTCCCACAAATACTTATTAAAAAAGGAAAAACTGACTAGTATACCCAAAATGTATCATACCTAACAGCATTGAACAGGTTTTAATAAGATGTCCACTATGTGAAAACACGTATTAATCATAAAATAAACATGAGTTTATTTATGAAAACTCTTTATTATGAACACCTACTGAACTTTATAAGTAGATAAAAAAGTCTTAGTTTAAAGATTTAGAATAAACTTACCCTATCAGTAAAAATAAGTAATTTTTATTACATTTTATTTATATTTTAAAATTTAATTATTGTCTAAACTTTTATACAATGTATTTTCATAATATTAAATTTTACATTTTACATTAAATTCTCAAATATTAAAATTAATTTAGCTATTATATACTATCTAAATAACTTTAGTTTTTGAATGCCTATTATATCAATATTCGCATATTTTTGAAGATTTTATGTTTTCCTTTTGTATAAAGTTTTTATGCATACTAAATCAATATTGTGAGTCACCTTAAATCAGCATTATTCAACCTATACTCATAACTTTTTTTAGAGTTATTTTAAGCTTATCACTATCTATTCAATTAATTAAATTCAACTTAATATTCAAACAATTCAATACCTGACAGTAGATTACTGAATGACTAACTAAACAACTTTAAAAAGTTTTTTTCGTGAAACGAGCGCTTAGACTTTTGCATGAATTGCATTTCACTTACAGTCTTTGATTACCGTGATATATTCTTATTGTCACATGTTTCGCCTTCACTTTATCTAAACTTTAGATGAACTAATTATTTGTATACGATATTTCTTCGCAATTCGCACATATTATTCTTTCTACCCCACTACAACGTAACATATATCTGTACAAGTATTAATATGTAATGCAGTTACACATAGTACCGTAGGACTTTCAATACTGAACAATGCGTTTATTGGAACTGACTTATCGTCGCCTTGAAGATAAATGGGCAACTGCGCAACTTTATAGCGCATGGTTGAAAGCATATTATCACTGAATGTTTGAAGCGTTTGATTTTTACATGCGAATTGGCGGTGGTTTGGATCGATTGACATATACATTGGACTTATATGCTTTGCAGTTGACGCATTATGATTGCATGATAATTCATAAGTTTCTGAAACACTTTCTGAATTATATGATACAAAATCTTTTATCCTTGTAGTAGGGAGAAATTTTTTATTTTATAATAAATTTATTTATTTTAAATATAATTATTAAAGGTGTTTAAATACGGCATAAAATGTTGTCAAATTTATCATATACTTTCTATTTTGGAATGAAGAATATTTAACACACAAATCTGCATTCAAACAAAAATGATATTTCGATAATATTATCCATGCGTATTTATTTAATATTATTTTAGATGTAGAAAGTACTTTATAAAATATACATATCGTTTATATTTAAAATATTAAATATTAAATTAAAACTATTTAAGCTTATTTTCGAATATTTGTTTAATATTATTCTTTGTACACATTGGGTTTTCCTTTTTTATTGAGACATTTATTACCTGATATGTAACGAAAAAAGTATTTGCATTCTAAAGAACTGCAATTAAATCATTACTAAAATAAGAACTGTTTTCACCACAGCCGGCAGTTTCTTCTGAAACGTGAGTGGTGCAAGAACTATGGCAAAAATTAATTAGCTTATTTAGTTTATTTGCTAATTTTTCAGGAGGTCCCATAGCTAAAATATAAAACCAATTCAGTATAGGAACTCCCAATAAAATCTGAATAAACAATGACGGTATACAAATGTATTTATATGCGAGTTCAATAGTCTATATAGTTTATATAGACAAGCATGAGCGCGTAGACTATTAGTTGTTTCGATTTTTCAATGAGTTTTAACCTATAAATTCACATAAATTTTAGGGTGTAGTGTTTTAAAATCTCAAAAATAAACGTAAATTAATAAAGTTAATTTGAATACGAAATATACATAAGTTTCGTAGGGTATAGCGAGTTATTAAATAGTTTTGAAATACTTTAGTAGAAACTCTTTAAAAACGGAAAAAAATTCTACGCTAGGCAAAAAGGTTTCCAATCTATATCTTAAACTATTAGCTTGTAATTAAAATATTAAAAATTTTATCCAATCCGAAAAGTAAAGCAGATTTGATCCCGCGCAAAGACTAATTTTCAGAACCCTGCAAGTCTGCGCAGGAATCAGGGGCAAGGCTATATTTTTGCAGCCTGTGCATTACTACATTCAATGCACATGGTATATACGAGTACACTGTTCATCTTCTATAAGGGAAAAGCTCCCTCATTCTCATAAACTGCTCGAGAAGTGTGGCAAATCCCGGCAACACGCGCGCATTTCTTTATACTAGAATAAATATCAGCAGTTTTATTTGAATAAACATAGAAATATATGTCGTGCCAATATAGTTTCCTTTAGCATGCTGTCGTAAATTTTAAAATGATTTCAATATCTTAGCACACATTTAGCTGCCAAAAGCATAAAATTGAACTGAGAAACAATTCTTTGTAAAACAACGTTTATTTTCTGTAAACGGCTTTCAACTTTTTTAAAAACTGCCTGATATTATTCTACTAATATATCTCATAAATTTGTTTTAATAATAATATACGAATACATTATATCAAAACATTTTGTTAAATAATAATCAAAATTAATTTTTTCCTTCATTACAGCATGATATTAAAATACTTAAGGGCAAAAGTTGCATGTGTGACTTTAAAAACTACTTTTTTAATTTTGCTATTTTACCGAGGAGAAATATTTAAAAGATAATAAACTTAAAAATTAAGATGTACAAAGAATAACATTAAATCACACATACTTTATTTTTGTAATAATATTCTAATCGGCGCTTTGCATGGTTTGAACAGATTTTATATATATTACTCTAAGTATAATAAAAAGTTGGTAAATAATTAAGTAATTATCATATCAAGTTATCGTCTGTTATCTAAACGTATTGTATTTGAGATTGCTGTCGTCCCGCATTTACACCGAGAAATAGTATCGAAAAAAAGATTTTTTTTCAAGACATATTGAGGTTAAAAGTACCTACTGTGATAAATGTAGATAACATTTTCAAGCATGTACAGGCTCGAATAACAATTACAGAGCTTAAGAAATGGATGTACATAAAACAACTGTGAAAAAAGTTAAAATTAAATAAAATAATTATATTCTACATTTATTAAGCTGTCTTATGTACATAAACCAGTAAAAAAAGCAAGAACTAATAATATATGATATATAATGATATTATTACATTATATTGTAGAATACTAAATTTTTACAACTTATAATGGTTCTAATCTATGCAAATATAATGAATATTCGAATTAGCTATAAATGTATATATATATATGTATATACATATATTTATATGTATATAGGAATAGAAATATTGATATAGTAGACTATAGAAATTAATCATGAATAACTCTAACTAGTTTGGTCAAAACAATTAGCATAAACCAATTTTACTTGGATTATTAACTTAAATATGTACAATTGATACATATATACAGAGTAAGTACTGATGTGTTAATGCCAATGAAAGTATTTTATCTACATTATGGTCTATTTTTTCCTATAACTGAAGAAGACTGTTTGCAGCGCCTACTAGATTGTGGAAAGAAACATGTAAAACTGACTTTTAACTAACAATTCTAATAAATGAATTAATATCACATAAACTTTTGGTATTAAATAATTCTTCAGAAATCATAGTGATAATGAACTGAACCATAGACAAATCATAGTTCTATGACCTAACATCGTATCAAAACAGCTTATCTATCGAGCCGAACGTACAACTAACAAACAGGTGTAGATTCAACATGCATGTGTGTGTGCTCATGATATCGCTATCGAAGTCCTCTGGTACTATTTCAATCGGACACTAGTACACTGAAATGTGGGACACACTCACGTTCATACTACTGCCAAATATGTAAATTTTTCTCCAAAAAACATGTCTGTCTCAACATACCCGCATTGAAGAATCTGCAGTGCTTCCCGCCACATCAACTAACGCTAACGACAACTGAAACTGAAATGATCACTAATACTTCGCGAAAGACTCAACCATTCCACGATTTTGTATGTGCGGGAATGTGTCGAATGGAAGTTTTCAGTTTCCAATCTATCGTACGGAGGCTACGATATGAGCGAGGAGTATGACAAACACTTACGCGAGCACTTACGAAAAGTTAGCGGCTGCTGCGAGCGTGAATCATATTTTTATCAGAAAGAGATTCCGAGGTGTACCTGTACCACGTTACAAGCTGTTGTCCGAAGTTTCGGCTACTGCGGTGTCCGCGACGGGCTAGAGACTCACCCCTCACAGGAACACTACCAGGGTTGCGAGGAAAGTACAGGGCGTGCGCCGCTGCGGGGCGTCGGAGACCAACTAGCGCGTCTCGCTGCTCACGCGCGCCTGCTATCGACTGGAGGGCTCGCCGCCCATACGGTGCCCGCCCCTGCGTCTCTTTCACTCCTCGTTGAAACTCACGCCCGCGTGGCTGGTCTCGTGCTTACAAACCCCGCGCTCACCCTTGTTTCGTCGTTGGCCCTCGAGGAGCATATCGTCATAAACTCGAAACTGAGGCTCTAACGATTCCTTATATTGGAGGATTTTATGCATTTAGTGCAATAGGTGCGTTTGTGTAATGGACAATTTAGGAATTTGTAAATTATATTCGTCAACATATAGCATACATACAACTTTCGTAAATGTAATAAACTAAGTGTTAGTAGTACATGACCATGCTTTGATAATCTTCAGAGTTTTGCATGATACATGTTACTAGTATTGATATGCACGTTATACTAACGATTAAAAATAAAAATTCTAGTAATAAATTTAATTATAGAAAAATATACGTAATAAATAATTGAAGCTTAGATTCATTAAAAAATCACAGCTTAATTTGAATTAATTAAAAGATTAATTGCAACTTAAAGTTAAAGTAATAGTATAATACATTATTTATGTATAATACAATAATTTATACTATATGTGCATGTTTTTTTATATGTTAGAAAAATATTTTATTATAATTATGTTAAGATGTATAATATGTTAAAGCATAAAAATACATTATGATTAATGCAAACAATAAATAAAGAGTAATATTATTGATAAAATAAAAACTGAAATAACTATGATAATCATCTCGCTCTATAAATATTAAGCTGAATGGAATTATAAGATAACTCGTTTTTAATAAATTTCTTTATTTCAATGTATATATTTTTTCATCTCAAATGCTTAACGACTCGTGATCCCAATATTACTAACGTTTAACAATATCATAGAATTAGGTAGAACAATGCCTATAATCAGGCGATAAAAATTAATTTTTAATATCGTCTTTTTAGTTATGAAAGAATTTTTAACTTCAAAATAGTGTACTATTCTTAAAAATGATTTTCTTTCAACTACTTTATTGTAATATTATGAACTTAAATTCTTGAGAAAATATTAACTGCTTCCGATGCGTTCAAGGTCAGATTCAAAACTAAAAGTACTATTAATATTTACATTAATATTATACATCTTTCACTTAAAAATTGAATAGTGTTTTGAAATTTATTAGTGTTTGGTCAGTCGAAAATTGTGGTTTCATTTTAATTGTGTTGAGAGATACTTGAAAAATTCAAATATCTACAATAAAAAACAAAAAAACTTGCCTCACCTATTTCCATAAAGTATTTACTTATATTTAGTTATATTTAGTTTTTGTTTTAAAAACTTTTAATGCTATATTTGTATACCAAAACATTCAAGAAAATATGAAGCTAATTTAAATTATTTTAAAAATATGATTCATTTTCTTAAAATTTCAGCATCAGATGATATAAAAAATGTAATATTAATTAATGATATTGGTAAAAAAAAGTTCTACATTCTTATGCTGATACACTACTTATTCAAATGGTTTTTACTATTTATTTAAAACATAGATGTAAATTTTATGTAAAAAATAATCATTTCGGTTTATTCGAACTATTCTAGACGATAGCGATAAAGTGTCGTTAGATTAGGCTATTATCGTAGATATGCTATGCACATATATGTAGATTAACTTATAACTATGCGAAAAAGTAAAAAATATAATAAAAAATATGTTAATTGTCAGTAGATTCTCAATTAAAGTTATAATACAACTAAAATTTTTTATGCGTGAAAATTAAGTTCATTTAAAATCAAATTTTATACGAAATTCTAAATCATAATTTTTATTATTGAAATGAATGCCATTGTGAATAAAGACAATTATTCGATTCAGCTCCACCTTTGTTTATTTAACCATATTTTTTTGCAAATTAACAATACAATGTTTTTCCCACAATTCTTCTAGTCCGTTCCTAAATAAATAAGGTACACGGAATCCAATATAAAATCAGACAATAAATTATAAGTACTGGTTGTATCTCAAAAAGCAAACTGGAAAACATATGGTACTTTGGATTATTAAATAACAAAAAGTCTTGATAACCTACACGTAATGTCAGTCTTAATAAAGATAGTGACATTGTCTATTGTTTTTGTTCAACCGTGCACTTTTATGGACATCAGGTAATGTCAAAGATCAATTATTCAATTTTTCCTTTTTTTGGCTTTTATGATTACTTTTTACAAATTTAGAGTAATTAACTTTGTTGAAAATGGAGATTAGAATATCTTGATATTCTATTATCGGAATTTCGTAATATCGTGAAAATTCTTCCAAGTTATATCACTTGCCTTCGATGCATTTTAGCGACAAACTCATCAAATTGTATTGGAAAAGTGGTATACACATAAATTTAAAGAGATACCTTGTGTATAATAAAAGAATCCAGAAATATTAAAAGACATATATTCAAGTTTAACCATAAAAGTTTATCCTATCAACCTAATTTAAATAGTCTCCATTGTTTTCAATACAACTGTTTTATCATATAACATTTAATATAATATTTATAGGATAAGGGTAGTCAGTCTTCCATTTCCTCTGTGAAATCTGTTTAATTGTTTCGGTTGAATCAAAAAAAGTTCCACGACGTCGCAATTTCTTTAAAGAAATATTATTTTAAAACTAAATTGCAATACATTCGTTTAATTTTTAGCATAAGAAATAGATCTTACAATAAATACAATAATAATAACTTGTGTAATAGTTAATCGTAATAAGTAAATAATTTCATGTAAAAATATAAGATTGTATTTTAAGAAAAATAAACGCATCATATTTGCATTTCGATCTGCATACACACAAATATACACAACACGCAGTGTTGTGTATAAAATGTTAGTCATTATTTTTAAAGAATCTTAGTAATAATATTCAAATTGTAATAATATAGTAGTTGCTATGAAATTATCAAGAATTAAATTATACAAAATATTATTTTTAAAATTAGTGTTATTATTAACAAAAGTATGTCTTGAAAAAATGTATGTGTTTATAAATTTACATTGAATTGAAGTGGTATGAAAAAAATGTTCAAATTGAAACAAAATTTAATCTCCATTTAATTTTTAAGTGTAGACTGCTGTTATTTTAAAATTAGTGTTATGTTTTTTTATCAATATTTATTACTTTTATTAATATTTTACTCATTCAATGTTCTTAAATGTTCTCACTTCATACCATATCTATTGTTACAGAACCATATAAAATAATTTACACAATAACGTTACAATAGACATAATAATTATAAAAAAATTTAATTAAGGCGTAGTAGAAAAAAGTAAACAGAAATATATACAAGTTTATACAAATGTATTTTTGTAATATATGACAAAAAAATAAAAATTTGATAAACGTGAATAACTTCCACTTTTTTATATAGATTTTTGTACAAAAATTTTGATGCATTAAAGTTAACATATTAAATTAACTATATATATATGTATTCCATATTGATAACTATTTCAATTTAAAATGTATTTGTTATCTTAAGAACAATCACAAAATTAATAATAAAGCTAATATTAAATATTAATCTTGAATTAGTTTGATAATTATAACTATATTTTATTTGTGTTTTTAATCAATTAAATAATATTTCTATATTTTTATTTATATTATTTAATAATTTTATTTTATATTTTATTTTATTAATGTATTTATTAATTCTGTATAGTTATTTTATATTACAGTTTAAAGCATTAATGCATCATGTAAATAATTCTTATAAACAAAATTTCAGAATATGAATAACATGATATAAAAATTAATAAAAAATGTTTTAAATAGTAATTAATTTTTATTTCCATAAACAATAAACAATTTTATTATCTACCATGTTGTCTTGAAAATTTTTATGAAAAAGAAGTGCTATTTTTAAAAGTGATTAATAATAGGAAAAAATATACTAACCAGATTTTATTGAAAAGTCCATTCTTCTTAATTCTTTGTATAAAATTATTGCTGACCATGATAATGTAATAAGCCATAGTCCAATTAAAATAGAAACGAATAGAAGTGAGACTGTTTTTATACCAGAATGCTTACAGATACATAAATTATCTTTCGTTTCTTTTAATGATCCTATGGATCGATGTCTCCTACAGAAATTGAAAGTAAGTAAAATACAATATACGAGCAAAAATGGATTTATACATTAATTTTTTTACATGCAGCAGTTAGTTATACCTTTTTCTTTTCTTCTTTTTAGTCGTCAGTATTAAATCAGAAATGTCAGAATCATTATCAGATAAATCTAATAGGTTAATTGTTTCTTTGTTATTTATTTTTTCCATCATTAAGTATCAAACCTTAATAATTATAAAATACTTATAATCAGCATGTATTAGAAACAATGTTTTAATGATCATCATTTGATTATTTTGATATAAATTACGGATCAGATATTAAGTAATACCAAATTTTTTTAAAATTATTGTATCATAACCAAATAGTAAACCAAGAGTCATTATAAAATTTTTTATTTAAACGTAATACATATTGCAAAACACGACAATTCAATACTGTTTAGTATGTAAGTTCCATTTTAATTACATATTAGACAAGCAACAACAAATTACAGATCTGTACTTGATGGTGTTAAATAAGGAAACTTTCAAGTCAATTTATAAATTCTTCCATTACTGTCAATTACTGTCAATTACATCCGCATGCATGTAGTCCGTACATCTTCCAAAATTCTGTTAGTATACCTGTAAAAATTATTACTCAAATTACAATACATTTCAATTAGCGTCATTATAAAATATAATGGAATTAAATTGCTTCATGCTCTACTTTACATTCCAATTTTCCAAATAGAAAACTATATTACAGATCTTCGGGTATAGTTTTGTAAATCTTGCACCAGGGAGCGCTTTCCTAAGCGCGTACTTTAACTTGTCAGGATCTTTATTCTGCAAGAGATGCTGTACGATAAACAAAAATCCTCGAATATGTAATATTTTTAAGAAGAGTGATAGATTTAACTAAACAAGAACATTCAGTTTTGATGTTGAATTTAAAGTATTGATGATTAAAAATTTATTTAAATTGAAATGACTTAAACAAATTAAATTGAAATATTTTTAATAATCAAATTTTATGTAAACTTTTATTTTATGATTATTAGTTCAAAAATAATGACTTTAATTGATTATTAATAAGGCATATATAATTATGACTATTAATATGATTATAAAAGAAATTACTAAAGTTTTCAATAAAAATGTTGCGTTCTAATTATGCTGTTTATTTGCATATCGAGTTTAATATTTGTGTTACTTGAATTCTCTTTCGTTCGCAAATCAGAGTGCATTGCAAGAGCCTTGTAGTGTAGGTAAAACTGTCAACCTGTCTTTCTTAGGCAACTTAAAATCAACCGAATATGTTGGCTACGGAATTATTGTTTTGTATATGTATTCGCACATTTTTGTTTGTAAGCTATAACTGCGAGGAGCTTATAAGTGCCGAAGCGAATTAATTGCTCTCAGTGTTGTTATGTAGCTTTCTGCTGCATAAATCGACATGTTGACGCACTTTTGTATATGTATAAAATAAATCAGTGGTTCTATATATTACCAATAATATATACGGTTATTTTATGTTATTTTACTTCATTTTCTCCATAAACCAGCACTATTGCTTTCATCTTTGTAACAATAAAATGCTTATATCTTTTCCTAACCATAGAATGAAATAAATCGATTTCGATTCAATCGTCATCCATGCGTCAGTCACAATTCAATTGCTTCTGAGCTATAATTCTCATATTATGCTCCACAATAACATCTCCACAGTGGTAACGGATAATATTCCGCCACGTGCGATTTTTGACCTCACATACTGCTCAAATATCAACAATATCCTGATAGTTTAGTAAAGAATTGCAAAACTTTCGGGCATGATGGGATCAGGAGCATTTACGTCCTCAAGATCCTCTATCAAAAATAGTAAATATTTCTGTGAAATATTAATCTGCAAGTGTAAGTCTATCCTCCGAAGTTCAAGAAATCCTCGGAGAAATCAGTTTATCTCCTTTCAGCTATAAAATCCTTAGTTCGCTAAGCACTTTTAGCAAAGTCGTTGATAGAACCTTTTGATGCGACTCTTGCGTGTGGTCCTCCCGTAGCAGCTTATTACTCGTGTCGGTTTTTCAGGATTTGCTTTGAATCAGTTTACACTTACTTTCACTATTAAACATCCTGAACATACGCCCGTTAAATAGATTATCTGTATCTGGTGTTTAAACTTAATTTTTAATACTAATACTCATGTATAAATACTCGCAAAGTATTACTATCGACTTCAAAAAAGTCTTCATACAGAAGGACATTGAAGAGAACAGTAACGCGATTTTGTTTGTATACATATACAATGGTTCAGCTGGTTCTCTAAAATGCAGTTCAATCCATTCGATCCGAGATGCGATCATACACCTGTATGAATAATATAAAAATCAATCGGGCATGGTATCGAGATAGAATAATTAAAATGTCAAACATATTAAGCAGCTATCTTAGTCACTGTTTTGATAGTTTGGAGTATGGTAGTGTCGGCTATATTACGATAAATAAAAAGAAACTTATTTACATGTAAACTGTGGCAATCAATCGAGAATGAATATTAGTTTTGACATTGCGTTTAATAATCCAGTCCAAAGATAAAAGGTAAAAGAAAGTATCGAGGATGGTATACGATAACAGTTTTGTGTATTAGATGGTGGAGATGGAAGAAAATGATGAAATTGTATCTTCTAGCACGACCAAGCTGCTGACAATAAATTGTTATTTATTCTTTAACATACTTTTCTTTTAGTTCAATACACTTAGTACAACTATTGTTGTGGATCAAAAAGGAGAGTCAGGGCGAACACAGCTAATTCGATCAATTTATAGTTTATTTACTCAGAGAGCTTACAAGCGCACATGCCAAGCTTTGTCATCGCACCACCAAGTGGGTATCGAGATCACTCTGTAGCAGCACTTTCCAGACTCCGAGATTGCGCAACGCCTCACCGATACCGAATTTGTACCTTTGCAAACTTCGCTTTCCTCTCGATCGTGCGTGGCTTGCTTCACATTGGCGTTTAGCGAATTCCATCAATTCCACAATTACCGTTGATCCGCATTTATTTCCGCTTTATTTTCTTCAGTAAGTGTCCCGAGCAGTATCCCTATAACAGATGCTTTGAGCCTGCGACCTTGCCTGGCCCATGACAAAAAGTCGAGTTAAGTAACCATTGATGCTTTGGGTTTACAAATGTTTTGATTACAATATAATGCATGTATAAAATATCTATCAGATTTCTATTAAAGTTTATCATTAGTCACAAATCTCAATCACTAGTTTGCGAGAATACATAATATTCGTTTGAAAGTAAATCTGAAGTATACGGGGGGTTAAGAGGTGATTCGAAGCATAACTCGTACAATTCGACCATATGGTTTTTGTTTTAAAGCGAGTACATTATTTCACAATAATGTACAGTAATAATACCTATTCACTGTTTATTTATTTTTCAAATAGTTGATGAACGATATAGCACTCGAATCTCAAAAAATAGATGACAACATCTTTCAACAAAAGGTCCATGATTCATTAATGATTACTATTAACTTTAATTAAAAATTATTTAAAAAAAATTTATTTAAACATCTCTAAATAATGTTGGTAAGTTAGTGTAACTTGAAATTTTCGAATGTCGTACTCGTACGTCGGTAGTGGTTCGATCACCAGGCACAATCGATTAATATAATCAATTTTCTCAAGTACTTTGTAAACCATTATAAGATCTGATCAGAAATTGTTAATGAAAAAAGAAACATAAATAAAATGACATTAAATAATAAAAGAAAAATATATTCATTTTGATTTTGTCAGTAGTTTTTGGAGAGGTACTGTTTTAAATGTTATCCAAGTGCAATAATCTTATGATGAAATACGATAAAGCAGATGTACTACATTTTTTACATCCGCTATTATTTGTCTCCATTTTTCATCTTTCATCTATCATTTTGCTCCATGTTTATAAAAATATAAAAAATTGTTTACTTTAATCTTTTATCTAAAATTTATGGTTATTTATGTGAAGAAAAAAAAAAGTATTATTATGAAATCCTGGGAATAGAAAATGTTCGGACTTATTGATCATAGAGTTTTACTGTCGCACATAATCAAAAGAAAATTTTTTAAGGAATATAATTAAGGTTATAATTTTTATTGCCTATCTCTGAATGTCGCATACCGATTTTATTTTGATTATTTCAACTTTACACAATATTATTGACTGGCTAAAACATTCATAAGTATGAATAAGGTCAACTCTTAAGTTTAGCCAAATATAATTATGTATGCTCAGGCAAAAATTTATTCATAATATTGAATTAGTCTGCAAGACAATTTACATGCTCAAGTTCGTTTTTGTTTGTGTTATTATTGAAAATTCTGAACAATGCTCCTTTCTTGATAGTTTTATTTTTAAATATAGCTTATTGATGTTCATGAATATTTATAATAAATAAAAGTAAAATATTTAGATTCTTAATCTAATAAATTTGAAAGGGTTTTTTTATTTATAATTTTGAAATATCCCTTCTAAACCTCCTATCCCACTCCGAAACCGTCCTTTTGCAGATGTTCTGATTATCTCGAAGACTACCTTATATTCTTGATCTTGACCTCTATGAGCTTGCTTTATTACTGATATTGTCAATACTTACCCAACTTAACAGGATAAATAATTGACCATACTTACGTACTTGTAAATTTATCCACACTCCATCTTTTGTCTTCCAAGCAAAGCTTGGCTCATGAGGGTATCATGTACTTTATGCACGTGTATCGTAATATACAAAGAACTTATTTAAAAAAAAATAATTTTTACAAAATAATATGTATATACACGTTTGTCTATAGTTTTTAATTACAAATATTCTTATAAAAACTTTTAGAATGTTTCCTTATATATTTTTTAAATTATTGAAATTTATGTGCTTCTGCATATATATGTTCTCTTATGCTCATAAGCTTTTAATTGAAGTATTAATTGTATCCTTTAATGAAATAATAAAAATGTTTTAAAAAATATTATAAAATAAAATTCAAAATTAGAATAAATTATAAAACCATAAGTTTTAATAAATGTTTATAGTCGTCCAACAAAAACTAAAAGCAGGAAAGATATTAGTATAAAAAATTTTAAATATGCAATACAAATTGATATTTCTAAAAATTGTTTAATTGTTTAATAAAATATTTTTTTTGTGAAGTCAAAGGCAACAATATAGATTATTTGAATGCATCTAAAATATTATCTGTACAGTGAAACTTATAATCACTCCAAAGGATGATTATCGATAATATGTAAAGCAACGTATCAATAAAGAAATTTTTAATCGAAGCCTCTTACCACTTATATATGAATTGAAGTTAATTACTATTCTTCTATTTTCAGTACGTTGCTGAAATATTAGTAAGTAGGTGTGAATAATTAAGAAACAGATACTTTTACTCATTTCATAAATGTCCAAATTTTTTCTTCTAATTTTCAACATTATTGTTAATAAGTATATTTCGTTATTCAAAGTTACTTAAATATTTTAGTAACAAGAAGAATTTTAGTTGTCAACTTCAATAAATTATGTATGATATAATATCTATCAAGAGAAACTATTACTACGTAAAAACAATTATTACCAAAATTGTAAAAAAGTAATTTTTTCGCTCAACATTAATTGTGAAAATATTTTCAAACAACTATTTTTATCAATCATTCACATGTCAATTATTATTAAGCTTATGTTACAATTTTATCGAAAGTTAATCGGCTAAAAAGAGTGGTTGATGTGAAATTTGTCGTCAACTTTTGCAAATCCGACGTCACGTACTTTCTCGCATACGAAGTCAACGAGGACGATTTCCGCCGACACAACGTCAGCGTCCGTGACTTCCGGTGACCTCGGTATCTTTGGTGACGACTCATTTCGACCGGATATGGGACGCGGAGCGGTGTATCAGCTTGCATTCGAAATAGACAAACGCCGTATAAGTCTTATACCAAACCTAGAACATAGCTCATTTGTATATTGCAAGTGAGTAATGTAAAAGCAATCGGGCATGATGCGATATTTGAAGATATATGTTACGAATATCAACATATTATTTGAATTTTTATTCCGATATAATGGTAACGGTAAAATTTATAATTCCCTACAGTTTAAAACAATTGAAAATGAGCAATTAATTACAAAGAAATTTTTTTGGTTTTTAAGGTTGTCTCTCATGTTTTGTGTATCATTATAAAATTCATAAATATTTTTGAGCTAATATTCATACAAATTAATTTGTGTCAAAGTAAAGCGGACTCTTGAATTTCAATTACATTAAAGTAAAGAGGATTTTCATGCAGGTGTAACCGTAATTTTAGAATTTCGTTTGAATAATAATTTTAGGATTAAAGCTCTAAACGGTGGTAGCTCATTTGTAAGATAATACATTTGAATATTTGAGGTATTCATAACAATATCCATGATTGCCTATGAAATTATAATCTGGATCTACGTGAATTTGTCCAAATTCAGCCAATTAAATTATGATCGACTGTCCATCGAGAATTTCGATCCAAATTTAGGTATACAAAGTAATTTAAGGCAATAATCGCATTTAGGTTAATTTAGATAATTGTGAAGTAAGTAAATACTAAGGCATGACTAGATTAAGTTTCTAAGATTAGACTAGTTTAACTCTATAATGGTTGCATACTGGTAAATCGTAAACAATCCACGTAACATGGGCTTAGCCTCGGGCTTAACGATACGGAGAATGTCAGTGGTATGGAGATTAGCAATGAAATGAAAATAATTAAGTAACTTCTTTATGTGTGAACGATTTACTCTCATTGGGTAGATATTAAAATCTTAAGAGTATCTCTTCTATATATCTTCTACTTAAATTGTTATTTAAATACGCAGTTAAAAAAAGTATAGACGTGCATCACTTCGGTATTGAAACTACATTTCTACAGTAATATGGACGAAATAGTGTAGATACAATAATTTTCAAGATCCGTAAACAAAAAATAATGGATACAGTAGATAAATGAAATAAATCCATGATGATCTCAAGCAAATTAATCTTAGGCAATTTTAATTATAATTTTAGGTATTTATAACTATTACATTGCATCATAGTATATCTATTTTTAGATGAATTAATCACATTTACTAATAGCGTGAATTTATTTTATACTCTTAAAGCAGGACTAGGAAATATTTGTAGTGCACGTTTATAAAGCAGACGAAATAAAATAAAATAACCGAATATTATTTCTATAGGTTGCAGTATGCAGAATAGTTTATTTTATTTATACACAAAAGTGCAGTGATAAGTTGATGAATGATAAGTTAAGTAGCCAACCTTAACGGTAGAGGGCGAGGTGGAGAGTTAGATAACAAACCTGAGTGCGATGAATGCATTTCGGCTTTCATAAGCAACTCGCAGTTACCGTTTACAATTACAGAAATGCACAAATACATATACAAAATAATGATTCGGTAGGCAACATGCAAATGTTCACTGCAACCATAATTATATTGATAAATTTAAATAAGAGTCACAAAATCCTTTATTAGACATATTTAATGTTTCCACTGTTTATAATGATTTCATGCACATATGCATTTTGTAGCTATTTTATTTTGGACTCCTATGTTTTCTCGCATCCTTACATGACTTTCGCATGACATAAGGCTTTGGTTAACACTTCTGCTAACTGTATTTCCGTTGGTAGATACCTAACTTCTATTTCTTCTGTAAATCTTTCTTTAATAATATGATATCAGGCATCTATGTGCTTTGTAAATTGATAAAATACAGAATTTTGCTAAACTGCATAGCGCTTTAATTGGATACATTTCATATATTTGCTTCAGCACATGAATGAGAAATATCATTAGTAACTGTCGCAAATATTTTACCTCCTTATAGTCGCTGGGAATGCGTCTACATATTCGACCTCGGTAGTGCTTAAAGCAATGCTTCGCTGAATTATGCACTCTAAGATACAGTATTGTTACTTAATTTAAAAATATATACGGACATAGATGTTCGCGTTCTTTAATCTCCAATGTAATCGGAGTCACAATGTTCATTTAGATGTCATATCTAAATCATAATTTTTATTTCCATTCAAGTATATTTGAAGACTAGTTTTACTGATTCCCAGTGTATTTTTGTAGAACTATATATAGATCTACTTAAATAATTTATGTTCAATACTATCTGAACCTGACACATTACTTAAAAATATAAGTAAGGCTATTAATTGCCTGTATGCTAATTGTTCGCGGTTTTGATTCTGCATCGGACGCAAACCAATTCCTTTTTCTACATTGCAACTTTTCAAATTCAGACAGAAAATCTTTAAATATACGATTCCAACATAGCAACAGTTGTACTGTGACCAGTGGCATCGGAACATCAATTGTTTTAATGTACCATTATTTTCGTCATTATCATGGATTCATATATCTTAAATGTCCTCTTCCAAGTAAATATGGACAATTATGTTTAAACGAATGTTTTTTCCTCGGCAGAATCTAGCTAGTCTAGCGTTCGCTAGATTGAACCTTATTCATATTAACTTGCGCAGTTTGAATTGAACTGCAAACGTTGAATACCACGTTGAATATCGTAAACGCACTAGCTTCTTGGTTTTGAGCGCTAAGCCTCTTCTCGTCTTAATTAGTCGCTTTTGAATAATATCGATCGTCTGTTTACTGACATCAAAACTGTTCCAAACCGTGATAAAATTATTATATTTTAAAGATAGGCTCCTTAAGATTTTCGCGATTATCGCCGTTTGAATCAATTTTCCACCTTAATCTTGTAGCATTCGAACCATGTAGATAACCTTAATAATATACTGTACAACCATTTCCGATCCTTCTATTTTACTTGCGTAGAATGTTTATGAAAGTATAGACTTATCTACCGCGCTGTTTAACAAGTAATAACAGTTTTAAGTCAACCGTAGAGCGTTAATTCCAAAATGCACATTGCTTTTGCATTTTCAATTTTCTGAAGTAAATTACACTTAGGATTTAACCATATAGCTAAATATGTAAATGTGAAACGTCATTTTATAAAATACACAGTATTAATTACATTATTGAAAGCTCGTCTTACTAGTAACATCATTTTCAATATTTACCCTGATAGAATTACAAGTCGGGTTGCTGCCGTCATTACACTTTTATTAATTTTATTAATTTTTATTACACTTTTTCATCAAAGTTATATTCCATACTTTAATTAAAATCCTTGCCAAAAACAAGATTCTGTCGACTTATTCTAGTTGAATCTCTGGTTGAATTCTATATAGATAGAAATCCAACTCAACCCTCGAACCCAACATTTAACTTGATCTTCATATGATTTATATCTCGAATAATAGTAGTTTAATACATCATTTTCGGCTAATCAATTCATGGGAACGGATTTTCAAACTTTTATATTATTTATTTAATTTATACCGAAATAAACATTAAAATTTTGATGATTTTTAACATTCATTTTTTAAATTACTATCATATATAAACTTTAACTAAGCCTGCAAATCACTGTTTGATACCATTCAACTATACTTTTTGTTGCGTATTTCTGAAAAAAGAATTTCTAATAACAATATATTTCTTGTTACAAATATTTAAAGCAAAAGTGGAATTAGTGTAACCCACCTTATATACCTTTATATACTATGATTCATACTATGATTTTGCAGATATGTTACTAGATAAGAAATGTTATGCACATTGTTGTTATATTATATTTTAATTTACGTATATAAGTTAAAAAGCAAATAGTTTAGGTTCATAGCCAGTAATCACTTGATTAATAATTTTTAATTTCATTATTAATAATTATTTATATAAACACGTAAAATAGTACATAATAAAAACAATATATAAGATATCTGTGTTACCGATATGTTTAACGAGCTAACAATTGAAGTTTGCAAAATTAATATTTGCAAAAGATACAAGTTATTAAACGAATGTAATTGTTATTAAATAGTTAATCGCTTATGAAGATAGATGAAGGCTTAAATACGTTTCTGATATTTAAACAAGGAGTTCTTCTAGTGCAAGGATTCGAAACGCATTATCTCTAATTATACTATGAGGCTTTCTAACGAGTAGCTCACGGATCGTTAGCGGTCCCACCGCTAAGTAAGTACAAAAGGTGTCCAAGTGGGCCTCTCACTCAGTCGCTACTTGCTTGGCTGTTAGTGCGCCCGTGAGCGCGAAGAGAGGATTAAGAGGGAGGTTCCCACCGCCTACTCGACCTGTCCGCAGGTCCGTTGCTACTGGCATAGTCGCTATCGCCCTGCCAGTCTTTCCAAACAACTCAAACCTTGTGCGCTAATACCTCGTGTCGAAATTCATCAAACTTTATCTTATTATATCTTACCTATATTATGTATCATATTGTATGCTATTTACAATATAGCATACTACTTCGCTCACGAGTGATTTTAGTAGGTAAACAAAAAACGTGCATGTACATTATTTAGTTGTTAAAACTTTATAAGCATTTATTTCTAATAAGCCTTTGTAGAAATTCAAAAAAATCTCATTTCACATTAAGACTTTATTTTTAATACAAATTTGAATAACACTATAAGTTAAATGAAAGTCATTGCGTGGTCGTTATTGCTTTCTAATTGTTTAATATTTTTATCTACTTGATAAACTTATAAGAAGATCTAAGTAACAAATACATAATTTCACCTTCATTCATGTTATTTTTATATATTGCAAACTATAGTCTGCATAAAACTTAAGTTAAATACGTAATGCATAATTAATAGTTTGAAGATTAAAAAATTTTCGTTTAATGATTTTAATTTATACTTCTACTTATATCTTCGTAATTTTAAGAAATTCGCATATTAAAAAAGATTGTATTATATATTTAAAATGATAAAGTGTATATATTATATTGTGAATGATAAAATCAGGTAACTTGAATTCAATTAGTGAACTTTAACTTTAATCTTAATTCAAAATAAACATTAAATTTTTAAAAGAATCGTATAGATTACAATTTATTGAATTTAGAATTTAAATACGTGGAAAATAAGAGCTGCGTACAGTTACTTCTTCAATTTTATTACGTAGTAGTTGTTCACATAAATTTAACCTATTCAAATAAAGAAAATATTGATCTTATGTCACATGCTTTTTGTTTATTTTAATTGCTTAACTTTATCTTATTGCTACCATCACTTTCAAATAAACCAATTGTCTATAATTTTCGTACAAAGTGCAGTTTAATGAAATCAGATTTATTTTATTTGTTTCTTGAAATAGTATCATTTTTCACTTGTATTTTAAAATTTTTAATGCTGAAAATCAAATTATAGTATAATTTTTCCTTATTTATCGCAATCAATTGATGGAAAGAGACCTATAAGTAATTATTAACAATTACTTTTTCTTTTTAATTATACTTAAAGTAAGACTATTACTTATACTGCTATTACTATAAATTTTTCTCTCAATTGTTAAAATATCACTACGGATACGTATAAAAGCATGATTCTTAAGTGATGGACAAAGCTTATAAAAACATGACTTTTACAATGAAATAAAAGAGGTATCAGTGAAGTTGACGTAAGTATAATCGCACTTACAGATATAACCAACTCTGATCGATCGATCAAACGTCAAATTGCCTGGATGGTTTCGCTCGATAAATTTCGTTTTATCGTTTTGCATACATAATGCAGTAATACACAGTGAAAAGCATCGGGAACCAGAGCGCACATGAGCGCGTAGGAGGCAAGATGTCGGCATAGCTGATGTAATTGAAAATTCAGCTGTGTCACATCCAGCCGGCCAAACGCTCATATATCAGTGCCATTTTCCAACATTTACTGCATATAATTGATAGTTATTATTTTGCTCTGGAGAAATTGAAAACTTCTGACAGGAAACATCAATACCTTACCTTGGGTAAATAATTAATATTTATGTTTATATGAAATCAGAATAAATTTTAGTATTAAGGATTTTTATTAATTTTATAAATATATTGATAAAAATTAATAAAATCTTATTAATATTAATAATACTCTAACAGCAGTACTACTTTTTAAAAATGAACACAATAGTATGTTATAAGTAAAAATAATAGACAAAACATAATCTATATACAAATTGCCAAATATATTGCGATTTTAAATAGAATTTAACACAGTTTAAATAAACATTGATAGAAACGTTTTTTAGTACCTTATAAAGTATAGGTCGAAAATATATAAATATAGCAAAATCAACATATAACTTACCGTTTGTCTTGTTATTTAATATTATTTTTCATATGGTAGTATCTGTAAACATTATTATATTTAATTAATATTTAAATTGATTGTAAGTTCATAATTCATGCGTACTATAGTGAATTTTATAAAATTGATTATTAACTACAAGAATCCTTTGTTTCTGTACATACACTACATGTGCATATTTATGTAGTAGCAAATTTACGGGAATTCTCTTTTAATTTTCAAAGTCGCTGTGAAGAACTTCATTTTTAAATCCATTTTTGATAAATGAAGCTGGTATAAACTATACTTACAGGTAATATTAAATACACCATGCATATCTCACAATTAATTTTCAAATATAATAAAAGTTATCGAAGAAAAAAACAATCGTACAATATTAGTAGGATCATGAGACTTCTGAATACAAGTTGAACAATAAAACAATTATAACTGATATTATTTCAGAATTACATTTCTACAACATTAAATTAAAGATTTCTATAAGAATAGGTTTAGAATTCTTAAATATTAATAATCTAAATAATTTTTGTTTGATTAATAGTTAAAATTGAATGTAATAAAGACTGGTTTTTGATTATAAAATAAAACTATCATTAGATCAGGCGATATTCATTTACGTTTTAACAAAAATATACACAAGCACTAACTAGATTTAAATGGATAAACTATTTCTAATAGGTAAATATTATTTCTCACAGGTTCAATGTTTCTGTTGAGCTTTTAAATATCAGAGGAATTTTCTAGTTATACTGAAGCTAGAAAAGCTGGTCTACTTTTTACCAGAGTTCGATATATGGGGATATATTCAATTTCTTATAATTATCGAACATCATGTCATAAACAATAATATTATTTATGTTTTAGAATTCCCATCTTTATTTTATTTTATTATATCTTATTATATCTTGACTTTATATCTAGTAACTCTAAAATTTTATACATAAGAATGCGCAATTTAGGATGCGTGAGATCAGAACATGTTGAAAGCAACGGACGGCCAAGAAAACAGCCAATTTAAACCAAAGTCTACCTGTTTTCGTATAGATAGTTCCACGTGTAGGTATAGGTATAACATACATAAGGCATTCAGACCATTCACGACTCCGTACGCACGTATCCGCCTTTTGAATATTCCGGATGTAACGTCGAGAGCAACTCGGAAGGCGCACCAAAAATCTCTCCACGCTCGCTTCTTTATTCTTGTGCACACTTTTCATTCTACAGACACTCCGACAAGTTGAGGAATGCTAGCGACCCACCGCGCATACAAAAGAATCTGAGCATAGGGATTAAATGGAATAGTATAGATTGTGAGACTATCTCTTCTTTTACCAATAACATTCATGACTGTCTCTGGTTAGCTGGTGAGAGATGATTTTTCAAACCTCTCTTCATGATCAAAATAGTGATTACATATTGTATCAAGATTTTGTATGAACAAAATCAAAAGCCATTATACTAGAAAAAAAATCATTTGGAATTTGAATTTTAATGTCCATCTGAAAATTACTATCTTTTCCCTCCGTTATAATAATGTTTATTTGTAAAAATCGACGTAAACTCTAGATGACATAAATGTTAGAGATATCAAAAAAATAAATAAATTGCCACAAATCCAAACAAATTTTTCTTTTGCAGTAGGCTTTCTAACACGTGCATAATCTTTGATGATCTGCATAATTTAATGTGTACATTCTTTGATTTCTAAGTATCTTTTGTTCACTATAATTTTTTCCCAAAATTTATTGTACACATGAGTTTATTTATTGTAAAAAATCTTAAGCTTTCTAAATGATGATTCCAGTAATATGTAGAATTTTTATGTGTCATTTTGACTAATTTTCGTTATCTTCTGTATGATTTTATTTTCCACCTAACATTTAAATGTAATTTATGTATTTAATTGATAATTAATATCATGATTTATTTCACTCTCGTATACTTTGTAATTGATGCTTACCAAGCCTATATAGGCAGGGAGAGACGACGTATAAAAAAAACTCAAGTGCGTGTTATTATTTAGTATTTACAAAGCATTTAGTGGGGGACAGTCAGACAATATGTGGCAGGCTGAAGGCGCCACTTAGCGCCGCAACGACTCATAAATCTATAAAAATGTGAATAACCCTGATTTACAGTAAGCTTTCATGTATAAATAAGGCCGTTTTTGAATCGTTTTTTTTGCATTAAAAAATTATAATAAGAAATAAACTACTACTTCTAACATATATTTTTTCATTGCCATGATTGCATTAAACTAGATAGATATACGGATATTCGTTTATTGTAAAAATATTTTACAAAATAGAAGAAATATTACGTGTCAATAATATAAAATATTTGCTTAAAATAAAAAGTTAATAGTATATAAAAAATCACATTTATATAATAGTTCGTCAATGTTGAAAAGATTCTCTCACTACGGCGTGCGCTAAAGGTACCTGTACGAACGGCGAGAAAATGGTAATGTCGCATCCGCGCGTTCCATAAGCTCTCTCGTAAAAATACAGAATGATATTGTCGACTTTCTAATTATGGATGGTAAACTGTTCACACAAACTGTGAAACTGTTGCACCTTGAACATAGAAAGTTATCTTTTCAATCTCAGTTTGCACCCACGGAATCAAAAGCTCTATGAAGGCACCCCTAACAGGTCTACTTATATATATATAAATATCTCCCTTCCGCTTTTTTGCTCTGTATTCAATGATTTATAAAAAGTGTTACAATGATCGGATTTAGTTCAAATATGCGCCGTTTTGTTCGATAATCTGTTTCCATTTAGACGGCAACTTCATAATACCCCCCTGGTAGAAGCCCCCCTCCTTATTTGCGAAGAACTCGGACAGCCACTGTTCAGAAGCCTCTTTCGAGTTCAACTTTACACCACCAAGGGCTTTCCCCATGGTCAGGAACAGGTAGTAATCACTTGGCACTATGTCCGGGCTATATGGTGCATACGATAAAACCTCTCATCCTCCGTGGTTCCTCCGTAGTTCGAAGTGATAGAGTAACATCCCCGAAAACACCATCAATCTCACGGAACGTTTCTCTAGCGGATTTGCCTTTAACGAAGGAAAGCTTTAAAAAAGCGCGATTTTCGGCGTTAGTGAACTCCATGTTTACACGTCTATAACTGTTGAATGTAATATCCAAGACCTTTCAAATGATGTACAGTATTGCTAGATACGAGCACTGTAGCGCTTTGTATATAGCCGCAAAATTCAAAAGACAAAAATGCGGAAGGGAGATATTTGCCAACCTAATATATATATATATATATATATATATATATATATGATTGTGAACTGACTAATAGATAATGTAAATTGTGAAAAACGTGATTTATTCCTATAATTTTATATATCTATATAAATGTTAACAAATTCAATCACATATTCGTCAGTATTACAGATGTAGCACAGTATAAGGCAATAAATAAATAGATACATAGAATTATACAAATAAATCACATTTCTCACAATTTAAATTATCTATCAGTGAGTTCACAATCATAGACTGCACTTTCAGACAATCAGTGCAATGAATATATTTACAGAAATAAGTGAAGAATAAGTACTAAATACATATATATACTCGTAATACAGATATACAACTATATTTAGAGCGCGAGTTCAAAACACGATTGTGAAAATGTCTGACTAGCGTTATCCGTAATTGTCATGTTCCGACACTTCAAATGCTCCATCACTAGCCCCTTAAAGTGATAAAGGTAGGATGAATTCCTTATGTAGGATGGTAGTTTGTACCACAGATAAGCACCTTGAACAGAAAAAGATCTAATTCCCGTCTCAGTGCGCACCTGCGTAACAGAAACCTTTTTAGGGTCACCCCTGACAGGCCGATCGAATACGCCTAAAAAGAATATTCTGTGAGGTACTCCGGCTTACGCAGCCGCAAGATCTTTTAGATCTGCAAATACATAAAATATTCCAACTTCTCACTCTCATCCAACCTAATCAACACCTGAAGGTGGTGATGTGACCATCCCACCTAGCAGCCGTCACATACCACGCACAAGAATTCTGTGAGCGTTGTAGCCTCGCCGTCAGCTCTCGGAACGCATCTAAATAAACAGTAGAACAATAATTAAAATGACGAAAGACTATCTGGTTTATTCTTTTATAGATTAATTCTATATATGACCTTCAGGTAAGACCTGCGTCTAGTACAACACCAAGACTCTTTACCGTCAGGGACAAAGTCACGACTACTCTCCCTAAGTTCAATAGAATTGAACCCCGAAGACTCAATGTCAGAAAGACTCTACGCGTTCAAAAAATAATTGCACACGTCTTTCCAACATTAAGCCTCAAACCTGCATGTCTAGGTTATTCATAGAGAAGCTAAGGTAAACCTGGAGGTTATCAGCATATAAAATATGTCTCACACCCATGGAGTTAAGGGCTAGACCTAAGGCATTAATGTAGAGTAAAAACTGTAAAGGTCTCAAAACTAAACCCTGAGGGACACCAAGCGTGGTAGAGAGCCAAAATTTTTTTGTCCTGTCAGCTATGACCAGTTGCTCTCTTCCGGAAAAATATGCCCAGGTTCACGTTAGTACTCTCCGCGTGAAGCCATTCGCTTCATGCACACTAAGAGTCGTGTAGTTTAAACAGTAATTGAAATGCGGATTAATTAGATTCAGAATAAAAAATTAATTTCTATTTAAATTTAATCAAACATAAAGACAATAAAATCATCTACACAAATCTAAATTAAGGCGAGTCACAATATTCCCGATACTATTAAAAAGCCAGCTACTGTTAAGAACAGCCTAATCATCTGGAATGAGTAATACGAATAATATGTTTATGTTTTAGTATTGAACAAAATATTTATTGTATTTATAATAGCATTAATAGTAGTATAGTATAGTTATTATAATATATATTTTTTACAGATGAATGATACAATAACTGGATAATGGATTAGATGTTCTTGAAATTTACTAATGTATTATTATATTGATGATATATTAAATTAAAAAAGAATATGTAAGACAATCTATTAATTCAAATATGATTATTTACCCTTTTAAATTATTTATAAATGTAAATTATCTGTTTAGTAACAAAAGTTTATGTTTCGGGGAGAAAATTCTTTTAATGCAGTAAACGGAGCGCTCTGTATAACAGTTAATATCTATTTTATAAATTATTGTCATGGATCCGGTGATTCATGAAGTTATTGCCGTGAAAAGTATGTACTTAATTCCTAAAATAGTAATAAGTAAGTGGTAAATTCATTTTTTACAATTATTATTTATCTTACAATAATTATTTTATTTGTCACTTTTTGTTTACATTAATATTAACTAAGACAGAAACTCACTTTTTAAATTATTAAATAAAAATATAAAAATATTAAGAATTTTTTGACTTCAGATAAGTAGCTATTTCCATTTTTTAACGCTATAAAAGATATTAAAATGAATACAAAAATAAAAAAAATATTGTGTTTTCTTTCGAAAATGTGTTAATTTATGTTTATGAAAAAGTTCACATAAAAACAACGTAAGCTATTGGATTGATTCGATAATTTGTTAGTATACTATAGATACCTTAATTTAGTATATTTATTATATTAAATATGGAATGTGATTGTGGAGCTTAAATTTTTTCTGTACTTATTTTAAATTGTTTTCATTTTCAAGACGTTTCCTTTTAACATTCTTACAAATACAGAAATATATTAGTCTTTCAGATATCAGTCACATAGTATCTTATTTTTAAACTGTACGATATCACAGATCTTTCATAAAGAGCTTGCCTTGTCTGTAGAAACTAAGGATGTTCGATGCTTCAGTGGAAAGACAGAAGGGGAAGGAGAGAGGTCCCTTAACCCGAAGGTGTAGACCTTCAATATACTTACTCTGAAATGACAAAACTTAAAATAAAAATGAGTATTTAATACTTATATAGTATAATATTTATGTAGATTAATCAAATATTAAATTAAAAGTAATATAATGCTTATTACTCACAATTTGTAATTAATTTATTCAGCACTCTATACTTCATGTAAATTCTATATTCGTATAAAATTACAATTTTTTTCTTGATTCTTTTATTACCTAATTAGATAATTAATTTATTCTGCATCATCGCAAGCCGAAAATTTTTTCTGACTGCAATTTATTACGATAATGTATAGAATAATAAAAATATATTTCAATAACTGTGAGATGTAACGTTGTATATTTCGTGTTTTTTTTTAATTTATACAAATCTAAAATAGATAAAGTTTTCTATCTCTTATTATTGCATTTAAATAGTAATTCAATTAAAGACTAAAATTAAATTTGCTAATCTAGGTATTTAATCAGTTTTTCGGTTACAGCTTTTTTCAATTTATTTCACGATTAAAGTATAAAAAATAGAATAATTTGGAGATTTTTCACTTTATTCTTGTAGACTCTTTTTAATATCGAATAACTTAATGTTTTTATTATAGGTATTAAAGTGTAAATATCCCTAAAAAAATTTGTAATATATGAGGTAGGTGGAGATAAAGGACCTATACCTATAAAGTACCATGAACCCTGAAAATAGTCCTATATTCGTGAAATGAATTTAATGAGTTAAACTGCCGTACGCATAAATGAAATAACAAATTGTTATTAGTTTTTATTAAGGTAGATTAATGAAGGGTTAGACACCTAATTCTTTGTTATGTACTGCTGCGTCATCAGGAATGGCATTATTTTAAAGTATTATATTAAGCATAGTAAATTTCCGTGACTCGATTGTTATCTTGCAGGTTGTTGTACCCTACGAAGTAGACAGCAACTTGTAGGGATCATCAAAGCCATTTTGCTACCTATTCGTAGCGTGCGCACCTTCAGAGATAAATAATCTTTATAAATCATCTTTATTGCGACTGACCCCCACTGACAAAATTTATAATCAATGAAAACATCTGTGATAAGATTTACATATTATATAATTTATAGAATAAGTCTTCTGAGGTCATCCCAGGAGTGTGGGGATAAGTAGGGACAGGTAGTGAACGAACGAAAAGTAGTCACTTATTTCAGTACATTTTGCCTGCCGGTCCGAGGTGGTTCAATGTTTTTAAAAGTGCTAAGCAGCACTAGCTGACAGCAAAATTTTCTTCATTCTTTATTATTATTGATTTATTATTATTGATTTACTATCTCACCAGCTTATAAGGCCTTATTAAATTAAACTAATAGTGTTAAGTGTTCTTTTATAAGCACCTATATATTCATTAGTACTGATTAAAAGGTAGATATAAGATTATGCGTAGACATGCGCAGTACAAACTACTGCATTTTGTTAATCATTTTTGAAAAATGATGCATTTTTTATTAGCTCTATTAAGTATGCAATTGTAATGAGTAATAAAGCAATTTTTTAAGGGTTTTAATCGTTAAGAAATATGTATTATTTATTAAAATTTGATGATTTAAAAATAGTAAACATCTGATTTCAATCTTTTCCTTATAAACGAACAATTTGCAATTAAGAAAAACATGTTCAATATTTTTTTTACTAAACATTTTTTACTGTAATAAAATAATATTCGTAGTTGTACATAAGTAGATAGCAAAGTCGTAAGTGAATTGCTGATCACTGCAGCAAATATATATATATATATATATATATATGTATGTATGTATATACACACGCGTATATATACATATACAAATTGGTGCATGCATATAAAGTGCTTAGACAGCAGAAGAAAACTTAAGTTACGCGAACCAAGCAGGCGGTTTTTGCGATAATGGATATTATACTTATTGAAAGTATAAGTGGTGCAAATAAAAGAACCATCAACAGCCATTTTCGAGTGTTGGTTCATTTATTTATATCGTCTTCGATATAAAAGTATGTTCTTAACATAGCGTTACAATTTACACAAATTTACATAAATTATTTAAAGAATACTAAAGGTGCCGAGAACGCATAAATATTTAGTACACGTTTATTGTCGAATGTAATTATAAATAATCTGTTTTTAGTGAATTTCATTCAAATCACAAATCAGGTAAATAGAAAAATTATGTTATTTCATGTTTTATAATAATTATTAATTGTACATACAATTTTATAGTTGTTTTGTTTTTAATTAAAATAACCTTAAAAATTTTATTGTCATTGACTAGATTATCTACTAGTCAAAAAAAATGTGCTGCCAGAATGAATAAACCACCAATAGCTCAATAGTTACCGAATGGAGTATTTTGTTTCTAGAATTCTTAACAGTGCCTTGTCAGGTTCTTTTTATAATTCATTTATTCTAAAACAATGGTAATTTAATATTATTAAAATATGATACATAAATGTTACTATCATTGTCTCCATATTTATTATTGTTTGTTTAGAGTGAAGGAATAAGATTTCGACACCATGCAGTTCAAAGATCCCAAGAGGAATCATTTTTTAAATCAAGAGTTATATTGAAACCTAAATTTGATTCACAAAATGGAACTCAACATATATTATTTGCTCTTACTTTTATTTTATCTATATCTTTAACGATTATTGTTTTAGAAAAGATATTACCTGAACCTTTATTAATTAATACAGAAATATTTCACCCAGAAAGATTTATAGCAGAGAAAGCTAGAGCTCATGTTCAAAATTTAACTTCTCTTGGTCCTAGAGTTGCTGGTAGTTATGAAAATGAATTTTTGGCTGTTAACTTCTTGACTGATAGTATAACCAAAATTATAAAAGAAAAAAAATCAATTCATAAAATTTTAATGGATGTCACAAGGCACAGTGGAAGTTTTTCATTAACATTTCTTGATGGAATGACAAATGTTTACAAAAATATTCAAAATGTAATAGTTAGACTTGGGCCACATCAATCGTCAGAGCATAGTCTTTTATTAAATTGTCATTTTGACAGTTTTGTTGAAAGTCCTGGTAATGTATAGATAATAGATATAGATTTAGATATTAATATAGATATAGATTTTATTGATTAGCTTCATAAAATTACTTATATTTTGCCATTTGTTTTTAAGGAGGTTCAGATGATGCAGCAGGTTGTGCAGTAATGTTAGAAGTACTTAGAGTAATTTCCCAAAGTAATAAATATCTCAAGCATAATATAATATTTTTATTTAATGGTGCAGAAGAAAATATATTACAGGTAAATATAACAGAAAGTCTTAATTGATTTTACTTACAAATGTATATTTTAATTTTTATTTATAAAGTAGTTAAACATGATAACAATTGTTTTAGGCTTCACATGGATTTATAACACAGCATCATTGGGCTAAAGAAGTAAGAGCTTTCATTAATTTAGAAGCTTGTGGAGCTGGTGGAAGGGAGTTATTATTTCAAGCAGGTCCAGGCAATCCATGGATCCTTGAGGTCTACTTTTTTAAATATTTAAAGTATATGTACAAAGAACAGTTTTATTTTCTTATTTTTTTAGGCCTATTCTAAATCAGTGCCATATCCTTATGCCTCATCTTTAGCTCAAGAAATATTTCAAAGTGGTATTGTCCCAGGAGAAACAGATTTCCGAATATTCAGAGATTTTGGAAAAATATCCGGTAAATTACATCAATATTTTTAATATTTACTTTTATTACTGTAATTCTAAGTTAAAACTGATCTTGTAGCATTTCTTTGAAGTATTTCTATATAACAATGATTGCTTAAAAGTAGTATTTACATTTCATTGTAAACTTTTAGCTGTAATAGTTATTTCATTAACTTAATAATTTACTAAAAAAGCAAAATATAATTTTAACAATTTTAGTTGACAATAAAACTAATTTTTTTTTAAGAAACTGTAGGTAAATTCAAGTCATTGTAAAAAAGTTATCGTTTCAAATTATTCAATAAATTTTAGGATTAGATTTTGCATGGTCAACTAATGGATATGTTTATCATACAAGATTTGATTCGATTGATCAAATACCATTGGGTTCATTACAACGAACAGGAGACAATATTTTGGCACTTTCACTTGATATAGTGTCAGGTCACTACTTAGGAGATGAAAAGTTTCAAAGTTCAGGTGGATCAATTGTATTTTTTGATTTTCTGGGAGCATTTGTTATAAGATGGCCTGAATATATGGCCAAATTTGTTAACATCACTGGAATGGGAATAGGATTATATTCTATTTATCTGAATATGTATAGCGTGCGAAGAGGTAATTTTTTAAATTCTTACTTTAAAATATATGAAATTATAAGTTTATGAATAATTATTACTTTAAATATTGCAGAAATTAAAAAAATAACGTACATAAAGCAGTTAATGTTATGTATTGTAATTGTGATATGTTCTTGGATTATATCTATGATCTCTGTTACTATAATAGCTTTACTGTTTACGAAACTTGGAAAAGTAATGAGTTGGTATGCTCGACCAGCATGGCTATTTTTTCTTTATGTTTGTCCAACTGTAGCTATTTCCATGTCTTTCTTCCTTTTTGTTAGTATTCGACAAAGAAAGGTTTGTTCAAACTAGTGTTAATTACTTATTATTATAACATTATTAACAGTAAATAAGAATTTGATAAAGTGATGATAAAGTGAGATAACTGACTTTTCCGAAATTTTTAATTTCATTGATTACAAATCGGTTGTAATATGTATTAAATTAATGATGATGAACCTAATACAGCACCTAAAAATTCTAAACAATAATAGAATTAAAAGAAAGTGTCTAAAATTTTAGTATCATTGAAATTGACACCGTGATTATAGTAACAAAAAAAATTCAAAATTAAATTTTGGAATAACAGAATTACATAAAACCAAATGGATTCTATCGGGATATTATTTAGTTTCTTACAATTTCTTGCTCTTGACTTCTGTATGGGAAGAATTAAAATAATTTGACGTTTTTTTTTTTAATTTTAATTTATACTTTTTATATTATTTTTGAGATTTATAAATTTTTAAAATATTTGAATGTTAATAATTCTGATAATTAATACAGAATGTATTCTTGAGAAATACTTTGCAAAGTGTGAATTAATTCTTTTATCTTTTACAATTGCAAATTTTTGCACTTGCAAGATAAAACGAAGCAAATATCAACCTACTCCATCTATTTATAACATTTGTCTGCAACTTAAAAGTATTAAGATAAGGTATTTTGTTTTTATTATGTTCTTCTTGAAAGTAAAGTGTTGCTGTAGTAAAAAAGTTAAATCAGCATACATTAGAAATATTGACATAATTTTAAATGCATGAATTTTCTATATTCTTATCGTACATCATAGATTTACCACTCTCAGTTTTTTTATCCTTGTCATTTGAGACGTCAATAACTCTATTTATTTTAATTACATCAGAAGTGTAAAGATCAATTTTTTAAAGATGATCGATTTTGTTTTTAATCTTATTATATCAATAAAAAATATCTGAGACAATTCATTAAAACATATTTTTTACATAAAATATGAAAAAATACCTGCTTTTGTAAATATACTTTAAAACGTACAAGGCAGCATTAAACAGTTATATAATCAGTTACCGTAATCCGTGGTACCTGTGATGTAGTTGGCAAATGGCTGGATATCCTGTACCAAGTTAAATGGAGTATTACTCAGTATTCAAAAAGTAACCAATTCCCTTCTATTATCGCAGAGTGTACAATAATCAGAGAAAAAGAGATAAGACCGATTGTCTTAAGATAACACGATAATATTGTCTAAATTTTTTCTCATATTCGAAAAAATCGCCAAATCTTATATTCAAACATGACCAGCATAGTGACTTTAACTAATAACAAAAATTAATATAAAATTAAATGTAATGTAGTAGTAAGATCTTTAGCATTTGAGATAAAAATTGATAATAAGAGGAAGATTCGATACAATTTTTCCACACATTTTATTGATTATTCTTTTAAATTACCTTAGAATAATAAGTATTGATAGAAAACATAATACAAACTTTACGAATACAAAAGTTTAATCCTTTCTTTTCTCTGTGCCGCCTTTTTTATACTAATGATACATGAAAGTAAATTAGAAAACACACTTTCGTCTGTCTAATTATCAATGTTTTCGGAAGTTTGTAAACCCAAAATTGATATTTCGTACGTGCAATAAAAGAAAGATAAATAGGCTTAATATTGCTTTTATTGTATGTTGTCACCTCTAAAATAAATGTATACAATTAATAAACAACTAAAGATATTTATAAATGTAAATAATTAATAATTAGTGAAAATTTAGTAAAAATTCAGTATTAAAGATTTAAATTTACCGAATAGTTCTAATGCAACTTATTATGCATGTTTAAATCAGGATAAACCAAGCGTTGATTCCTTTGCTTTTATTAACTTAAAAACAAGTAGATCAATTGTATTTTATTTTTATCCGATTCACTCATTTTGTTTTCATTCGTTTCATTCATTTTATTTTAATTTCTCTCTTTCGCTTTTTAAACATACTCTTAATGTTAGGTTTGCAAACTGAGTTCGCGCCTAAAAATTTACCCACTACTATGTCACTAAATAGTAACATTACTATATTTAGTTCAAAGTCGTGCTGAATTTAATCGAAAACCCAATTTCAACTCCTATTAGGATTAATGTTTTAAGATGTTAACTTATTGTGCGTAATAAAGTAATTATCTTACAGTTATTTTCAAGAACTAGTTTTTTATAATTGAGTTAAATATGTGAAAGACTGGCATGAACTTCTAGAAACTAAATATTTTCATTAAGCCAAAGTTAAAACAATTTGTGCAATTTCTTTTTAAATTTGATCGACTATTATATTATTTCTTGTTCGGTATATATATATATATATATATATATATATATATTATTTGAAGAATACATTCTATTTTTGCATGATTTTAATTGTACCTTTCTTTTAACGTCAACTATATTAAAACTTGTTTAACTTAAGTTAAACAAGTTTTAAGCTAAGTTTAACTTAAGTTAGAATATAATTTGTGTATAAGAAAAAATGTTTTAAAATAGCTTATACTAATACTAATACATACATACATACATACATACATACATACATACATACATACATACATACATACATACATACATACATACATACATATATTTATGTATATATATTTTCATACAGGAAGTAGCGTCGTCTTGGATTCTATACCATTTATACTTTGATGCTTACAATATTTTTTGGATATCTGTTTTATTCTTGTGCATTTTGCTAGATTTACGGTCAGGTTTTATTCCATTGCATTGGGTATTATTCATTTCAATAGGGAATATTATACGTCAAAATTTCTTTAGCAAATGGAAAGGTAATGCTTTGAACTTATAGAATTCAATAATAACATTAATAAATTAGTAAACATTGATTATATTACAGACTGGAAATGGCTATGTTATCTTATGGCTACACTCACTATACCTTACGTACAATCGTTTTATTTATCCATTGGAGCTCTTAACTTATTTATTCCTTTAATGGGTAGAGCGGGTGCCAGTTTAAATTCTGAAGTTGTAATAGCTAATATGATATCTCTTATGTTTTCTCTTCTTCTCAGTTTTACGGTAATGTATAAACATTTATTTACTTTAAGTTATGCAATGTATATTTATAAAGTTAAAAAAATATTTGTTTCACTGACATTGCGATTTTTACGCCAAAATTGATTATTAAAAAAGGAGATACGTAATAATAATTTATCAAACTTATGTTTAGAAATAAAAATCAAGTTAAAACGATAAAATTTTCTATATAAAATAAAAAACTTAATAAAAAACAGAAAAATATTTATCAGGCATGGTGGCCTGTATCTGAAGCTACTTCAAACAAAAGTGTTTTGCCAGCGCCAAACGGTTAGGATATATCCATATATCACTCATAATACATGCTAAATTTTAATATGTTAGATAAACTTCATTTCAGAAAATCAAGCCTTTAGGTCAATACAATTACTCAAATTCGAAAAATTAATTGAATTAACTTTCAAATAACTTCAATATTATAAGTGTAAAAAATGGTACTTTTTGAAAACTCGATTTAAAAGTTAACGGCTTGTATAAATTTCTGTATATCTTTTATTTTTTGCAAAATTAAATAGTTAATTTTAAACAAATTTTTTTGTATTATTTTTTATTTTTAAATCTTTTTAATTATTTAACTAAACGTTCCACGAAGTGAAAAATCAACATTTTTTTAAATTCTAAAAGCATGCAAATAATACGCGCAACATAATCTATACAACTGATTAATGGAAGGATTCGATAAAACAAAACTTAACTGCGCAGATTTCAAATTAACGCTTTGGAAATATTTTATATTTCGGCTGCTAATTTATAATTTAAATATTTGTTAGATATGTAAAAATGTATAAGTATAACTCAAGACAATCGTTCAAAAACAATTTTTAATTCATTTGCAAAGTTAATTTTGCAATTTCAACGATTGATTAATCCTTACTATTAAGGAAAATTACTCTACGCTAAATTTTATTGTACAGACTGTAACGGGGCAAATTGCACCGGGTTTCGATTGCACTGATACGGTTGTGTGTAGTGCGATAGATATCAATGACACCTCTCGCTTCTATGTTTAATGGGACAGTGTAGTCTACACCTGCCCGCGACCGCGCACACTGCGAAACACGACACCTTGCTGACCGCTCAGCTAATGAGCTGCCCTTGTAGCTCCTTTGACCGCGACTCGTCCTATAATGAGGGATATTGTGAAGGGAAGAGAGGCAAGTGCGCGCCGACGCCTTCGCGCCAATAAAACTCGGGCAATTGAATTAAGTTAATGGGCTACACCCTATCTGTTTTTATTTTAAACAATTGTTATACAATTATTTACGTCCATCGAGACCGGAGTAGAATTCAATACACGTGATACACGTGATCGGTCTCGCGAATATTTTGCATGTTCGACGCGGTGCTCTCCGCATTACCTTCTTTATTCTATGATATATCGCGTATATCTCCTTTCCTACAGTATTACTAGGTCGCCTTCTGCGACGATGGTCGGCCCGGGACTCCACAAGTTGCGCGCCCGGGACCGGCTGCGAAAAGAGGTGGAGTAGCACTGAGAAAGCGCGAGGTGCAAGCGACAACAGATTTCCTCCTTCGAGGGACCGCTACTCGCCTGTGCTTGAACGTCTCTTCTGACGCGAACTCGGGCGCGAATCTGCGAGTGGTGGTCAGCACCTCGCGCTGTCCACCAAAGCACTAATGCAGCACCACTGCATGATCCTTAACGGATCCATTTGTTTAAAACTCAAGTAGCATGGTTTTCCCGCCAGAGAAATAAGTACATTTATTATGCAGGATATTCCGAATTCAATCCACTTATTTTTCGCCTCTGCCTTTTACATACAGAATTTTAGTAATTATATGGATTAAGAATCAGAAAATGGTGTCTGAACGAGAACAAATTTAAATGTCGATGAGGAAATGTTTTAATAAGGTCTCTTAATCTTCAAAACAGTCCGTTACAGATAGTCTATTAAAAAGTTTTGGCGAGGTAAAAATCTCTTGAATTCTGTTTAAATCTAGGTTTTGGTATGTTCTTAAATTCTGACTGGTTTAAGGTTAATATTGAATAAATATAATGTGATAATGATTTGATTATTACTTTTTTGTTAAAATAATGAATCTCATAACACTATTTTCATAAGCAAGTGAATAATTAATAAAACTAATAAATTAAAATAAAATAAATAAAATAAAATAAATTATATAAATCGTTTTTAAGAGATGTGTAAAGTGATATGAATGTTTTGTAAATTATAAGCAAATCTTGCAGTCAAAAAATTATTATTCAATTTTAAAAGTCTCGAAAAACATTTTAAATAATACTAGTTTGATATAGGATGAAATTAATGTTGATAAGAAAAGAAGTATGTTCATTTTCTTCATTTTTTTAACACTCGAAAGTTACTAAAAGAATTTTAGAACTTGAAAAGTTCTTAAGCAGCTTTTTGGCAAAAAAAAGTAAAGGCAAATATCTAAATTTTTATAAATCTTAATATAAGTATATCCATCTCTAAGAGCTTTTGAATGATATATGTAATTTGTGGGTATCGTCAATAAAATACTAAAAATTATCGATGTTCAGATCTCGGTTCAGATAAAAGTATAATTTCAAACATAGTGGTAAATATTATATTGGAAAACAAACATTAATATTGGAAACCTACTTAAACATATAACGTTATTTCAGAATAACATAAAAAAATGGTAACTATAACTTTACAGTTGTTTTTTTTTGACAATTACTGTAATAAAGAAAAAAATTAATTTCGTAGCATAATATTTTTATTTTTTATAAATAATATTAAATCTTATAAAATTGTATTTATTTATGATATAATAATATAATTTTTTTAAGTTATAAAATATGACTTTCAGATTCCGATAGCAGTTCTTGTGAAAAATGCAGAAAGGGTTGTTAGCGTCTTAATTGGTATATTCCTACTTTCTACTGGTGTGCTTATTTTAACACCTCTTGGATTTCCTTACAGTGGTAATCCCTCTTCGCCAGCCCCTGAAAGATTTATGATTGCTGTAAGATACTATAAATTAAATATATGAATAGATATATGTGAATAGACAACTTATAGTATAGTAAATGGGAAGCCTATACTTAGTAAACAATTATTTTTATTATTTTAGTTACCAAAAGTTTGTTTTAAAAGTAACATATTCTACAAACAAATTTTTAGTTCAATAAATGAATATTCTTTAGAATATTAAATTTTGTACAAATGATTGCTTAAAGTAACTGGTATATTTTATTAGTGTAATAATGTTTTGTCATGTATCATAACTTACATATTGTTATGGTTTCTTGTAAAAAAACCGCTTGCAACTGCTACAATAAAATTTCTATAATGTCATTTAATTTTCTTAGCATACACATAGACAATATTTCAACTTTGACGGCACTCTTCGTTATTCTGGTACCGGATATTGGATTGTCAACTTAGATATGAACAGTCCACATAGCGTCGAAGCTATGGTTCCGGAAATTGGCGCAGCAGTACCCACTATTGATGATTGTAAAAATGAGCTTTACTGTGGTTTACCTTATCTACTACCAGTGACTACTTTTCTGTGGTAATTACAACCCTTTAATTTAATATATATATAATATAATAAATTATATATAATAAATTATATATAATATAATATTTATAAAAGGCAATATTTTATAGAATCATTCATTAATATTAAACTTGAAATATCGTTAAATATTGAAGATAAATATCTTTGGATAAACAGATAATAAAAAAATACAACATCTTCAATAATTATTGAGTCCTCTCCCCCCCCCCCCCCGAAAGTTTATGAAATATTCACATTTATAAAAATAGAATTTTGAACATTTGAAGGTGTTTTTTTTAAATTTAAAATAGGCACCTTATTTTCCGACTTCAGAATAAGAAAAAGAACAACACTGTACATTCAAAAATGTATTTATTATCAATAAGTTAAAATGACCCCTAAAAGCAAAGAGCCAGATCAAATTTACAGAAGGTTATAAAATCTAGCAATGTTCTAAAATTAGACTATTTAAAGTTATACTATTGTACTATTTAAATTCTACTATTATAATATTAGAAAATTGTAATATATAAAATTTGCGGGAATGTGCAATAATTTATACAAATGTGCATAAATAAAGAGTTCAAAATAGCAAATTTAGAAGAAATATAATAAGTTTTCTAATTTTATTAATAAAAAATGATATTACAGATTAAGACGTTATTCTAAATATAAATTAGCTTTTATAAGTTGCATTATTGCTTGCAATAAGGAAGCTTTTCTTGTATTTTTATTTCATTAATTATGCACATCAATTATTTATGTCAGTTTTTGAAACTTAGCTAATGCGATCTCGGAAAGTACTGGTAGTAGTGTGTTGCGTACAGTACACATATAGTATTAAAAATTATACAAGATCTCGTAGATCTAATATAACAATAAATAAAAACAAATATTAGATTTTTTACAGTTTTTGTTCAAGAATTCCACACTTGTATCCATATTATTTCTCAGGAACTTAAGATCAGAAAATTGTAATTGAATAAATGGCACGTAATCTGTATTTAGTTAAACAGTTATTAGGTAATTTTGAGATACACATTGAGTTCTAAAAACTTTGATGGAAACGATGAATGAAGGGGTAGTGTGGCGACGAGAACGGTAGTGTAATGGGGAGTGCATCGAAGGAAAAAGACCGAGTAGAGCCCTTCATCTCTTAAAAGCACATCCTGTCACCAGGCATATCAGTTTTACACCCTACTTTAAATTGTCGAATCCATAATGGCTCTCCCTTTATGTGAATAAGTCATCATCAGATTTGCATTAATCGGATGAGTTCATGATTTACCATATCTCATACGGCTACAACTTTTAGACGTAAAATTTGTCAAAAATGGGAGTTCCCATTTAAATTTCAAAGTTTTAATAACCTTTAAGAATACGTCAGAGGTCAAAATTACCATTATTTTGCAATTGATATATGGTTGGCAAATATCTCCCTTCCGCTTTTTTGCTCTGTATTCAATGCTTTATAAAAAGTGTTACAGTGATCGGATTTAGTTCAAATATGCGCCGTTTTGTTCGATAATCTGTTTCCACTTAGACGGCAACTTCATAATACCGCTTTGGTAGAAGCCCCCCTCCTTATTTGCGAAGAACTCGGATAGCCACTGTTCAGAAGCCTCTTTCTAGTTCAACTTTACACCACCAAGGGCATTCGCCATAGACAGAAACAGGTGGTAGTCACTTGGCGCTATGTCCGGGCTATATGGTGGATGCGATAAAACCCGCCATCCGAGCTCCCGTAGCTTCTGACGAGTCATCAACGAAGTGTGTGGTCTGGCGTTGTCCTGGTGGAACACTACACCCTTCCTGTTGGCCGGTTCTGGACGTTTCTGGTCGATCACCTACTTCAAGCGGTCCAATTGTTCGCAGTAGATGATAGAATTAAGCGTCTGGCCATTTGGGAGCAGTTCATAGTGGATGATTCCCTTCCAATCCCACCAAACACACAGCAAAACCTTCTTGGCCGTCAATCCCGGCTTGGCCACTGTTTGGGACAATTCACTGGCCTTCGACCACGACCGTTTTCGCTTGATATTGTCGTATGTGATCCATTTTTCGTTGCCAGTCACCAACCGCTTCAAAAATGGGTCGAGTTCGTTCCGTTTCAGCAGCATATCTCAGGCATTGATTCGATCCAGAAGGTTTTTTTGCGTCAAATCATACGGCATCCAAACATCAAGCTTTTTTTGTATCCAGCCTTCTGCAGATGGTTTAAAATGGTTTGGTGACTAACTCCCATTTCGTTGGTATGGCACGAGATGCCACATACCGGTGTAACTCGATTTTTTCCACGATTTGATCGGCATTCATCGTCACAGGTCTTTTGCCGGCTGGCTTATCCGTGGTGTCGTTTTTACCGGCTCTGAATCGTCGAAACAAATTCTCCGTGGTTCGAAGTGATAGAGTACTATCCCCCAAAATACTATCAATGTCACGGAACGTTTCTCTAGCGGGTTTGCTTTTAACGAAGCAAAACTTTAAAATAGCGCGAATTCCGGCGTTAGTGAACTCCATGTTTACATGTTTATAACTGTTGAATGCAATATCCAAGACCTTTCAAATGATGCATAGTATTGCCAGATACGAGCTCTGTAGCGCTTTGTACATAGCCGCGAAATGCAAAAGACAAAAAGGCGAAAGGGAGATATTTACCAACCTAATATTACAAAACTTTTGTCTAAGCATTATTCATAAAAGTAAATATTTTCGAGAATCGGAGAGCAGTTACAATACTTTTTAAAACCTTGCATAAGTCAGTCCAGTTTAGTGACCTCGATCATTAATTTATATTTCAAAAGCTTTTGTTGATAAAATTATTATCGAGTCGGTAAAAATGAATATGTATGAAGATACAGAGTCCATTGTGTACATTGTGTACAACTCCGTATAAAACTGAGCTCAAAGATGCAGTGAAATTAGAGAATAAAAATTGTTTGAACTTCTATTTCATTAGCTGATTTCTTCGGTTATGATAGTCTAAATATAATAAAATAATCGTGACATAGTTTTATTCTCATCAAAACCAATCATTTTCGGGATAGGGAAATAAGTTTATTCTTTGTAGAACTCTCCACTCATTGGAGATACAGGAATAAGATTACGTATTCTGATTTTTTTATTATTTAAGGCATTAAGTAAATCTACAAAATAGTAGTTTAGATAAGAGAATTTCAGAGAACTAGTCAGCAATCCCTTAAGTATTCAATGGTTTATGGATTGATAAACGTAAGCTATAAAGAATCTTTTTTACTTTACAACAAATTTTATCCATTTATGATTTTCATGTTAGCTCTGCGATAGGTACCGCACCAACTATTAATCTTCTCCGAGAGGGTACTTGTGTTTAGGTTCTCTAATTAACCTAATGTCAAATTAAATTTAACATAACTGATGCTGAATAATTATATTGATGACGATCGTATAAGTATAAAATGTAAAAAACAAATACAAACAAAAACGATAATACAAACAACGACAAAAATTAAACTGTTTACAAATGAATAATAAACTCCACACACACACAACAGGAAAGATGGTGTAATTGTAATTGGTTTCAAAATGATTGATTTTTAATAATGGGGTTACAAGTATGACTTCCCTGCAAGTTTTCACTTTCGATCTGTATTTTAAAAATTTATTTGATATCTTGGTAGATTAAAAATGTAAATAGCGGTTATAGTGTAATAATTTGAAGTTGGTTTCATACTTAAACTTTAACATTAAATTAATGTTTAAACTGGCTAACATTATATATCAAATTTAAAAATTCATAATATCATAAATAGTACCACGTATTAATCATTGAGAATCAATGATCAGAAACCTTGTAACCTTGTATGCAAAAATTCTGAAGGGAATAAATTATTCTTACTTATCAAAGTGTCAAAGTGTTCGTTTAAAAAACAAATAAAAACGCATTTCGTGATTTATAAAACACTGCTTTTGGCAAAAAAAAGTACTGTTGAAGGTAAAACTTCAATTCATAAACATTATTTGGACTCTGCACCAGAAAAACCAACCGTTCAGAAGTGGTTTGCTAAGCTTAAATGAGGTGAAACGAGCACTGAGGACGATGCACACAGTGGACGCCCTATAGAGGCTATTACCGACGAAGACATCAAAAACATCTACAAAATAATTATAGATTACCGTAAAATGAATTTGATCGAGATGTCTAATACTTTAAAAATATTAAACAAACGTGTTGGACATATTATGAACGAATATTTGGTTATGCGAAAGCTCTGTACAAAGCGGCTGCCGCGTGAGCTCGCAACCAACCAAAAATAACAACGAATTGATAATTCTGAGAGGTGTTTGAAGCTGTTTAATCGTAATAAACCTAAATTTTTGCGTCTATATGTAACAATAGATGAAACACTCAATCGTTTCACATCGGAGTCTAATCCAGCCACAGTCAGCCGAGTGGACTGCACGTGATGAACCGACTCTAAAGCGTGGAAAGACGCAACAGTCTGTTAGCAAGGTTATGACATCAGTATTTTGAGATGCGTATGATATAATATTTATCGACTATCTTGAACAGGAAAAACATTCAACAGCGACTATTAATATAATGGCTTCATATAATGGCTTCATTTGAAGAAGAAAGTGCTGTTTCATCAAGACAACGCACTGCGTCACAACTCAATAAAAAGTGGAAAAATTGCATGAATTGGGCTTCGAATTACTTCTGCATCCACCGTTTTCTCCAGATCTGACCACCAACGACTTTTTTCTGTTCTCAGTCCTCAAGAGAATACTCGCTGGAAAGAAACTTAGCGCCAATGAAGACGTAATCGCCGAAACTAAGGCGTAAATCGCCGTTAGTCTATGAACTTTTTAGTCAAATTGTTATATAATTGAAAGTGAAATAGATCACAAAAGAAGAATTCTTACCTTTTGAAAAAATACGGATTCCCAATAAAATACATTATTTACATGACAATAAAAAGACCGAATTACATTTTATCGTTGTACTTATGAAAAATTTGGTATTCTCAGCCAAAAATACTGCACACTCATACATGAGATAGTATTTGTTTACATGACAGCGTAATACAGAATATAAAGTTGTCTATTTGTAATTTGTATTTTATTAAAAATAAGAGATGAAAACTAAATAACTTATTTAAAATTAACTGATCCCTTTTTAAAACACTAACTAACTATCTCAAAAATAGACATAAATTCAACATTACAAATAATCTACGCTAATAATAATCACTTATAATATTAGTTAATTTTCAACTTTTTTAATATTAATAATTCAGGAATATTTTTAAGAGTGGTTTAAGCTTATCCTTGATTTACAGTCATACTAGCGGTAACAAAAAATATACAGTAAATAAAAATATCAGAATATTTTTTTATAAAATAAATTTCAGATTTATTATTTATTATATATTTCTTGTTCAAGGATAATTGTCAATCCTCTTTAATATAAATCTAAATATATAATTAAAAATAGTATTTATTCATCTTTATATAAAAATTGCATTCGTGAGAGGATTGTTTTACGCATTTAGAAATATCAAAAGTTCAAAATTAGCTTATTTTTATCTCATAAATCCTTACTGCAATAGTTTAATTTAATTTTTGGTATATGCTACAAATACAGCTAACCCGTTAGCTAACTTTTCTACCAGGAACGTAAATGGAAATTTATTAAAAATAGTAGATAGTATTAAAAATTTCGATTTTAATTTTATTTGTTTAGAAATAAAAAGTTTAGTTTTGTTTATTTATAAGTCTAAATGTTCTATAAAATATCTACCGTTTATACTAAGTTTGTTCAAAAAAGAAGTTTCAATTCCTTACAATTGTTTCAATTAAGTGAAGTTTGAAAAATTATTTGCGGCAATATTTAATACTTACAATAATGATGAAAACATCTGTTGCAGGAAAACTAGTTGGATACCAGGACCACCACCACTAATAAGTATTCCGACTACTTTGAAATTACTTACCAAATCGAAAAAAGGAAATAAAATCACTTTTGTTTTTAACATAACTGGTAAATTTAATATTTTTCTAATGTTTTTATTTTAAACAACTTTAAAAATAATGAAGAAATTAATTAAAAATAAGCTAAACTAAATTAATGAATTAGGGATTGAAAATGAATAAAAGAATCTACTACTATTATAAACCAGAATTATGATTTGCTGAATTACGTCAAATTTGCAATGCTTTGTAATAATAATTAGCTATTTTTCATTTCTTTAAAATTATTTATGCTACAACTATTTACGTTCCATTTTTGGTGTTAATCAATGACTGAATCATACATTTCTTGAATCAGAAATTCAAATTTGGTTGCGGTGTTGCAATTTTCATAATAGATATTCCGTCAAAATTTGAAATTCATAAAGTTGACGAATTTTTTATTGCGAAAATTATGGATATTTGAAAAATCATAGAAACAATTTCTGCTTGTTATTGTGTATAAAATGAATGTTACGATTTGTTCTTCTCGAAATCTTTTAATTTTCCGTACATGTTTTTCGGTATTTGGTTTCGGTTTCGGTTTCGGTATTTTGATTCTTTGCCATAATTTTTGAAAATTTTATCTATGATTGTGATTTAATAATACGTATACTAATCTGTAAGGAGCATGCACAGTCTCGATTTTTTCAGCAATAAATATTTAAAAGACAATACTTAAAATTTAGGTAGAATATTTCAAAAATCAAAAGTAGATTTTGAAAGTATAAAATAATTATTTTAGACTCAACTGATGACTTTATTAAAATGTTTGAATTGTTAATATAACTTCAAAATTAGACTAAATTAGAGTTTCAGCTTTTTTAAAGTCTAAAAAATCTTTGAAAAGTTTAGTCTAATTTTTGGCTATGTAATTTTGTTTAAGTAAACAATCTGATGATTTGTTTGTGTAAAAAAACAAATACTATAATCAATAATTTCAGGTCCTGATCACATTGGCATCATGTTGTCCCCTAATAAGGATGTCCATTTAAAGAAATGGAATATATTAGACGAAACTCCTTTACAAGGTCCTCGGTGGAATAATAGGGAAACATATTTCATTTACTATTCATGTGTGAAAGATTGTGGATATCTTAATTTAACCATAGATTTGGAAGTATGTTAAATAAAACTAATAATCTCAGAAAATATAATTTTTGAAAACAGAATATACATTTTTAATCTATTTTAAAGGTACCAAGAAATCATGAAGGTTCAACTATATCTTTAGCTTTAGCGGGACATTTTTTACATGGAGAAGATCAACGATCATTAAGATTTAAGGAATTCTTATCCAAATTTCCTACTTGGTCAGTTGTAACTCCATGGACTGCATCATATACATCCTGGCAATTTTAAAAGATTCTTGTAGATATAACTCTTTTACAGCTTAAAAAACTAAAGATTAATGTTTGCTAAAATATATTACATAATAATAATAATAGCATTATAAATTTGATTAAACACTATTCTCTAATAGTGTATAAAAATTGTAGGTACATATTTTAAAAATGATACTATGTACAGTAGAGTTTAGATACTTAGGTTAGGAAACAAATTTTCATAATTGAAATATTATTCAATCGAAAAAAATTTTTAATGTATACTTTTAATTGAACAATATATTTAATAATAATCAAACATACCTGTTATACATATAGTTTTAGTTCGGTGGCGCATCATGTATAAGCAATATTTTATACATATGATAATAATAATTTATTTATAATATTATATACGTTTGATAAATAAATTAATCGTTATTCTGATAAAATACATTCCCTGAATTAGTTGACTCTAGTTATTCAACAGTTTATAATCGAAATAATTCATTTTTCACGACCAATTTATACTAAATTATTGAAAAATTAAAGATACTTCAATCTAAACTGCAATTTGTCTAATCAATAGAGTATATTCTTTTTCAAGTTTTTATCTTACAACTTCGGTTCAAAACGGAACCAAGACTCCTATAGCGAAATTCATAGCGCTGTACGTCAACCCTATATTTCAATACAATCATGTTTTAATTGAAAATATCTTAGCATTTTTTATAAAATTTTTTATAATGTAATAAAAATAATAAAATAAAATATCTTTTATAAAACTTTTTGAACCACGTTATAATCATAGAAATTCTACAGAGGGGGTCAAACACAGATTTACAGTCCAGTGCAATTAGCATGGTAAGTAAAAGATATTTGCTATGAATTCGTGTAAGCTTATTATTTTATCTGTAATTAAAGGCAAAAAATATTATGCAATTTCATTCAAATATTGCTCGTTTCCTGACACGCTTACTTAACAGTTAACACAGGATAAAAAAACTTATTTTTAAAAAATCGCTCAGCCTTACAACTTATATTTGCAAAAATATTTTGTTGCATGTGAAAATTCAATGTTTTTACAATGTATTCAAATATCAGTACCGATTTCAAAAGATTCTGTCGTTGCCCTTTGCGCAGTATGAACTATGAAGTCGCCAGAAAAAATTGCGCGAGAAGAGAAGGAAGTCGAGATTGATTTTAAATAAGACCGGCGTTCTCATTTGTGATTTGTTCGCACTACCATGAGCTGGCGTGATCTCGAGGAGTGAATACAGTCATGTTTCGTGCTATGTTCCATCCGGTGTTTACCTCAGACATTAAGAAAAGGTTGGAATCTCTCGTGCGACAATCCAGACGAGGCTAAGGGAGCGTACTCAGGGTAGCTCCTTGTATATGTACCAGCGGAACAGCAGTCCGCATAGTAGCATACATCTTCAACTTGTGGGAAGTCAACTTGTACGAGTCCTTAACAATTATCTTGACAAAAGGAATGATTAAAAATCGATTTTTTTTTACTATTGCCGTGTAAATTTTACAATTTCAACTATCAGCCAACTTTACCTTTTTTTATCTTATTTTTCGTATATTTTTAGCTTTAAGTTTTTAACTGTTAAGTTATTAACTGAGTGTGCCATTCAGCGAAAAATTATTATTATGAAATTCAAGGGCACGCAAAATAATTCTCAGAAATGCGCAACGACTGCATTAAAGTTCATTCTGCGTTCAGGGAGATTAATAGGGTATAGTAATTTTCCTTTGATGGATTCATGACATATATCTTATATGTATCATGGATGAAATATTATTAAAGGAGTACCATGTACTTGATTTAGCTTTAGTCTAAACGCAATTTTTCAATACGTGAAAAATCGCACTTATGTTAAGAATGAAAATCGTTCTATATAAAGAGATAGTATGACTCAAGAAGCTCGCTTTGCGAACGTAGTGCTGTTCAAACACAGGGAAGCAGCAACGTAAGTATATTTAAGGCGACGGTAAAGCAGAACACGCAGTGTGAGAATAACACAAGCAGACGAGAGCCAACGTCAAGTGCGAGCATCTGACGAAAAAAGAGAAGAGTCAGCGAAAAAAAATAGGCCAAAAGGGAGAGGCGGTCCAGTAACGAGAGCTTTGAAAGAAAGCCTTTAGGAGATAGAGGCAATGAAGGCAACCTCACCCATAATGAGCAAAGCATATTAGAAAAGTAATAACAATAACAAAAGCCTCTCATAAATTCAACCTCATATCAGGGCAGCAATTTAGCTTCTAATAGACATATTTCACAATTGATGCAATAAATAAACTCTTGTCCGACATAAACTGGTATACCTTCTAAATAAAAATATCATAGCCACTTTAATTATTCATTGATTTAAAAAGGCTTTCGGCTCCATCCGTCATAACAGTATCATTTATAAGTTCAAAAAGAAAGATATTCCCACTATATAAATTTATTTCAAATTTAATTACAAATAGAATTTTTCAATTCTTAAACGGTTCGGTGAAACATTTAACATTTATAAAGACAATGTTTTGAACACCATCGATCAGTTTCTACCTGAACAAGGGTAAAAAAAATACGACCTTGCCTATGCAGCTGACTCAAGCTTAACTAAATTATAAAATATGTAACAAGAGAGTACTGAATAATTAATTTAATTACTTCAAATGAAGCTCGCGTTATTTCCTAAAACTTATCTTATGCTAAATTATAGCACTAATTAATACGATTAGTTACTGTTAACTCCGAGGTTAACTCGCACTTACTGCACAAATGTTAGTGACGGCAGTTTTATTTATTATTATCCAAATTTAGTTTTCTTTGTAACATATTCAAAGCAAGCGTACGATACTATGGCAGTATCAATGTATTATATCACGAACATATATAAGTGCCTAACGGGGCTTATTTATGTAGATAAAAATATAAATGGCTAATTTCTTTACTGTTCATTTGGTCATGTCATATACCAAATAAATTTCTTGAATATATAAACTTTTAAAAAGACAGAAGGCAGTATCCAAAACGAAGGCGGATGCAATAAATACTAGATAACGTTGTGGTCGAAGACTAGGGCAGCGAATACGGCGGACTGCGTTACGCCCTTCCCCCTGCAGATTGGGAGCGGCGTGACGGTCGATGAAATGGGAGAGAACAATCCGAGTGGTTGTGCGCGGCTACCCATGACATCAAGAGAAGAGAAGCACCAAGGAGGCAGGGGAGACGTCTAGGGGACTGACGGTGAGCGGAGAGCAGAGTGGTAGATGTCCGAGTCCTCCGTCGCTCCACTGTGCTATATGGGTGCTTGAAGGTCCGAACGAGCTCCGTGCAGAGCTGATCCCTAGCGACAGATGTGTATTCTTCTAGCGTCTCGCGTTCCTTTCCCGGCAAAACGAGACATTCGCAAACGTAAACACTTTGCAAATGTTTCGCGGTATATACTTCTGCAACCACTTCTTTGCATTCCATGAGGCGAAACAGCGATGTATGTGTATACGCTATGGCTTGCTCACGGGCTGGTTATGGTTTAAGCTTAAGTGAGCGAATCTTATCAGTATTTTATTTGATCAGTAATAACGTATATTAATAAAAATTACATATAGATGAACTCACGTAAAAAAATTAAGACTGCAGCCTTAATTTCAAAATTGGGAAGCTGACTTCTATGTCATTTTGGGTTGATAATTTGTTTGATATTAATTTCTAAAAATTTTTATTATTTCATACATAATAAGGAAAAATGTTAAAAATACACAAATGTTTATGTTTTTTTTTCATTAAAAATTAGGTAAAATGTAGAAATATTTAGAAATTCATATTAAGAGGGTATAAAATCCATTACGGTCGATAATTGCGCTTTACCTTACTGATATCGTGTTAATAATTAAATTTGCCTGTACTTCAGATATACTTAACAAATCAGTAGTCGAATCTGCTTTGCTTTTAAATGAACAAAAATACTTGAAATTTTAATACTATATTATGTTTATTTCCAAAAAAGAGGCAAATACAGAGCTGATTTCTAGAAAACGATTTTTTCGAAAAGTTTATTTTAAAAAAGTTATTAAATAACAATTTTTGTAAAAATGACTCTGTATTTATTTATATATAGTACATCTTCGTTTACAGGCTTAAAAATATTACCAGGTCTTATTACTTATTAGTAACTCATTTAAAAATAAAGCAAATTCTATTACTGATTTTTTAAAAATATATCTGAAATATAGATAAATTTATTTATTAGTATAATATCAGTAAGGTAGTAAGGTTTCATATCCCCTTAAACAATTCATCATTGCACAATGGCCTATAAATACTATCATTTAAAATCGTTTTGATGGACTTTGAATCCATCAACGAATCCATAACACGATCAAAATTTTGAAAAAGTAATGCAATATATATATATATATATATATATCAGGACCTTGAATAAGTTTTCGCTGTTTCTTCAAAGTAGTAGTACTCCGTTGTCGACTCCGAGCATGGAATTTTCAATAGTAACACCTGCAAGAAAGTAGTGTATCTAACCTTAAATTTCAACGTATCGCAGTTCACATTAGTCAAGTAGTTTTCAATAGTTTTTAAAATATCTACTTTTGTGCTGAATAAAGTGTATTTGGATGTAATTTTATTGTACTACTTTATTCAAAAGAAATCTTGCTCAAACTTATGGTGACAATGTTCCATCATATACGACATGCACAAACTGCTTTCGATGCTTGAAAAATAATGATTTTGAATTTGAAGATAAAGAACATTCTGGTGCACCGAAAAAATTTGAAGACAAAGAATTGGACGGATTAATCGATCAGGACCGAAGTCAGACACTATAGCAGAACTTGGAAAAACATTACAAGAAGATGAGTCTACAGTTTCAAAACATTTTAAAGTGTTAAGAATAACCCAGAAAGTAAGTACATTTGGTGCCGTAAGAAGCCGAGAGACGTCAAACCGCATTTTGTCACGTGTGAATTACTGCTTCAACAACAGAAAATAAAAGGTTTCTTACACCGTATAGTGACGGACGATGAAAAGTGGATATACTACGATAATCCAAAGCGTAGAAAATAGTAGGATGATTCCAGCCATTCATCAACATCGTTCGCAAAACCAAATATCCATGATTCGAAGCTTCTTCTCTGTATTTGGTGAGATCGTCAAGGTGTCATTTATTATGAGCTGTCGAAATCCAATGCAACTATCACGAGCATCGCCATGCGTTTAATTGATGCGTTTGAGCTAAGTCCTAATAGAAAAACAGATACTCTACGAGCGGTGATACGACAAGATATATGGAATTAGTAAGGATGCGGTAATTGGTACATATAATTTTGAGTACAATTTAATAGGGATACTGGGAAAAAAACGCCAAATACTGGAAATCTAAAGATTCATTTAGCTTTTTGAGATATTAATTTGGGGAAATATTGACTTTGCTTGCATTACTCATAGGATTTTAAGCTTGAGGGCTTAAAAAGTAGTTAATTTTTGTGTGTAGCTTTGTTTTCAATATTTTCAACATTAAAGTGTAGAAAATTTTATTTAAATCAATATAAAGGAGTGAAAATAGTAAAAATTCGATGACTTTTGCATCATAAATTAATAAAAAAATTCAAAGACTTGGAATTACTAAAAAACAAAAAATTATTAAAATTATTAAAATTTGTAATGATTTTTTTATTAGATATTAAACAAAAAAAATTTAAAAATTGATATCAAACAACATATTATGTCAAAATTATATAACAGTTTTATCATTTAATTCAAACTGCAGCCTATATAATTTTTGAAATATTAGTGTATACTAGATTAAAATAGGCCTATAAATTCTAAGTAGATTTTTTTAACTATATTTTTTAATACGTTTTTCAAACAAAAAGTACATAACTTTTTATAACAATATACTTTTTTACAGTTTGGTTTTGAATAATTTTTATTTTGTAATATTGTCATGAAATATTGTTCTCTTTTGAATTCATAATAATTTTTAAAATGTACAATAATTAAAACGTAAATAAGTGGCCCTTTGTATTAATTGTATGCGTATGTACGGCAACACTCAAAGGAAGGGAATATATAAACATAGTTAACATAAAAATATAGTTAACTTTAACGTGATACTGTATGTTTTAACATATAAATGCGGCGATTTATATGGAAATGTACAAATGAAACATGTACTTTAATCGTGGGTAAAAACCTAATCAATTGTAACTTCGTCGTCAATACAAGGTTACTTTTTAAATAAAACGTAGTACCTGGAAACATCAAAATATTTCAATATTCATTATTTATATCTTATAAGCAAATACAATTTCGTTCTGCGGATTATGTATCGCAAATTCGCCGGAAGCGTGATTAGAAGCGAAATAATCTGAAATGAAAAAAAGCAACGCTCATTTGGATAAAACTCTTTCGCAATATTTATTATGTTGATTTACTTCACGAGAATTTTCATTCTAATTTATTAGAACTTACGATGCATAATAAAAATTAGACTACTCAATAATTAAGATAATCTTATTTTAATATTATATGTTACATTTTAGATATTTTACCAATACATTGATTTATACTTTTTACTTTGAAAAATTATTTGAACAATGTTAGATGATCAAAGTTATTAATTGACGTATTACCAGGTCATAGTATTGGCATGCCAAGTTCTTGCCAATCCCTATATATTTTGATAGCCAGTTTATTGTTTAGCACACTTTCATTTTCAATCTACTCTTTTTTGATCTTAAAAAAATAAAATAAAAGAAAATAGAATGTAAGATCTTCGATAAGATCAATTTAGCTTAATTCATTGCATATAACTTTCATGCAAGTATGTTGCACAAAGTGATGGACTGATTTATTTATTTAAAAAAACACTATAATTATATAATTTTGCGTTGACTCTTTTGCATTCAAATTGAAATTGTATTAACGAATTGCATTAATATAAGAACCATGTAGTTAGATTCCTCTATAGGCCACTTTGCAGTAGCGGTGGTGTTCTATTGAAAGTAGACTTATAATGTATTGCCTATACTTCAAATTATTGCATTTTATTTCAAAATTTTAAGATAATTAAAATTCAAGCATAATTGTTTTGTATGATTACTTAATTTTGTACTTTTTTTTGTATGTAAACTTCTATTAATTAGATCGTTTCTTAAACAATTAAAATTCAATATTTCTTATATCAACTCAACTATCGTGCATTTTGTGATGAAGATATAAATTATAGTTCTTTACTTGTAGATTTGAATGAAAGAAAAAATATAATAGGTTGCATTGAAAAATAGTGAACTAATTTATTAATAATTAAAATATTAACTTACCTTACGTCTTTGATTCGAATTAATTATAATCTATTATCTGAGCTTCTTTTTTAATAAAATTTTTGCGCAATTTATTCTATATCGTTAATATTACGTGTAATATTGTTAATTGTGTATTTAGCTAGAAACAACTTGATCAAAATCATGAAATTGTTTAGTGAAGAACATATGAGTTGTTCTTCCACTAATAGGGTCGTTTATTCATTATTCTTCGTTGAATGAAGCACAAACATGAAAATAGTAATATTAATTAATAACTTGATCTTAAAAAACGTTAAGACGGTATACAATTCCATAAATATTAATAAAGCAATGATTATTATTTTAATTTACTCTTTTGAGTTTTTTGAACGCTTAATACCAAGGATTTTCTAGTGTACGGAATGAAGCTTTATTTTAGAATCATAAATAATAAATATATTATTATTCTTATGAATAGGTTTGGATATTTTTTAATAATATTTAAAATCTAACTATAAATATTTTTGCTACTTGTTTATTGTTTAACTGTAAGAATTTTAGTTCTTACAGAGGTATATGCAGTGTATACTATGTTTTTAAGAAACAGGAATTTTGAATAGAAATTTACAATAAGTTTCGTGTAAAATGCGACATCAGTTCGTTATTATGAAAATTGTTCTTAAGAGTTAAAAATTCTGATAATAGATAAGCACAAATAAACAAAAATAAATAAAAATAATAATGATTTAGAAAAAATTTAGTAATTAATAATTATGATTTTATAAATCAAATATAAAAAGAAAAATAATAAAATAAACTTAAATACTATCATAAAGTATGCAACAATCGCGCATAGGTTACTAAACTAGATTTTAAGAGTACATACGACTCAGCTTTAAACGTCTGTCGATCTTTGAGATGGTATGCTTATTTGCAGTATATTATTCTACAATCGAGCTTTTTTAATTTGAACAAAAAGTCGGTAAGCATCCGTGTCAGCTCATTTCACACACAAAGTAAAAACTTTCCATTATCACTATAGTACATGTAAAAACAATGTCACGTATACTTTTGTTTCAACCACTTCATGAAATTTATTCAAAAAGTGGCTTAATTATACATTTTTGTAATTGGTGAGATTAAATAAAAAGCGTAAAAAAATTAAATAATGAATAGTTCCATAGGACCAATGTTAACAATTATATTACATCGACTATTATATTATTTCTGAAATTAAGTAATAAATATAGGATGTTTCAAGAATATAACAGTCTAATATTTTCTCGTTTTTTTTTTAAATTTTTGCAATATTTTAAAATCATTTAAGCCATCTTAAGAATACACATTTATTAAGTATACATATTATTAAGTATACATATTTACACATTTATTCAAATTAAGATTCTAGAATGGGGTAGTAAATAGTAAATTTAAGTTCATTTTTTTTTAAAATAATTTTTTATAATTAAATAAGTTTAGAATTAATTTATTTTTATAATTAATTAATTTAGTAATTTTTATAATATGTATTTATATAATATCAAAAGTTCTTACTTGTATAATGTATATTATTTCATTTACCTAATATATTTGGATATTAGGTGAAATAGCCTACTTGAACAGATGTTCTAAAAAATATAGAACCCTTATATAAGCATATTTAATTAAAAATAGATCCTTTACAAGATTCATTTTCCTCTTTATTCTCTTGTAATTAACGATAGTATTATATAATTCCGATTCTGTACGTATCTTTGTGTTATAATTACTTGTTAATTCAATAAATATTTTCATTTGCCAATAATATAATTTCAGAAAATGGAATTTTTTAATCGATAAGGCATTGATATTTAGGATTTTACATGTTGATTGAGTCCTTTAAAATAATAAAATAAATAAATATATTAAAATATTATAAAGGATTTTTAATTATAATAATTGTACCTATTACATTTAAAAGTATTTAATTTAACTTGAGATACATTAATGATAGAATATGAAGCAATAGTAAAGAAATATGTAAAATTTAGTCCATATTCTATTTTTTCTCAAATTGCACTTGCAAAAAAATTAATTTGTGAGACAAAGAATATTAAAATTTGATAATGACTTAAATATGTCCGATATTATCCAAAGTTAAATGTCATTAAATACTTATTTAACAAGCTTACATGGAAAGTCTTTCTTTAATGTTTATTATGTCTTAAATAATTTATATTATTATAATTTATGTATTATTGTATTGTTAATATTGTAAAACGTATACAAAACTGTAGATTTATTTTTGTTAGAATATGGCACATTATTTTTAAAATTTATTTAAGAGAATAATATTTTCAAAAATTGTTTAATAAGAATTATAATATTTAAAATAATACACTAATGATAGTTTTTAGTTACATTACAAAATTATGAATTGAATTATTATATAAAATAAAAGTTTATTTTTATGAGTTTAAAAAATTGGTAATATTTTTTCACCGTAGTGAGCAGTGACTTAGGAGAAATAATACCACAGATGTAACTTAATAAAGAAGAAATTATTATATGAACGTAAATGTTATTAAGTTTTCCTAATACAAATTGAAATTAATTGTGTAGATTGAATGCATCTATTCGGGTTAGTGAAACAGAAAATACTGGTCGAGTCGAGGATCGAGTTATAGATCCTGTAAGAAGTGAAGAGGATAGATGCAAGAGAAAGAATCGGAGAAAGAAAAATAGAAAAAGATAGAAAAATAAAAAAGGGTATGTTATGCGTGACAACAAGTCGCTATAGCTTAATTGGACAAGGTGCTTGTCTCTTTCGCCCTTCCCCTAAGTCTTTCTCACACTCTTGAGTTTACTTTGCACTTGCCGCATGCGAGAATAGAATTGGGATACACTGCCGAAGGCGGTACTTAATAGCAGTAGCCTAATCGAAAAAATCCCAACTCCGAAATTAAGGACCTATACATTGGGGACGGGTCGTCGATTTCACCCCCTGGCACGCTCCCACTAGATATAAAGGCTCCCAAGGAAAAAAAAGCATTAAGGCCTTAGGGAATACAAAGCCTGAGCAGCGTTAATAGGGCGTTAGACGTAAAAAGATACCGTGAATAATCGGCCGGAAATCGGACAAAATCAAACACATGAGTTCGTAAGCCTGCACGACTGTCTGTATTCTCTCTCTCTCTCTCTCTCTCTCGCTCTATCGTTCTCTCTTTCTCCCTCTCTTGCTCTGTCGTTCTCTCTCGCTCTCTGTTGGTTTCTCCCCTTTTCTCTTTCTAGCACTCTATCGTTTTCTTGCTCTTTCTTTCCCTCCCTTGCAATATATCGTTTTATCGCTCTCTCTCTCTCTTTCTTGTTCTTTCTTTCTCTTACTTTCTCTCCTTTCTCGTTCTTTTGCTCTCTATTTCTCGCTCTCTTATTATCTTTCTTTTTCTCTCTTTTACGTTTATTTTTACTGTATGATGCGTACCAAAGTAGCTACATCATTTTCCTGCATGCAAGCACAGCAGAGCTGGAATTTCCGAGCGACATCGATGCCAGGGGAGAGTCTTGTAGAAATTCTACTATGTGAGAATTTAGCCTATTTTTTACAATAGCTGACTTGCAATGATCACTTGTGTAGAACGAAAGCATTTTAAATTAATAATTATCATATTAATACGAGTAAGATATGAAACATCATAGGAGAATATAAGCATCACTGGAGTACAAGCTAAATGTGTCATAAGTTGATCAAAATAAGGGCAAACCAAATCATTATATTAGATCTTAGTAGAATATAAGAACCTCCTCCAGAAGTTTTATCGTAAATGGGCGTAGCCCCCGAGATATATGTAGAACGAGAACATACGAGGTACAGATTATGTGCTGATATGAGTTATTACTTCCCTTCTTCCTAGTGATAATTATTATGATTGAAAAGGATTTTCTATTATCATAAACTTGCATGTAGGGGCCAGATTATCCTTATTACACGTGCACATATTCAGTTTTTTAGTCTTTTAGTACACATGAGACATTTCTGGGTAATTAAATAATGCATTCGAAATATAAAAACTAATAATGTTACAATGCTAATTCCACTGCATAAATTAAATATGAAATAGCAAGAAATATAAAGCTAAAATTATAATGACAATCTTATAACGTAGAAAAGAACGAAAGAAGTGCGTGATTAATTTTCTTTGTAAATAAAATTTAAGTAATAGAAAATGGCAAATAATGACTAGAAAGTCATACTTGATAATTGTAAGTAGTTTTGGTTAAACGATAAAAAATAAATAAGACAGAAGGGACGAAGGATATATTTCTATATTGGCTCTAAATATAATCATTTCAATTTGCAGAGAAAATCGCGATCGAAGGAAAGTAAGCTAGTGACTGTGAGAGGAGAGAAATGTGAGAGATGCGCCCTCGCAATCAGCAGCAGCAGCAAGGGTGGAAGAGCCGGGGGTCTGTGAGGCCGAAACACTGGACGTCACGCGCTCGAGGTATCCCGCTATTGTGACGGTGGCGACCAACCGAGGGGTCGACCAAGCCACACATATACAGAGAATAAAGGGGCGGCCGAAGGAGAGAGTCTGATGCTCGCGGGAGGCTGGCAATCGAAGGCAGAATGGAACTGCAGGTTGCTAAGCGGTTCACTTTTTTCGAAGTGAACGAGTCAAGTACACGTGATATTCTTTGGACACAAAAATCTTTTTTATGTAGGGCTCCGGATAAATAATGAGGCCGAAGTATTTCTGAGCTGAAGAATAAATCATCCGGCCAATAAGAGGCATTGAACGAGAGCCACGAGGAGCGAGAAAGGTCGTAAAATCGTCACCTCTCCCCCGAGGAGGGGCAAGAAGGCCGGGGGGTGCGCGGCCTAACCGAAAGAAAGAGATAGCGGTCCAGCCAAAGCAAGGGGTCGAGGGTGGCTTATCCAAGGGGAAGCACCCGCGTCGGTCAGCGATAGGCGGTACAAGCAGGCGAAAGTGGCCTGCGCCCGCGCGCACTCGTTAACACCGGAGAAAATTCCCGACAGCAGAGCACCGGCCGTGAGAGACGGGGGCGCACACACCCACGCTCGCACAATCGCAGAGCTGCGCGCGCCCGGAGCGAGCGCCTGGGCGCAGAGACGAAAGGGGGAAAACGGAGACGGAGCGAGAGCCCGGCGTTATCGAACCGACGATGGCGCGCTTGCGCGACGTGTGTTATATACGTAGACGCGAGCAGATAGAGAGCCGGAGAGAGAGGCGAGGAGAAGGAGTGCGAGCGAGCTTTGAGGGAACCGAACCAGCCGCGTTGCTTTTTCGACTCAGTCGATCGCCGACGCAACGGCAGCTAGTCGTCTTTGCGTCCAAGAGAGGAAGAGAAAAAGAGAGAAAGAGAGGGATTTCGATGGGGGGAGCGCGATCTCGTTACAGCGAGCCCGAAAGTGAGACGGCGGCGTAACAGAACGTATGCTGGGAGGGCGGGAGGAGAGCTACACTGAGGCGGTATACGCGGTGTGATAATAATTCCGTGCAAGAGGGTCGATGATTTTCCGAATGAGACGATCTAAGGAACCTGGTGATTCCGACGCCTGCGTACCATCTTCACGAAGAGACTTTTGCTGTCAGGAGATTCACGGACAAGCTTTCCGAGAAGAATCTTAAGATTTGCCAACAACAACAAAGCTACAGGCCATAAATGCTTATATCACCTGATTTGCACCACTAAATATAGACGAGTAACTTAGTGTTATCATCGCTTTTTAAAATCTACAGTACTGAAGCGAATCCAAGATTTTTCATGATTCTATTTCACTTTAAGGTAAGAAAGGAGCAAATCGCTTGATGAAACGGTAAAATTAAAAAATTCAACTTTAATTCAAGATGCATGGAATGACTGTCGATAAATTTTTTTCTAAATATCAAACAAATCATAAATTGCTTTACTGCAACGAACAAGTCAAGACGATGAGTCAACGGTCGGTGATGATGCGCGTACGTACATTTAAGTGACCGAACTGTTTAGATCCAAGAATCATGCGTGGCTGCAAATTTTTGTGAAGAAAAATTAAGAAGCTCTGTACAATAAACACTGTTTAATTAAAAGAGAAAACGAGATTCAATAAAGGTCTCATAAGCATTGAAATAAAGGTGTACTTATAATACCAGTAGCTCGAGTTCGCAGATTAGTTTATTAGTGCATTTGTATGTATGTGTACTATGACATAGTAAGCATAGATAAAGCAACATTTATCTTCCAACTGGTGCGTGTATTAATTTCCCAGAAATAACATGTTCTAGTCACTACGATAGCTTAGGTGAAATCTGAAAATTTCTAGCGTATTTATTTTATAATGTAAAAATTTTACTATCTTTACTATCGTTCTATCCACTATGACGAACACACAACAATCGATTGTAGAATCGGAAACAGATCAACCATTAGAAGAAATCCAGTTGACAGAGTTGAAGCCAGTTCAACAGTCATGGATCAAGGAATCCATTAATGACGGAAATGTCACTGATGGGCTTAAAGCTTTAAGAAATTTCTCACAGCAACAAGTTAATGAATTTGAAACCTTTGCGGCAAATTATCCAAAAAGAAGAAAAGGAGAGAGATGGAAGCCTACCGAAAATTCAAATGAATTCGAAAACAATAGCAACGATGGGGAGTGCATAAAAAAAATCAAAACTATCCAAAACTGTCGTAAAGGACAAACAACAAAATTTGTAAGTAGAGTGCTGAACGATGATTTCGAACAAGATGATGAGAAATTTTATGGCATTAACGGTGACTTTGACTATCTGGAGGGCAAAAATGATAGTGAAATTTACGTCTATCGTCAAAGAGATTCTTGTATTAGTCCAGAAATTGGACCTCGTGCAAAAAAATTAGATAAAGAACAAAAGGATCAAGATTGCAACAGAGGAAGAATCTTATAAAGTTCAAACTAAACCCGTTGTATCGGGTCGGCCTAGAGGTCGACCAAGGAAAAAGTTTCCAAAAAAGAAGAAAAAGAAAAAGGCTGATTTTTTATCGAAAACTAAAGAATCTAATAAACCATCAATAATATCTACCGATGATTCGGAAAAAGAACTTCAAAGTAAAATAAATGATATAATTCAGGCAAATTATTTACTGGAACAGGTAAACAATAATATTATCGACAATGATTACTCTAAAATTCATGAAGACATGCCTGATAGTAGCGAGAGGTGTGATGATCCACTAAAGAAATATTGTTGTGATTTATGTCAGGCTCGTTTTAAAGGTAGTGGCGGTCTACGTAATCATTATAAAGTTGTTCATACAACTGGTCCATTATTTAGATGTAATGAATGTGGCAAAGAATTTCCTTTGAAGGAAAGACTCAAGCTCCACGTTCGTACGCACACGGGTTTCAAGCCTTATAAATGCCCTGAGTGTGACAAGAGTTTTGCCAGAGGTGGCCAACTAGTCCAACATCGTCGTACTCATAGCCAAATTAAACCTTACAGTTGCCATTTATGCTCAGGAACATTCACATGCGCAGCAAATTTAGCCTTACATGTCAAGCGCCATAACGGTCAGAAAGATCATAAATGTGACATTTGTGGTAGGGGTTTTGTTCGACGTGACGCTCTAAAAAAGCACCTCGAATGCCTTCACCGGGATGTGAAATCTTTTCTTTGTGGAATTTGCAACAAAACTTTCAAAGGTCATTTACCGCAGCATATGAGAACTCATGCACAAGATAGGCCACATGGATGTGCCACATGTGGACAACGTTTCGCTCAAAAGAGCCAACTCACTGTGCACCAAAGGACACATTCAGGGCAAAGACCCTTTAGGTGTCTTGTTTGTTGGCAAGCCTTCGCTCATTCCACGGCCCTAAAACTACACACTAGGAGACACACAGGTGAACGACCTTTCAAGTGCGCGGAGTGTAATGCTGGCTTCACACAACTGCCTCATTGGAAAAAACACATGAAGTGTATTCATGGTAGAAGTGAACCATATTGTTGTCGCAAGTGTAATAGCTTCTTTAGAATTAAAAATGATTTAGAAGCACATGAGAAAGATTGTCAATCTGAATCCAATAATGACTCGACCAGCTCAGATCCAGGTAGTTCTGTAGATGGTCAAGATGCAATGTCCATTCATGCTATGGCTGGATACAGAAATATGTCGATTGAGAAGATGAGATTGCTACTGGCTGTTCTGCTGAAAAGAATATCGAAGCAAGAAAAGCTTGATGAATTAGGATTTGGTAAGAGACTCATTGATGAGGTTCTCACGGACTCACTGATTTCCGCTGGCAAGGAAGTTGTGAAGCCTAACGAAGCTACTCTAGAAATTGAAGCATTAAGGAAAAATCTTACTGTTTTCTTAGAATGGACAGTGCCAAAGGAGCACTGGGACAATTTTAGAAAAATGAAGAAGTCGCCGGAGGAAGTACTTGAAACTCTCACCGCTACCTAAGGGTATTAGCAATATTTCCATTATAAAACGATAGATCGACTATTAATGAACTGTCTGTACTATATTTTTGTTAAATTTTGATAATCTTTAAGCTTATTACTTAATAAATATATTTAAATTCAATGTATTTTAATTCGTGTTTTAATACAGTTGCTCTACTCATATTGGCATCATGTAAAGATAAAATTAATATCAAAATTTTATTACCGTGTCAAAAAAGAATATACTTTTTATTTTCAATGATACGTAAAAACTCATTTTAAAAAATAATGTTGACTAAATTTACTAATTAGTAGTAACTCGTAATCGATTGGATAGTAAACAACATTTCATAGAATTAAGGATGTGGTTTTTAAAATAGTTAAAACAAACACATTGCAAAACACAAAAAATGATTAAAAATAAATATTTCAACTGGTCAAGCATCAGATATAGTTTTATAAGTTAATAAAATTTGATCAGATTATCGGAAACATTGTAATCATTAAAAAATAAACATAGGTCAATTTATCATAAAACTTTTAAAGTTTTAAAAAATGTTACAATTTAGTTATAATGCATATTGATATAATGCCAGATATTTATGATTGACGCGTATATGTTATTTTATAAGTATAGTAAATTCGATAAAGAGACATAGTAATTTTGTTTAAGATTCCGTATTGTCAAGAAATAGAATAGTATTGAGATATCAATACAGTGATCATCTGTACGATATTATTATATTATTCAATTTTTTCTTGAAACCCCATTTAACAAAATTATTAACTTTAACAAAATCTAGCATTTATCAGTTTTAATACAAGATAGAAAAAATCTTAAATGAAATAAAATAAATCTTCATAATCGATTTTAAAACATGAAATGAAATTATATAACACGAAATTTAGTTAAAAATAAAATATAGGCTGATAGAGAAATTAAATTCCTAATTACACAGGAAAAAATTGGGAGAGAAAAATATTCACTTATTGTAAATATTTTTTAAAAATTACAACATGTCCAATGGATGTAACTATGTCATTGCATTTCATCTTGAGCTTATATTACAACTATTATCAAAAATATAACAATTTGTCGATACAAGTAGATAAGTATAATACAATAAAAACTAAATAGCGTTAACTTAACAAAACCAATCATATATAAGCAAAAGAGGCAATGAAAGAGACATAATGAAAAACATGCATTTAAAATATCCTTTTTTGATTCTATAAAGAGATATTTCAATTCAAGTAGAAGTTGAAAAGATGAGGCATAGTGAAATTATGTTTCATTGCATTTCTTACGTCAATTTAATTTCTATCTTTTTTAAATTGTTGATCATTCTGCTATCACATCAACTGAGCTAAAGAGGTCGCTTATGTTTTTTAAATATTTTATCTTTAAGATGTAGCTGCAACAACACATACAACATATATGTATGTACGTATATATATTTCATTAATGTTAAAACAATTTCCGATAAACACAAATTTAAATGAGTAAGATCATCGGTTTATCAAAAAAACTGGTTACCAAATATTATTATTATAAAAGTACTACTTATATTTAAAAAAATCTACAAATGAAACAAAAATATTGCAATATTCTGCTTATGCAAACGAGAGATTAATATATACGAAACATATTTAACAAGTTATTTGAATAATTATGTATATATGTTATTCTCGATACTTTTTAAGCAGCAATACAGTTTATCCAAAATGATAAAAGCAATGATATGTTATATCATTTGAAACAATAAGCTAGAATCTTATTTAAAAAAATTATTGTTGTTAAAAATAATTACTACACAATTTCATTAGTCACTAAGCCTCATCTCAAAAATTCATGTACAAATTAATAATCTGCTTCTAATTTATATTTATGTAATACGTAATATTTATCACATCGTACAAGATGTTACACTCGATTCATACCAAAATGTCTCTTTACTGTCACGTAAAAATATTGAAAAAGTCTTCGATGCTCTAAATAGTAAAACAGTCAACAAAATATTCAAAATCATTTTAATCTATACGGTGAGAATTTTAGAATAAAAAATAAAACGAAATAACGCTTCATAATTGTTATAAATTAAATACAAGCTTTCGTCGTATTTAATATTTATCTTTCAATTTCAAATTGTTTATTTTTATATCTTTACCTGATTATTTTAATTGTTGAAATGAACATTATAAATAATAATAATAATTAATTTTATGAATTCTGCCAAATTAAAGTCGATTTTAAGTAACATGATAAATATATTATATACGAAATGTGTGAAAAAAATTTCTGAAGTAGAAAAGTGCATCATATTTTTATCAAAAAATATGTTTTATAATTAGGTAATAGTATCAAATGGAAAATAAAAATTTCAAGAGACCAACGTTAAACATTGTTAAAATAACTATCATAATGAACGATTTAATGTGAACAGACAATAAAGAATAATGTATTCGATTACTAGTAACTAAATGTTCATATACCATAAGTGTTTTAATCTAACACGCTGTAAAACAGTTTTAAAATACTCTAAGTCATATCTATACGTATTTACATACGAAATTTATTTAATTTAAATGTTGTACTAAAAAACATCATCTACAATTTTCAATTACATCAACTTGATGTCGCTGATTGTACACATATATCTTTATAACGAAGGTGCTAAAAATCAACCAATATTTCTATATAAATAGCATCTACTTTTGGCGAAAACGAGCTCGATACTTTATATTCATATTGTTTTTGTAACACATTTAATGTAATTATTTGTTTAATTATTTAGTTTTAGAAATGAAAATATAATTATTCTTGTTTTCAATTTTAAAAATGGACTGATAAATATAGATCGTTCTATATACAAAGCGATCTAAATACTTTTAAGATACTTCGCGCACTTCAGTCGATAATTTTAGAAAATCAGCAAATATTTATAGTTTTTTACACCACTGTGTAAAAAGGAAGAATTATATAATCTTGCATATTTCATAAATGTACTTTACACAAAGTATTTCAGAAGAGGTTTCGAGACTGCACATATATTTCATATATATGTGATCGTAAAAAGAAGAAAATCAAACGGAATTCATGTAAAATCGTTAAAATAAAAATACATACATGGTACGTAAAGTATGCATTCTCGATTAAATTAAAATCTAAAATTCGTTTATTTATGCTTAATGGAAATTGAATTTAATAGTGCATTGAATATTAAATTGAGGTGACGCTTATAAATGCTTCCATAGAATTTTAGACACTAAAAATGACGTATTAATATATTAAAACATATATACGCTGCACTCATGTCCATGATCATTAAATTAATTATTAAATGTAAACACGCGCACCAAAAAATCAATATTCAATATTTTGTAATTAATTTACTTAATTATATTGCTTGTTTATATTCAGGATATTGATTCTAATTATTACTTTAATATAATCTTGACTGCAACTTAATTTACATTATTTAATTTTATGTCCAAAATTACCTAATATTAAACATTTTATCATTCTTTCTCATTACAAAACATTAAAACTAAATACACGTTTATAGCAACAGTATTGTTTATTCTATAATTCTTTAGTTTATTTCTACAGCTATTTTGCTACTGAATCATTTCTACAGAATTAGAATCTTATGTGATTGATAATTCGTCAATTATTGATACTTAAAAAGTATAAAGCTTTGAAACTTAATAGAATAATAAGAAACGTAATAGAACGTCAAAATTACTACAACTGTATAATATTATTTAACTGACTTACTCGAATATGTATAATTTTCATTTGATTTATTTTCATACATATAAATTATTCGTGTATAAAATTAAAGTTTTTATAAAACATTTATATGATGATTGTATTTTTATTTTGATAAGATCAACAATGAAAAATATTTACTTCAAACTTTATTTCAATTAACATTTTTATAGGTTTATAGATTTAACAACTTTATTGTTCTTAATAAATTAGTGAATTTAAAAACTTGAATAATAATGAGTTTGTAAGTTTGCATTATAATTTCAACAGTTTATATAAAACACGTTGAATTACAACAAAATAAAAATGGTATATATGGTAGCTTGTACTTTGTTTTAATAAATTATTTGCATTTTTTCATATTATGCCTTTGTTTCTATGTATCCATTTTTATAACATATCTGAGATTAATTATAATGATTATCAAAAAAAGAAAAATAAAAACTATCAGGGTAAATGAGCATCTGGACAATATTTTGAAAATAATTCGAGATATAAAGGTTCTTTTATATAACGTATAAATCTCGATATAAATACTCTATATGATTATGTAAAATGTTAAACCTCGTCCTGCATCAATTGTTTGTATGTATCGAAAAATCATTTTTAATATAAATCAATACGAATATCAAATCAATAACATTTATTAATAGAAACGTATTTGTTTCTAAGTCTAGTACAAAAATAAAAATTCTGCAGTTTGAATAGGTTTTGAAATAATAAAGATTGTAAAAGTGCTACTTTAAGCAGAAACTTATACACCTAATTAATACAAATGTACGTGGTATTTTTTGCTTGTATATTTAGCATCTTATGCATACATATCGAGTGTACTGTATCTGTGTAAAAATATAACAATATTTTTATTTAATATGTGGAGTATGTAGAATGAACTTTAAATGAAGTTCTGGAAAAGTATAATAATGTTCGTCTATGTGCCATAAAAATGTATTTATATTATTGTTATAATCTTATCAGCGTGATAAAACTAAATCAAAAATATGTTTTTATAATTTAAGATGATTTTATTTGAATTGCTTATGAAAGTATAAATTATAAGTTTATGTGATTACTATTAAAATTTTTTGAAGATTATTATATGAATCTTAATATCATGTAACATCAACATTCATGTGATGTTATACAGAGTTAATTTAATTAACTTTTCAAAAGTGAAAATATAGTCAAAGCTATAGTCTAAACCAAGTTATAGAGTCGGTAGTTTTAAACTAAATTTCATGAAACACATTGAATAATAGAAAGTGCTTCTTTTCTTTATATAATATTTAAAAAGCATCTTAAAACATGTATTTTTAAATTTGGAGAAAATCAAAAACAATGATTGTTACAGTAACCTAATAAAAAATGTAATAAAATTAAAATGTGGTTGATAATAAGTAGATGTATAAGATTGCTTCAATTATAACTAAATAAGTTTGAGATTGTATTCGACAACAAAAAAATATTGTAACCCTTGTGGAACTCTATTATGTGACTACATTAATGAATCAATACAAAAAAATAAATAAAGAATTCAGATCTATACATTTATTTATTTAATTTTTATCCATTTTCCTTGCTCATTTTAACCATTTTTAATTTTTTATATATCGCCCGTTAAATGAATGTCTATGCTTCAATAAAAATAGTAAATTTTCGAATACTATAAGTAAGTGTTATTTATTTTTTTATCATATTTAAAATATTAAAAAAATAATAACGCTTGCTATTAATCTTAAATGTCAATTTATAAATTATTATTATTTTTATTAGCCGAAAAAGAACATGAGAGAATGCATTGCTGTCTATAATCAAATGGATGAACCTGAGAATCAAACATGGAACAACCGGAATATAAGCCCGACACTACCGAATGAGCTATCGCAGATGCATTTTTATCAGGTGCTTTAAAATTCTTGATTTTATTTCCTAATGTTTTTTATGCATAAAACTTTTATTATTTTTTTTCTCAATAACTAAAGATTTACTAAAATTCTCAGAATTTCAATAATGTTTCATATTCGTAACTACAAAAAATCAAAATTTGTATTGAAAAAGTTCTGAGTTTTTTTTGATAAATTATAAAGATTTTATGAAAGTCTATAGGTTTTCTTCTATCATAAATGTTATGACTAGTTTGATTTGCAGCATATTAAAATATGTAAAAATCTGATTAGCTATTAATTATATTAATCGACTGATTTACTAATATGCCGATGATGTTCCGGCTATTGATAGGCTGACTCTAATATAGGACCATAAATTAGTAGGCTCATTAATTAGCTCAGATTAAACTGAATCGAATTATTAAGTGTATAAATGAATGCGGATTAGTGTGTGTTCACGATTGTAGCTTGCACTACAAAAACAGAGTTATATTAGCATTTTGTAATTATAAAAATAACGAGTGTTCAGTATATGGTGTTGATGACTATAAGAAGTTTGCTGTTGATTATAACTTACTAGATCGTGTTTTACGAATCTGAATTGTAGGTTTTTCGCTTTGTTGGTAAAAATTGAATCGAGGCCACTAAGAATGAGTCATTAAAGCAGGCGTATATTCCTATAATCTCGTGCGTAACAGTCGAAAGAAAATGCAGATTCCATCGAAGTATATATATCATCCGGAGAGCATATGCTACTACAAACGAAAAAACAAAGAAAGTCGTAGAAGTATTATAGATGAGATGGATTATGCATTTATAACATATATCAGCTTGTGATACGTAAATTAGATTATACTATTAGATATTACAAAATTTGGGAGTTGCATATGAATCAATTTTTTATTTTATTTAATATATTATTCTATTTATGCTCAGTTTATTCAATTGAGTTTATTTGTTCAGTTTAGATTTGATACTACAATTTTAGTTACTGATACAGTTATTAATTTTTGTTTTATTATTTATGAAATTGAGTTTTTACTAATGTTTTAGAAAATAATAGTTTTACTTCAGTATAAAAAGTATCCCCAGGACGGGAGGATCAAAATCCTGCTACCGTTGTCAGTGTCTATCTTTCTATATCTTATCTATCTGTATCTATACGTATCTTCTATCTATATACGTATTATCTATCTATCTATTTATCTATCTCCCGTTATCAAATATCTTGTACATTTTCATAAACTCATTTTAATGGTATAATGATAAGATATTTGTAAGGTGCTTAAGGTGGAAGGGCGATTACGTCAACTGTCCACATATTTGCTATAACTACCACATGTTTTTTTTTTTATTTTCCAATAATTTACGAATTTTGACAGATCCATCTACTAATAATACCATCTATTCTTTATAGTTTTCAACATTTTATAACTAAAGCATAGTATTACTTTATATAGATAGTATTTTTGCTGCTCTATCTATTGATCAACGAACAGTGAGTAATTTTCACGTTAATCTTTATGGGTTACTTATTATTTAAAAAGTTACAAAATAATAAATAAAATAGAAAAAGACAACACTTTTTTCTTGCAGTATAATTTATAGTTGTACAAACATTATTATAATCTTTATCTCATAATATTAGTGTATTATTAAGGATATTTATTACTGATATTGTACTGTATTAAAATAAAAATTAAAAATATTCTTGTATAACCTTTACGCCCAATAATCTTCATAAACGTGCTGCTTTTATCACCGAGATAAATATTAATAGTGAATCTGACGAAAGAACTTTAGACTGAGTGGGTACGTGTAATTGATCGAGATTAAAAACATCTTTTCTACGATAATTAAAAAAAAAATTATTATATTTATCGTACGTCCGCTAAAATTTTACGTTTCAATTAATGATTACAGAAATATATTATTTTTAGTCTAAAGTGTCGAATTTGGTTCCATTATACATCTAATCCTTCTTCAATCCACACCATTTTTGAATTGATGTGGCACAATATCGTGTAATCTAAAAAATCAATACTTTTTATTGTATATTTCGTCCACATCTATATATTTATACCACCTAAGAATTTTTTCTTACATTAATCTATATAAAATGTTTTCAATAATATTATCTTTATCTTGAAGAATGCAATGGCGAGAAACAATTTAATCCGAGATGATACCGTCATCGGTGACGTTTAAATATCCATCAGCATCTGACAATACGAAATTAGAGAAATCAATTGCATCTGGACAAATTCTCAATTTGTAATAATAAGATTTGGTGAAATATTTCCATTAAGCATTTTATTTTCAAAATAAATTCAATTTTTCATTTTGAATTCCTCCGATTTTTATATAGAAAGAAGTTGTTGTCATCGCATTAAATAAAAATTTTAGCACCGAATAATAAATTATTCTTTATTATAGATTGCTGTTTCTAAGACATATCTTAGTATTATTAGAGCTTTATCTTAAATGAATATACTTTAGTTTCTTTTAGAAAAATACTTTCTTTGAATTGTGCTTTTGCTCTTAATTATAGAATTATGAAATTTAGGTAAATTCTTTCCCAGTAAAGACATTGAATATATTACAATCGTTGACGTTTTGGTATCAGTGAAAACATTATCGCGGATGATCTTGTCAAGCTTGTAAGCCAAGCATTATAGACTTTTTCTGCATAAAAAAACAAACTACCTGACTGTATAATGATGTTCGAAATGTATCATTATGTTTAAAATGTATCATTAAACGCTTAAAACGCTATATAAGTTATTAACGATTTTACATAAAAAATAACACTTTTTGGTTTTTTGCGTATAACTCAAAATGTTACGAAATGGTCAAAATGCTATACACAACATATTTATAGATAATTCAGATGTGAAAAATTCCAGATTTTTAAAAAGAGGAAATTCTTGGTTTTTTAAAAAAATTCATATCTTTGTTAATTAGAGAGCTAGAAAGATGTTTCTTCGGGAATAAGTAGCTATTACTGCACTCTTAATGTGCGAAAAATGTATTCTATCATGTATTCTATGACGCAAAAACTCAGAAAATCATTTAAATTCTACTATAATATGTGTGTGTGAAAAAGAGGAATACTCATAAATCAAGGAGAAAACTGGCTTGGCGCAGGATTCGCCATCTGCGATGAAAAAAAATTAGGAGTGTGGGGAGAACAGCTTTAACGCAATTAGAGGGATGAAAATTGCCACTGTGCGAGTATTCAACATCACATATGTCAATCCCAAGGAAACAAAAGGATTATATCGTACTTACCATGTAAATTTAATGTTAAAACAAATCGTGAATGGGAATAATGTTATCATTATACGTAGATAAAAATATCCGAGTATATTCATGCAAAAATAAAAGATAATGATTTGAAAACATGCCTTCTAATTATGTCCTTGCAACTTTTCAGGGATCTAATTTTATTGATTGCTTTGAAATATGAATTTCATTGAAATACTCGCTGAGTGAGAAGTTATCAAAGACGAATGCTTACATCAAACGCTAAATGTAAAAAACTGAAATTTTTATAATCACTATAATACACTGATATAAATATTTTGTATGCTGTGTGTATGGAGAGGAAAATACAAAATTCTTAATTTTATTCCAATTAATCTTAAGGATGTAAAAAAACGGATCATGAAAAATCATGCATCATTACTTCTAGGCTATAATTATTTCATGTTATATTGATATTGCTAGATTACCTAGATTTCTGTAATAATTTCAAATAAATATTATATAATGCATATAAATAATATTATTACATATAATAATAATATTACATGTAAAGAATAACGAAAGGATAAAAATTTAATTTTCAATATATTCAAAAAATACATGTACATTGTATTTTCAACCTACTTCATAGTTAGACATTGGCTTTTGATTTATAGCAACGAGTCATTTATAATCGTACTACAAATTTATATTTTTATTGTTACATATTATATTTTACATATTACACATTATATTTATTGAAATATACTTGTACCATTTACGTCGCACAAGTCTTATTTTAAATATCTGTAGGTTGTACGTTTCGGCACGGACATGCCATTTTCGCCGCAACTTGACTGCTGATAGTCTATTCAAATTGATTTTTTTATAACCCAATTATCTTTGTAGCAGGCTAACGAATCTATTGTCATCAGTAAATATAATTATTTTTTAAATTGAAAATCTATATATATACTTGTTATATTATGTTCTATTTTAAATATTAGTTTTGTAAATTGTTTGATTCAAACAATTCAATAGATGTTCAAAGCAAAAATAAATTGGAATTATTCAAAATACTATATTTATGTAGTGGTCTAAATTTTTTAAAACCATCAAAATATTAATATTTAATAACATCATGAATTTTGCAATTTTTTCCATGTCTAATAATCCAATGAATACTTACCCTGTACTTGTTTATTTTCACTCTGATTCGTGACAACTACTAATTGCATCACTGTTTTTAATATTATATGCTAATCCATAAAATAATCTAATTCTTATATGAGTCAATGAAGACATTATTATCAAATTAGCTACCTATTCCTAATCTAAATCTTGTAGATTATATAAATATTAACAGATATGACTATTTCAAAATATCTTAAAATATTTTAAAATAAATAAAAATGACACTTACTGTATAGTGCCAATATTTTTTATTCTACTTATTACAAACGTTTTTAACAAATCTTTTTAATTTTTTAATACAATAATAATTTACCATAAAAATTGTTCAATTAATTATTTTATGAATTTAACATGATAAAAAAAATTTATTAGTATTTAATTGTAGTATTTTTGCAATTATTGCTATATTACAATGTCATAGATAAATCTGCAAGTGTCATCATATTACAAAATAAACTTATTGAAATACACTAGTCTAATCTTCACAATCCAAGGCCTGCAAATAATCTTTTACAGAATTGTAACCTTCTTCTTTTGCTAAAGGAGCTAATATTCCAGTTGGTCTTTGACCATTCCTTGTTCTACAAATACTACAATTGCATAGACCTCGGCATGGTGGACAAGCCCAATTCTGTAAGAAGAATTTTGTACATGAATTCAATGTCTCACATTCTTTATAACTTGATATGTACAAGTATTATACACATTTTTAACAGATCAAGCTATAAATTGCAAACATTGAAAATTAAACTATACAAAATACAAATTTTAATTTGGATTAAAATGATCATCATTTTATCCTTTTTATAGTTTTTAAGTAATTTATCATGTTTTTTGATTAACTTACTGGATCTTGTAATGCATCAAATGCAGATTCTCCATATCGCCCTAACAAACAGGGTCCACAAAATTGTCCTCTTACTCCAATACATTCACCTGATCTGCACACTGTTTTAGTATCTTTTGTCTTTTGTCTACATTGATGACAACTAGTACCATTTATTCCATCATAAGTTTTTCCACTAGCTTTTAAAGCAATATTATTTAACATTGTGGTAGAAATTTCATCAGGAGATGGTATATTATTTGGATCATATGTAGATTTTGACATTCTTTGTACTTTCTTTTTTCTAGGTATAAATGGCTCTTCATCAGATTCTAAACTGTTATTATCTTCTTCACTGAAATCAAATTTCATTAAATCAATATCCCGTTGAACAGGTCTAGCCCATGGAAACATAACTTTTAAATTAGAGCTTTTTTTTGGAACAATAATATCTTCCTCATCATTTGAATCATGATCATTGCTTTCATCATCTAGCTTCTTTCTTTTACTTCTTGTGTTATATTTTTTACGAAAAGATACATGCAAGTTTGACCCTTGAAATGTAGGTGATCTATTTGCAGTAGATCTGCGTTTTCTTGATGTTGATTTAGGAGTTTTAGGATTTTTATTTTCTTTTTGAGTAATATTTAATCTACAATTTTCTAATTTCTTTATTTCTTCAGTTTCAGCTGTAATGTCATTAAAAAAATCCTTTAACTGAAAAATTAAATTATAACTTAATTAAATATTTAAACATATATACATAAAAAAATTATAATATTAATTATTAAATATTAAAAAAAATGGAAAGGATTGAATTTATAAAAAAATTCTATTAATTAAAAAAAATGTACAAGAAAACAAACAAAACTTACAAAAGCATTTCGTTCGGCAATATTCTTTTGCCTAAGCGACTCATAATCTTCAATATCACTCATAGCTGAGACTGATGATTTGTTCTTATTAAAATTAATTTATGAAATCCGTTGTTACAAATATGTACAAAATTCTTTACATAGAAAATAAGATACAATCAATTTGAACAGGCATAAAACTTTACGAAATAGACGTCGAAAATATTATACCTCGAAATCCCGCCAAAACCCATAATCAGCTGTAAAGCCAGTAACAACCGCCATACTATACCACAAATACAATAAACCTCCATTATCTGTGCAAACATAGCCTACAGGTAATAATAGTTTATATAAATGCATCTTTACTCGTTACCCTAGTAAGTTAAATCCAATTATAAGTTTGATTAGATTATAGGTTTATCTTCATTAATGAAGGTAGGTCATGGTGTTTTGACACCTGTTAAGACCAAAATATATTATGCTGCTTTTAGAAAAAATATTTCAATTTTAGATGTTACTTTTTATTAATAATTCTAACTGTATCATATTGTTATAATTTTAGTTTTGTGCATCAATTTTTTATTTATTAATAAGCAATAATTGTTTTTATTATTAAATTTATTTTTTATTATTTTGATTATTAATAGTTTTATCATAATTAAATGATTATTCAAACAAGTATTAATATTGATTGTAGATTAAAGATATACAGATTTAATAATTTGAAAAAATCACAATGACAACTCAACAAACATCACCTCCAAAAGCAATAAAGGAATTAAGGTTACCCATATCAAGAGTAAAAACTATCATGAAAAGTTCCCCTCAAGTTGAAGCAATTGGTCAAGATTGTTTGTTTTTAGTAGCAAAAGCTACTGTAAGTTCTTGCACACTATTTTAAATTTATAAATAATAACATTTTATAAATACATTTTAGGAACTGTTTGTCCATTATTTATCAGAAGAAGCTCATCAAAAATCAGATAAGGCCACCAGTTTGGATTATAAACACTTGGCTGAAGTTGTTCAAACAACTGATACTTTAGAATTTCTACGGGAAATAATGCCAAGAAAAATTACAGTAAGGCAATTTAAACAAATGATGGCAGACAAAAACTCTGATAGCTCATCAGATTCTGATAGTGATAGTCAATCAGAAAGTGATTCGAATTCTGAAGCTGATGAAAAAATTGAAAATGGAAATTCATCTGATAGTACAAACGATGGAAATGATAAAAAAAATGGTAATGATGAATCTTTTGAAGAAAGCAGTAAAAGTGATAGTGACAATGAAACTAAATGACATTTTGATTTAATAATATGAAAACTGTTTTATAAATTTAAGATAAATTTCAAATTAGGTTGAGTATACAAATTAATAATGGTAGCTTCTTTTATATTACTAAATTTTTTAATTTGTATACTCTAACAAGTGAAATGCATTTAACTTAAATAGATTGGGTAATTAAATATTTTTATAATAGTTTTAAATAAAATAAAATTTTTAGTAAAATTTTTTATTGTATTCTGATTCACTTAGAATTCAACAATAAAAATGAAAAATTGTAATAATATTTTTCTAAAATAATATGTATATGCATTTGAATCTTTAAATTATACACTGTGTTTGTTTTTTAAGTGTTCTTGTATTATTTTTCACTGTTCATGCTTTACTTCATTGTTTATTCTTGATGTAATTTTTGGGACATTGATCTTGATGGTGCTTCATCATAGTTTTCACTAAGCTTTTTGGCTAAAAAGTAAATCTCTGCAAGGGCAACTACTAGAGAACATATTATTCCAAGCAGCAACCTAAAGCCAAAATCTAAATTACCAATTATTAATTCTATACCAATAAAACCAAATGCAAACGCAGCAATCACAGAAAAAACAAACTGAGCAACTGCAACAAGCTGCTTATTTATTAGTTTCACTAAAAAATTAAATTAAATTATGTATTTAATGTATGGTATTTTAACATAATTTTTCTATTTTTTTTATAAAATGACTTACTTTGAAAAGCTATTGTTTCATCAGGCAAATGTTTTCGAAATGAATCAACACTTTTAGTCATTGCTTTATAATCTCTAGCATCTTGTTGAGCTTGTAACTGTTTAATTCTTGCTTCTAATTTAGGATCCCTTGGAGTAACTTTTGGTTCAGGTAATTGCACATTAATTCCCTCTAGGAGATTACAAATGTACTGTTTTTTCTCACATGTATTCTGCTCTGATATGTATGATTTAATCCACTTTATGTCATTTAATGTTAAAAAGGTATTAACTTGATTTTTATGACTATCTTTTAATGAAATTATATTGTCTGGTGTTTCTTTGTAAATTTTAATATTATTTATGATAAAATCAATCATTTTGGAAGATGGCTTTATTTTAATATGATAATCTTCAATAGTTTCAATTGGCATTATTATACAATGTATATTAAATTAAGATGTAATGTGTAACTTTGTTTCTAAATCAGTATAAAATTCATTCAATTCTTTTTCTTTTTTCAAAAATTCTTGATCAACTTTAGTACATTTTTCACTAATGTCATTTATAAATATTTCCCACTCTTTTCTGCGTAACTCTCTATTTTCTTGTAATTTTTTATCCTGTAATATATATTTACATCTTTGCATTATACTTATAATATATATAAAAGAATTTATGTAATGTAATACATAAAATAAGTAATATACACTGTTAAATTTATCCTCTTTTTGTAGAACACAGTCGCACATGCTTAATGCAACATCAATATTAGCTTTTAGGCTTGGCAAATGATAATCGCCAAGGTTCTCTACACGATCTAGATGATTTTGTCCAAGTTCTGTTGAGTATTCAAGGACTTCAAATAATCTTAAAACATCCCTGTCTTCTCGTTTTGCCTTTAATTATTTGTAACAATAAATACATTTCTTTTAATTTACACACAATGCGAAATCTTAATAAAGTTTGTTGATTACCTGAAATTCCCTTAAAAAAAATGTTACTTCACCCTGAATAAAAGGTCGGTGATCAAACAGTCTAGTCCAAATTTCACCAATGTCTATTTAGATGGATAACAGCAAATGAAAAATATTAAAATTATATTATTACATTTTAGTTTATAAAATTAAATTTTTTTGCATTAATGCGTATTAATTATATTTATACAATTAAAAAGTCATCGAACTCCATCTTTTAGCATCCAAACCTTTTATAATAGAAGCCATATTTAGTTTCGAAGTTGTAATATTTACTGTAAAGATATATATTACACATTCTTATTTGAGCAATAAATGATTCAGCACTGTCCAAACAACCACAATCAACTTATTAATAATGTGATATCATGTGACATCTATAATTTAACTTTAAAGCCAAGTATCTCGAACTTGCGTAAAAAGTAAGTAAAACTACATATATAATTAAAAATTAAGCCAATTAATTAGAGTAAAAGTGACTGCTTGGCAGGCGGACAGCGCTGAATATATGAAATATTACGAATGAATTATGTTTATATATACGGTAAATGGTGATATACGGTGTACCACGACCATAGATCACGTGATAAAGTAACGCAGCGCCAAAAGTCGCAAGCACATAACTATATATATATATATTGCATTCTGTGCAGTGTGCCACTACAAAGGAGCTATAATTTTTCTATATACTAAACTACTATATATGTATATATATAAAATCAACTAAGGTCTACAGACTAGAACTGACTAGAACTAGTGAGAGCCCCGCTGTTTTGAACTGCTAAATGCGAGGCTAAGTATGTGGTTATGTATTGAGTCTTCAAAAGTGTATAATAAAATGATTGCATTCATTTCAAAATTGATAAAGAAACTTTAAACATATGTGCATACATTTGTCATTAGGGGGTGTCAACTTATTGTTTATTTGTATTATAAATACAATAAAAAGAACATTAAGCAGTACACTGTAAACAAAAGAATATAATGGTTAGTGTAAAAGATTTATTCTATAGTTGTAAATTATTCAAAATTTTAACTTTAGTATAGACTGCAATTTGAATCGACTGCCTTGATAAATATTTTTTGATAAATATTTTGATAAATAATTTTTATTTATAATATGTAGAATATTCAAAAATATATTTTTTATCATCCCTGGAATAACATTTTCAAATTTTGTAATAGATAAAATAAATTTTTCTGAAATGATTTTCTGATCCTATTGCAATAAAATTTATTTTTACTAATGTGTGCTGTTGCTTATTTGTAATCAACAAGGCTCTGGCCACATGTTACCTTTGAAACATTGAAACAGTATGCATTGACAATAAAATAATCACAAAATAAAACAATTTACAGATGTAGTAGACTCACTGTTCTAACATTATTCGAAGCTCAATAATGTTATTATTAGATTGAAACTGTATGCATTACTATTTATTAAAAAATTGCATAAAGTTTATTTTAAACAAAGATGGAGGATCAAGCTTGTCCACGTTGTAAAACAACAAAGTATCGAAATCCATCATTAAAACTTATGGTAAATGTTTGTGGTCACACATTATGTGAAAGTTGTGTTGATTTACTATTTTTAAAAGGTTTGTCATTGAAATATTTAAGAAAAATTATTATAATTACACATTTGTGTTTTGAGATAAAAATTCATTTACGTTTTGTGATTGTTCTATTACAGGTTCTGGATCATGTCCAGAGTGTCAAACACCTTTAAGGCGAGTTAATTTTCGTGTACAATTATACGAAGATGCAATGGTTGAGAAGGAAGTTGATATAAGAAAAAGAATATTGCGTGATTTTAATAAAAAAGAGGAAGATTTTGGCAGTCAACGAGAATATGATGACTACTTAGAAGAAATTGAAACCATTATTTATAATTTAGCAAATAATATTGATGTTATTGAAACAAATAAAAAAATAGAAGTATATAAAAAAGAAAACAAAGAATTAATATTAAAAAATAAAACAAAATGGGGTAAGAAAGAAAGTGAATTAGAAGAACTTCTTGAGTTAGAAAAGTTGGAACAAGAAGAAAGAAGACAAGAACTTGTAAAACAAGAATTAGAATTCAAAAAAAAGAAAATTAGAGAGAAAGAAGCTCTTATCGACGAATTAATGTTTTCAGAAGGTGATGCTGCTAATATAGTCCAATCTTTTGCAACTTCAATGCAAGCTTCAAAAGTGGAGGCAAAATTAGCACGTAAAGTTACAGGTTTTAGTACTGGAATTAAATTTGGACAACAAAATACTTCAGGTTTTCTGACAGTTCCTAAAATTGAAGAAGGACCATCATATCAGTATATTCCTATCAATCAAGAAATTGAAGGGCCACTGCCTCCTGCATTAAATGAGCTTCAAATTCGTGGTTATATTACACATGTTCGTGTTGAAAGTGAAGGAGAAAAGGCTGGAGGATATACATCTAATATTGCTTGTTTACGAGCACTGCAAGAAGCAATGGCTGGATTGTATCATGATCCTTCAAAATATTCACACCAAAATCGAACTACTACTTGAGAACTATTTGCATTAGAACCCATTTGATTAAAATAAATTTTATTTATGTTTATATTATTTACTACTAAAATACATCTGGTGATAAATTTATAATTTTTTGAATTAAGTAATTTTCTATTACTGTTTTTGCTGAAACAAAAAATATAAAATTAAAAAATGTCAAATCGACTTTTTTATTTAATTTAAAAATAATACAATAAGAAAATACCTGTTAAAGCATTTTTAAGTACAGCTGCTTTGTAAGCATTAATACCATGTACATTTGATATAGTTACATCTGCTCCTCTCGTTAAAAGTTCATAACATACATGAGGATGATCACCTTGTGCTCCATAAATTAAAGGCGTGTTTCCCTCCTAATTAAATTTAAAATATAAAATTTTGTATCAATATTTTGTTATTAATATTTTATAAATTGTTCATAAAAATATTTATGACTAAATCAAATAAATATACAAAAATAAATTATGTATAAATTGTCATTAATACTTGTAGCAATTTAAGAACACAATTCATAATTTATCAATGTATATGTATACTGTAAATATTTATACAACTATTAATTATGAAATTATTAAAAATGGTTAATTCAATTTAGATCATGATTTTTAGAAAACTTTACACACATCTTCATTAGCATTTGGATTTGCACCATGATTTAATAATAGTTTTACAACGTCATGGTGACCATAAGCAGCAGCTAAATGTAAAGGTGTTTGACCATGTGACCCTTTACAGTTTTCATCTGCACCTGCTTGCAACAAAAGTCTGGCACTATTTAATTGTCCATAACCAGCTGCCCACATAAGTCCAGTCAAACCATTTTCATCCAGAGTATCAACTGATCCTAATGATATTAAAAAATGTAATGTACACATTAATATATATTGATTATAAAAAACATTAATTTTAAATAAAATAATTTTACCTGTATTAATGTTATCTGAAGTAAGTTCACCTTGACCAGCTAAAGTGTAAAAAGTAATATCACTGTCATTGTAAGGCTCTGGTGCTTCAGTTTGTGTATTGCCACGTTGTAAATTAGTTAATAAAGTAGGAGGCTAATAAAAATTATAAATTAAATTACTTTACAAATAAAACTTTTAATATTTGTTTAATTTCTTTTTTAGGTTTTAAAAAATTATATACTTTATAAGGTTGAAAAGCACTTGTTCTAGTTGCATCCTGCCAAGCTCCTGGTGCCCAGTGTCTTTTACTTTCTATAGGTTCAGATTTACAATTGGTAACATTCACATTCCCAGGTTTACAAATGACTGGTCGAGGTCGAATACCAATAGGTGATTCTTTTTTACTGTTGGGTGAAATACTATTCTTATTTTCTACAGGACTTTGAGGAAACTCATCAGTAAATTCTATTTCTGTTTTCATTTCGATAAAAGAAGTTTATTCTTTAGAGAACATTAATTAAAACATCAATTCAAACATATAATACTGAAATAAAAATTTCTAATTATTTTTGGATAAATAATTATAAACTTTGAATATTAAAGGTTACTTAAAAATATTTAAAAGGCAAATCAAATGAGTATGGATACCTATTATTTTTGTCTTTCACTTTTCTTATTTAAAAAATATCGATCATTTAAGAAATAATTTGAATTTAACAATTCCATTTATGCAGTATACAGCATCAACTTAGTATATTAATACTTAGTTATATCATATGTTGCAACCGTCTTAAAGAAACCCATATAGATTATATGAGTTGAAAGTATCCTTTATAAATATTATTTACGACTTGATACTTTGACGGCATAAAATTACGTTAGTGCCTCTTTAGTACCCGAATTTGATGATAAAAATATTATTTTTGTTTGTTTAGTTTCGATTTAAGATTTGAATTATTATCAGAAATCTATTTTAAGAATTATGCAATAAATCCAATGTAGTTATAGGAAATATTTATTTTAACTTCAAACATAGATTCCTTTGAAATGAAAAGGAAAATGAAAAACTATAAAAGAATACAGTTATGGACCACTTTCGCTTACGGAATGCGATCTTGGAGTGGGTGTCAACGCACCTAGCGTGACTTTGTACCTAGCACACATTAGCACACATATTATCCTACCATGCCAACTTACCTAGCCCAATGCGCCGTTACTATCAAGCACGCATATATATATATATAGCAATTTGCGGAATCGAGTCGGAACATAAATCCAACGTTTTGAACTGCACGTCGTTGTGCCAAGTCGAAGTATTATTAATAAAGCTTGATGCTACTGAAACTGAATTTATTTAATCCAGTCGCAGTAAATGCGTACAAAGTCGTGCTGGGGTCGTTGACACCCACTCTTTATAGCAGCGTTTTAACCTTACAATAATAAATTCATTAATATTTTTTTATTTTTAAATTAAAACAAAACATTAAATTTTAATATTTTATTTATTTACTGAACGTACGTATATTTAAATTATATACTAAATTAAAATTAAATTAAAAAATACGATAATATTTTATCAACTATTGACTTTAATATTCATTAATATGAAGGCGTTGAAAGATTTATTGAAACCTGGAGACAAATAAAATTAATGAAAATTTTTAATAAGCTAAATTAAAAATATAAAAATTGAAATACACTAGTATTGTTTAATGTACTTACAAGTGAATTAGAAAGATGATACATTAAACATTAAATAGACCAAAAATATACGGCATAGTTAAAACAAAAAATATGTATTAAAAAAAAAATTACAATGCAGCAAACATTGGAACGGCGCATGTCCATCAATTTGCCATCAACAGTGCTGCAATGTTGCTTGCCAGGTACCCCGGCTTATGACCAACAATTGCTCAACATTTGTTTCTCGGGCGGGGCGGCGCTTCGACACTAGCATCCGTGTCTCGTAAATTGTTGTCATGTACAATTGCCGACATGTATTGAGTGTTGCTGTTACTTTGTTTGTAAATTGCAGCTATTTTCAATATTTCGTGCTCGCGATTTTTGTGTATAGCTGCGTCCTGACCTTAACTCGCGATTGCCTAGATGTCTCTTCGGCACGAATTCTCTTCCCGACAGAGCGTCTAAGGCAGGGGTTACCGACATTGCCTATTATTGATATATATTAATTACTGATCAGTCCAGTCGGTAATCCTGGGACGTAATGCTCCACCTGGCCGACTTACTCAACTTCACTCCTACCGAACCATCCGATCAACAGTATCCCATACTTCACGCTTTCGCCAATCTTATTATTTGACTTGACAAATGAAAATTTTGGCATCGTTTGCGCATGCTCTAATCCAGAAACTCAAGTTAGAAGAACTGTCGAAAAATTACAAAGAAAACATAAATGGCCATCGAGCCACGTGTTTGCCTTAGTCGTCAACTGGAGTATTTAACTGAATGTTTTTTAGTTTGATTACTAAAATACTATACTTGCAAGTTGCAGAGTATAATGTCGTTAGATCATCCTTTTTCAAAAGCAATGGCTACAAATCCTAAAATAATAATTATTGGCGCGGGTGCAGCAGGCATCGCAGCCGCATCGCGTCTTATTGAAAATGGTTTTAAAAATGTACTTATTCTTGAAGCAAAAAATCGAATTGGTGGTAGAATACACACCGTGACTTTCTGTAAGGGTTGAAAAGAACACTTAGAACATTTATTTTATTGACTAATTATCTTATTATGTCATTTAGCTGAAAATATTGTAGATTTAGGAGCTCAATGGTGCCACGGGGAAAATAAGAATATTGTTTATAGTCTAGCTTCTTCCTATAATCTATTGGAATCATCTAAAAATATAAAGGATCCTTCTAAGCATATTTTTGTGAATTCAATTGGTGAAGTTATTTCTCAACGAGAGACTATAGAAATTTTAAAATTGTATGATGAAATAGTTCATAATGCACAAAAAATTACTCATACACCTGGAACTACATATGGAGATTATTTTACAATTGAGTAAATTTTTATTCTTAGACTATTTCTTGAAGTGATATGATAAATTAATCAAATAAAATTTTATTAGATTTTATAAAAAAATTAAAAATAATTGTGTAATAACAAAAGAAAAAGCAGAAGAAATTTTACATTGGATACACAAATATCATAATTCAATTGAATGCTGTGATACATGGTTCAATCTTTCAGCAACAAGACTAAAAGAGTATTATGAGTGTGAAGGAGATTCTTTATTAAATTGGAAAACAAATGGATATTCTAAACTATTTGATTTATTAACTGTATGTAAATTTTTTGTATTTGAGTTTGTTTTAAAGTATTAGCATCAAAACAATTGTGAGATCTTGTCATTTTTAGAAAAACTTTCCTGATACTTTAAATGGACTGCCAGTATATGAAAAAATAGTGTGTAACAAAGAAGTTACTCTAATTGATTACAGTTCTTCAGAAGATGTAAAGGTGGTAACATCTGATGGAACTATCTTTACAGCTTCTGGCGTAATATTTACACCATCACTAGGTGTACTGAAGGATCAGTACTCTGATTTATTTAAACCATGTTTACCAAAGATTAAAATAGAAGCAATCAAGGTTTTTTTAACAATCTTGCAAAATCATTTTTACAAGAACTTTTTAATGATATTTGTATTCTAATTTATACATTACAATTTAAAGGGATTAAACATAGGAGTAGCAAATAAAATATTTCTTGAATTTCCACATAGATGGTGGCCAAAAAATATAGGTGGCTTTAGCTTTATGTGGTCAGAAAAACAAAAGGAAAACTTTTTGATCAATCATGGTAAAGTAAGGAAAGCTTTATTCATGTAAAATAATTAAAAATTCTAAAATGAAAAATTTCAAGAACAAAAGTTTCTTTTGATAGGATAAGATTTGGCTATGTGATGTGTTTGAATTTTTTACTGTTGATTATCAACCAAGACTATTATCTGGTTGGATTGTAGGACCTTATGCCAAACATATGGAAACTTTAATAGATGAAAAAGTCTTAAATGAACTTTACTTTTTATTAACTATATTTTTAGGACATCTCTATGACATTCCTAAGCCTCAAGCTATTATGAGGTAAGCATATTAATTCATATAAAAAGTACTTGATGTAAAAGTTTGTAATTTCATATTAGTTAAAAAAACATATTATATTATACAATTTTCAAATTGCATTATTCATTACATTATATTGTTTGTGTTTTAGATCAAACTGGTTTAATGACAATCATATAAGAGGCTCATATAGTTATCGCAGCATAGATACTGAAATGCTAAATGTAAAATCCAAAGACTTAGCTAATCCAATAAATGGAATTAATAATAAACCGGTATTAAAACTTAATTATAAATATAATTGTTTTACAATCACATAAATATTAATTTTTTTACAAAAACGGTTTTCATCGCAAAGGTTCTATTGTTTGCTGGAGAAGCTACACATGAGCATTATTTTTCTACTGTACACGGTGCAATTGAAACTGGCTTTCGTGAAGCTGATAGATTAATTGAATATTACAGGTAATAAAAATTAAAAAAATTAATCTATTTTTATATATGCTTATATATATATATGCTATTTATTATAGTTGCTTAAGATCCAAGTTATGAATAGCACTTTAATAAGTACAAGTAAATTCAAATAAAAAAGATTTTTTGGTTACTGCTAATATTCTACAAGTGGTATAATCTTTTTGCAAAAACGAAATATCTTATTTTACCCAGTAGGCATGTGTCGTTTAAGATTTATTCTAGGGTGTAGAAATATTTTGTAAAATTTATTTTTTATATATGTTAATATGTTTACCAAAGTGTATTTCTTATATAATTGTTGTTAAAATTAAATAAAGATTGATTAAAATGGATATTTGTTATAATACAACTTTATATAATGTGTTTGAATTCTTCATTGAAAATAAATAAGCCAGTATTTTTTTTTCTGATATGGATTTGAAAATAATTATTTTTAACAAAAAAATTGCACAATTTTGTGAAATGAATTCTTATATCTTATTCAATAATGCTAAATCCATATTGTTCTTTTTTAGTTAAATAGTAAAGCATGTAATAAATACAAAAAGGTTAACAGATAATAGGTTGATTGGTGTTTAAGATTTATAATATATTATCACTCTTACAGCTTACATAAAATTACAATCATTGTTGCCTACAAAAATTAACATACATTTATATAATTAAGTTCAACACGAATTCAATAAATTATTAATGATTCTAAAATAAAAATATTTATATATAATTTAATATTTTTAAACTGTATTGTACACTTTAAATGTAAAAATAATGTATCATAATTAACAAGATTATGCTTTCTAATCTACATATTGCAGACACTTGTAAATTTAAAAATTAGTATAAAAATATATTTGTTCATACAAATATCAATAGAATTTTTAAAATGTGTTAATGACATTTAATCATATTGTTTTTACTATTATTATTTTTTTCTATCTTTTTGTATAATTGGTACACATACATTGTTAGTTATTGTAAATATAGGTTATTTTTAAACAATTACAAAATGAAAAATTAAACCTATTAATATTCATTCATTTTTTAAATTTCAACTCGATCATAGAAGATAAATTACCATTTTTTAACTCCATTTTTCAATTAATTTATGTTATCACAGACAGATTATCACTATGAGGTAACAAAATTTGTTAATGTAGATGATTCATATTGTATATTTCAAAGTAATTGCTGAACGTAAGTGAATTATAATGAAGTATGTTTAAGTTAATTAATAAATTTATTATACATTGAAAAATTGGACAAATTCTTTTTTAAAATGTTCTCTTATCGACGATGTTTTCTTATTGATCCTTTCAATGAAATCTCTTCTTAAATTGTGGTGATTTAGTTCAATAACTGCCTCTGTAGTTAATGATAGTATCAATGTTTTTGAATCAAACACAATAAACGTTTTTTCTTATTAACAGGTGTTCTTATCTAATGAATTATTGTAGGACATTATCTTCAAATTTTTAAATAGTTCCATATTCAATACAGTGCAATGACATTTTCAATTGATTTTAATATATATTTATTATTGATTTACATTTAATTCCAAAATTCATTGATCAAAACATTATATTCTCTGTTCGCTGATGATGTTATTTTATTCATTTTATTAATCATATCGTCTTTTTATAGTTCTGTTTCTTTTACTGCTGTTTGATTTTATAGTTCTTTATAGCAGCTTGGACACAGGGTTTGTGTTAGATTTGTTTAGTTCAGCGAATATAAAAAAATAATGTTATCCAATAATGTTACTATTATTAATAATAGTAACATTGTTGTTTCATGTTTGGATTATTTGATGTTTACACTTTACAGTTAAAAGCATGCTTATATTGTGGCTGTGCCCACGCATTAGCTTCCTAGTGGTGTACTCGTGTGTGTGAATAACGAAACTAATGGCTTGTTAGCCAAGTGCAGGTTTCAACATAAATGCGTAATACGTACAAATATAATCCAGAAGTATTCTATAATCGCTTATATACATTGATTATATTAATGAGGCTGCAGCTTCAATAGTATAATGTTTAAGGTTACCGCACTATCAGCTGTGGAGTAGAGTTGAGGGTTAACATAGTTAAGATTGACATTGTAACTTGTCTCGCCTAGTTAACTAACATATTAAGTTGCTGCTTACATACACTAGGTAGGTATAAAATTGGTTTACTGGTATGTATACACGCATATATATTATTCAGGGTATTATGAGATAGACATCGTGCAGTTTATGTTTAGTGAATGAATCTAGATTGCGAACGATTAGTTAACTTAGTCATGTCTTAACATTCGTACGTTACATATTTATTTAATAATACTGCATGTATAGTCATCTATTTTTCTTTTATCCCTCTTTCTTGTTTGTATGGTATATTCTAAACTACTTATTTTATTCTCTTTCACATTGATAATGACCGATTTTTGTACAAATCGTGTGTGAATTTTGTATTAAAATTAAGTGAATATTTGTCTGAATTTATCGCGTATTGATATCATTAGACATGAAAATTAATCCAAGTTTTAAACAGTTTATCAGCCTAAGCATTTGTATCATATGTTCAGAGTACTCGTAAGAAATAAATATAAATATTCAATCTACACTGGAAAATTTTTTATTAAGTAACTTATATTAAATAACATGAACAATAATATCTCTTAAGATTTGTTAAATATATTTTATAACGCTTGAAATTTATTGTGTCGTAGAATCCTTTTATATTTACAAGTCGATAGCATGTATATAATAGTATAAATCTATTAAATCCTAAATATGAATATTGATATTCATTGGTGTGTCCAATGAATTTATTGATGAATGTATAAATATTTAAATTATGTTGTATAGACTGATTACTTATTTAATTTAACTATTTAAGTCATAATGTAACAAAAGTTTATACGTAAATACGAATTAAATGTCGAAAACTAGATGTTGGTTCTGATACATTAAAATAAGAGTCTTAGATAAATTCAAACTGCACCAGAACTTTTAGAACTTCATCATATATTTATGAACTATAGTGGCATCAGTTGTGGCTCTATACGACTATTAATTTGCGGGTAGAGTTGCAGCGACCGTGGCGGGCTTTTTGAAAATATATCTAGAAGTTCGGATGTCTCTGAGTGGCATTCCTTATGAAAAGTGATCTTTCAAGATGAGGGACTAGGTCGGATCAAATTACCTTATATATGTCCTACACTTGAGACTGGGAAATGACACGAGAGTAGATGTGTATAGATTCATGGACATACTAGAAAGGATTTTTAAATTTGAGTATGGAAGTGATATTAGAGAAGATGAGATTTTACTTACTAAAAGTAAACAGATACTAACGGATTTCTTCGAGAATTCTAAGAGCGTGTTGGAAGTTAGACGTGTAGACACTGAGAATCTTTGTGAGCATGTTAAAATTTAATTTAATGTTCAGAAAAAAGCTTATGAAACTGGTTATTACTAAATTATATTTGTTATTGCACTCGTCACTCTGATTCGCCTCTTTCCAGATTGATCCGCGCTCACTCACTAAAACTCACGTCAGAGAAGTCACTTTGGGGATCTAAGATGCTACGGAGCTTACTACTTCTTCGTCTCCTATATTCATCTTCCTTTTTTAGGGCTTATTTTTCTATAATTTTTGGGACTCTACTGTTTTTATATTGTTATTATTGTTTCTGTATTCGACGATAATTGTTCTGTTGCCGGAACGCTTGGACCAGTTTGGGCATGCATGTCTCCTACCTGTTCGTTTGTACCTTTTGCACACTATCTACCAGAGTAAGAATGATATTTTTTAGATCCAGAGGAAACTATAAAGTTTGTATTACTGTAAGAAGTAGTAATCAAATATGATAAATGGACTAATATTTTTAACATTTTAGTGTTGTCGAAACTTCGTAGCACAGTCTAAAAGGGTTACCCGATAAGTTACCGTCTTTTTTGGATTGGATTTTTATTTGGTAAAATATTTTTAAAAAAATAAAATCTCAAAAGTCTATAGATAAAAATAAGTGACAAATTTACTTCAAGCCAAGCCATCTTTTGCTGAGTACATCACGATAAATCAAAGTATCGGTGTAATACCTTGTATTTAGTTAGAAAGAGATTAAGAATGTTAAAACTGTACGAATCGAAGTTAGGTTAGTGGAATGGAAGTTCTAGAAGATATTTATAGTCTTCTGCCAGAAACATTAAACAGATTAGATCATTTTGAATGGAAATAATTTTCTTACTTTATTGACCGGATAGGATACTAAAAAGATATATCAGATGCTAGTTAGATTGATCTTAATACCAGCTTTTAACTCAGGAGTTCTTGTTCGAGTACCATACGTATTACATTCTAGAAGAGTTTACAATAACGGTATACTGCAGGTGGTGTAGCAAGCGATACGGTGAGTAATATAAGCTTAAGTTAGGTTTAGCGAGCGACTATACTAAGCGTTACAAATAAATGTGAAATATAAATTTAATTGTATTCAGTGTAATCGTTAAAAGTAAACAATAATATCTCATTCTGTAAAATATTCCAGATTTAAAAATGAAAAATGATAGAATAATGATTGGAAAGGATGCACTATTTCTTTGATAACGCTCGACTAGCGTGACATAGTCGAATACAATATCATGGGTTCTTTACAAGTTACATCTAAATGTAACGAGTCTTTCGATAATGCCGTTATCTCAGCTTTTGAAAGCGCCCTATAGATAAATGCTGCATTTAATAGATTCGATGATACCATCGATTAAAATAACGAGGTCTAAGGCAGTGTCAATTGCGGTCGCCATCGCAATTTCTTTTGTCTTCGCCCGAGTATATTGTGTCGGTTCATAGTATCGTTATGGGGTAACCTGCAGACGGCCTGCGGCCTGACTCCTGCAACCCCCATTTCCCCATACCCGACTCGCAGTCGGTGCGCCATCCTGTCTGCTTGTTTTTGACAATTTCGGAAGTGGTTGAATCAAGCCAGCTGCTCGCCTTGCGGCCTCGATCACTTCACTCTACTCTCTCCCATTGATTGTTTCCTTTACTCTTATTCGCTGTACTTTTCAATCGCGAGGGCAGGATGTTTACCATATTTTAAACAACTGTACGGCTTCTGACAATTTCGCAACAGGCAAGAAAAATGTTTAAAATTTCCTGAGCTATCCAGTGTTATTGTTAGCAACAACTAATTAAAAAACAGGATGTAGATTAATTTATTATTTGAGTATTGAGCATAGCTACATTACATATGCTTCGATATATTAAAGGCGAAAATATAAATTTATAAGTAAATAGAGCGATAGCAGTAATAAAAGAATAATTAATAAATTTGTAGATTTATGCATATTCAATTAGACCTCAATAGTTTTTACTCTCCTGTCGCTAATTGAGGCAAATATTAATATATTTAACACACTAATTTTATACTAGATTACAGTTAAGGCCAATAAATGTCAACCTGAGTCTTGACATAAGTATTTTTACAGTTTGTTTGTTGCAATAAGTACAAAGTTTCTAATAACATATATATAGAAAATATTATATTTTGTGTGTAATAAAATATATTTCTTATATTTGATAGTCATGATTATGATAAAGCCAGTGCAATTTTCCTAATTTTAAAAACATTGATAGATTTCAGTACAAGAACATGGCTTAAAAATTTTAATAAATTTTGCGTAAATTCTACTAGAAATACCAATAGAATAAGAATTTTATGTAGAATTTAAGAAATGTTATTTAGTAATTGTTTTTAGTTGTAAATTTTTAACAAAAAAAAAACTTACAAGTAGAAGGGTGGATGAAAGATACATAATAATGTGTTAAAAGATACGAGACTTACTCATTGACAGGTAGTAAGCATAGTAAAAAGTATTTTAATCCGTTAAATTGTTAGGTTAGTATTCTGATGATCTTGGGCCCAATCACTAGTCTCAAAATAATTTATTTATATCTAAAGCTTTAAAACTATAAATAAAAACAATAATAATAATTAATAATCACTGTCTACAAAATGCCCAGATTAAAAGCTGTATGTGGCACTTGTACATAGATTTTATCAATTATTTACTGTTACTTATAATTACTAATAGGTAGTATTGGTTATTATTTTTATTATAAAATATAATTAGAAATGTAAACTATTAGTAATGATTGGAATATGACATTCCAAAATTTATAAAAGTGTGTTACCAAGAACTTTAGAATTTTACGAATAATAAATTTTGTAAAAATATCATTATAATTATTAATATAAATGAAAAAAAGAAATGTTATCAATAAAAAAATATTTATTTCAAGCTAACACTTTATTTTCGCATTTATTGAATCTACCATAAAATGTACTTCATTGAATTGTTCCTTTTCAAAATGTTATTCAAATGAATAAGTTATTGTATTCCATTTATAACTACACAGTAATTAAAGTTACTTGACTTTTATTTGTAGTCAGCTACCTATCCTTAAACTCTATGAAACGAATTTCACCACTTTCTACTTTCTAACGTACCCTTACTCAGCAAATATGCGAAATTATTAAAAACAAGAAAATTAAAACAACCACTGTTTGGATCACTGTTGAATTGTAGTATTGATGTGTTTGTGCATACGAAATTAAAGTGTCGAACGCACTGAAACTCCCTCTCTCTTTGTCTCTCTATTTTATGCTTATCAACTATAACCTTGGGTAAGTACGCCACGATGAGAGTAGCTGATTAGCTGTTAGAGCTTTGTAGTGAAAGACACATCGATTTCTCTGAATCAGATCGAACAGTGACCTTTTTAATAGAGGATTTAAAAACTCACTAACAGAAAAATAGTGTTTTTGTTTTATTTCTATCAACACAACTTGATTGTTTTACAACTTATGCAAACCGGTAACTTGATTTTTTTTAAATACTTTTTCGTGATAAAATTTGTAGATTATTCATTTTCCTGAATTTCGATGACGAATCACTGCAAAGATTCAATTATTTTTAAATGTCATATATCTTATAATTCGACAAAATAACAGATTTTAGGACATTCTGTGATGTATATACAATATATATTGTACTACATGCACGACACTATACAATCACGTGTTAAAATGATACTAGTTTATAAAGAAACTAAAATTCCATACAAATAAAAATCAATTATGAAAAATCATTACATTGTATATATCAGAATTAAGAATATTTTTGTTGTTTAATATAATGTAGTTATGTAATTTATTTGTACAGACGTGGTATTCAATCAATTGCAGTTTTTAACAATTGTTTATACAAGATTGTAAAGACTTAAAAGTGTACAATAAAATATTGAAATAAGTTATGTGTTTCAAATATAATCCTTGATTTTAATTTTTGAACTAATTATGATTAAATATTTATGTTTAAAGGATAAATTCTAGAACTCAATGCAAATAGAACTTAAAGGTAACCAGAAATTATGATATAAAATATGTAAAATCAAATATTATAAATATACTGATTATTAACTTATTATTTATATTATATCGAATCAGTTTTGACATTCCATATTTTCGTACAGAAAATCAAATTATAAATTTACAATAATTAATATTTGGCAACAATATATTTAGCAGTCGTACGTATTGTCACACACAAAATATTTATACTGGTATTTAAACATATTGTCAAAAATATTTCTTTACTCTAATCAAACTTTTCTTTCGTTTTCTCATTAATTATTTTCCGTAATTGACTCAAATTTTATATTGTATTCGATTTGACTAATTTTTACACATCCTTCACAATGCAGAATTAACTTCTCTTTGACAATGATAAACATGTTTATTTAATTTGATAATTTAAATAAATGTTCCATTTAAATTGGTAATAATTAGCATTGATAATGTTATAAAAACTTGTTCAATATAATCTAGATAATATGTTAATGAAAATTAAAGAAAGATAAAAATATAAGATTACAATTATGTTTCATTTTATATATTAGTACATGTTTTGAAAATTTTTTTCAATAAACTTATGTAAGAGATTTAATACCTTGAAGGAAGAACCTTTAATAAAATAAAATTGTGAATACTAGAACTAAATGTAAATGAAATTAAAAAATCGCTTTTCAAATTTTTTTTGTCTCGTTCACACTTTTACATATGAAACATACAGGCTCGCAAGGGCAGTTCGGTGCAAGAGAGAGAGAGAGAGAGAGAACGCTTGGATCTTTGTCTTGTCTTAGACTTTCTCTATCTCTTTCTCTCTAAATGTCACACTACTCATCCGATTATAATGCTGTCATTTATATCATTGATATTTTTATTTTTTATTGCTGTTTGTAGATTTTTAGCGCGCTCCAAAATTTCGGTTTATACATATATGTATACACATATAACCTATAAAATTTCAATTAGATGCTACCAACATGAGAGGCTGATTGAGTGAAAGAGGTGGAGAGAGTTCGATACGCGCAGCAGTGCATAGTTCCTTATATGTCATCTACTTACTCCTCATATATAGCCTGTTATTTAATTAGTTGTCTCTAGCTATACCACTGGATAGCTAAAGCAATTCTAAACATTTTTCTTGCCGGTCGCGAAACTGCCAGAAGCTTCTCTACGAAGATACAGGCATTTAAAAAATTGTAAAAATCCAGCCCCCGTAGTCGAAAAGTACGGTCTCTCGCCGCAGCCTGTCTGCGCCCTCGAGGTTTAGACGCGTGTTCCTTTAACGGCTGCCGAAATTATCAAAATTATTCCTACCAGGGTGTATCGAAGCTTATTGATTAATGTTTAAATTAAGGATAAATAAAACTAATAATATTAATTAATAATGTATTATAATACAATAAAATTATCGATAAGGATAAATTAATGATAAATAAAACTGTTTATGCAAGTAATAGGATAAATTATCAATTTAAATTATCATAGAGATACGTACACCCATAAGTGAGACTTTTTGCTAGAACAATAAGTTGAAATCGTGTTCCTTTAACGTACAATTTTAGATAGTCGATTGTTGCACAGATTAAGACTTCGTACAGAAAAAGACCTCAATCCTGTCTTAGTGTATCTTTGAGGATCATCGGGAATTTTGGGCTCATCTCTAACAGGTCGATTAGATGGAATGAAAGAAAGAAAAATAGTGAGATCCTGCTACTTACGTGGCTAGATAATATACGCGTATAAATACATAAATTATTCCATCCATCGATCTGATCTCATCAAACGTGCCTGTAGACACACTAGTTTTTATCACATAACTTAACAAAAATTAACAGAATATAGAATCTATAAACTAGTGTGAACCGGGGGATCCGTAGGCGAGTCCTTTATAGACAAGTTTCATTTTCATTTTACACATGTTTCGATATCGACTTCGGTGAACTCGCTTGGAAGATCGCTGTTCTCATTTCTATAAGAGATAAAACATTTTCATTTGGGTAAGTCTTAATGATAGGATTTATTGAGTTTTAAGTTATCATTAGACTGTTCATAAGGGTGAAGTTTCGTATAGTATTGTGGTGGCTCATCCGGTTAGTAATTTCCTGTATGTGCGTGTATTTTTAATGACTTGTTAGCCAAAAACAAATTATGTTATTCTTATTCTTTGACTTCAGTGTGATGATTGATACTATTTGATCAAATATATACTATTTAAAGGTATAGCGGAAATAGGATTACCTCACAGTGTTCTGGTAGATACGAGTTTATCTGTCGGATAGAATATTTTATTCCTGTGTGGTTTTTTGATTCCAATATCGATTTAGGTTGACACTTAAGGCCTTAATAAACTTGTTCTTGTAGATGTTAATGACATTATTAATAATATTGAAAACGTATCTGTCATATTGTGCAGCAAATATCACATCATCGACGCTATTTTGATGGGTAAAGGCCAGGAATGTAGTGATTATAAAAATAGGAGTAAAGATAGTGGTCGTACGTAACACTAGAGTGAGCGTTTCGTTCCAGAGTTACCGATTGGAATCATCAGTAAGGCTGCATTAGTAATCTTTTTCTTAGCCACGCTTTCACTACAGAGGGGATTGTTGTGGTCTTATATAGGAACTAAACGTAGGTTTGGGTCCTTGAGGAAATGAATAGGATGCAGTGCGATGCCTAGCGATGCTAGCGCGAGGAACCACAGAGCGTTCCCCTATACTATTGTTGAATTTTATAAATCAATTCTTTATTACATTTATTTTTACGGAATAATGAAAAAAAATTATAGAAGCAAAAATAATTGTCTAAGAGTTTTCTTATGTAATATTACAAAAATTCTGAAAGGAATCTATAGCAGAAAAAGAACATTGAGTATTGTCAAGTATATTAACTCAGTAAACATAATGCTGTAAACAAAAATAATTATATAGTAACATTAATAACAAACAGTATTAGAACAATAGAATATAATATGAATTAAACTAAAATGCAAATTGATATCAATATCATTTTTTCTGTTTTTTGTTTTAAATTAAAAAAGGAATTACTATTAAGATGGTATTAGTGATGAATGGAGTATTGCAAGAGGTAGCACCGTCAGATAGTCATTGTCTTTATGCGGCACATCCAATTTATCGTGACACAGCAGCACAACTTCACCTAATGCCTACAAAATTGGTTGGCCCTGCAGGGCTTCTTTATGTTCAGCAGCGAGAAATGGCTGCAACTTTACCACATGATAGTAAGTTTTTTGAATAAATACAGATATTACTGGTTAACTATGACTGTATGTAAATTAAAAAACTGTTTTCACTTAACATGGTACAAGTAAATAAAAGTTAATATTTATTTCTGAATAACATTTTGTATCTATTTAGTAAACAATTGACTGGATAGCTGAAGAAATACTAAGCATTTTTTGGCCGGTTGCGAAATTGAAAAGCCGTCCTGCGAAAATACAGGCGCTTAAAAAAGAGATAAAAGTTCAGCCCCCGCTGTCACCGCAACGCAGGGAATAAGGGTAGAGGAAACAATCAATAGATAAGAGTAGGGCGAAGTGGTTGAGGTTATAAGACGAGCACTGGGCCTGGGCCTGCCCTCCGGGCTTGGATGTGTGTCCATTGCACGACTGCCGAAATTGTCAACAATGACTAGGCAATGAGAAGACACACTGACTGCGAGGAGGATATAGGGGAATGGGACCACGGCATTACTTGTACAGAATCCATGATATTGAACTTGAAAGGATGCAGATTCTTTTTGACAGCGCTCGATCTGAATATCTTAGCCGAGCCTTCAACTGCATTTTTCAATTGCTGATATTTCGGAGCCTCTTAACCGCAACTTTTAGCTGCAGGGCATATTTGAACGTTGAGATAATGGCATTTTCAAAACACTCATTATAAGCAAGTTCTTTGCAAGAAAGTAAGTTCAAGTACTGTCAATGAATAAATGTACCCTTTTGAGTCCAATTCATTATTTACAAGTTGCATGTAAATGTAATGAGTATTTTGAGAACTCCATTATCTCAGCTTTTGAACTTCGTAGAAATACTTGTATTCTGACTATCAACAGTAACCAGAACTTAAATCAACATTGCACTATATTTAACTGATTTTCTTCCTTTCGCAAATTACAAAGATTTGTAGCGTTAGCAATGTACATAAAACGCGGCAATTCATTTTCTGAAACCCTTCACGTTAAAGATTTAATTAATGCAGAGAAGATAATCATAAAACAAATTCAACAGATATATTTTGCAACAGAAATCCAAGACCTTGTCAAAAAAACAAAATTGCATAAAAATAGTAAGTTCAAGTACTGTCAATAAATAAATGTACCCTTTCGAGTCTAATTCATTATTTACAAGTTGCATGTGAATGTAATGAGTATTTTGAGAAATCTATTATCTCAGCTTTTGAATGCGCGGTCGCCATCACAATTTCGCTTGCCTGAAAGTTATTGTATCAGGCTGTAGTACCATGGCGAGGGGAGCGGCGGCACGACTGCTGCGACCTCCCATTCCCCCATACTCGCCTGGTAATCAGTGCGTCTTCTTGCCTAGTTCTTGTTCACAATTTCGTCAGTCTTCGAATGGATACGCATTTAAGCCTAAAGAATGTTTAGAAATTTTCCTCAGTGGTATAACTCGAGGCATTTTCAAAAACTCGCTGTAGAGCAAAATACTCTTGTATCTAATCTGTCTATCTTAATTATACGAGTACGTTCACTTACTGTATGCTTCGTATATGTCTGAAAAACATTAATCAGGTTAATCCGTTGCGTAGAATATCACTGATATTTAATAAGATGCTATTACCTAGTTTATCAAGTAATATACGATATACTTAATAAACGTATTTACAATAAAAGCATTTGTTAATATAATAGTCATATACTTAAAAATATTTAATCTTTTTTTGTAAATTCTTTGATAGCATCTATATTTATAGCTATTATTGCCATTGTGGTGCTAAAACAAACTTCTAATTTATATACAAATATTTGGCAATTAATTTTCAAAAAGACTCATCTACTATTATTTATTTTTCAGAGAATGTAAATATCATTGGTTCGGATGATGCAACAACATGCGTAATTGTTGTCGTGAGACATTCTGGTGAGTAAATTAATATTATCGGTGAATTTAGCGAAATTTTTTTTATTATTAGATAACCGGTATGAAGTGAGTTTCAAGATACAAATGTCTCAATAGGAAACATTCGTTGTGAACGTGCCTTAATTTTTTTGGTTTGGTTGCTATGACAGCTATCAAGTATTTTTAGTATACATCAATTCATTGAAAAAATAACATCATATTTTTTTATCGTGTTAAAAATATTGAATTTTGTATCAGATAGTGATGATCTGCGGAAAGCATTAATTGACGTGTTGGATTGCTAGTTGTTAAAATCTGGTAAAACCATTAATACTGATCATTAACGACAACAAATGATCAATTTGAATCATGCATTGATCGAAAAATGACTAGAATGGGTCAGAAGACACGGCAAAGTAATTTTTCTCCATAACAATGCATTTGCACACAAAGCAAAACCGGTTAAGGATACAATCAAATCACTTAGCTGGAATTTGCTACTCCACTCGCAGTATTCAAAAGATTTAGCTCTTTCCGACTACTATTTGTTTTCATCGATAAAACACGCATTAAAATTGGTTTACTTGAAAAGACAAACAATTCTATTGACGTCTTATACACAAATTTCCAGAAAGTTAGTCAAAATGTGGAGAAAATAATGACCAATACTTTGAATAAAATATTTTCTACTTTTATATAAAAATTAATGTTTTGTTTTCACAAAATACGCTAATTTCATAGTGGTACACCTGGTGATCTATGCATTTATTTTTTGAACTGCATTCTGTAGTTATTCTATGTGTTGTATTTTGTTTTGCGTTTACCTCTTACGTGGGGTAGTAAGACTTACTAATATTATGCAATGATGCTATCCTTATGTACCCTAAGCCTCAAACTCTCTGAAGTGCTCTAATTCTATTCTCTCAATTAAAGCATAAAAGAATTCTACCTTCTTTGCTTCTGATGCATCTCATTTTGTGTAATTTAAAGACTAGTTCAATTCATCCAGAACACTATGACCTGTACGATACCCTCTTGGATGCCGAATTAGAGAATTTATCTACCTAGGTCGATAGTAATAGATGAATAATATTTTGACCCTGTAAATATAATGTTGGTCTGATTTGTGTATTCTTATTATGAAATCATAGGTTTTTCAAATTTATCTCAAAATATTATTATGATCTCAAATGAATTTTTTGCTACTGTAGAGTTCATCTTCATATTCCATATTTTGTACTATTTTTTAAAATTACTGATTAAATTTCACATTTATAAGCTAAATTATTTATATTAATATATGAATTTTGATAATTAGGCTCTGGTGCGGTTGCACTAGCTCATTTGGATGGTGCTGGTACAGATGATGCGGTTGTGCAGATGATACACAAAGTTTCAGAATTAGCTTTGGGTTTTCCAGAAGGACGTATTGAGCTTCAAATAATCGGTGGATATTCCGATCCAAGAAATTATAGTGAACAACTTATTTACAGTATTCTCTGTAAGTAGTTCCGCTTAAATTTATTTTAAAATTTTAATATAAGTTAAATATCGAAATTTCTTATAGAATATAAAGTCTTTCTTACAAATTGTAAATATAGGATTGAATGAAAAAATCACTACTAAGACGTACTAAGTGAAGGTAAATGTGATAGGAGACTTAGTGAAACTAATCATACAAATATTAATTACTATCAGATTGCTTCATTACGTATTTCAAGGGTCAGTATTACGCGCTAAAACATTCTAAACAATACTTATGATAAATATTGTGATGATATGATGATCACATACATGATGTACGTAAATAGGTTTTTATATATTCCGTTAGTGATCATAAAGTAACAACAAGAGAAAAATATAATTAAGGTATTATATGTATCATATAGCCAGATAAAGTATTTGTCGCCTCTCTCAGCAACCAAAATAAAATATTTGCATAACCGCAGAAAACTATATACGGGCGTGGAACCTACTTTAAGGAGCGTATGCCGATGAACGTTTAATCATCTCTACTAAACATTTAAGTTTATTTTTGCGATTGCCGGTTCAAAAAAATGAAACTACCGAAGGCCTCCGTTTCTTGGCAGATGAAACAATGAAGCATGTGGAATCGTTAGCTAGCCTAGGAAGTAATATATCGGAGGAAATACTTGTACAAAACATTGAAGAAAAATTACATGCAAAAACAGCAAAAAAGTGGGAAGATTCTCTTACGCATAATGTATTCCCAAAATTAAAACAAATGGTAGATTTTTTGTACAAAACCTCAGCTTCAGTGTCGAAACGGCTATTAATTAAATCAGAAACCACAGTGAATGAGACTTTAAAATATAATAATTTAAAAAAGGTTGATCAATTCAAACATTTCAAAAACTTGGAGCTTTATCTTCAAAAAACAAGACTAGGTTGGATCGTAGTTGGAGAAATCAGCAGCAAAAAACGACTATGTAAGGCAACCTGCAAGTTAAGCGAACTATGCCTATATCTGGAGAAATTCTAGCAAGTCGAAGAGGGTCCTACTATTGACTGCAAATCAGAGGAAGAAATGCAATGCGAAAAACTCGCGATGCTTTAGGACGCTATGTAGTAGCACTTCCTTTCAAATCTACACAAAAATCGTTAGGAGAATCGCGAGAACAGGCAGCACAGCGTTTGCATACACTATATAAAAAATTTATGAAAAACAGTGAACTCGCAAAGGAATATTCAGCGGTTATCAACGAATACAAGCAGCTAGGACACATGTCATTAGTAGTGAATGACAAGAACACTCAATTTTATCTACCTCATCATGCTGTCACCAAAGAAAAGAGTGCTACAACCAAACTACATGTCGTTTTCGACGCATCAGCTGAAACCAGTACAGGTGTTTCCCTTAACAACATATTGATGGTCGGGCCCACCATACAAGACGACATTTTCGCATTACTGTTTCGTTTTTTATTACATAACTACATATTAACAGCAGACATCGAAAAAATGTATCGGCAAATATTGGCCCGAGAACCAGATCGAAAATATCAACGCATTTTATGGAAAGAGAACGACGAAATTAAAACCTACGAATTAAATACGGTCACCTTCGATTGGCTTTCACGCCGTTTCACGCGATTCGTTGTCTTGAACAGCTGGCTCAAGATGAAAGTGATAAATTTCCTTTAGCATCTGAAATATTGAGACGCGATTTATATGTGGATACTTTACTCATTGGAGCAGAAACAATCGAAGAAGCTTGTGAGATTCAAACACAACTCACATCTCTATTGAAACTGGGCGGCTTCAATCTTAGGCAGTGGGCAGCTAATGAGCCTCAAATATTGAAAGACTTACAACATGACCAAATTGACTCCAATTTTTGTTTAAACAATAATCAAACATTAAAAATATCTGTCAAGAGGTCAAATGCCTAATCAGTTTTTAAAAACTCAGATATGGCACACCGGACCTGCATGGCTCCGCCAAGATGAAAACTCATGGCCAAAAATAGAGATTCCTGGACTCCAAGAAGAACTACCAGAACTTCGTAGAAATACTTGTATTCTGACTATCAACAGTAACCAGAACTTAAATCAACATTGCACCATATTTAACTGATTTTCTTCCTTTCGCAAATTAAAAAGATTTGTAGTGTTAGCAATGTACATAAAACGCGGAAATTCATTTTCTGATACTCTTCAAGTTAAAGATTTAATTAATGCAGAGAATATAATTATAAAACAAATTCAACAGATATATTTTGCAACAGAAATCCAAGACCTTGTCAAAAAACGAAATTGCATAAAAAAATCCCTTTCTCGATCAAGAAAAATTATTACGAGACGGCGGTAGATTAAAAAGGAGTAACTTAACATACTCCCAACAGCATCCCATACTACTACCGAGATCAAGTCATGTTACAGACTTAATAATACGCGAATGTCAGATTAATAATTATCATACAGACATTCAAAGCACTCTTTGTAATTTGCGACAAAAATATTGGCTAGTTGACGGCGGTACTAAAGTTCGCAAGGTTCTCAGAGGCTGCATCACATGTTTTCGTGCGAACCCCCTTACAGTCGAATACCTAATGGGGAACTTGCCCGAAACTCGATCAACGCAGGCAAGACTATTTAGTAATGTAGGCATTGATTTTGCGGCCCCTTTTTTATCAAAGAAAAAAACCTTAATAATCGTTATAAAATTAAAGTATTTGTATGCATGGTTATCAAGGTGGTGCATTTAGAAGTCGTAAAAGATCTTACTACTAAAAGTTTCATAGGCGCCTTGAGACGTTTTGCATCACGGCGCGGAAAACCTTCTAAGATCTACACTGATAATGGAACAAATTTTGTGGGCGCAAAGAATGGAATTCAAAAACTTAAGTCAATTCATGAGTCGTAATTTTATAAAAAGAAAATTACCAATTTTTTAACAAACTATGAAATCGAGTGGCATTTTACTCTCGCCCTCGCCTTCAGATCCCAATGATCCTTCCGTTCTTACTGCTCATTTCATTCTAAGTGATTCATTGATGAGCTTACCAGAAGCCGAATTTTTAGACACACCATCTAGACTATCCCGATGGCAGCAAATATAGAAAGATCGCCAACATTTTTGGAAAAGATGGCACAAGGAGTATTTAAACGAATTAAATATTCGTCATAAATGGCAAACAGGAGAACATCAAATAAGAGAAAATGCCATCGTACTACTACGAGAAGACAATATACCATCAATGACGCGGATTATAGGCCGTGTCATAAAGGTTCATCCAGGTAGCGATGGTATTTTGAGAACAGTGACAGTGAAGACCGATCGTAGTGAATTAAAACGAAACCTGAAACGTTTAGCTCTATTACCGATATCAGACAATTTTATAGACTCTGAGTAATGAAATATTTAAGTTTAGATTATTAGTTGAGCGGAATCCCTTCAACGGGTTGAGTATGTTCCGTCAGTAATCATAAAAGTACGAACGAGAGAAAAATGTAATTAAAGTATTATATGTATTATATAGACAGGTAAAGTATTTGTCACCTCTCTAGTCATGTTTATTCCTGTATGCCAGATGTTGCATACAATAAACGCAATATAGTGCCGTTTCGAATAAGAACCGTGTCGACTACTTAATGACCATCATCGGTGTACAGCATATAGATACCCAGGCAACGGATTCGGGTATTTCCCGAACTCGTCTGTAGTTACAGCGAAGGGCAAAGACGAGGACGGCAAATATATCGGAAAATCTTCGTTCATGAGTCAGTCGTTGTACAGACAGCAAGAGGAACACATTCGTCCTCGAGTAAAAGTCTTATTAACATTTCCCACCTTTCAATTGTATTAGCCTTCAAGTTTAGTTTTTTGTTATTAAATTTAAAAGTGTTAAATGCAAAAATAAATGCAAAAATGTTAATTATTTAAAAATCCAAACAGTTATCGCGGATTAAGTTTCGAAACAACGTTCTGAATTAAAAATCAATCACAGAACAAAACAGCCATTACATGTCTTTATAAAGCTGAGGGGGTCCTCTGCCACCTCATACACTTCTCGCTGACTCTTGCGCAGACTTTGCCCGGATCCTTGTTGTTATTATTTAGTTCGAAGCTTTGATGAATAGTAAATCGACTAAGACTCGTAGTTGCTCTAGACCCCTTGCGTTGCTCGAAACTCGCTCTACCTTGTCGAGTCTAGGCCTCTTGAATGATTCTTTCGCACTCATTGACTGCATATTGACCACGGAGGCCTGGATTTTCAGCCGCAAGTATCATTTTTTAGATATTTTTACAGAGTAGAGCTTCTTGACAAGACTTGCTGGGAGTTTGGATCTCGGAGAGGAGTAGTGCAGATCTCGGAGACAGCCTGTGCTGTTTCGACGCCTGTGCACAAGCTTCTAATAAGGGGAACGGTATCAATTTTATCCAAAAAATATAGTCATTTTTATAAAGATTATATTATATATTAAGATTGGAATATTATATATTGGAAGATTATATACTTCCAAGTAAACCGAATTCGCGCGTTGAAACCAAATACCGTCTGGCAGTCAGTGTGCTGGAATCGGCAACCGTAAGTCCTCACAGCTCTACCGTCACATGCTCATCTCGGCCTTTGCCCGGCTGATAGGGGCGACCAAGATCCACATGATTCGTTACCATCCCCAGTCCAATGGCATTCTGGAGAGATGGCACAGGACGCTGAAAGCAGCACTAATGTGCCATGTGCACAGTCCCTGGGCTCAGCTGTTTCCTACAGTACTGCTTGGCCTCAGGACGGCCTTTAAGGAGAATCTGCAGGCCTCTCCAGTAGAGCTCCTCTTCGGTACCACGCTTCGGGTGCCAGAAAACTTCTTTATTACTCAGGATCGTCCAGCGGATCTGCACTCCTCGGAAAAGCTTCGAGAGTACTTTAGGCTGCTAGCGCCGATACCTACTTCTTATCACGTGAAGACGATGAGCTTTGTTCACCGGGACCTGACTACTTGCTCACATGCATTCCGCGGGCACATGCAGCCCTACACAGGCCCGTACAGCATCTTGAAACGCCTCGATCCCAAACGTTATCTTCTGGAAATTAATGGAGAACCCAGGATCATTAATGTAGACTCGCTGAAGCTGGCGCACGTCGCCACCAAGGAGCCCTACGTAGAGTCAACTGCCATCACGTCAAAAGCGCCGCGCTGGTCGGTCAGCTTTTAACTGCCCTACCTGAAGCCTCGCTTCACCAGCAGTAACCATCTTCTTCTCCGTGTCCTCCTTCTCAGTCGCCCACTAGAGAGGGAGTAGTTTTGGCACCCCTGTCTGAAGCGGACTCAAGCTCGGCCCCTCCAACGAGCCTCGACCAGCGACAGTACCATCTGCTTAAGCAGCTTCTTCAGCCGCATGCGGTTTTCTAGGAATCTCCGCTATGTGGGTGAGAGTCTCGGATCCGCACACAACGTATCGCGTATAACCGCATGCCACAGAATGCGCCTTATTCTCTCCGGCTGATGCGCGACCTGGAGTTCGCGGTTTCCGCGGCGCCGTGATCGCTACTTTGCTCGCGCTCACCGAGCGAACTTGTAATATTCAACGAGAAAATAATGAATATTGTGAAACGTAGAGACTTCAAATTTTTTTCCGGCGCCTCTCCAGGGAGTGGTTACTCGGTTACGAATCCCGCGCTCAGAGCTGTTTGAACATATTAAATTGATCACGATTCCCAATTACTTCATTCGTGCATTAAAATATACTGCCGCAGAAATCTCCAACTCCTATTGTATTGAATATTGTCGGGATGTTTGGTACTATTATCTCTCACCCGATTTTCAATGGATTCCATTCGGGTGGTGAGCGCTACTTTCAAACACAGTTTTTTCTACTAGGCTGCTGAATACCTTAATTTCTTTTTGACAAGTGTGACAAGAGTTTGTACGAAAAATACGATTATCTGTAGTTTGAAATTTATTAATTTTTCTTTAGAGGTAATAATCAGTTTTTCAATCTTCTAAAAGTAAAAAGTATAAAAATAAAAATATGAGCAAATAAGTGAAAGTCAATCTAGCTACACCAGGACTAATCCAATATATACCTGGCTAATGAATAGTAGCAAAAGCATGGATATTAAAAATTAATTATATCTTTACTAATAAAAAAATATTCAGGCACTTTGAACTTAAATAAAATGGTAAAATTAAAAAAATATAATTATAAAAATTGTTATTCAAATTTAATTTATCTGTTAGTCAATATAACAGTATATACTAAGAATGATTAATTAATTAAAATAAATAATGAAAAACAATAGTTGAATTCAAAATTTTCATTTTGGGTATAATATAATATTAGTTTTAGGTTTCAAAATTAGAGAAAATATATTGAAATATTGATTATAATAATTATTTGGTTTTCTAGCGGCATTTCACAAACAACCCATCGAAGTTGACTTAACATTATGCTGCGTTGGTGAACTTAACACAACCATTAGAGGTGGTATCCACTGGCCAATAATATACGGTATCGGTTTAAATATTAAAACCGGCGAAATTTTTCCAGCAACGTTTCCTGATAAAGGACCCGACCAAGCACTGAGGTGTGCTAGACATTTGACAGGCGGGCAACAGGTATACATTTTACTTATTTTTTCTAAATTCTTTGTAATTCTAACTAACCGTGATAAATCTAGATTACATAGTACATTTATTTTAAATTTGCTATTCAGTCTACTTAAATTTAAAAAGAAATAAGGAGAACAGGACTAACTATAGTATACTGACGATATAGTAAGAATATATGACAAAACTATTTAGAAAAGAGGAATCCCAAGTAGTCGACATTAAAACTTAAATTCTGTTTGTATCCTGGAATAGAATTGTGGCATGTATGCGTAAGGATACATCATTATGGCACTAATAGCGCTATTATTGATTGTTTATATGTATTGTGACCCTCTTATATTAAATGACTGCGTATTTTTCAGAAAGTTCTGTATTTTTCAAATAGAGCTTTAAAATAAAAATAAAAAGGGAGTTTACCTATTTTTCATTTTATGTAATTCTATTTATACTCTCATTTCGATACTAATTGACGACGGCGCTTTGTGGTACGTAGTAAATAAAATGCATGAAAAGATTTAATCGCACTTGTGTCTATCGGAAAGTCGTTGTTCGTTTCATTAGTACCGACCATGCGTTCCGTGAAGAAGCATCCCCGCCGGGCGCGGCTCGAGATCGCAGCGTGGTGACGCTTCAGCGTTGCAACAAAGTGGCACTCTGGCTCCACCGTTCCTACCGCACATTTCACGTTATCGCTCTTAAGCAACTCCTTTGCCTTGGCTCGATGCATCTTTAGTCACCCTCCGTGTCCCATGTCGGCCTGCGACAGCCGTTCAGCGACAGAGAAGCTGGTGTTTGTTAGTATTCCGTATTTCTTACAAGAGACGTCTATTTACCCTTCAATAAGAGAAGGCCGAGTAACTGCGAGGCGGGTAATGGGAAAGGGGGTTCGCAGGAGTCGGGACACAGGCCGGCCGCCTCTCCTACCACTGCGGTACTGCTGACGGTTCGCTGCGGCCGACGTTCTTATGTTAACAATTTCGGCAGTTGTTAAATGGGCATGCATCTAAGCCTGGAGTGTGGGGACAGACCCGTTGCTTGTCTTGCGGCCAATACCAGCGCCCTATTCTCTCCTATTGACTATTTCCTCTACTCTTATTGGCTGCACTGCGGCGAGTAGACCGCACTTTTCAGTCACGGGGGCTAGATTTTATTTTTATAAACATCTGTATCTTCCCGGGGGTGTATCTGACAGTTTCGCGATAAATAAAAGATGTTAGATCACGACTGTGTAAATGCACACGGTGTAGCACATAATTCAAATTTTAAATTTAACTCGTTATTTATTATTCGCGCCCTTTTTTAAAAATTTTTTATGTTGAATTTTATTTTTTTTGCCGTGTGTCATTTTAGTGTATGCTAATTTTTAATGTAACTTTATTTCTTGAGAAGAGGGTGGATCTGCAATTTTGAATTCTTATCGACTAAACACTCCTCCCAAATGCGGGGGCACCAGGCCAAATGGAAAAAATTATGGTAGGTGGCAGGAAATAGGGATAGAGTTATGGAGGAAGGAGATGGAGTGGGGAACTGAGTAACACCCACAATATGCAACGGGTGCGAATCGAGATAAATATCTAGCAACTCGGCTTGCAGGGCCTCGTTACTAAGTGGTAGTACTTAGAGGTATAATGAATGCATGCCACTAAAGTTCGAAGGGATAACCCTGAGAAGGACAGATTTTAAATCGTAGCCCTGAGAAGAGCCGGTGATAGTATTTTGTTTCAGTGCAAAAGAATAGTTAACTTGTCAATAGTCACTGTCTGGGTGTCTTCTTGTGTATCCGCATATCTCTTTCTCTCTCTCTCTCTCTCTCTCTCTCGTTATTGGCGGAGGATTTTGACGTTGAGTCAGCAGTCGCGAGACTCAACTACAATTTAATGATGGCGATAGATGAACTAGCCCCAGTGAAAATTATGAAACTAAATAAAAATCGCCTTCCTTGGATCGGGGTTGAGTTTCGTGACCTGCAGCTCAAGAGTGAGGCACTGAATAGACGGTACAGACGAACAGGACGAAGGCAATTCCTTGAGAAGTACCTCCATCTCCGTAAATACATTCAAGAGAAAATCGATCAGGCGAGGACTAAATACATTTATAATCACCTGTTCGAAGCTCAAAATTCCAGCACAATCTGGCGTGAGTTGCGGAACATAGGTTTGCTACCACGAGCGAGTGGGTCTTTGCATGGGCTCATGCTGGATGAACTTAACATTCACTTTGCACGGGTGTCTGTGTCAAATTCCATCGATGACAATCAGATACATGCCATGCTCAACTCTGCTGTTGATGGTATTTTTCGGTTTAAAGATAAAAACATTAATTATATTGTACTGTCAATATTTTAGTTCACATTGCAGACAGTTGGTGAGGATGGCATTCCGCACAGTGAAGACTCTTCCGGTTATAGATCTGTTTTTAGTGCGCCTGTACAACGGCTCGCTTGAAAATGGACGTTTCCCTGAGGTTTGGAAGAAGGCTCTCATGGTGCCATTGGCCAAATCAAAAACACCTTCAGGACCAGATGATTTTCGGTCTATTTCACTACTCTGCTTTCTTTCAAAAGTGCTTGAGAGAAATGTTTATGACCAGTTCATGGAGTATTTTGGGACTCATAACAAACTTGGTGTTGTGCTAGACGCGGGTCTTACTTGGAGACCACACATTGAATTAATTTGCAAAAGAATCAACCAGGTTTTATATAGTTTACGTTTTTTCCGTCAGTACACCACGGAGGCTCTTCGTGACAAACTGGTGAGTTCACTGGTTTTTCCACATTTCAATTATTGTTCGACTGTTTACTTAGATGCGTCCCTAGAGTTGAGGACAAGGCTACGACGCTCACAGAATTCCTGTGTGCGGTATGTAACCGGTGCTCGGTGGGATGATCATATCACCCCCTTCAGGATCCGATTGGGCTGGATAGGAGTTGACGGATTTTTTATGTATTTGCAGATCTGCAAGATCTTACGGCTGCGTAAGCCGGAGTACCTCGCCGATCTAATCTCTCCTGATGCATCTGATCTGTCGGTCAGGGGTGACCTTAAAGAGATTTCTGTTCCTAGGATGCGCACCGAGACGGAAATTAGATTTTTTTCTGTTCAAGGCGCTCATCTGTGGAACGGACTGCCATCCTGTATTAGAAATGCACCCTCTGTTTCTTGCTTCACGGGGCTAGTGATGGACCATTTGAGGGGTCGGTACGTTACAATAGATTTTTCTAGTCAGTCATCCTCATAATCTTGTTTTAATTTGCGCCCTAAATTAGTTGTATGTGTGTGTAATGAGTATGTGTGTATTTAACTTTTCTCTCTGACTTGCATTCATTGTGTGTGACTCGACTGATAGATAATAAGGAAAACGCAAGCAATATGTATGCCAAAACTGTACTACATCTGTGATTTGATTAATGCTGAGATAGTATCTCATTATATTTATTAGTAGACTTAAGATGCAGCCTCTATAAACGTGTATTTTGTGCAATATTTTTTAAATTATTTACAAAAAAAAATTATTTGTGTATATATCTATCTCTCTTTAATTTTTCTCTGAATGTTACATATACTCTTTTTTCCTAGCTTAAACTATAGTACGAGTGGCCGCTCACTTAATTCTCTTTCGAAAGAGAACAAGAGAGCTTCAATGAGAGCTAAAGAGAGCGCCAGTGAGAACATAAGAGAACACAGAGATCAATCTGAGCATTTGGGCAGCCATGCGAAGTGGAGGGGATACAGCAGGCGCAGTAGAATGGGCAGCAGTTTGGCCGCGGGACCGCGCCGTTGGCGTGCTCAGCGGGTAAGGAGTGAGGGGAGCACAAAAGAGAACCAGTGAGAATTCGGGAGTTTTTAATGAGAATGATTATTTCTCAATAATTTGAAAATAATTTAAAAAATACTTAATAATTAAATTAAATTATTAAGAAATTGTTTAAATAATTAAATTAAATTATTAAATCTGTGAGCTCTTAGCGAAAAGCAGTGCTCTCTCGATTCTTACTGGTTCTCTTTTGTTCACCCTCCACTCCTTACCCACTAAGCCGGCCGACGACGGGATCCCGCGGTCGAACCCGCTGCCCATTCCACTGCGCCTGCCGTATCCCCTCCACTCAAAAACGGGAGCTCGAAACGTCAAAAGTGTACACAAGAGCATTAAAGAGAACATAATAAGAACTAGGAGACATGAAAGAGATTTATAATTTATAATATTCGCTTATTACTAAAGAAATAACATTAATATTATATTATTACTACTGGCAATGAATAATATGAATTAAAATAATATTGCAATGAATTTATATCAGGTAAACAAGTAACCTACATATTTAAATAGTAATTAGGAATATGATTAATCAATACTTTAACAGAATAAATAATCGAGTAACAATAATAACATAACTAATAGAAATTAATGAAAGAAAATAATAATATATTCTATTATTCGATTTCTATATAATTTATTCAAATAAATAATGACTATAAATAATATTTCAATGAATTCAGTAAATAAATATATTACTTGATACAATAGGTCGATAGATAAAATAGTAACAATTATAAAAATAGAAGATATCTGATTCTATTTATAACAATTTAATAGCAAAATTACTAATTAACATAATAATCAGTAATTGAAATTTGGAAAGGAAAATTATTTAGATAATTCTTACAATAATTCTGAGAATAATTAGTTTATAATCAAAGAGGAATCATATAGAGGTCAATTAGATAAGTCTTGAATTAATCGGACGTAGCATCAGATGTATATACTCGGTTTATTATTTGGTACAGCTGTTTTCTTTGAGTAATCGTTGTCGCACTAATTGTCTTAGAAGGAAAGATAATATTTTTAGGAAGTAAACGTGAGTAAGTGCGTGGTATATAAGAATAAGATATTATTTTTATCCCTAATAGTAAATACAATCGAGTGATGAGTAGGAAACAATTCTTGTTTTTCTTTTTTAAAATAAGCAAAACAAAAAAAATATAAGAGAACAAGACGTCAAAGTGCAGTGGATCGGTTATTCTACGATGTAATAGAGGATATCGTTTTTGTCTTAATTAACATCATTTGAACAAAGTGAGGAAGTGGATTTTTGTGGTTTGATCGGAGGTATAATAACCGTGTTTATGTTATTCATAGCCATATCTTAATATTTTGGACTTGTCCAAGGAACAAGAATCTACTAACTTCGTAATGTTGACTTGTTTCCTATTTTATATTAAAACAACTTAAAATTTTATTGTAAAATAAATTAATAATTGTTCCATATTAAGATGCCTAGGGGGATTAGATCTCAAACGCGTTAAAACAAAATTACTAATTTTTTTAAAACACACAATTTAATTTAAAATCGCAACCATCATGAAATATCATACTATTCTTATTTTATCTAAGTGTGACTTAGTCTTAAAAAATGTTTTAAATGCCTATAAATCACAAGAAGTGGAGGAGAAACGTATTCTACATATTCAATATCTACATATTCTGTAGTAATTTCACACTCGTGAAGTGACTTTGCCTTCTGATTCATCTTTTTTGTACATTTAGTACTTTATTTAGAGACAAAACAGTAAAGGTCCTAAAACGAAACCCTGAGTTACACCAAGTGTGGTAGAGAGCCAAGAAGATGTTTTTGTCCAGTCAGCTGACAAGTTTCTCTCTTCCGGACTAATATGCCCAGATCTATGTCAGTATCTCCGGCGTGAGGCCCATTTTCTTAAGGATTACATCAAGATCATAATTGGATTCTGCGTGCAAAGCTACTAAAGAAGCGATCACCTCCAAGATCATAAAAATCTTACAACGTCTAATCAAGTTTTAATGATCTTTAAATGAACTTCAAGATTAGGAAAGAAATTTAGACTTCATGGTCAAGATTATTCTTGACCTATGAACTGTGTATATGTAAGGACGTAAAATTTTCCGTTCTTTGGATCGCCGTTACCAAAAGTAGGGGCTCTCATTTGAAATAAATATTATGTAAATTATCAAATATTTTTTATATTAAATAAAGTTGATTATATTCTTATATTCCAATAATTACTTGGATTAAATAAAGTTATGGATGGACCAAAAACTTTTTACAGAATAATCGGAGTTACTTGGATTTAATAATTAATAAAAGATATTTAAAAAGTTAATATTAAATCCTTTTATAATTAATTACCTAAAACACACATAAGAGTAATTTAATAAAATATTAGTTTTTAAAATCACTTTTCAAAAATGATTCTACTTTACTAAAGTGTATAGCTTTAGGCACATCGCAAAGTTAAGCTGCATTGATTGCGGTTAGTATTTGGTGAATGTTCGGTTGAAATATTTTGCATTAATAATTATTCGCATATTCAACAGCTAATGGTTCATATTATAATTTTTCATTTATTTGAAAGAATCACGCGTATGACAGTGATGTTAGAAAACCGAGACTTATGGCGCCTGTACAAATGATAAACGTTAATGTTTTGCTTAGGCAATATAATTGATTCATTAATGTTAAATTATATTATTTATAATATTTTAATACGAGTCTTGAGAATTTTAGATAAAAATTTTATTATTTTAATTGTTTAAAAAAATTAATAATTATGTATAGATAATTTCGTACAAATTTAGATATAAATATTTAAATATATCAATAATAAGTTTATTACAATTGAATAAAATATTATAATTTATAATTTAATCTCATCATCATCATTATTATATTTTAAAATATTTTTTAATTTCTTTTATACTAATAAAAAAAGCTGTAATTTATATTTCATGTCATAAATGTCTCTCATCCACTCAGCGTAGACTAGTTTTTCATAAGCGCCAAAAAATCTGAGTTTTCTGACTTTACTGTAAACGGTACGTAAATTCCAGGTGAGACATGTACATCGACATCCAACCTCGCATCCAACAGTGTTGCGAATGCATAGACTCTCCGTAGTTCTATTCGAGTAGTTAATTCGATCAGCACCAGGGGGCTAGGCTCAAATGGGCTGAGTGGACAGATCATTTAGTACTGACTAACTTCGACGGGTTATCCTCATATTAGGTTGGCAAATATCTCCCTTCCGCCTTTTTGTCTTTTGAATTTCGCGGGTATGTACAAAGCGCTACAGAGCTCCTATCTGGCAATACTATACATCATTTGAAAGGTCTTGACATAACCTACAAGACGACGCTATGCATGATTAGTTTAAATATTGTATTCAACAGTTATAAACGTGTAAATATGGAGTTCATTAACGCCGGAATTCGCGCTATTTTAAAGTTTTCCTTCGTTAAAAGCAAATCCGCTAGAGAAACGTTTCGTGACATTGATAGTGTTTTGGGGGATAGTACTCTATCACTTCGAACCACGGAGAATTGGTTTCGACGATTCAGAGCCGGTAAAAACGACACCACGGATAAGCCAGCCGGCAAAAGACCTGTGACGATGAATGCCGATCAAATCGTGGAAAAAATCGAGTTAGACCGGTATGTGGCATCTCGTGCCATACCAACGAAATTGGAGTTAGTCACCAAACCATTTTAAACCATCTGCAGAAGGCTGGATACAAAAAAAGCTTGATGTTTGGATGCCGCATGATTTGACGCAAAAAAACCTTCTGGACCGAATCAATGCCTGCGATATGCTGCTGAAACGGAACGAACTCGACCCATTTTTGAAGCGGTTGGTGACTGGCAACGAAAAATGGATCACATACGACACTATCAAGCGAAAAGGGTCGTGGTCGAAGGCCGGTGTCTCCACTATTCCGATCCACTATGAGCTGCTCCCATATGGCCAGACGCTTAATTATACCATCTACTGCGAACAACTGGACCGCTTGAAGCAGGTGATCGACCAGAAACATCCAGAATTAATCAACAGGAAGGGTGTAGTGTTCCACCAGGACAACGCCAGACTACACACTTCGTTGATGACTCATCAGAAGCTACGGAAGCTCGGATGGCGGGTTTTATCGCGTCCACCATATAACCCGGACATAGCGTCAAGTGACTACCACCTGTTCCTGTCCATGGCGAACGCCCTTGGTGGTGTAAAGTTGAACTCAAAAGAAGTTTGTGATAAGTGGCTGTCCGAATTCTTCGCAAATAAGAAGGGGGGTTTTTATGAGGGGGGTATTATGAAGTTGCCGTCTAGATGGAAACAGAATTTCGAACAAAACGGCGCATATTTGAACTAAATCCGATCACTTTAACACTTCTTATAAAGCATTGAATACAGAGCAAAAAAGCGGAAGGGAGATATTTGCCAACCTTATACATGTTCTTTCGAGCAGTCTGTCGTCACACTTGTGTGAGGTATATGCTACTATAACGCCATTAGTTACACGACAGAGCCGTCTCCCCCTTCGACGCAACCAGTTTCACTAGATTGCAGTCGACTCATTTGCATAATATAATATATAATATACGATATCATCTCTTGGTGGTACTTATGCGTTTATCATTTTCTTTGATTATCTTAAAAACAATATTCATTGCAAAAATTATAGTCGATATCATGCTATAAAGTTATCTTATTTATGATATAAATGTAGATCTTAAGTAGCGAGAATATAGTGAGAAAAGCAAAGCTGAGTAAAAAGAATTGGACCATTAGTGTGTTTGTGTTCGTTTTTCTACGGATTCGAAAATTCAGTTTTCTTTCCTATTCAATTAATATTTTTTTTAATTCATTATTAAAAAATACCATCATTAACTCAGCGCAAAAATAAGCAGGTGTTAATTTATACGTAAATCAACATAACCTTCGAAAAAGACAGTGAATCAATCGATTTTTTCAAGCCTGGAATACGGATTCCAATATTTATTCTAGAATCCGACATTAGATTTAGCTTTTATTGTATTCACGAAACGTTTCTCTTATTTTTTATCAATATGTATAAAATATATGTAAAATATATATAATATATGCAATATTATTAAAAATATTCATATTATCAAATATTTATTAAGTATATTCCGTAATAGAATATAAAATTAACTCTGCCGTATAACTAAAGGCGTTATTGCAGCACATACCGCACACACGTGTTACGACTTACTGCCTGAACTAAAAAATAAGAGGGCTCAACGGCCCTTCCTAACAGTTAGTAACGCACGCATGCGCATTGATACCCTAAAGAATAAGAAGAATCCACCATCAGCGGTATAGAAGAGACGAATTAGGAGGCAATTACTAGAATACTTACTATCCTATTTTCATATTTGTAACGCCAATCGTATATTACGGAAATTATTAAAAAGGGGCGTAATTGAAATTTTTATTTCAAGAATACTCCTTTTTTAAATAAATCGGAAGTAATTATTTGACTCTGATATTCCAAATTTTTTATGTATTGAACAAAACATAAGTCTAACGGCGGATTCTAGAATAAGTATTGAAATTAGTATTCCACGCTTCAAAAAATTATCTCGCTGTCTTTTTCGAAGGTTGTGTTGATAAATGTATAAATGAGCACATGCTTATTTCTTCGGCTAGTTAACGATGGTATCTTTTGATAATGAATAAAAGAATAAAAATAATTAAATTAGAAAGAAAACTGAATTTTTGAACCCACAATGTAAAATGTTTATAATATGTTCAATAATTTTAAAAGTATTCATATTATCAAATATTTATTAAGCATATTCTAAAATAGAATCTAGAATTAATCGTAAAACGGAATAATAATTTAGGAAAAAATTTAATGATCCCTTTTTCTAAAAATTTCCCTGTTGTCATCATCAGGCCTAAAGTATGTTTGAAATGCTTCAAATTCACGACAAGCGGTGGATACTAATCATATCTTCAAAAAATTAAGTATTGGAATTAGTATTCCACGCTTCAAAAATTTGATTGATTCACTGTCTTCTTCGAAAGTTATGTTGATAAGTCTATAAATGAGTATGTTTACTATTGCGATGAGTCAACAATGGTATCTTTTGATAATGCATAAAAGAAAAAAATTAATTAAATTATAAACAAAATTTAATTCTTGCAGAAAGCACCGATACATAATGGACTATAACACGTTTTTTAGGATAAAATCGAAAAACTCGACTTAGGACCAACCGATTTTGATAATTTATTTTTATTTAAAGCTAAGGAGATGCTGATTAGAGGAAGATTATAGTGAATTCTCAAATAAAGTTTTCTACCCTCAAAATATTACAAAATCTCAGATATTTTTATAAATTTTGTTTAAACTCATATTTATGTTTCAGAAAAATAATTTTGTTAATAATTTTTGTAAAAATATTTGCTTCTGACTACAATGTCTACTAACTCCAAGGTTAATATATTTAATACTTAATATTAAATATATTTACACTTAATATACTAGCATAAAATATATTTATTATGTGATTGAGATATTTTAATAAATACTAGAGTAATAACTAATTAATACTCAATAAAACATTTTTATTTTACCTTATTTTACCTTATTTTAATTATTTTAATTTATTGTTCTGCAGGGTTAGCCGACAGCTTATCAAAATAAAAATTTATATGGAAATATAATTTTATATTTTCAAGTGCACGATTAATTTATAATTAAAATTGTAGGAATTATGGGTTTAAATGTATAAACAATTATGTTAAAACATAATTAAAATTATATTTCCATGTAAATTTTTATCCACAATTTAATTTATTTAAAAAAACAATTTGTTGTCATACATTTTATTTAAAAACATTGTTATGAAAGTAGTAGAAGAAAAATCGAGCCGAGTATGTAGTGATTTTTTGTAAACCGCAAAAATTTAACTTATGTATATTTTATTAAATGTTTTATTCTTATATGAATATAGAAGGTGGTTTTATTATTTTCACGAAGTTCGCATGTAATTGTATAAGCGGAATGCTATTTTCTATTTCTGCTGAGTGCGGGACGCTCGACCTGGATAACGTACATTTACTTCTTTCGTACTTACCGACTCAACAAATCATTATGGTAATACTCCTGCGATAACGCTCCATGTGATTCCTGTATTACTTCAGCTTTACGGGTTGTTCACAACGTCATAGCAGTTATTTTCATCTCGGCTCGGCTATCAAGACTTCTGCGCATTCGGTACTTTTGCATATTCAAAAATTTAACTTTATTCATTATTATTATTAATATTAATTTCACTTTTTAATAAATAATTTAATTCTATAATAATTTTTTTTAAAAATTTTGTTAAATGTTTAGGATATTTGAATTAGCTATTAATGCTATTAATATAACTAATTAATGTAGCTATTAGTTATGCCTTATAAATTATGTAGCGATTAATATGCATTTCCATATTTTTTTTCTAATTTACCTTGTATACTATAGTATACAAAATTTCGTTCAGTGTTATTAAGGTTATGTTGGGGATAGTGTCGCTAGTATTGTCGAGCCCTGGGCATAATATTAGCATGATACATTTTCTGTTCGTGATTATGCTTTACAGTACAGTCGTATTTATTAGCATTCATGATAACATATGCCGAATTTTCAACCAGGATATAAATATATTTATAATTTATCAAATGAAAATATTTCCAGAGCTAAATTCGCAATAAGTTTATTATAAACTATTGAAATTAATGCAAATCAACTAATAAGTGGTGAATTTAAAATTCTTGAATCTAAACTTCTTCATTATAAATTTCATCTTTAACCTTTAGACCGCCGGGATTACGTCATATGGCGCGTAACTTTTTTGTATCAATATAAGCTTTGAGCAATCACGAAAATCGATGAAAACACTATTCTAGGGGTTTTTGATATCGCTGATCGCGAATCTGAGGTCAAATTTTGAAAATTCACTCCCCAGGGATGGATATGTCTCTTCGAATCACCCCAATTTTTCGAAAATTCAACAATACATCGTTATATATATTTATATATTATATACATATAAATATGTATATATTTTGTGTGTATGTATGTGCTAAAATATTATATATAATATCAACATATATAAACTCTCTGCATCAAGTTTCAATTGAAGTTCATTGTATTATTAAATTTACAAAAAAATTGGGGTGATTCGAAGAGGCATATCCGCCCCTGGGGGGTGAATTTTGAAAATCTGACCTCAGATTCGTGATCAGGGACCTTAAAAACCCCTGGCTTCAAGTTTTTATTGAATTTCACTGTATATTGGTGAAATTCTGAACTTTTGAAAATTTTAACATTGTGTCATACCGTAGGCCGCCGAGGTGCGCCATCTATTAGGCTTCAGAACACTTTTCTATAGGAAAAATCGAATTTTCGTTTTTTCAAAATCCCGGCGGTCTAAATTTTAACAAATCATGCAACAACAGGTAGCAACTATAAAAATACTATACTATTAATAAGAGAGCGTCAAAAACTGTAGAAATTGATTATTATAGTATCATATTATGATAGTTATTTGAACTCTAAGTGCAGCTTTTATATTAGTGTATAAATGATCTATTTCAAAATATAATGGAAACTTAATTATAAAACGTAGTTAATGTATTAAAGCAATTTATATTACAGTATTAAATCAAGGCTAAAATATTTACATTGATTTTTGTTTTGACAGCGTTACAAAGATTTAGTAATTGATACTCGATCCATGCATTGTAAGATTTATCCACGTATGGAACTCATTAGGTAATAACTATTTTTTTTATCATATTATCATATATATTTCATATATTTTTCTATGATACTATCGTACATTAAAACGTAGATCTGAATCTAAATCAAGCAGCCAGAGTTAATAGTACATCAAGACCGAAGAAGAAAACAATTAAAAGATGAATTTTTCTAAACATTTGAAAGGCTGAAACGGTATTATAAATAATAATTTCTTACGAAAATAACATTTCTATTATCGAGGAAATATATGGCCTTAACGATACGCATTGCTAGACCAGTGAAAATAGTGCTTTTTTTAGACATAAAATGAGCACCATCCTGCGAAAAAGTGCATAGTTATGCCAGGTACGAGGGAAGCGAGGGTATACACAAATTTTTTATACATGGTTGTGAAATAGTTAGAAACATTCCACTACCTATAACATTACGGAGAACAAATATGGTTCTTCATGGGAGGTACAATAGCAAAAGTCATCGTCTACTGGATATTTTCAATCGCACTATATATATGAGCGACCCTAAAATCTCATTACTTAAAATTGAAGGCAATAAAAAAACAAAAGAAAAATATAATCACATTGGATCTGTTGAAGTACATTAACGAAGTGTAAGTAGAATAAATACTATATTATGAAATATATATAGCTTTGTTATTCATTAATTTTGCACTAATAAAAGTATAAAAGATAAATTTTCTAAATAAAATAAAATCATTAAGTATATCTGTAATTGTTAATTTCTTTTGATCTGTTACCCAGAGAATAAAACAATAGGCCATATTTGTACTCAATCTATTAAAATTTTAGATAAAAATACCTCTTAATTATGAAAAATTATATCTATTTACAAGCAATTAATAAAATTTAAATACAAATTTAGAAATACTGTATTCTATTAAGTATATCTATGTACTATCATTCCAGAATAATTATTGAAGGCCAACATAGTAACAATAATATTTCGAAGAACTGAGTTCTGAAAATGACATAAGTTCTTTAGATGAATCATTAGATAATTGGTAAAATAAAAATGTTTTATTGAGTATTAATTAGTTATTACTCTAGTATTTATTAAAATATCTCAATCACATAATAAATATATTTTATGCTAGTATATTAAGTGTAAATATATTTAATATTAAGTATTAAATATATTAACCTTGGAGTTAGTAGACATTGTAGTCAGAAGCAAATATTTTTACAAAAATTATTAACAAAATTATTTTTCTGAAACATAAATATGAGTTTAAACAAAATTTATAAAAATATCTGAGATTTTGTAATATTTTGAGGGTAGAAAACTTTATTTGAGAATTCACTATAATCTTCCTCTAATCAGCATCTCCTTAGCTTTAAATAAAAATAAATTATCAAAATCGGTTGGTCCTAAGTCGAGTTTTTCGATTTTATCCTAAAAAACGTGTTATAGTCCATTATGTATCGGTGCTTTCTGCAAGAATTAAATTTTGTTTATAATTTAATTAATTTTTTTCTTTTATGCATTATCAAAAGATACCATTGTTGACTCATCGCAATAGTAAACATACTCATTTATAGACTTATCAACATAACTTTCGAAGAAGACAGTGAATCAATCAAATTTTTGAAGCGTGGAATACTAATTCCAATACTTAATTTTTTGAAGATATGATTAGTATCCACCGCTTGTCGTGAATTTGAAGCATTTCAAACATACTTTAGGCCTGATGATGACAACAGGGAAATTATTAGAAAAAGGGATCATTAAATTTTTTCCTAAATTATTATTCCGTTTTACGATTAATTCTAGATTCTATTTTAGAATATGCTTAATAAATATTTGATAATATGAATATTTTTAAAATTATTGAACATATTATAAACATTTTACATTGTGGGTTCAAAAATTCAGTTTTCTTTCTAATTTAATTATTTTTATTCTTTTATTCATTATCAAAAGATACCATCGTTAACTAGCCGAAGAAATAAGCATGTGCTCATTTATACGTTTATCAACACAACTTTCGAAAAAGACAGCGAGATAATTTTTTGAAGCGTGGAATACTAATTTCA